>CM069930.1:5409886-6609886 GCA_036172225.1 Cryptocoryne crispatula var. balansae | reverse complement strand
AAACATTAAAATAATAGAGATTGAGTTGGTTTGGACATATTTAACATAAAGTTAAGGGTTTGTTTGGTAATTAAAATGAATAGCGACAGAAATCATCAATTAGTGTTAGGCTATCAATATTAATATTGAAGGCCATTGTTTGATAACAATATTAGACATCTTATCATTATTAATTTAATATTTGATATTGATAACAATCATCAAGAGGTGTTTGGTTGATAGTATCAATTTTGACATTTGTAGTATAAATAAAACATGTTATATAATACAGTGCATCAATTTTGTTATTGATACTTTAAGCTCTAGAAATATTTATATCAAAATTGATGTAATATCATTTTTGGTAATCTAACCAAATAGGGCATAAACTATTAGTGCAAACAAAGCATGACATGTAATGCAATTTTTTAATTATATGGTTTTGATATTAGTACTCCATCCTCTACAAATATCACTATCAAAATTGATATCTTTTATTTTATTATACTCTAACCAAACAGGCAATAAAGAAGTTGCAGTTAAAAAACTGAGATATCAAGATATAAGCAATGAGAATGGTAATTCAATATGTTGAGTGATTTAAATAATTTCAAAAAAATAATTGAAAATCAGCGTTAATAAGAGAATTCATGTGGTTGGTTCTAAATAATTTGAGATTAGTAGAGTAATTGTAAAAGGTAGATGGTATTGAAAGACCAATTATGATATTTTGGATATTAATTTTATTTATGAATAGGAGCTCCATAGTTCAGTGTGATCAGATGTCTATAAAACATATTGAGATAAATTTTACGGTTGCATATCTACTTCTTAGATGTTGCTACATTAGGGCCTACTTGGATAGACTCATAGTTGTCAAGGCGACAAGGCGCCCAAGGCGTTGAAGGGTACCGATTCCGCTTAGGCGACAAGGCGGCCGCTTAGGCGTCGCCTAGGCGGTCAAGGCGGTATTCAAGGAAGGCTGAGTCGGGAGGTTGTTATATATAAACAAAACATAAATATAATTATATTTGTTATGTTATAATTGAATATGAGTGTTTTATCAATGCACATAAGTAAATATGATGTGTGTGTGAAAGAGAAGAAAGTTAAATAAATTTTTATAAAATTTAAGTATATAACTCATTTATGATTATAAAATTTATATATGTGCAATAGTATAAGTGATGGTAAAATATTGTTATAATATTATTAAATGGGGGGAGCGCAGAGTAGTCGCGGATCGTAATTAAGTATATAATATATGTTTATAATCATAAATCTTAAATATATATGATAGTATAAGTGATAATACAATATATTAAATTATTCAAACTGTCATTAAATAAGTGTCCCTTGTGAGGGGTATCAAGGGAGAAAAACCCCTTAAAAACTTTTTTTAATGATGTAAAAATACCCAAGGCGCCTTGCTTGGGCGCCTTGGGCGCCTTGGCGGGCGCCTTGGGCGCCTTTTTGGCCCCAGACAAGGCGCCCTGGCAACTATGGATAGACTATTAATCACAAATATTATATTACTTTTCATGCTTAGGATTATGAAATCTAATGTTTTATCTACTAGAAATATTTAAAATTATACTATATTAGGTTCATTATTCTCCTAACTGGGTGTTTGGATTTGATTTTTTTTGTACAACTTTATTTTCTTTAAATTTATACTATGACAAGCAATAGCATAAATATTAAAATTTCATTAAGAGTCAGGTGACCCCTTTGGCAAAGATGACATGTTATTAGTTAGTGGTGTTTTGATAAGTTATGTTTTGGTAATGGCCAGGCCACACTTCCTTGCATGGTGTGTGCTGTGACGTGACTGCTTTAAAAACAAAACAAGCCAATAGTTGTTTTGTTTTGAAAGAGGTTAACAAAAGGAAAAGTTTCTCTTTTGAAATTTGGATAGACACGGCAAAACTTTTTTTTGTGTTTCTTTCACCTTTGATTTTTATTTTGAAAGAGAAAAGAGATGTAAAAGTATATACAAACTCCCTGTAAGGCACCTCATTAGCATGTTACTAGCATGAATCTCATCTGTCTTAAGAATTCAGTCTTGTAGGATTCTTAGTTGCATGATCTTGGGTGGTGGACATATCTTAATGTTATTCATGTAACTTTAAGTTACATATTTTATTTTCGATCTGAACGCATTCGGTCAATATAACTAGAGAATGAAATTGATTTAAAGAGATATAAGCACAATTATTGCTCATTGCATGTAGTTACTTTTCATGCCACGCATTTTTTTATCTGTATGATTTTAGATTTTTAGCTACTTTGCTCTTGTTTGGCATGCCAGAAAAATCAGGTTGCTTGGTATCTGGCAATGGCAGGAAATGTGTTGAGCCCATCGGGCATCCGATTTTGTATAATGATGTGCTCAATAAATCTGCTGCCATTACGTATTATTACACATATGTAAAATAAGAAAGTATTATTACACGGGATGGAATTAGTCGGTTTCTGGTCATAATCTAAATTATTACAAGCAGACGTATGTATTTAGTAACTACATAGTTGATCAGTTGTCGTAAAGCTTGCAATCTCTTAAAGTGATTAACGAGGGAGTAGATTGGCTGCGGATTGGCATCTCATTAAAAAATAGATGATTACCTGGTATCTATTTTATGGTGCGTTAAGATGGAAAAAAAAAACATGGTAACGAAAAGATGTAGGAAAGTGTGTTGCTGTTGTGTGAGGGCGCGCGGTATCTCTTTGTTGATAGGGAAGACAAGACGGTTTTCTCTTGACTTGCGTTCCACTCTTTTCACGGTTTGACAGAGATGTTCGTATCAAGGATAACCGTGTTTTCCTACTTTTCCTCTTCTGGGAACGAGATATATTCTGACATTTTGGTTCTGGGTTATCGTTCTTATGGGTGCGAGCATCCTTCAATCAGATCTTCCGTAGGTGTTTATCTAACTGCAATCGTTAATGAAACAAGTCCAGCATGTTCAAAGATTTCTGGATCGGTTCGGTACAACCGTACAAGAGTAGTTTGTGGACAAATCTGGTTTATTTTTAAGAACTTTTTTTGGTAAAAGATTAATCAGAGGATAAATATCATTTATCTTTAAATTTTGAGATAATTTGATTTATCCTCAAAAATAAACCTGTGCCAGATGAGTTTTAAAATTTTGAGAACAAATCAAATTTATCTTAAATTAAGCGTCTCAAACTGGCCCTCAAGATTGGCTTTCTGCCTTGGAGTTTTACTGCAGTTAAATTGCTCTTGTGTTCGTGCCTTTTCCTTTTAAATGTCGATCTTCACCCTACAAAGTGATACCCAAAGGCAACTTGTGGTATCGGGATAAAAATAAAGGATAGGGATAAGTCATCGCTCACTGTTCCTATTATATTGGGTTTGAGGTTGGATGGGTTCTGAGGATAATCAAATTCTATGTTTGGTATGGCAATAATAAATTTGTGTATAAACTTATAATTTTATACTTTACTTTAACGTTGGTTATCTTGTATTGATTTATCTTTTATTTTCATAAATGTCTCTTTAATCAATTTAAATACTCCTATAATATATCTAAAAAATGAAACATAAAGTAAAAATAGTTTTGAATATATAAATAAGAATAAATTTGTAAATAAATGTGGTAAAGAGATACCAAAGAACACGATTCTTAAGAAACAACGCAATAAAATAATCTAGTTCATCTAAAAGGAAACAAATAAAAAACTAAATTAAATCTTGATATAACGTTGTATCAAGTTGAAAGCAAAGTTAATCACATGGTGGTGTGGTAACTGATGGTCATTCGTTTGGTGTTTCAAACTGTTTAAAATGCTGTGTATACAACGTTTACAACACTAGGATATAGGATTATTGGTGACGTCTTTAATCTAAAACTGTCGCTAATACTTAATGGCGATGGTTAACAAGTCATCGTTATTTTGTCGTAAATAAATTCATCGCCAATATTATTGACAATGATTTATGTGAAGTCGTCCATAATAAATATATAAGTGACGATCCAAAGTTGTCGTAAATCGTTTGAAATGTTGTGTATACAATGTTTATAACATTATAGGAAATAGGATTACTGGCAACGCCTTTAACCTAAAGTCATCGTTAATATTTAATGGTGACGGTTAGTAAATCATCGCTATTTTCTCGTAAATAAGCTTGTCGCCAATATTATTGGCAATGGCTTATGTGAAACTGTCTATAATAAATATATAGGTGATGATTCAAAGCCATCGTCGAAAATCATATTAGCGATGGTTACAAGCCGTCTCCAATAACTTTATTGGCGGCGGCTTAAGCCATCATATGTGAAGTCGTCCCTGATAAATATATAGGTGACGGTCCAAAGTCGTCATCGAAAACCATATTAGCAACGGTTACAAGTTGTCTCCAATAACTTTACTGGCGACGGCTTAAAAGTCTCCACTAATAACCCTTATAAGCGACAACTATTCTTTAATTATCGCCAATAATGTTATAAGTGATGACTTTAAGCCATCACCAAAGTAGACATTTTATCACTCAGGGTGCCGCATAGGTGATACCATGTGGGCTTTGGCGACGGCTTAAGCCGTCACCAATGATTTTATAAGCGACGGCTTAGTCCAGCTATCGCCAAAGTAGACATTTTTTTATTCGGGGTGCCGCGCGGTGAAAGCATCCGAAATGAGATATTCGTAGATCTCCCTCTTTTGCGGCCCCTACGCTTGCTTTGGGGACTTGGTGGATGGGATGTTAGTGGTTGTGGTCGCCAGGAGCCAAACGCTCCAAAATATAGTAGAATGAAAAGAAATGAAATGGAGAAATGACCGTCGTACCTTTGGAAGCGGGGAGATTGTTGGGTTCCGACTTCTCCTCTCTCGGCCGGCCGAAAAAAGAGAGCTTAGTGAGTCATTCGTCTTCGATCCGGTTGAAGCTCTGCCTCAATTGGATTTACCTAAAAATGTCTATAATAAAACATAGAAACAAGCGAAAGGTTCATTAGTTCTAATGAAAGCATAGTATCGTGCTCAAATTTGAATTCAAACATATAAAAGGAAAGAGACTAACCGGATTGGGACTAAATCCCAACCCCTATTTAGAAGGTTTAAATATGCATGAAAATGCAAATGAGTGGCTCAATATATGCTAAATGACATGTTAATGAGAGTTAAAATGAAAGGAGGAGTAAAGGATCGACCAGAAAGGTAAATAAACTCAAAAAAAATGCAAAATGGGGTCTGCCCCTGCTAGTGCCCTATATATAGGGCGCTAGCTGCAGGTGCCCCCATTATGGGGCGCGTTGACCAAAGTCAAAGCGCCCTATTTATAGGGCACCAGGGACTGGCTTCAGCAGATTTTCTTCCCTTCTTCGTAGCGTCGCCCCGGTGTGTAGGAAGACCTCCAAGACGGAAAAAGGACTTATTCAAGCAGCCAATACTCAAATGAAGCTAATGAAAGAGTGTTTTGGCACTAGATGTAAGAGAAATAGAGTGTAGAGGTCCTCAAAGTCGGAGAAAATTCATATTTCTGAAGAAGGAAACTGCAGGTTTTTGGGTTTTTGGGGAAGGATTTTGGGATAATCCAAGGGCTTGAGAGGGTTCTATGAAGGCTTAGATTCGTAGTGGTGGATGAGATGAGGTGGGATATGGACTTGGGGTGTCCAAAAACCTCCATATGGGGGTCTTTCTACAGCACAAAAGAGGGTAACTTCATTCTGCTGGAATATCCCTTCAAGAAGCAACTATGATTTTTTTGGGTTTTGGGAGATGGTTTTGGGATGGTTTGAGAGCTTGGAGGGGGATTGCAAAGCTTGGGATGTGTAGTGGTGGATGAGAGGAGGTGAGGGACGCCCTTAGTGTGTCCTAAACCTTCCAAATGGGGGTCCTTTATAGGAAAGAAGATGGCAACTTTATCTGCAGAACTGTCCTATCAATATGTCCAGTCAGTCAGACCAAGTGCAGGTGCCCCACGCGCCCTGTTTATAGGGCGCCTGGTGCCCTATTTATAGGGCGCTTTGACCAAGTCAAAGCACCCCATTAAGGGGGCACTAGGCCCAGTTTGGCCGAAACGCGCAGGGAAGTTTCGATTTTCCGAAAAACTTGGTTTCCTTGAAAGAATACTCATAAAAACAAGAATTTAAGCTCTCCAACTGGACCAAAATTGCGTGTCTACACGCGGGTGATAAAATGTCTGCTTTGGCGATAACTTTAAGCCATCGTTAGTGTATAAAAGTCGTATCCAAAAACATTATTGGTGACGACTGAAGTAGTCGTCACCAATAATTATGTAATGTAAAAAAATGTGTTTGGTTTGCTAGCTGGATCCATACAGGATTACAACCATACATGAATATATATTTGGGGGTGATTATCATCAACCTATACACATTTTATATTGAAATCCCTTCACATACACATTTCATTTGGACATTTTCATTCATGTATATATTGTAATGAGCACATTCATAATCCACAACACAAACATATACATTCCACGATTCACAAATTGGCATCGGATTGACAAATCGACATTGGATTGGGTGATTGATGTTGTCAAATTTCTACTTCCAATGGATATGTTGCTTAGAGTTGTACCTCTTCATCGATTACACGCAAGGCTATAGGTACGATAACAAGTTTTTCTTGATATAGTTTTAATTCATCATCACTCTTATTTTCAATAATGTTATAATAGTTACGAGGTAAAGATCTTACTAGTAAAATTCATCCCATATTTGAGTCGTCATCCACATAAAATATTTGTTCCACTTGACTTGCAAGTGCAAACGGTTCATCAGTCTTTAATATTCTTTGTGTTTAATGATATAAAATCATAGTCATTAAGTTTAAATTCAAGATCTTTATTATACACATCTCACCATTCACATTCAAAAACTATCAAACGACTATAATTATCGAACGATATCTTAAGTATATCTAATATCCATCTATAATATTCATCACAACCATATTGGAGTCTTGACAATAACACCACATAGTTGAGTTGATTTGTTTGAATCTAAATCTAATGTTCAAAATCTAAATCTATTGCATATATATCCAGATAATGATGATGCAAATCTGGATGGACTGAGTGATAAAATCTCGAACTCCTTCATGTACCTAGAAGAACCTATATTATTTAACTCCAAAATGTGTGATTTAAACCACACCAAGAAATTTTCCTCCATAGTTAATCCATTATTAAGAACATCTCTACGATCTTGATGAAAACAATCTGTATCACATTTTGATTCTGATTCAACACATATGTATAGATTAACTCTTGTTCTCTTTCTGTCAAAATTTTAGGCACATGCCTACATTTCAATGGTCGACCAACTGGTTTGAATATAGAACCATCGTCATGATTATCTTCATATGGACCACCATCATAGTTTTGATCTCTATTATATTCACTTGTATCTTTCATATATGTTGAAATAAACTGTGTACACTCCTCAACTAAGTAACTCTGGGCAATCGAACCTTCGACTCTCGCCTTGTTACTGACATAATCTTTTAGCCTCTTTAAATATCTTTCAATCAGATACATCCACCGGCATTGAATTGGTCCAGACATTTTGATCTCATAAGTCAAATGCATAACCATGTTGACAACATCGAAAAAATGATGGTGAAAAATTTTGTTCCAACTTTCACAATGTTACCGCAATCTTAGACTCCTAATGTCTCAAAATGTTATTATCCAAGACCTTTGCACAAATGATCTTAAAATACTAGCAAGAGGACATCTTTCGATACTATACTTTGAAATGCAAGAGGAATAATCATTGTTCTGCTTCTTATATCTACACATCTACTAAAATTCAAGGAATAACCATCTAGCATTTGAATATTCTTAATTAAATCAAGTATTCTAGACTTTTGTTCATTGCTAAGCTTGTAAACTGCATCAAGAAATCTCAATGAACCCTCATATGGACGTAACTCTAAACGAATCTTTAAATCTACTAAATCCTTCATTCAGTTAATGTTGTCCTTATCTGTCATTGATAAGTAAAAAATATCTAATATATTATCACACACATTCTTCGCAATGTGCATGACATCTAAATGATGTCGAATAATTAGAGATGGCTAGTGTGAAAGTTTCTCAAAAAATTACTCATCTTTCAATTTTTATTCTTTGACAAATTCTTCCTTAAATTTTCTAAGTCGTTCTTAAATGGTTTTCCGAATCTAATAACATCCATCTATTTTTATTGACTCCATATCCCATATCCTATAAGCATATTTGGTGTTCCCTTCTGACACTGTCGACCATCAAAAAGATGCTTGTATTGGTTCTTTCTCCACTGATGTGCTACTGATAGAATTCTACTATGACCTAAGTAATATTGTTTTCAACTATGAGTAAGTTGAATGCAATGTGTTTCCTCATTACAAATAGGACATGCCAATTTCTCTTTAGTACTCCATCCATATAAATTAACATATCCTGAAAAATCATATCATACTCAAAAATATGACTCTCATGAAAAAACATCTTTCTATGTTGTGTCATAGGTTTTCAATCCGATCTCCTACAAATCTTTTTACTCTTATACCAATGGTTGTAAGAATATATTGATATCATTTTCGGAAGCTCTTGGATCGGGTATTAACATTGATATCGTTGTGTATGTGGCTTTCATACACATTCATAGTGGTAAGTTATATAATATCGTTATAACAGGCCACACTTATACTTTGAAGGCATATTAACAAATAGATTAAAGTCATCTGATGCCAATCCAAGCCGAACATTGTGTTTCTCTAACGCAAAATCTAGATAAATTTCATCTACTCTTTTCCAAGCCGGAGAATCAACAGGATGACGTATTTCACTAGCCAACTGATATGACCGTGGTTGGCTATGTCATGTCATCCACTTAGACATATTGGATAATATGAATAGACGGCGCAACCTATCTCTTAATGGGAAATAATGTAAAACTTTTTGTGATATTTTTTATTTTTATTTTTAGGATCATCTTTATATCTAGAAGTGTTACATTGTGGACAAACACTTTTATCTTTATTATCTTTCTAAAGAAGAATACAATCTTTTTTACAGGCATGAATTTTTTCATAAATTTCAATTTATTAACAATTTTTAAGCACATACCAATTATTTGGAACACATGCACTCTTAGGTAAGACTTCCTTAAATAAATATAATATTGTATCCATACATCTTCTAGTGAAATCATTCATCGACTTAAGTTGAATCAACTTTAAAATAAATTTTAGTTTAGATACATCTTTCACACCATCATATAAAGGTGTTTCTAAATCTTTTAATAATCTAAAATATTTTAAGATTTCTTCATTTGGTTCATCTTTATTATATCGAGTAGAAGATTCATTGTTTTGTATATCTTCGAGCATTTCTATTAAATCATCTTTCATATGATCATCTTGTCATTCATTTAATTACGTATTCTCCTCGTTACGAGAATTAAGTTCGATTTCACCATTACATATCAAAGTTTGATAATTTAACTATATGCCATCACATATCAGGTGTTCATTCGTAATATTTCTTTTTAGAATAAATGTATTACAGCATACCTTACAAGGACATTGTATTAAATCCTTATGTTGTCCGTGTCTATATTAGGTCCTAGAATCATGAAAAGCATAATTTAAGAAATTTTTGACCCCTCATAGATACGTAGAATCTAATATATCAGAAATATGCACTCAAAATTTATCTAATGAACTCATTTCTTCAAATAAAAAATTTCTCAAAACAAATAAATGACACTATAATAAATATATTACTCTAACGGAACGTCCTCCAAAGAAAGCAAGTTTCAAGTGAATATGTCTCTTTTGAAGTTTCTTGACAACAAGAAAAAAAACAAATATATATAGTGTCAAACAAATAATCAATCAAACAACATAATTTTATTTTTAAATAAACTGTATGACCTTTAAGCCCAAGTCAGATTGCTCAAACAGTTAGGTGAGGATTGGTTTTGTTTGATTTGATTTTTGAGATTTTGTGGCTCGGATTGATTTGAGCATGTTTGGTACAAGCAATTTGAGATACCTCAACCTTTTAGAACAAGTCAAATCAGCCAAGTCAAGCCAAATTAATTTGATTCGGATTGGTTCCAACATGTTTGGTTTGCTTTGGCTTCGTGTCCAGTACAAGTCATTTCATTTGGCTCAACCTTTTAGGCGTAGGGGTGTTCATCCAAAACCGATAAACCGAAGCGAACCAAACTGCCAATTTGGTTTGGTTCAACTGGGTTCGAAGGGTTGTCCATTCAGTTCGGTACCTCCCAAAATTGAACCTAATCGGTAAACCAATTTGACCCACTTTAGTTACATATTATATTATTTTTAAATATATATTACTATAAATTTAGTTTGATTAGTGTAAAGATATAATTATATATTATAAATAAGATATCAGTCTTCATGATAACTTTAATTAATTAATATAACATAGATTTTATTCTTTGATTTAATTTATTTAAATATAAATTAAACCAATGAACCAAACCAAATTGAACCGCAATCAGTTCAGGGTACAATGGAACAGGTTCGGTTCAGTTCATCTTTTGGTTTGGTTTCATGCCAAAACAAGGGCCAAAACCAAATCGAAGCAAACCATTTACACCCCTATTTAGGTCAATTCAAATCGGATAAGCCAAGTCAAATGGGCAAAGAATATATATTGGGCATGCTTTAAATTTCTTTAACTACTATCGTTCTACATGCAATCCAAACAACCTAATTTTTAAGAAATTTGAAAAAAAAACTAATTTACAACAAATACCTAAGTAACTTGCAATTATAATGTTTTCTAAACATAATTTTGTAAAAAAATCAAAATTAACATTAAAATGATCTAAACCTATCAACAAGAACAAAAAAAATTGGCACCTTAATGGAGGAAATCCGGTCGGTAAGCTCTAGCTAGGGTGGGGGCAGGGGGCAGCGGCAACCAATGGCGGTGGTGGAAGAAGCAGGGGGCAGCGGCGCCAACAAACATCAACGACGTGAGCGGCTTGAGCAAATAGCGAGCAGGAGGAGGAAAAGAGGGCTCAGGCACATTTATAATGTCAAATTATTGGCAACGACCGAAGGGCCATCGCCAATTGTGCATTAAGTTACAATGGCGATGGGTTATCGCCAATAAATTTCGACCATTCAACTTATTGGCGACGGCTTGTAAGTTGTTGCCAATGGATGTCGACCGTTGAACGGCCGAACTTGCTTTATTTTTTCATTAGCAACGGCTGAGATCGTCACTAATAAGGGGATTTAGTCCTAGTTCAACGTGGCAAACCCAATACCCGTACTTTGGAATATAATCACCATTCCAACCTTTGAGTCAGAATATATGACTTCCCTTTCTAACTTCTTGAATACAAGATTGTCATGCTAATAGCCAAGTATATTGGGAATTCCTACTCACCGCACCAACTTGGAGCTCATTTGCTCAGATAAAGTTCAAATTTGATACTAGTAATCCTCTCTTGATCAATGCTAAAATCTTGACACCAAGCGGTAAAATGGAAACCTTCGAACTTGCTTATGAAAGAATATCTAAATTATGCTTCTATTGTGTGTTTCTAGGACATGAGCGTAAAATGTGCAATCAATACCATTTTATCCTAAATCATAAATCCTTGAATTTCTCCCCAACACTTCAACAAAAAATGAATGATAAAGTGGTTTTGAGATATGGGGAGTGGATCACAGTTAACGGTAGAATAGCCCTAGGGAATACCAAACTTTAAAAGTATAGGGTTAGTCAAGACATTGTACAATCCCATCACATCAGACCCATTGAACAATATCCTTCCATACCCCTAGAAGATCTTCTATATCTTCTTCCTCGCACACCCAATGACCCCCCCTAGAATATCCTCAACAACCCAATCAACCTAGAGGTCCTCCCAGGCCTACAACCCCTTCTTAACAACTACTTATATCTAAACCTCCCCCCTACCCATTCTCATCCTCTGGAGGAGAAATCTTTCCATCACCAACTCCCTCTTGAACTCACCTACAGCTCTCTAAAGTCTCGACCCAAGTGAAAGCCCAACTTTCAAGTCCCATACCTATTGTCAACTGTCCTTCCATGAAAAGAACTATAAGGAAAGAAAGCCCAAGGGTCAGCTCAAAGTCGGTCGGCCTCAAATTAAACCCGGTCAGATCGAGTTGAAAATATTATTTTAAAAAATTTTAAAAATATAGAAATTACAAGAAAATTAAGGGAAATACCCAAAAATGTTGGAAAATATGACTAGAAAATATTTTATTCATCTTTCATTGAAATGTTACATTGTCTTATTGCTCTATATACTATATGTCCTCTCTCTATGACATTTCAGAAGAATACGAGGTATTAAGCATGTATACATAATGATTATACTCATCACTATATCATACAATTATCCTAAGATAAGATCTAATGGATCCACCATAGGTATCATATGTGGACTGTTTGGAAGTATCCAATTAAGTTCCATATGATGGTTGGATCATCCTATACCTCTCTTGGTGATACGTAGGATACCAAGAATCTTGAGAAGATTCAAATCCATACATGAACTATCCGTAGTCGTATTGTGGACCCCCACCCCGTTGTGTGTGTTTAGCTCCTCCACCTCTATGTTGTTGTCTCGCATCGTGGTCGACATTTGCATCGCATGCATGTAATGCTCTTCTGTGAAGTGGTGCGTAGGGTATGTCTTCGGAGCCGTTCTCCTTTCGCCAGAAGTGGTGCTGGTGGTTATGGGTTTGCCTACTTCTTTCCTCACTCCATCATCACTGCTCTTTGAAGAAGAATCCTGCGATGCCTAATATTGCACTTGGATATTGGGTTCCAATATGTTTTCTCAATTCTTATCGATCATTTCAACATTTGCAATGTTAAAGGAGTCAATTAAAACTTATTTACCTTTATCCTATGATTGCTTACCTTAGAAAGAAGATTTCCCAGTCTTTTATCTCTTTGTCATTGAAGGAGTGATCTAGAATTTCTCAGATAGAGGAATGTTATCAAGTTTTCCTTGAGGCTATTCTCGCTCTTCTAAATTGAACTCTAGTTTGTCTATTCCTTTTAGATTATCGACTCAAATTTGCAAAGAATTTTGCTCGTCGAATATCTCCTCCAAATCGATCCCTGGTTCTTGTATTTTCACCGCCTCACTTCGTCTTCCACTTAATTCTTCTCTCCACCTTATTTCCTTCTTCTAGTTGTCTTTCATCTTCTACAAATTCTTCAACTTCAATTTCATGTTATAGTGACAGTGGACAATGAAGCCAAAGTTGGATCGTTTCGGGCCGAATGGGAAGTCTCACGGCTTGGTGAAGACATGTTAAATAATGAAACTTAAGAAACCAAGACAATACTTAAAAATGGGTTTAGCAACTCAATTAAACAAAATAGAAATTAGCAGCACAACTAAAAAAGGACTTCAACACTAATTAAATGATTAACACTAAAAAAATAATTACCACTAATTAAATGAATAATGCTAACTATTTCTTGACTAACACTAAAGAATAATTAACACAACTTAAACTAGAGAGCAATAAAACTTAGAGAGCTTTAGAATGAGGGAGAGAGAGGGGGTGGGAGGGAAGACAAGCCCCTTACGAGCGTTAAATACCGCCCCACGCATTGCCAACGGTCTTATGATCGTTGGCAACAACTAGGTCGAGCGACCCGGCAATGGGTCGCATGACCCAGTCGACGACCATCGTTGGGTCGGTCCAACCGGCTCAAAGCCGACGCAGTTGGCAAGAAACCCATTGGGTTGTGCGACCCAGCTGCGACTATCATTGGGTTGGATCAATCGAGTCAAAGTCAAACCAATCTGTCAGAAAACCGACTGAGTTGGGTGACCTGGTCCAACCTAGACCGAACCTACATTCTATGTCTATATCTAAGGACAAGAATAGAATGGGAAATCTTAACAAAAATCTTCGAGGAATACTTATACAATTTAAACACACATACTTCTTCGGACCTAACTACCTTAAACTCTTAAAAGGCTCAGGAAGCTGGCCTTTGAAAATCGCTAGGTGCCCAATGAAGTCCTGGCGTGGAACTGTTGGGGTTACAATGGGAGTCCGACCTTTTCTCATATTGACTCCCATGCCCACTCTATCAAGCCTAACATCTTCTTTCTATATGAAATAAAAACCAACAAGCCTTCAACAAAAACTTCTTTTTTAGAAGGAATATCAAGTCATATCATATTGTTGATGACATTGGGAGATCTGGTGGCCTTTGGTTGTGGTGGAATCTAGACACTAATCTTAGTGTTGCTCACTCATCTAATAACCAGATTTCTTGCATGATTATGGATAATGACACCAAGGAAGCCTAGAATCTCATCTTTGTTTATGCCCTCATCAATTATAGGGAAAAAATCAGCATGTGGAATGACATTCTGTCCATCTAGTCAATTCCACTTTTTCCACTTGCCTTGTGGGAGATTAGAAATGCATTATCAGATCTAAAGGAAAATTTTGGTGGCAACAACTTCAATGGTTCTCATCACTTCTCCCACTTCATTCACTCTAATGGTCTATTGGAAATGGATGTTGATGGTCCAGGCTTCATTTGTCCAACAATAAGAGTCCACCAATTCATATTAGGGAGAAACTTGATCGAATCCTAGCCAATCAGTTGGGTCCATAAAAACTAGAATGCTACGATCATCATTATCCTTAGACGTTATAGTGATCACCATCCTATTCTCATCAACATGTCTCCTAACCCTCAGAAAAAGAACCCTTCTTCATGATCGAGGCTAATTGGTTCTTACATCCTTCCTTTAAGGAGTTTTTAACTGCCACCTGAAATGAAATTCTCAAATATAATAAAAAATTACAGTGTCAAATTCTAATTTATTAAGGAAGACCTTAACTCTTGGAAACATCATAATTTGGACAATTTTGCCAAACTTATCAAGCTTGACCTCAACCAAATCCACAAGACCAACTTTGATACCCTCCTCATCAATCAAGAAAAAGAACTTGAAGATAGGTTGAAACTCCTTAAAAGCATAGTGCAAGCCTATAGAAGACAGTGTACTAAACTCCATTGGTTCAACAAAGGGAAAAAGAACACCAAATTTTTTTCACTCATCCATCATCCTCAGGAGAAGAAGGAATATAATTTCAGTTCTCCAAAATCAAGATGGTACTTGAACTAGAAATCTCAATCAAATTCAAAAACACTACATCCATTATTTCAAGCAATTTCTTATAGCTAATTCTAATATTTTGGGCAATCTTCCCTATCACGGGGCCCCTTTACACCTAAGTCCACAAAGGACTTTTTAAGATAGGCCCTATCGAAGAGGAGATTCGTGCAACTATTTTTGGTATGACCCCCTTCCCCCTAATCTCAACCATACTTCATCACCCTCATTCCCAAAACCCATCACCCAACTCAACTTAAGGATTACAAACCCATCAATTTATATAATACTATTTACAAAATCATCACCAAGGTCATTGCTAATAGACTTAAACCTCTAATGCCCAACTTCATCTCTAAACTTTCGTCAAAGATAAGTATGCAGCTAATAACTCTTTCATTGTCCAAGAAATGATGCATCATTTAGAAAGGTAAGAAAGAGTCTTTGCTCATGAAATTGGACGTCGTCAAGGCTTATGATCATCTAGATTGAAACTTTCTTCATAACACTCTTAAGGCCATCAACTTACCTCCTAATATTTGTAATCTAATTATGTCTTGCACTACCTCTGCATCTTATTTCATTCTTTTCAACAGCCAGCCCATGGGCAACTTCTAGGGCACTAAGGGTTTAAGACAGGGTTGCCCCCATCTCCCCTCCTTTGTGTCCTTTTCATTGAAACTCTAAACTTCATCCTCGGTCAAGCTAGAGGTCAAACCAAAATCAAAAGGGTTAAAATTACCTATATTGCCCCATCCTCACCCATCTTCTTTATGTTGATGACCTAGTTATCTATGGTGAGAGAACTATGATGAGAGCATTGACAGGGAATCTTTTAACGTCATGAATTGTCTTCACTCTTATGGTAAGATATTTATTCATACCATTAATCCTCATAAATCCTTTATCATCGTCAACAACAGCACCCCCCCTTCACATCCAAGATAGCATCCTAAACATTACGAGGCTCCACAAGCTGCTAGCCCTACTAAATACTTAGATATTCCTCTTATCATAGACAAGCACAACCACACTTAGTATAAAGATCTTATTGACAAAAACCTTTCTAAACATACCTGTTGGAAGTCTAACCTTTTATCAGCCGGGGGTAGAACCACCCTCACCAAGGCTACTTTGAATGCTATTCCACCTCACACTATGATTGTTTGCAAGATCCCCAACCATACTATAAAGAAACTTGATCAGATCCAAAGTAATTTTTGGTCGAGGCATAACCAAGACAAAAAAGACTGCCATCTAACTAAATGGGACAACATTAAGCTCCCCAAATATTAGGGGGCTTGGGCATCAAAAGTTATGATACTTGCAACTAGGCTTTTCACCTCAGCATGGATTGGAGATTTATGGATGACAAGGAGGCACTTTGGACCTCTCTTTTAGGGGCAGTCTACACTAGCAGAACCCCTTTCTAGGAAGCCAAAATCATTAGGAACCATTCTTATATTTAGTGTTATTTGATCTAAGCCAAAGATATCCCAAGAAGAGCCTATTTCGAAGATTGGACATGGGTCCAATATCACTGTCGATAATGACAATTGAATCCCCTCTACCAAATCACCTCCATTGCTCAAGCCTAATCACAATATCCATGCTACTAGAGTCTTTGATCTCATTGTCAATAGTCACTAGCAAGAGCACACTATCAAGTCTAACTTTGACTCATTACATGCCACTGAAATTCTCAATATTTAACTCCCCAAGGTTAATGACTTTGACTATAAGCTCATATGGCCTTATACTAGAATTGGTAGATTAAACACCAAATCAGCCTATAGATATCTTAAAGACCTCCAAATCCCTCTTGGCACCTCTAATATTGCCATTTGGAAGCATATCTGGAATCCTAAAATATCTAGGATCTTACCCAATAAAATCATTATCTTTATTTGGAGATGTGCAAAATACATTCTCTCAACTCAAGAAATCCTAGCTAAAAGGAGTCATTTCTTCACTTCTATCTGTCAACTTTGTAATTTCAAAGTTGAAATGTAGGAACTTCTCTTCTTCAAGTGCAGTTGGGCCAAAGCAGTATGGTTAGGCTCTAATCTTCCCATCAAAAAACTTTCATCCCTCCGATATCACCATCATTTTCTTTGAAGATTGGTTCAGTAATGCTCATCTTCCTTCTGATCATGAAATTTTCATCATCATGTTGGGTGCTGCCATCCTTTAAAATATCTGAAAGCATTGAAACAAAGCTATTTCTGAGAAGCATGTTATTAAGCCCACCCAGGCCACCCTGGTTATTAACAGAGCTTCCTCTGATGATCGCTTTTGGATGAGAAACCAAACCCTCAATCCTCCACCCACCTACCCTCACACTTGGTCCCCCCTCTCCAGATATCATCCTTAAAACCAATGTCGATGGGGCTACTGCCCCAATAGAGGTGCCATTGGTCTGATTGTGAGAAATAACCTCGGGATTCCTATTTTATGCAAAACTAATACATACTCTTTTTCTTCTTCACACCATGTGGAAGCTAAGGCTATGCTATCCTTGAGGCTTTGCAATGGGTGGAAGTGCATGGAGGAGAAGTTATCATCAAAATTGATGCTCTAGAAATTATTGAGGCTGTTCATGGCAAATTTGAAGCTCCATGGAGGGCAGCGGACTCCATAGCAAAATTCCAGAAGCTGCTTATCATCCCAACGGGAAAAATCATTTTTATTCTTAGATGTTGTAATCTTGCTGTTCATCAAACTCAAAGACAAGCACTTAAGCAAGGCTTCCCTTTAGCTATTTTTAGCTAACCATAGCCTAACTATATTAAGAAGACCATTGTATCCAATATGTCGGCTACTCATTGAAATCTCTCTCTCTCTCTCTCTCTCTCTCTCTCTCTCTCTCTCTATATATATATATATATATATATCCTCCCAAATAATAGGGGTGTGCATGTTTGATCCGATTTAGAAATTTTTTAAAAAAATCAAATCAAACAATCTTATGTTTCCAAATTTAATTGAACTGATTTGGTACGAGACTAAAAAGTAAATATTAAAAATGATTAAATTTTATATTACTTTTTTAATTATAGGCAATCAATATAAATATAATTTATCATAAATATATAATAATTATTAATATTATTATTAAATAATATTTTAATTACATTTTTATTTAACTGCGGTCATTAATTTAGTTTGGTTTGGTTTGATTTAGGAGAGACCCAAATTTATGGTACAAATCAAACCAAATTAAACATATATCAGTTAGTTGGAGGGTTTGAACCATTTTATGCCCACCCCTAGTCTGGAGGAATTTCTACCAACTTGAAATCGAAGTGTGCTACCCTATTGGTGATCCTTTGTCCTGTTCATCTCCTCCTACGAAGGATAACGAAAATGAAAGTTGACCAAGGTTTTGGACCCCGCAAGATAATACGATGAGCTCCATATGGGTTAAAACAATGGTGTTTAAAAATTGGGATTTTAGAGTATATATATTTCTAAATGTGTCTCAAGGGCATGTTTGGGACAAGACTAGCTTAGATAGAAACTTGATTTTATCTTCGAAAATTTTAGGATAAATCAGGTTCAAATTAAACTTGTGCCGAATGGATCCTCCACTTATTAAATAAAACATTATTGAAATCTTGTGTTTTAAAAAATAAACACCTCCGCCTAGAAATATGCTTATTGCAGTATTTTATAAATTCTCTTGACAATGATGCCCTCACTTCTCCAAAGAGATAAAAGGAGCCGCGAGTCGATAGTGTGAGAGGGATAATATTAGAGAAGGATATTCTAGTCTTGAAGATTCAACAACTATTCAACTAATATTAACCTTGGAAGCTTTCAAGTGGCAGCACCTTATTTCTTAGCAACATGAATTTAGGGATTATTAAAAAAATTTATTTTTGTCTGGACATATTCAGAAATTCGAATTATTGTAGAGATCAATATGTAAAAAAAAAAAAATTAACCCTGAAATTTTGTGACAGAAATTTTATGCCAGTTTTTAGAATAGAACTGGCTCTATATAAGGACCTTGTCAGATTTTCAATTCTTGGGTGCGTATTTGGAGGTATGGATAGTTGTTGAGATTGATGCGTAAGAATACCTCATAAACATACTCAGATCAGATAAAGCTTCTTGATATGAGAAAGCTTGATGTGACATGCCAATATTTCTACCTAAAAGCTTGACGTTGCGCATAGCATGCTAATATATTTGAGTATTTGACAGTTGAAATTTCTATCTGCACATATCCTTTTAATCGGCATTCCTAAAAAGAAAAATAGAATTGAACAATTAGGGGGTGTTTGGTTGCATGATAATAAAGGTTTTTATTTTAACTTTTAAAAATTATAAGAAAACTTGTTAAAAGAGGTGTTTGACAACTTTGACAATTTTATGTTTTGAAAGTGATTTTTTTTTCTTAAACAAAGAAAGAGGGTCTCACCTCTTTATTTTTTTCTGTGGTCTCCCACTTTGTTTGGTCATAAATAATAGTTACTCTTTTTTATTATCATAGCCCTTCAAACATGATAATTTTATGTCATGAGTTGGCTCACTTTTTATTTTAATATAATTTTTTATCATGAAAGTGTACAAAAAATTATCATGCAACCAAACATCCCATTAGTCATCAACGGGATGTTTTTATCACCTCGGTAAATGAAACGCAATTCAAGTTAACTCGGTCATAATCTCCTATTGTGTGAAGTTGAACGTATGAATTTTATTTTGTCATTCTTGAGTTGTCTTCAAAAATACTTAAATTATCTAAATCATGCTTATTTACATTAATTTAAGTATACCATATTTTTTATTTTTTTAAATATTTTAACTAGAGCGTTTCAATTTTACATTATTTATAGTAAATAATGAACATATGAAAGAAAAAAAAACGTAAGCTTTGCCACGTTATCTCTCTTTTATAATATTTTTCAAAAAACAGTCAAAACCATCTGATCAAATGGGTAGTTATAAGATTACCCACTGTCCAAGGAGTGAGAGCAGCATTTTACCCAAGACGTGTGTTTGATTGAATTACAAATTCATTTTTTGTCAAAAAAAACATACTTTTATAGAAACACTTTTAGACAAAAGAAAATGTGAACAGTTTTCCTTCGTGACCTCCCACTTTTTTATAGTTACATATGATCACCACTTTTTTGTTATCACTTCCCACCAAACATGATAATTTAATGTCTTTAGTCTTATATTTTATTGTAATATAAAATTCTATCAAATGTATAAAATAATATTATGCAACCAAACACCCTCAAAACGAAAGCAGCAGACTAGAAAACTTTCATGGGAAGACAATAAATTGCCTTCACAGCCAATATCCTTTGACGGTGAAGGATTCCTGAAGGTAAACATCATGACTCTGCCCGTTAAAACATTACCCTACCTCACATGCGTAAACATAATTGGGGGTGGGGAGTGAAGAACACTTGAAAGCTGTTCTTGAAAGCGGGCTTAGCAACAAAGGCTGCTAGCTTCCCCACCAAAGGAATATGTCAATAGCAAGTACAGTCTACAGATTGCTCCAGAAGAGTATGGTTGGGGGGAAACAGATACAGTATGTGCTCTATACGATGG
Source organism: Cryptocoryne crispatula var. balansae (assembly GCA_036172225.1). NCBI lineage: Eukaryota > Viridiplantae > Streptophyta > Magnoliopsida > Alismatales > Araceae > Cryptocoryne > Cryptocoryne crispatula. The sequence continues at coordinate 6,589,175 of CM069930.1, read as the reverse complement.
ATGTCTAGGCTACAGCTGTGGATTCCAGGAGAGAATCTAGAAAATCCTTCAGCTTAGCTTTGGTCACTGCACCTTCCCTCCGGCTCTCTGGAACCTCCTGTCCATTCTTGAAGAGAATCAAGGCCGGCAAACCATAAACTTTGTATTGTTCAATCAGCTGGGGATTCGCATCGTGGTCGATCTTCACAACTTTCAGCTTATCGTTGTATTCCTACAATTTCTTGGTAAAGTAAGTCCTGGCATCACAAGCAGAAAAAAAAATTGTGCACGGATGAAAAGATAGCATGATGGGTAATGCCCTGTTTGGTAAGAGTATCAAAATGATAATAGTAATGAGATGAGATGTCCAGAGGATGGAGTGCCAATATCAAAATTGATATGGGTGGACACTTGTATTACATTACATGCATTATTTGTACTCCAAGTTTCGAAAATTGATAGCAGTATAGCACCTCTTACTGATTCAGAGCATTATCAAATTTCAAAATTGTAGTGATAAAGGTTCCCAGTGCTCTTACCAAACAGGGCCTAACATATTGACGGCTCCCCACAGGCAAGGTTAAAGAATGTTGAACAGCTTATTCCACAAGTGTGTGTAATATGTTACCAACTCATCCCAAATTCATGGTCTATAAGACTGTGTGAATGTAGAATAATATACTGTCCCTCGTGTCCCTTTTCTAAAACTGTGGGGATGCAGAATGGAACTGTGTGAATGTAGAATAATATACTGTCCCTCGTGTCCCTTTTCTAAAACTGTGGGGATGCAGAATAGATTGTCCCTCAACCCCCACCCACCCCGTTTCTTTGACTCTTAGCAAACCGAACAAGAGCTGGCAAAGGGAAATGACAGAAAGAAGACAGTGATAACGGCATAAAGATGAAAACATGAAATGCAAGTTTTGTTGCCTCAGTACAACATAGCATTCCAAGGAAATCCAATTTGCAATATGGACATATTACATATGCTCTTGTCAGACACCTACGTGAGTATAAGAATGGGCTTCCTTTACATTCCAAAAAGAGGAAGAGAGAATGGGGTTTCCACAAGAACTCTGTTCATGCTTCAATGTTGTTGGAGCCAAAGAGAGAATGGGGTCCCCGTTATAATATGAAGGGCTAAAGACATTACCCATAAATTGCACTCTCCTCTGCTTCAACACTAAAAAATCAATTTTTTTGTTCCTCAGATACACAGATCAACCTATGGGAAGCTAAAGTAAAACACATACGTGTCGAAATAGGTGCACTAAACTATCACTAAAAAGTAAAATAATCCATGAGATTTGGATGATTCAAGACCTTAAGAAACATAAACAATTCAATTACGTATCAATTCAACCACCCTCAAACTACAAGATTTGATATACAAAATATTATGTCAACCGATATGGGACTCTGAGGTACTCTGACATGTCATAAAATCCAACCCAAGACCTTCCTCTGGATCTTAAAAAAAAAGATTTCCAAAGCCTTCTTGTATTGGACAAATTATGCCACTAAGTAATTGATTACTGATCATAACAAGGTCCTCTATGGTCAAAACTCAACACGGCCTTGAAATTCCAAAACTTGCCCTTCAGTTATGAGCTATTCATTCAGTGAAAACCTGTGGCATGTATCATTCACTATCCTCACCATCATTTTGAGTTGTTTATGGCCTACACAGCTATAGGTGACATTCTCCGGAAGAAAGCTATAACTGATGCGAATGGAAGTTTTCCACTAGGTACTAAAGACTAATAACTTCAATTTGCTTTCGGCACTTCGTGATGGAAATACTGTAGTTTTTGTATCTTATATTTTTAGGATAGGGGTAGAAAAATTTTTAAACTAGGTAGGTTCAAGAGAATGGCAGGCTCTACAATCTTAGAGGAATATTTCTTATTTTTAATATATAAACTCCTTTCTACAGAAAGCTATCATGGTTGATTTCGGTCAAGTCAACTCGAGTCTTAGTCTCAATTTATTTGGGGTCAGCCAAATGATTTCTCTTTCTCCACTCACATCAATTTTGACTTATTTCTTCAAAGATATTTAAATTATCCAAATCATATTTAATTACCCTCTCCTAAATTAGCCTAGGTTTATCAAGGCCTTTTTTTCTATTATTTTAATATTGTTTTATTTTTCTAACCAAACCCTTCTTAGGTCCACGTTGGATATGATATGCTCAAATCATCTCAATCTTCATTCTTTCAATTTATCTACAATTATTATCATTCCAATATTTTCTCTAATATATTTGTTTCTTATTATATCTAATCTAGAATGACTACCTAACCATCTTAACATGCTCATTTCAGTAACACTTCTTCTAGAAGCATACTTTTGTCCAGCATTTGCTATTATACAACATTGTAGGTCTTATGGTTACACGATAAAAAAAAAATTTCTACTTTAATGAAATTTTACGATCACATAAAACCAATATAGTCAATCTCCACTTCATCCAATATGCTTTAATCTTATGATAAACATCTTCATCACATTCTCCATCTTTTTAAATAATTAATCCAAGATATTTGAACTTAGTTCTTTGAAATAATATTACCACATCTAAATTACCACCCCCACGTACTTCTCATTAGTTTTCATTAAATTTACAATGTATATATTTTATTTTAATTCTACTTATTTTGAAACCCTTAATCTCTTAAGTATATTTCCATATTTTTAACTTCATAATCACTCATTCATGTGTCACATCTATCAATACAAAATCATTTGCAAATATGACACATCAAGATATATTATCTTATATAATTTCGTTAATTCAGGCATATCTAATGTAAAAAAGGTAAGGACTTATTACATGCCATTGATGTAAGCCAATTGCAATAGAAAAATATATTATTTCTTCTCCAATTATACATACACTAGTGGCTGCTTCATCATACAAGTCTTTTATCACTTGTATACATCTAGCGGGCTCCATCTTTCATTCCAACACCCACCACAAAATATCTTGGAACTATATCATAGGCATTTTCCAAGTCAATAAGCACCATATGTAAATCTTTCTTCATATCTCGATATTTTGCTATCAAATTGCTAACAAGAGAAATAGTTGCAATCATAAATTAACCATGCGTAAATTCAAATTTGTTAGCTGGAGTGTTTGCACAATTCCATAACCGTCATTCAAAAACTATTTCCTATAATTTCATAGTATAGCTCATAAACTTAATCCCTCTATAATTTGTACAATCTTATATACCTCTCTTTATTTTAAAAATATGTATAATGACGCTCTTTCTCCATTCTTACATTTTTTTAGATATTAGGATTTTGTTAAAAAGCATTACCGCACTTCAATAGAAATATTATTTGAGCCACATGCATGGATTGCATAATCAGCCAATCCAGATCAGGATCAGCTGATTCTTGAATCAGATTGGTACTCGCCGATCTAATTCTAGCCGGAATTATCGATCCGGCTCAGACTTCAGGCCGGATCAGTCAGAATCGCTGGAATCGGTCGATCCTCGATCGATTTAGCTAAATCTATCCTAGAATCGGTCGGGATCGACCGATTCTCTAGAACCCGGAAAGGTCCAAAATTGGATCCACCTCAAGCAACAACTATCCAAGCCTTTGGAGAGGCCAATCCCCCCTAAACAGGTAAATTTGAGAGTGGGGACCTCCGATCCCTTCTTCCCCCTCCCCTTTACCGATCTGCGACTACTCTACGCCCCACTTATGATAATGTAAACAAATTAATATATTTCACTATCACTTAAACTATCACATATAAAAAAGATTCATAATCAATAATATACCTTATATACTTAAATTTTATAAACATCTATTTTAACTCTCTTTTCTATCTTATATGATAGTTTGTACTTATATGACAATTTCTTGAAAGAAATTTACTTTGTATGGCATTGTTTGATAGAATGTTATCTACATTATTTTTTATTTTTTACATTTTTATTTATTCCTATGATTTTTCCTAATTTTTATGATTTTTTTTAAAAAATTATGATTTAAAAAAATAAAAAAATTAGGTCAATCCGAACCAATCCGGGATCGCCCTTTCTTCCAGAGGATTTGCCGATCCAGACTGATCCGATCCTCAGTGGTCACCAATCCCAATCCTGCGATCGATCCTTGGCCACATGTCTTACTTGTTTTTATCATCTTCAATACTTCCTTAACTTTTAAAAAAATAAATTATCCTAATATAATTTAAAATAAACTTTGTCACATTACTATGCCTCTTTTCATCTTTCTTTGATCAAGATTTTCAAAGTGATCCAGACGACCAAGGCAACATAGTACTGCCTTGGCACTTAGGCGATAAGGTGAGGAGTTAGGCAATGCCTTTTTATGATAAAGATGATAAAATAACAAATATATATGTGATGAATAATACAAAAATAGCTATGACACTATGTAAATCAATTAATAATGTGCAAGTGCAAAGTTACATAGACTAAATAACGTAAATATATGTTAATTTTAGTACTTAATTTGTATTAACTAAGTAAGCATTTATGAAACTATTTAATGCTAGTTATTATTCTATCAAAATGTATATTTATAATCAAATTAACTATTGCAACTAGTTATTTTTACTTTAAAACCACTCAATTAAGTGATATTAATACTTAATTAGTATTATTTACTCTTAAATTAGCTAAAATAAACATAATATGCCGTGGTTGCCTAGGCATCCCTAGCCTTGACCAGCAAGAGGGTTGAAAATAGAGTCAATAATATAATCATCTTTGATCAAAACATTTCTTTCTTTGTCCTTGATATATATGGCTTGGTCAAGATCTTGAGACCCCTCTCTCTCTCTCATCCTTGTTAATCTATAAAAATATTTTCGTTTTCATTAGTTCCAAGTTTCTCATGTATACATTTAAAAATGTCATCTCTTGCATGTCTAATAGTTTTTTTTTGTTTCCTTTTTCATTATTTTGTATTGTTCATAAGTTATTTGTTATCACACATGGACAATCTTTTATTTTTAAGGTAACGTCGACATCACAATTTATATTAATAAAATAAAAGAGAGTACATAACAAAGATGAAGGAAACAAAAAGGAAGAGGAACCGAAGGGGTGGAAAGAAGGAAGACTCAACGACGGAGATGGTAGATAAGAAAAGGAGCTAGACAAGAAAATGTCTAAAAGAGAGAGAGATCCTTAAAGGTAGCCTCATCCATGTATCTGCCTGAGTGGGCAAAAATCCAATTCTCTGACCAACGATGGTACCCAATAAAAAATCAGCCTTGGATTATCAAATTAATTGATAAAATTTTGTCTTTTCCTAGTACACCAAATGGCCCACAACATGGCCAGTAGAACTAGATCCCAAAGATTGGCTACCTGGGTCCAAGGATTAAGTTGCGGCCACGAGAAAATGAGTAGGCATTCTTTTGTATCAATCTCTCTTATTCTTTATCGTCTTTTACACTTCTTCGTTCCATCACGTTTCCTTTTTTGGAGGATCATGTCCTTTATAGTCTCCAATTACTATTTTAGCAATCTCTTTAATCCTTATAATCATGTTCATCCACATAACATTAACGTCTATATCTAACTTTCATCCCGTTTAATTCTCATTATTTTATTTTAGGAGAAACCTTCCATTTAAATGTGTTTGTTTGTGTTTTGATCTTAAAATCTAGAACCATTAACCCATGTTGGCTTGTTAAATTTTCACTTGGAATAACTTTACAATCTTTGTAAATAACACGATTAGATTTTCTTGTGAAAATGAAGTCGAACTAACTTTTATTTTGTCAACTTTTAAATGTTATCAAGTGAGATTCTTTTTTAATAAAATGAGTATTTGTTAATATATATGATCATAAGCTACAACAAAATTCAAAATATTTTTCCTTCTTTATTTAAATTTCATATCCAAAATTTTCGTGAACTTTCTCATATCTATAGCATTTGTTTCAAACATGCTCATTGAGATCTCCTTTAATAAATATATTTTCTTCATCTGATATATTTTGCATAAGATCATTCATATCCTCCTAAAAAAAATTTTAATCTCATTAATTAAGGCCCTGTTTGATAACACTATTTGACACCTCTATCACTATCAATTTTAAAATTGATATTCTTAATAATCACTAAGAAGTGTTTGGCTAATACTTAATAGTATCAATTTTGAAATTGGTAGTAAAAACAAAGCACATTATGTGATACAAGTGTCAACTTGAATCAATTTTGATATTTGTACTCCAACCTCTAAAATTATCAATATCAATATTGATATAGTATTAAATTTGAAACTCTAACCAAATGGGTCATAACCCAATTTGTGGAGCATAGATAATAATATATCAATTATCTCACTTTTTATAATCATTTTTACCATAATAATCCTATCACCTTACTGAAATTATTGCATCTTTTAATGTTTTATCAACAATAAAACTTATATTTTTATTTCTCTCTTTTCCTGTATATCATAGTTTATAGCTTATATTCCTACTTAGTTACATTTCTCTCCAATCCCCTTAGTTTATTGGATACATGTAATATTAATCTTTTTCCTCTCCGTACTATCAACAAGTTCCATAAATTTTCTTATAAAGGATCCAATATTTTAAATACTTATTCTTATCATTCTTTCAATATTTACTTTCTTAAATTTCTTTTTGTAAAAATGTCTATTTGTTTTTAAGTTTGTTCTAGAACTTATATCTTGCACTGCATTATGGACCAACTTCTTTACTCGAAAAAACATCTTTACCCACATTCGTCTATGATGTGGGAACCCTTGCTTAATTAACACCACATTAAGGCGTTTATGTGGTGCATCACATGTGGAGAACACCTTCACCCTTGCTACATTTTTCACCACACCTGAGCTTCGGTGTAACACATCATAAGATGAGTAAGCACCAACGTGTATCAATTAAATTCATGTCATTTGATGTGACTTTGTTTATGTTGGCTGTCACCTACCGTATCCTTCCTCCTCAGGGCTTGGATTGGCCATGGCAAAGTTGGTTAATTCTGGTTAAGCTCAATAAAAGAAGCCAATAAAATATGTTGTGGTTTTGGCATAATAGCAGGAGACATCATCGTGATTCTTCTGCTAAGAGAATCAATTGATAGCTCCCACTAGTCTTTCACATGTTGCATCAACTCTTGCAATTTAGCTCACATACTTTTCTTGGATAGCCTCCAATATACTCTCGGAGAGCTCAAACATGTCACATCATTTCTTCCCAGGTCCTCTTTGAGCTATTATTTCCATGTCATGATGTCTCCTATCACAGCTTTGAGGCTGGCATCCTATCAACTCAGTCTGTCACCAGAAGAAACTAAATGTGACATGACTAATGACAAAAAATGCAAAAGTACTTAAAGCAAAGATTAAAGCCAAGTTGGCTGTGACCAAACCAGCAGATCTAGATTGACTGTTGACTAACACAGAATCTAAGATGGTGTTTAGCCACTCCATGCCGGCCAGGAACACGAAGGGCAACTATCATTGTTTTACCATAACTATGTTCAGCCTTAAAGTATAAACATGGAGTGCATTAAAGGCAGTTTCCACGATGTCTCTATCATTGATCACAATAATGGTCACATTGTGGTGAACATCAGCTTCGAGAAGATTTACATAACTAAGTTCATGCCTAGTACTTATTTAACATCAGCAGGGCTGAGGCTATAAAAAACTTGACCTTCTAACCAGATAAATCTATGGGTGCACTTTTCCCCTGTTTTTGCCAGGTTTTGCACTTGGAACAATATTTCTTTATAGAAAATTCAAGGATTGGCCACAAGAGAACAGACTGGCATGCATAATTGATTTGTACATATTCAATTATGTCAAAATTTGTTATTTTACCTTAGTAGGGAATTAGTTGGCAGTTCAAGATAGAATATGTATTGAAAATTTAATAAAAAAAATAAAAGAAAGAAGATGGAGGCGTTAGCTTGAATGGAATGATATTATCTCAAAAGTACTCAATTCAAGTATTTTAGGTCAATTATCCAAAAAAATAGATAAGAAGATGCTAACCATAGGACTAAAACAATATGGATGAAAAGAAGATTGACTACAGAGATTCTACATGATAGTAATATTTTGCCAAACTTAAAAGAAAATATTTATCATGTAACATTATATGATAGTGAAAGTTAAACAAGAAAGAAAAAAAATTCAAAATAAGTATTGTTAAAATGAGAATTTTGAGATGGATAGCAGTCATGTTATATTAGAGAGAATAGACAATGAATATATTAGAGAAAATATGTGATAATTATAGACAAGTTGAAAGAAGAGAAGTATAGCAGCACAGCACAGTGCACTCTGGGAAGCTCTTGTTAACCAAGTAAAACTATCAAAATAATTTAAATACAAAAAGAATGTGATAAACTTAAGTTAACTTGAAGAAAGATAATTGAATATGATTTCAATATCTTTTAATAAATAACTCAAAATCAACATGACAATTCACACGATGGACTCCGAACAACTCGAAATTAAGAACTGAGCTAAAAGGAAAAAAGAAAACTTCAAATTTGGGAAAAGATGCTGAAAAGCCCTTCATTTCCAAAAGATGGGAAAACTTCTGGATAAAAGAAGGCGGGGGGGCGAGACGACGTGCACCTGAGCAGCCCATTCGATTACGGGGGCGATGAGACGGCACGGCCCGCACCAGTCGGCGACGAACTCCACCAACACGGGCACCTCCGACTTCAGCACTTCGTCCGAGAACCTCGCCTGATCGACGGTTGCGATCCCGCAGCGCACGGCCGACCTCCTCCTCCCCGGGGCCCCGCCGACGCCGGGGACGCCACGGGACGAGCTGCGCCGCCGCGGCTCTCGGCAGGCCGCCCGGGAAGAGGGGCCAAGAGAGTGTCCCACGCGGAGGACCGCCGTCGGTGGGGGCGAGCGGGAGGGCGGGGGGGCGAGCCGGAGAGAGGGGCTCGGCGGGTTTAAGAGGCCCGTCGCCATGGTGGAGGTCGACCGATCAAATGATGGGAAGATCAGGTGAGGAGAGATGGGGAAGAGGGCATGTCAAGATGAGCCTATGTGGCCTTTATAGTTGATATGAGATGCTTTTTATTTTTTGTGACAAAAAAAGAAAGAAAAACATGTTTTTTATTTTTGTTTTTGTAATGTTTCAGATATTTTCTTTCTAATTTTGTAATTGTCTACATTGCCCGAGAGCCATATGGTTGAAGATAATTTTTATTATCAATATTATATTGATAATATTATAAGTGGGCTTTGTTTATTTTTTCTTTTCTTTCCTATTTTGGTTAAAGAAGTTTGATACCTCACGAAATTATTTAAACATAAAATTAATATCCAGCTTCACATTGGAAGAGAGAGATTGTAGGTTTGTTCATGGTTTGGTTCGATTTGATTCGACTTTTAAGATTTTTGTTAAGAAGTAAATCAAACCAAACATCTATCTCAAACAAATGGTTGACCAAACTAAAATAATTAAGTTTTTTTTTGGTTTGAAATGATTCAAATTATATTTTATTCAGATATAATATATATATATATCAATGCATAATTTTATTTGGTTTATTTTAAACTATAGTTGATTAAAATATAGCATATATGTTTATGCATATCATTAGTTTCATCTTAAAAATTCTCAAAATAAATTTACTTTTGTATGAAAAGATATATAAATATTGTTAGTAGGCTCAATTCAAAATAAATATTTATAAATATTTAATCTAATTTAGGTTATTTGTTTGTTGATGTGATTTGCTTTGAAGGACGTCAATAACTAAGTTAGACTGATTGATAGTTCAAATCAAACAATTGATTTAAGCTATTGATTTAGTTTGACTTTTCGCGTTAAAAAAAATGATGAACATCCTCATCAATTTGTGTGTATAATCAGTTTCTCTACCGGTCTCCATGTCAAATTTTCAATAATCTGGGAGAACAAAAGAAACTCACTCTGAAGATGAACAAGGGATTGTATATACCTAACTTGTTTTAGTTTTAATATATGTTTTTATATAATTTACTAGAGTGTATATATATAAGTTGTTTCTCACTGAGTTTGTAAAATAAAGTTAATTAAAAAATATTCATTTTAATTGTATAGGTGAGTAATTCTCACCAAGTTATTATTCTGACCAAACAGAGCATAAAGAAATTTTAAAATGTTGTAACTAGCTTTTCTCAATTATGACCTTTCCATAGTTCATAATAATAACTTGTTTTTATGCGTAAGCTGAAAAGACTATCATTTTAAAGTGAGTATAAATTTTTGATTAATTAGAGTCTTCGATTTTGATATAAACCATATTTCATTATTATTTTAGCTGTTTAATGATGGTCGGATGCAATTTTTCCTCTCAAGAAAAGGCCTCTTATGTCCATGCAGAATTAATTATAATCTGCCGATCACTAAAATTAAAAAAAATGACCTTTTGAATTTATACAGAACTGATACTATATAGAACCAAAACATCTCAAATTCATATATGAGCCGGGATCAATTTATTTGGGTTGGAATGTACAGTTGATTTGGGCTCAAGCACCTCATTAAGATTTAAAATCGAGCTTAACACTGTGTTAGTCATAATGGTTATCTATGCCCTGTTTGGTAACACTATTAGACACCTCTATCACTATCAAATTTAAAATTGATATTGTAGGTAATCACTTTGAGGTGTTTGACTAATAGTATCAATTTTGAAATTTGTACCGCAAACAACACATGTTATGTAATACAAATGTCAACTTGTATCAATTTTGATATTGATATTCCATCTTCTAGAAATATCAATATCAATACTAATGGGGTGTTTGGTTGCATGATAATTGAGGTTTTTATTTTAATTTTTAAAAATTGTAAGAAAACTTGTTAAAAGAGGTGTTTGACAACCATGACAATTTTATGTTTTGAAAGTGATTTTCTTCTTAAACAAAAAAAGAGGGTCTCATCTCTTTCTTTTTTCGTGTGGTCCCCCACTTTATTTGGTCATGTGCGGTGGTTACTTTTTTTTGTAATCACATCCCTCCAAACATGATAATTTTATGTCATGAGTTGGTTCACTTTTTATTTCAATACAATTTTTTATCATAAAAGTGTACAAAAAATTATCATGCAACCAAACACCCCATAATATAGTACCATTTTTGATATTCTAACCAAACATGTCATAAAATAACAATTTATATTGCCTTGCTCTAGCATGTAACATGGGTAGGGATGTGCAGGCTTCGGTTGGAGACCAAATTTCAATTAAAAATTAATTATGTATATAGAAACTCATTTTTTGTAAATAATAAAAATATTTATTGTTTGTTGTAAAAACTGTATAGATATTATTTTATTAATAATATAGTAATATGCTATTATATTTTAGATAAATCAGTTTGGTCCTATTTGGATAGATTTGAAAGACCTTAGAGCCCAATAGAAAAATGAAGGCCCATGCCAAGTGGTAGTGGTAAAAATGTATAACTGGTTTCTGGTCGAGCCTAGGTAAAAATTTTGGTTTGTGCTCAAGAGCTTATGGAGTGTTTGGTTGCAAGATAATTTTTTGTACACTTTCATGATAAAAAATTGTATTAAAATAAAAAGCGAACCAACTCATGGCATAAAATTATCATGTTTGGAGGGATGTGATAACAAAAAAGAGTAACTACCATACATGACCAAACAAAGTGGTGGGGGCCACAAAAAAAATAAAAAAGAAAGAGGTGAAACCCTTTTTTTGGTTAAGAAGAAAATCACTTTTAAAATATAAAATTGTCATAGTTGCCAAGCATCTCTTTTAACAAGTCTTCTTATAATTTTTAAAAATTAAAATAAAAGCATCCATTATCATGGTCGCACAATAATTTTTATATGTTTTTATAATAAAAATTTATATTAAAATAAAATTAAAGATAGCTAAATGCATAAAATTATTAGTATGATAAAAATAATAGGGTCCGTGTAGATATACCTATAAAATTTGTGGGAGCGCGAGGAGAATCTCTTTTCTTATCAAGAAGGAACTCTTTGTGAAGGCATATTTATGTAATGATGTCAAACACTCTTTTAATAAGTTTTGTTACATAAACATGCATCTGTAGCTAAAACTCAATTTGTCTTGCAGCCAAATGCCCCATGAGCAAGATGAAGATTGATGGAATTTCTAGGAAGAGCAGTTATTGTGAGGAAAAATCACTTTACGGTATTGACCGGCTGAAGAGACTGTTTGAAACTGGAGGGACGTTGTACCTCTCCTGATGTGATGAATAACAAGAATAAGAAAGTGGAAGAAGCGCAAAATCCAATACACCTTACGTCCATTAATGTTGTTCAACTTATGTTACCCTTGCTTTTCAGGAATTTATGTGACTCGAATACGATATAAATGTTGATAATAATTTCTAAAATATTTTAACAGTAGGTCAGAATTCCCATTTCGTTTACCATGATGATCCTTTCGAGAATCACATGCTCCTCTATCTCTCTCTCTCTCTATATATATATATTCAGTATTTTCCAGAAAGTGATTCTGTCAAAAAAAAAATATGATAAAGTTTAGAAATATGTAAATTGAAGCGAAAAAGAAAATCAATTGTAGGGCAGTAAGAGAATCACAGTACATATATATATATACCATTAGTGTGCTTCGAAAAAGGATATTATTTATTCATTAAATACAGTGGACAAGAAGTTTACATACTCGGATAGTCTTTTACGAATATCCACCGAGGAGAATATGAACTTATTTACTTATCGAACATAGGGGTCATGAAAACAAATATAATTGTGACATTGTCTCCATTGTAATGCTAATTAAAAGAACATTAACTTAAACCACCACAACGTATATTAACAGCTTTAGTTGATACCCGAGGCTCAGCGCCAAGTAAAATTAAAATACAACCAATTTGAACATTCTTCTATTTTATTTTATTTCTGAAATATACTCCTTTATAAGATGTTTGGTTGCATAATACATGTTTATACACTTTCAAAACAAAAAATTATATTAAAATAAAATATAAATTAACCAATGACAACAAAAAAAAGAGTGGAAAACGTGTATGATCAAAGGAGGTGAGAGACCACTTGATAAAAAAAAATGGCCACCTTTCCTTTTGTCTAAGAAAGAAATCTATGTAAAAACTTAAAATAAGAACAAGTTTTGTTACAAAAATAAAATCAAATTGTGACAAAAACTCAATTTTTCATGTAAACCAAAACACCCCATTAACAACAAACCTATTCGATACCTGTAAAATGAAACCCGTACAAGAGACTAAACCAATATCGTTTTGCTTCACAATACAAGTGATCCCAAGGGAAGGGATGCCCAAAACCATTTCCAAGCATGCTTGAAGTCATGCCATGTTTTTCAAATCCGTGTATCTGTAAATGCCTCTAAGCAAATGCTAAAAGGAGGCGTGCAGGCAGGCTGACCAAGCTGCTGGTCTTTTCCAGCAAACATGAGACAACTACTGTGAAACGCTAAAACACCACCCAGCATCAGAAAGAAGGCATGAAGCTACATTGATCAAAATTTTCCATTTTCATGATAAGAAAGAAGTGTTCTTTCTGGACGCGAGAGAGAGAGAGAGAGCTAAAGATACTAAGTTATATGGCTTATATTCAGAAACAGTAAAATGGCACTTAGCTTTCCAACAGAGAGCGCACACGTTTCGAACCAGCAAGGTTTGCACTTAGACGGGCGGAAGAAAGCCTCTCAGACAGGGAGGCCCTGTGGACCTCAGCAACAACTTGGGCAGTCTCAGCGAGGTCCACCTGCATTCCACTTACCGAGGATTCAATATACTCCTTGTACTCTGATATCGAATCGATTAAGGCCACCAACTCACCAGCACACGTCTGAATTTCCCCATCACCTTCTTCTATAGCATTCTGTAACTGCAATTCAGAGTCCTGAAAAGAGATCCGCTTTCAATGTTGAACTTGGGAATGAATTACAAATTTCATGGTTAAACAGAAAAAAGATCCCAACCCAACACCGTGTTGACTGAAAAGAGTATGCAGAGAATGAAATGTGAATGACGTTAAATAGCTGAAAATAAAAAATAAAATACCTTAAGAAATTTCTCTGCTTCTTGTTCCATGATGTCCAGCTCATGCTCCCTTATTTGAACATCATTCATCATTCTTACAATTTCTGCAGTATATCTGGATTGGTTCTCATCAATTTCCTTCTTTAACGGGACTAATTGAGCTTCACTCTGGAAAAATAAGTAGCAAACATCAAGTTAACTAAAAACATTAGTTAAGTACAAATTTAACACACTCCATCGAGCTCATAATTCCTCTCCCGGCAAAGTCAGCAATTCTACTAGCTAGGATGTCGGAGTGGCCCAGCATCGGGAAGTCTTCTTCAAACCCAATAGAAAGAGACCAAAATTTTGCTTTCTTAGTTCAAACAAAGTAATACGTGATATTTATAAATATGTACTTATGTCCATGCTGGAAAAAATGTAAGCATGAGGAGGTTCATTAAGTGTTGAGACTCAGGTTTCTCTTAGAGATAATGAGAGTTATGACTTTTTACTTCTGAGGCAGATTAAGGTTTTGAAGTGGTGAAGATCTTGAAAAAATGTATGCCTCGTGATCTTTTTTTGAGGCTCCATAATGCAGCATAAAAGCATTAGCTTTTAAATAAAATAAGTTAAATATGAAGTGTAAAGCCCAAAATAAGATACACAATGTGGAAGGGTCAAGTGACTCAAGCTGGAAGGGACAAGGCGAAGTCCAGCCCCCCAAGAATAATTTTTGGGGGTCCACCGGAGGTGATCCACTCCATAAACAAAGCCAGGAAGTCTCCCGTGTCCACCAGTGCTGGTTGATCCTTTCACCTGGAAATATAACTGGTTTGAAGTTTCTGACATGTGCAACACCCCATGCCCCATCCCTGATGTTGATGTTATCCTGGAATAAGTTCCTGGTTTATCCCCTAAATTATGGGGATAAACCAGGTTTATCCCTAAGTTAATCTTGTACCAAACAGAGGCCTTGTCTGGTATCGGGATAAAAATAAAGAGGATAAAGATAAGCCATTCCTTGTGACAATCCCTATCCCCATTATGTTTGATTTGACTTATGATAGGTTTTTGAGAATAATTCTATCCCATGTTTGGTATGATAGAGATAAATTTGAGAATAGTCCTGTCATAAATATATAATTTTTTATTGAATGTAACATTATAGTCAACAAAGTACATTGTAATTTAATATTTATTTTAATGTGTTTAAATATGTAGAAAATAAGTATTAGTTTTAAATAAAATAAAAAAGTTGAAAAAGTGCCCTTCACGTCTTCAACTCAAACCGTGAAAGCTTTGGAATGTATACCCTTTTTTTTGTTATAACATTAATTTATAAACGTATATATACTAAAATTTTATTATATTTGGAAAAAACTGACATAGAATTGATTAATTTCAATTTCAATTTGTTTATGTTACCAAAATATCATAATTTATTGGATGCATAAATAAGTTTCAAATTATAGTTTTTATCGAAATCTAATCAAAAATTTGAAATTTCTGATTTCATTTGCACCAAGCTGCAAGTTACTCTTGGAACAGACTCAGGTTAAATTGAAATGATCATTAATAAAGATTTAAAATTATCTTTGGAGTAGGATTTTTTTCATTTTGATTTGAAAAAGTTTTAAGTTTTCGGAGAAATATGGATGTTGCGGATTGATATAGGAAAATAGGTGATATCCAATAAAATATTAGATAATACAATGATATTAGAAAGATATAGAATCAATGTTTAGGTTATTTGAAAATTTTGATTTTGACTCCTCTCCAGCGGATGGTGCGAATATCCAGCGTTAACTTACATCGAACAATAACTTGAATGCCCTTGATTAACCATCATAACAATCTGTTTTGGAGAGCATACACATCCACAGAGCATGATGTACTCAAAATGGCAGCGGCCTTTTGGACCCAATGAGATGCGAACAATTTATTTAGAGTTGATTTTGTATTGGTTTTATAGATTTGTTAATTTGATTTTGTTTGTTTGTTTGGTATTTTGTTTGGTTTAATTTCTTTTTGTCTAAGAAAGAAATCTATTTAAAAATTTAAAATAATAATGGTTGTCAAGTACCTCTATTAACCAGTTTTGTTACAAAAATAAAATCAAATTGTGACAAAAATTCAATTTATCATGTAAACCAAAACACCCCATTAACAACAAACCTATTTGATACTTGTAAACTGGAACCCATGCAAGAAACTAACCAGTATCTTTTTGCTTCACAATACAAGTGATCTCAAGGGAAGAGATGCCCAAAACCATTTTCAAGCATGTTTGAAGCCATGCCATGTTTTTCAAATCCGTGTAGCCGTAAATGCCACTTAGCAACTGCTAAAAGAAAGGAGGCGTGCACGCAGGCTGACCAAGCTGCTGGTCATTTCCAACAAACATGAGACAACTACCGTGAAACGCTAAAACACCACCCAGCATCAGAAAGAAGGCATGAAGCTACATGGATCCAAATTTTCCATTTTCATGATAAGAAAGAAGAGTTCTTTCTGGACACAAAAGAGAGGGAGAGAGGGGGGGGAGGGAGGGATGGATTATATTCAGAAACAATAAAATGCCACTTAGCTTTCCAACAGAGAGCGCATACGTTTCGAACCAGCAAGATTTGCACTAAGACGGGCGGAAGAAAGCCTCTCAGACAGGGAGGCCCTGTGGACCTCAGCAACAACTTGGGCAGTCTCAGCGAGGTCCACCTGCATTCCACTCACCGAGGATTCAATATACTCCTTGTACTCTGATATCGAATAGATTAAGGCCACCAGTTCACCAGCACACGTCTGAATTTCCCCATCACCTTCTTCTATAGCATTCTGTAACTGCAATTCACAGTCCTGAAAAGAGATCCGCTTTCAATGTTGAACTTGGGAATGAATTACAAATTTCATGGCTAAACAAAAAAAAGATCCCAACCCAACACCGTGTTGACTGAAAAGAGTATGCAGAGAATGAAATGTGAATGACGTTAAATAGCTGAAAAGAAAAAATAAAATACCTTCAGAAATTTCTCTGCTTCTTGTTCCATGATGTCCAGCTCATGCTCCCTTATTTGAACATCATTCATCATTCTTACAATTTCTGCAGTGTATCTGGATTGGTTCTCATCAATTTCCTTCTTTAACGGGACTAATTGAGCTTCACTCTGAAAAAATAAGTAGCAAACATCAAGTTAACTAAAAACATTAGTTAAGTACAAATTTAACACACTCCATCGAGTTCATAATTCCTCTCCCGGCAAAGTCAGCAATTCTACTAGCTAGGATGTGGGAGTGGTCCAGCATCGTGAAGTCTTCTTCAAACCCAATAGAAAGAGACCAAAATTTTGATTTCTTAGTTCAAACAGTGTAATACGTGATGTTTATAAATACGTAGTTATGTCCATGCTGGAAAAAATGTAAGCATTATGTGGTTCATTAAGTGTTGAGGCTCGGGTTTCTCTTAGAGATAATGAGGGTTATGACTTTTTACTTCTGAGGCAGAATAAGGTTTTGAAGTGGTGAAGATCTTGAAAAAATGTATGCCTCATGATCTTTTTTTGAGGCTCCAGAATGCAGCATAAAAGCATTAGTTTTTAAATAAAATAAGTTAAATATGAAGTGTAAAGCCCAAAATAAGATACACAATGTGGAAGGGTCAAGTGACTCAAGCCGGAAGGGACAAGGCGAAGTCCAGACCCCGAGATCAAGTTTTGCGAGCCCACCGGAGGTGATCCACTCCATAAACAAAGCCAGGAAGTCTCCCGTGTCCACCAGTGCTGGTTGATCCTTTCACCTGGAAATATAACTGCTTTGAAGTTTCTGACATAGTCACACCCCGTGCCCCATCCCTGATGTTGATGTTATCCTGGAATAAGAAGTTCCTGATTTATCCCCCGAGTTATGGGGATAAACCAGGTTTATCCCTAAGTTAATCTTGTACCAAACAGAGGCCTTGTTTGGTATCGGGATAAAAATAAGGAGGATAAAGATAAGTCATTCCTTGTGGCAATCCCTATCCCCATTATGTTGATTTGACTTATGATAGGTTTGAGAATAATTCTATCCCATGTTTGGTATGATAGAGATAAATTTGAGAATAGTCCTGTGATAAATATATAAATTTTTATTGAATGTAACATTATAGTCAACAAAGTACATTGTAACTTAATATTTATTTTAATGTGTTTAAATATGTAGAAAATAAGTATTAGTTTTAAATAAAATAAAAAAGTTGAAAAAGTGCCCTTCACGTCTTCAACTCAAACCGTGAAAGCTTTGGAATGTATACCCTTTTTTGTTATAACATTAATTAATAAAGGTATATATATTTAAATTTTATTATTTTTGGAAAAACTGACATAAAATTGATTAATTTCAATTTAATTATGTTACCAAAATATCATAATTTATTGGATGCATAAATAAGTTTCAAATTTATAATTTTTATCGAAATCTAATTAAAAATTCAAAATTTCTGATTTCATTTGCACCAAGCTACAAGTTACTCTTGGAACAGACTCAGGTTAAATTAAAAGGATCATTAATAAAGATTTAAAATTATCTTTGGAGTAGGATTGTGTGAGAACGTCATTTTTTTGTTTTGATTTGAAAAAGTTAAGTTTTCAGAGAAATATGGATGTTGCAAACTGATTTAGGAAAATAGGTGATATCCTATAAAATATTAGATAGTACAGTGATATTAAAAAGATATAGAATCGAGGTTCGGGTTATTTCAAAATTTTGATTTTGACTCCTCTCCACCGGATGGTGCAAATATTTAGTGTTAATTTACATCGAGCAACAGCTTGAATATGCTTGATTAACCATCGTAACAATATGTTTTGGAGAGCATACGCATCCACAAAGCATGATGTACTCAAAAGGACAGCGGCCTTTTGGACCCAATGAGATGCGAACAATTTATTTAGAGTTGATTTTTTATTGGTTTTATAGATTTGTTAATTTGATTTTGTTTGTTTGTTTGATATTTTGTTTGGTTTAATTTCAGCGTGATTTTGATAGGGTTTTGATTTTTTTAATTTGATTTTTGATTGATCTTTTTTATTTTTTGTTGGTGTGATTTTAATTTGATTTTTGTTTAATTCAATTTGGTTTGGATCGGTTTTGGTTTGCTTGTTTGTTGTTAATTTGTTTTGTTTTGTTGTTTGGTTGATTTGATTAAAATTGGGTTTGATTGGTTCAAGTTGTTTTGATTTCGATTTTAATGTGTTTGGTATGTTTTAAGTATTTTTGGGGTTTGATTTGGCTTGTTTAGCCTTAAAGTTTCAGATAGGTGATAATCTGATTTTCTGTTTGTGAAGTTGATTTTGATCTGTTTTGAATGTTGAAATGTTGCTGATTTAGTTTTCTTTGAATTAGTCTTTTATTGTTTGATTCATTTAGATGAGATGGGATGAACTTTCAGGTTGTTCAGGCTGAACCTGTTCAGATCTGATTTTTATGTGTGTTTACAAGCTTGCTAAAATCTGATTTTTTGTTTGAAGCTTGGTTTTTGAATTTTTCTTAGTTATGATTCAATTCCTATTGAACTTAGGTGTTTTAAATTGAATTTTCAGATCTGTTTTAAATCTGTTTTTTGTTTTTACTTAGGGAGTGCCATAGATTGCGGAATCGGCCGAAGGACTGATCCGGAAAAAGTTCCGGCAGAATCGGTCGGGATTGGCTGGATCGGTCAGATCGGCCGAATCGGTCAGGATCGGAATCGGAATCGGATCATTTTTTTTTCTTTTTTTGCTAGTCTAGTCGGATCAACCAGGATCAGCCAGAATTGGTCCGGAATTGGATCGGAATCGGAATCAAATCGGTTTTTCCTTTTTTGCTTTTTTTACTTACCGATTCTGGATCGATTTTCTTCCATTGGATCGGTCGGAATCAGTCCGATCCGGATCAGATCGGTACCCACCGATCCCAATTCTGATTCCGATCCAGCAATCCTTGTTAGGGATAGGTGTTGATGTTTTATTTAATGTTTTAAATGTTGTTTAGAGTTTGGTTTAATTGTTGCTTTGTTCAAGGGTTTATATGCATTTAATTAAGCATCTTTTGGTTGACTTTTTAGATTGTCACCAATCTGATTTTTTTTGTTTCTTAGTTGTGTTTTGATGTTAAATTGGAGTTGGTTTAGTTATCTTGTGTTCGCGCCCCATCCGGTCCATTGGGCCACTATTCGGTGTCCGGTTTCACTTAATTGGAACAAACATTTGAACATCATTTCATTTCCTAAGTTGATGGTACAATAGTTTGAATACAATAGCGTCAGGTGAAGAGACCAGTGTTCCTTCCCCCTATGTAAATTTCCATAAGGTCAGAAAATTATGGCATTACAACAACATGACGGTCTATTTCAACCGATATGGAATTTACCCATCCAAGATGACAAATATTTGGCTTGCCATATTGGGGGAAGAATAGTCGGCTATGGGAGGATGCCCACACCGTTGTCTGGATCAACATTCCGGAAGCGTGCCTGGGGGAGCCGTCCAAAGTGGAGTACCCGTGGAAGGGTGTTTCACTCCTTACTTTATATTGACTTTTCGCATTTCTGATTTTTATTTGTTTTTTTTGTCAAAAGGCTGTTTAAGTCGGTTCGAGTTCCATCGGTGTTCTTAACTGGTTTTCAGTCTTCTTAGGCTTAATGGGCCCACCTTGGACTTTCTTGGACCGGAAGAGCTTGCTGGAGCTTCGATCTTCTTTGCTTCACAAATTGTTTGATGGTAGGGTGAGGGTCCGCCTAGACAAACGATCGATCCGTCAGACGGATTCCGAAAGGGTCCATAACATCACCCCCATCCGCTGGCACCAAGTTGGACAGATTTCTATATTTCTGTTGAGCCGCACAAGTGCTGTTTTTTTTTGAACCTCCAAAAGAACGTTGTCCTCTTTGCAGGCCGAAAGGGGAGCTGTTAAGGGGCATATTTGGAGAGCAGTCTGGACCCATGAAAGGGCCATTTGATTGAACCCAAAAGGGGACTGCTGTGCTTTTTCTTTTGCAAGGCCGCAAGGGGCTGTCAAGGGACATTTTTTGAGAGTAAACAGGACCCATGAAAGGGGCCATTTGGTTGAACCAAAAGGGGGATGTTGTACTCCTTTTTTGCAAGGCCAGACGGGCTGGTGATGACCTGCTTTAAGGCCTGTTTAGGGTTTTTTGATGGAGGTCAAAACAGGACCTGTTTTAAGGGGCTACAAGGGGATGAAGTGGCCTGTTTTGGGGTCGTAATATGGGTTGGAGACAACTTCTGTAGGGGTCTGAAAATGGGCTAGAAATCTCCTGTTTCCAGGACCTGTTTAGGGAGTCTTCTGATGGGCCAAACAGGGGGGCCAGGTTTGAAAGGATAAGGGGTCTGTTTTGGGGCTGCACAAAGGGAGCAAAACAGGAACTGTTTAGGGGATGTTTGTATGGTCCGTAACTAGAACTTTGTAGGGGCATTTTTAAAGGGGAGACAATGACCTGTTTGAGGGTCTCCATGAGGGCTGGACAGGGGCGAACAGGAAAAAATTTGTCCTCCTTAAGGGGTCTGAAAATGACCTGTTTAGGGGTCTCCATAAGGGCCGAACAAGGGCTGTCTATGGAGCTGAAATGGATTCGGGTTGACTGGACAGTGGCCGATCAGGGGGTGGTCTTGACCTGTTTAAGGGTCTGAGAATGACCTATTTTGGTGGGCTTTAAGGTGAGCCGGACAGGTGACAAAATGGGGGGGGGGGGGTATGCAACCTGTTTAGGGGCTGCACGAGGGGCAAGAACAGGTCCTGTTTCGAATATGTTTATAAGGCCAAAAAGGAGCTGTCTAGAAGAGCTTTAGATGGGCCGAACAGGTGAACCAAGTGGAGGAGATTATGACCTGTTTAAGGGCAATCTCGGTGGGCCAAAATGAGGTTGGCAAAAGATTTTGTTTAAGGTCAAGGGTTGCCGATAACGATGAAGGCCAGTTTAGGCTATGAGAGAAATTGGAAAGAGAATTTAGAAGGGGTTGAGAAGGGATACCCTTAAAGGGCTACATAGCTTGTATACCCCCCCACCTTTTTTTTTGCTTTGGACGCAAGGGAGGAAGGAGAAGGTGCTGGAAGAAGGCCGCAGAAGGGGTCCCCTTTGTTCTCCTCCTCTTCCTCCTCCTCTTCCTCTTCCCTTCTTCCATTGGCCACTGGCAGGTGCTGGAGAGTGTGTGCGCAGGAGGGCCAGCAGTTGGTGCAGCAGCCTGTCAGCGTCTCCAGCCTTCTCCCCTTCCCTTTGGCGCACCATGCCTTCTTATAGAAGATGGGGGGAAGGCCAAGGGATAGCTAGGATTGAATGAGGAGATGTCATTTCCCTTCTCCTAGGTAGTTTTAATTGAACTTGACTCCTTGAAATTCTCCTACGACATTAAATATCTGACTTGTCCTTTAAGTTTTCCCATGGCATTAAGTCTTGAGCTGTCCCTTGATTTCTCCCATGCAATTAATGGGTCAAGTGTGAGGTGGCAGGTTAAGCTGGCAGCTGGCATGGCCGCTGATGTGGCCATTTGACCGGGCTTGTTTAGGCTTGACTGCAGCCCAACTCCCTCCTAATGGACTCTGTGCAATGGGCATGAAAGAAACTAGGAGAATGATTTTTTAGCTCAAATAAGGACTGGGCCAGCTGGGAATTGTGTCAATGGGCCCCTCTATGACCTGATTTAACCCAATTGAGGGTCGGTCCAGCTGGGATTTGTGCCCACAGGCCAATTTAGGACCTGAGTTGGCTTAATTAGGGAATTGGCTAGCTACAGCTTGATCCGATCCTTCCCTTCTCTTTTTTCTTTGTGTTTTTTTGTAAAAAAATGCCGCCAACAGATTCATTTTAAAAATCTAATTATAAAAATCCCTTCTTTTATTCGTCATTGTCTTACTTCCTCTCTTGCTTTCCTCCTGTGAGAAGAACCACTGCCTGGAAAGGGTTCGGAGATGGTGGGAGAAGAGGAGAGTCTGATCCTCGGAACACACCATGGAGACATCTGGGAAAGAGATGATCAGGGAATACCAGTGAGATCGGAAGAAGATGATTCGAGAAGAGAAATTAAGCGGAGAACAAGATCAAATCAGACCAAGATCTATCTATCTTCTCCTTCGAATGCAGGCAGCAGAGAGAAAATCCAGTGCCTCTGCATATCAGCCGGCAGCTGCCGGTAGGTTCTTCAGAGGTGCCCCTGCGCCACTGTCCCTACCATTGGGAGAATTTACGCAAGGCAGAAGGCTCCCTTGTTGCATAGCACTCGCCACCGACAGGGCAAGAGGGTTTCAATGGAGACAAACAACGATCAAAGAGGGAATCTGCTGTCTCTGCCACCATCATCATCGCCAGATTCATACCTCTTTGCCCACCATGCTCGATTAGTCAACGCCATGGGAGGGTGCACCATGAAGATGCCTGAGAATGGGATGATCGGGGAAGGTCATATCCTCAAAAGGTCATTTATGGGGTAAAATATCCCAAGTAATAGATGGGATGATTTATCCCTGACTTCATTCCTAATTTTGGGGATAAGTTGAATTAACTTAAACCAAGTTATACTTAATAACAGAGAATTAAGGATAAAGGTACCAAATAGGGGCTTAAAGAACATACTCTGAGTTCTCAGACGTCCATCCATATATTGATTGCAGCTAGTGCCTAGTGAAGCCAGCAATTCTAGTGGGCAGCCACTCCATTCATTCCCCTCACATTCCAGCTAATCACTTCCATTATCACAATGGTAGTGTCCCCCCCTGCTGCATTTCTTCTTGTCCCTTCCGTCATAGTGTTGTTAAGAATGAGCTGAGCTCCCACTCCCATTTGCCCACCTTGGAGGATCTTTCACTCCTTTCCACACAGATTTCTTGAATGAGGACGTCCTTCTTGACCTTCCTGAGCAATCCACTTATAGCTTCCTCCCCCTTGGAGGAGAAACCCACCAGCTTCCATTTTTTTGTAGCTTTGTCATCCCTCTACCTGTGATACAGGCTAATCTCCAGAATCCCCGGCTTTTCTGCTTTCCCATGCCCCTATCACATCAACAGGTTTTAATGCCTCATTGAAAGGCAGCTGTCACTATAGTTGTGCAGGTACAGTCATCCTGGATCAGGTTCAGGATCCTTGCGCTCACTGGTTTGAGTTGCAGGGAGCCCTCCACCTCAATGACCCTTTCCTTTGTGCCTTCTGTCTTCTTCAGTTTAGGTCCTATGCTCAGGTGGTGTATCCTCTACTCCATGAATTGGTGAGGCCTTGCCTGAGGGTGTTTGGACCGTGAATCAGTTTACTCCATTAGCAAGGTAGGGGACAAGGATTCAACTGTTCGGCCATCCAGACACGTCCAACCAGCCTGGTCTGCCTAATTAAGCCATCCAGATTCTAAGGAAGCACAAAGTCCGGTAAGCTCCAATTTGGGGCAGCTTCAGAGAGAAGGACAAGTTTCAGGCCAGCATGTTGGGATGAAGTTTGAATCTCCAGCCGGGTAATGAGCTGTTGCAGACCCCCCCCCTCCCTTAACCTGCCACTATCTTTTCTTACCTTAACAGTCAATCTTGTCCAAAGTTCAAACCCAGTCATCAACACACGCCATCTCCTCTGACACCCTCCAGTCCTCTGCACAAACAGAACAAATATTCGGAAAGAAGAATCTCCACTTACCACCATCTTGCACAGTTTGCCCTTCATGCTTGCTAGTGCTTTGTCTTTGATGTGCCTGGCTTGCCTGACTGCATCTACCACCATGTCAGGTCCCGAGGTCTGTCCTTTGGACAGCACCCACTCCCCACTCCAAGTCTGGTTGACATTTATTGCTGCTGGCCATTACCTTTGTCCCTGTCCACCTCTGCCCAACTCCAAGCAGATGGCTATTGACCCACCATGCCCTCAAGCACTGTCAGCCTCCTTCCTTGGCAACACCTTGCCGGTCTGTATCATTGGACCTTGCACCTGTATCCACGGCTACTGGGTTGCTGCTGGGTCTGATGATCCAGAGCAGTCCAGCTCGTCTTCACAGTCACATGGCAGCCTCCTTTGCTCTGTGTGTTCTCAAGGTCCACCCTCTGTCTCCAGCAGCCTCCAGTAGTCTATGGTGGTCTCACGAGGATCTCACATCCCTCAGATCTTGGAAGCCTGACAAGACTGATCTGATCTTGCAAGATTGTCATAAGAATACTTTCCTGACACCAGTAACTCCTTCATCACCAGTCTCTATTTCTTCAGCTGTCTTTCCCTCATGCCCCAACCAAGGTCCCTACTCCCTATCTCTAGTCATTCGGGGAGCCAAACTGTTGTCCTCCTGTACCTCGATTCGAGGATCCCTGTTAGAGAGTTCCCTCACCCATCACTTACTGTTTACTGACCCTGAACAACCACTGCTACTGGTATTGCACAAGTGCCTAAGAAGCATTGACTCCTTTTGACCAGTGTAGCCCATGTCCATGAGATGTCTACCACCTTCCAACCAGAAATCACCCAAAGATTGAGAGCACCACAACTTCCCTGTCCCTCCAGGCCAGCACATTTCCCTGCCGGAGCATAGATCTCAGACACCCCGCCTAGGTGGCACCAAGGATCTTGACTTTACATGGCACACTAAAAACTTCTAAAATATGTACATTTATGGATTCAATTGCAAAAAATGCATAAAACACAATACAAGCGAGCACACACACATACATATATACATATACATAATACATACATTGATTAGGCAATAGCAGTGCCTATTCATTGTTGCCTAAAGTTGAAATGACCCTTATGAAGTTCGAATGTCTTGGGCACCTTGTTTTCTTGAGAAGTATGAGCCAGAGACAGCAAGGATTCTGGAATCAGAATCGGAATTGGAATCGGTCGGTACCGATCCAATTTGAATCGGATCGGATAGGTCCAATTCCGACAGATTCTCAAGAAGAGAAACCGATCCGAAATCGAGATTTTTAAAATAAAATAAAAAATTCCTATTCCGATTCTGACTGATTCGGCCTAAATTATTTTTTAAAAAAAATAAAAAATCAGATTTCCGATTCTGATCCGACCGATTCAAACCGATTCCGGTGGAATTCAGGTCAGAATCAATTCTTCAAGCAGAATCGACCGATCCGATTCGACCGATCTGATAGTCTATGTGAGGCGGTCTATTGGCTTTGCAGCTCCAACTATGGTGCCCATGCCCAAACCTACTGCATCAGAGCACTTAAGGTATTTCTACATGTTCGAGCAAGTTGCCATCAGCCCAAACATCTCAGGCATAGATCTGCCAGCCTCAATATCCCAACATTTCCAATTCTCGCGAACATCCCTAGCCAACATCAAGAATGTTGCACCTCCTGTCAATCTCCCTTTGGACAGTCACAGTCTCGATGTGCCCCTAGAACCTCCTCTCATTTGTTGGAAGCAATGTTTAAGTAGGCACTGTGAGGAGGACCGGATCAAACCAAATTCACCAATTATTTGGAGATGGCATCATTCGGGTTTTAAGAAGACATCACATTTGATTTTTGTTAGTAAGTAGTATTAAAGTTTATTTTCTGCATTTTCTTTTAATATTTGGAGTTCTTTTGAGACTTATTTACACTTCAGTCCTTTAGAGTTTAGAAAAGTCAGTTTGTATTTAGTCTTTTTGGAGATCCCTTTTGTAAATGTTCGGTACCATATAAGAGTCTCTACTCTAAGCGATGGAAGACAATGATGAACAATAAAATTTTAGAGCACATGCATCCTGCGCAAGGGCCTTGGCCCAATTCTCCTCCACCCCCTCCAGCAGGAGGCCTCTTCCTCCGGCAGAGAGGTTGGTTCCTCCTCTTCTTCTTCCCCTCCTCCCAATCTGCTTCCGTGTGTTCTCCATCACCTTTACCTTCACCGGTTCCAAAATTCATGTTTCAACCTCATCACCTGACATCAAGGAAGGCGGGGTCGGGGGTCGGGGGTCGGCCCCAAAACCGACCTAGTCGGGCGGGGTCGTGACCCCGGGTCGGACGGGGTCGGATGGGGTCGAATTTTATTTATTTTATTATAAAAACTATAAAAAAATTATATAAAAACAAGAAAAATAGAAACAATATTTTTTATATTATATATTTATGTATAGATAAAATCTATACATAAATATAATTATATTTTTTATATTATAATTAAATATGAGTGTTTATCTATGTATACAAGTAAATATGGTTTTTTTTGTGATTATGTTGTATTAGTATATGTTGGGAAAGAGTTAATCTTAAGTGAGAAGGTAAACATACTTAACAAACAATTTTATAAATTTTAAGATGTATCATATATTTATAATTATAAATTTTAACTATATGTAATAATATAAATGATAGAAAATTATTATTGTACTATCAATAAATAGAATGTTCAAAAAATAATTATTCTTGACAAACTTGATGTGTGTGTGAAAGAGAAGAGAGTTAAAATAGATTTTTAAAATTTTAAGTATATAACATATATTTATGATTATAAATCTTATATATATGTGATAATATAAGTGATAGTAAAGTATTGTTATAATATTATTAAATGCGACACAGAGTAGTCGCGGATCGACCTACACGGTCAGGTCGCGGGGGTCAAGGGGGCAACGTCCCTTGTGAGAGGTATCAGGGGGGCAATGCCCCCCGAAGATTTTTTTTTTTTTAAGGTGGTAAGGGGGAGGGGGAATAAAAAAAGTTTAAGTATGTAATAATAACATGAAAAAAAAAATGACTTAGGCCGGGTTGCCCCGGAGTCGGGCAACCTAGCCGATTGGGTCGCCGGGTCATGTGACCCGAAGCTGGGTTGCGCAACCCCCACTGGGCCGGCTTGGAGTCGGCCCAGCGAGGTCGTTTCCGGGCCGGTCGGCCCGGAAACCAGCCAGGTCGGGCGACCCGGCTGACCGGGTCGCCGACCCCGCGAAGAATTTTTTTTAAGGTGGTAAGGGGGAGGGGGAAGAAAAAAAGTTTAAGTATGTAATAATAACATGAAAAAAAATGACTTAGGCCGGGTTGCCCCGGAGTCGGGCAACCTGGCCAACCGGGTCGCCGGGTCGTGTGACCCGAAGCTGGGTCGCACAACCCCCCGCTGGGCCGGCTTGGAGTTGGCCCGGCAGGGTCGTTTCCGGGCTGGTCGGCCCGGAAACCGGCCAGGTCGGGCGACCCGGCCGACCGGGTCGCCGACCCCGCGAACTGTGACTGACATCATCATCAATGCTTCATTGTTCCTCTTCAACGACATCATTTGAGTCTGGTTCTTGGCCTCTGGCACATCAAAACCCTCAGGTTTGTTTGACATCGAAGCACTGCTAGACCTCCAGCCACCACGATCCCCTCAACAGCATGCCCTCATAGACGGCGCTACCAAGCTCTATCCAGCGATCCCCGGACAGGCCCGAAGGTCCCTGTCGGAGCAACATGCGGCTGCACCAGTTTCTTCCCCTTCTTCCTTGCCATTGGCTCTTCCTCCCAGTGCATCCCTCGCCTTCGATGCCACTGTCCCCATCCTCCGACCTCCCTTCTCCATCTCTGATTGCCTTAGTTTCACATCTCCTGTTCCAGCCCCTCCAAACTCCACCCCGTGGGGCAGACTCGCCATCATCCCCCTCCCTATTTAAGATCAAGACACAGGTTCTGTCAACATCCCCTCACGCCCCACACCACCCTCGACCCCATAGTACCCAACACCCCTTTCCCCCATGCCGCCTCCTGCTCCATCTGCCCTACTCTGCTCTCCCACTGCCTCCAGATGAAGAATGACAATGAAGGAGGAGATCGGGGAGGCTGACGTAGACGGATGGCCAACTTCCATTCAACACCCTGTTGCGCCCAGCTGTCAAGACGGCAACGCTGGGGTTGTTGTCACACAATCAGGGTGGCACCGGATGTCGCCACAACCCCCTTCACCAGTCGCCTCACCTGCAAGTGCCACAACACCCCACCTCTGGTTGCCATTGCGATGACACGACCCTCCCCACCGGGGATCCACACCGGGCGAACACGACCCCCATAGGTTAAACTGCAGCCAGTGAACCAACTTCTTCAAGTGTCGGTCCAGCCAGTCAATGGCCCAACCAAGCAGTTCTCCCAGTCTGGCCGGATTCTGACCCGGTCCAGCCGGCCTCCAACCCAGTCCAGCCAGTTCAAAGGCCGGTTCAGCCGGTCCAACCTGGTTCACAAGGCAGTTTAACCGGTTCAGGCCGGTTTGGCACTCCCAAAGTCAATTCAGGGCCAGTTCGACACTCCTAGACCTAGTTCAGGATGGTACAGCTCAATTTCAGACAGGTTCAACCCAGTTTACTGCACCTTAGGACTGGTTCAGCGGCTTTCAGCTTGGCTCGGAACATTTTCGGCTCAGTTAGTCAGTTTTCAGCGTGGTTCACACCCGGTCAGTCCATTTTGGGCCTGATTCAAGCTATCTTGGCACATTTATCTATTTGGGCCCACCGACACGCCCAGATGGTGGCATCTCACTTCTGTCTTGCATCACACTGTCTTTAAGCATGGAGGTTTATGCCTCAAGGGGCAGCAGTTCAATTACCTTTAAGGCTCAAGTCTTCTGGCATCACTGTGAGGACACCTTTTTGCTTGTGAGTCATCTTCAGGTAGTAAGGTTGTGACTTGTGAGGCTTTGAACAATGTAAACCTCATGCTCTTATTCAAGAAAGTGTTTCCTAATTCTTCTCTTTCAGTGCCTAGATCACTGTTGTAAACAGGCTGGCCTATCTCCGGGATAGATCTTTGATTTCTTTTTCTTTTTATTTTTTTTGTTGTAATATATTGTGTTTTTTGCTATAATTATATCCATGGAATGCTCCCAGTTTTGGGCTGATTTCATAAAAAGTGTTCCTTAATTATGGTATGAAATCAAATATTAGCGAAAGAAATGAAATTCTGGCTCCTACATTATTGGCCGAGCTTCTTCCATAAACTAAATTGGGAAAAAGTTTCCTCTATACACCAGACAAAATCATCTATGGGATCTTCACTTTATTTATCAAAATATATTATGAGCTTGTATAGATTACTAAATGTTGATTAACTGACTACCATTTGAATATTTTATAATCATTTTTTTGTACTCCATTCATTATTTGTTCATAGTTATTTGTACATAAAAGTGTCAATTGCTTAGACCCATAAGATATTATCCATGTTTCTTTTAAGTTTTAAGTAATGTATTGTACTCAAATCGACATGAAATAAATTCAAGTTCGATTGACCCGATGTGTCATCCAAAGATGACATCAAATCCCCATGGACTCCAAGAGATGGAATAAACTAAATAAATTATTTAAATAATTTTCAAACTTAATCAAATAATTAAATCAAATCAAATAATTAAATCAAATCAAATAAGTGAATTTGATTAAATCAAATAATTACTTATTTATTAACAAAAATGTCATCATAATCAAATTAAATTCATGCCATAAAATCATACATAAAAAATAACCACAAATGGTTACAAAACATGTTAAGTTTAAATCCGACTTAACCATAAAAAATTAAATCAACCCAAATAGATAATGCTACTTAATTAAATAAGTATGCATAACAAAATTCAAATCAAATAAATGATCAAAACGTTAATAAAATGTTAACATAATCCAACTAAAATTATGTCATTAAATAATGCATAAAAAATGTCAACCAATGACTACAAAAACAAGTTATGTTGGACTAAAATCAACCATGAAAAAATTAAAGTGATCAATATTATTAAGAACAAATCTTAATAATAAGAAATTCACTTAAATCAAGCAAAAAATGCTAACAAACACATAAAAAATGGAAATTAATTCCTACAAACAAATAAAAAAAGAGATCAACTCAAAAATTGTCTAAGTCAACAAATGACCAAAGACATAAACAAAAACAA
The DNA here is from genome assembly GCA_036172225.1 of Cryptocoryne crispatula var. balansae. Taxonomy (NCBI): domain Eukaryota; kingdom Viridiplantae; phylum Streptophyta; class Magnoliopsida; order Alismatales; family Araceae; genus Cryptocoryne; species Cryptocoryne crispatula. Next base: position 6,558,349 of record CM069930.1, on the reverse strand, counting down.
ATCAAATCAAATCTTAAATCAAGAAGAAAATCAATGAACCCAAACTTAAAAGTTTGAATTAAGTTCAACCAAATTCCATCTCATAAGGCCATGGGGATATGTCTTCCAGCTTTGTTTATGTGGGTGAATGACTTCCGATCAATATGTTGCTGTGACGGTCAATCAAGGGTATTCGAGTGTTTGCTCGATGTAATTAACACCGGAATATCGCAAGTCCGGTGGAGAGAGGTCAAAATTTATTTTCAAAGAACTCAGATAACCTCACAAATTAAATTGTGGTTCAGATCATCTAAGTGGTGGGCGATACCCATATCGACACTTAGCAAATCTGTGGAACCATCGGTGTTCCTATAAAATAATACCACATCAAATTAGCTAATACTCCTATGAATACTACATATTTTCATAGTAGTCAATGCTAGCCTAAAGCCAAAGGAATTTTCTACAAAAAAGAGGAAATTCGAAGTTCCAACATGTATACACCTTATTAAGTCTTGAGGCTTCCGCCTCATGAGATAAGGCACCAAGAAAATGCCCCATCACCTCAAGTTTTTATAAACCTTGGTTGGAGAAGGTAGTTTAGACTTTAGACAATATCCCTCTGCCACCTGCCGAGAGCATATTGCCCTTCCAACCCTACAATCTTCTATCAACTTTGTCAACAAGTGGTTGCCAGTTTTTGGGCTTAGAACCCTTATCAGACAAAGGCAGCCCCAGGCACTTAAAAAGAAGAGAAACCCACGGCATCTAAAAAATATGACTCAAACAATCCCTCTGGAGGTCACTAATGTTAATCCCAACTACCCACATTTCTCCTTATTGATTTTGAGCCCCGTAACTGCTTCCAAAAAGCAAAGTAAAATTCTCTAAGTTCAAGCATTTATTCAGATTCGTTGAGGTGAAAAGTAACGTATCATCAGCAAATTGGGGTGAGAAACAGGTACCTTGTTTGAGTCAACCTCAATCCCCTCAATAAGGCCAGCCTGCTCAGCCTTACCCCATAATAGACTCAAAATATGCCCAACCAAGATAAATAACTTGGCCATTCAAACTGCCTGAGGATCACGCTGCCCGAGGCCCCTCAAACTCCAAAAACAAGCCAAACAACTAGCCATTCAAGGCTATCAAAAATTTTGCCAAACTAATACAACATCACATCCATTCAATCCATTTTCTCCTAAACCCCATCAATTGCAGAATTCTGTACAGGCAATTCCAGTTTACTCTATCATAAGCTTTTTCAAAATCTAACTTGAGTAATAGACACTCTCTCTTTCTCGATTTCTGATCGTGCACACATTCATGAGCTGCAATGCAATTGTCTAGGATAAATCTCTCAGAAATGAAAGCTGATTGGGTTGGGCTAATCAGCTTCTCAATGTGTCTATTAAGTCTGGTAGCCAACACTTCAGAAATAATTTTGTAACTGCAATTGAGCAAACTGATGGGTCTGAGATCCTTGATATCAAGAACATTCTCTTTCTTAGGAAGAAGAACCAAGGAACAAGAATTCAACAATTTGATGCAAATAGGATGACCTTCAAATTCCTTCACCATAGCCATAAGGTCCCCTTTAATGATCTGACATATGTTCTGATAAAAGACTGTAGAAACATTTGACCCAGAGGCCTTGTAAGGAACCATAGCCTTAACAAACTCGAACACCTCTTCCTCAGAAATGAAGTCAATAAGCATTAAGCACGTCAGCATGTTCTTTAGCCAGCTTCTATGTACATGAACATTCAACATAGGTCTCCAACTCACATCCTCCCCAGAAAACTTCTCATAAAACCAGGCAACCGCCAAACCACTCTGCTCGGGCCCTTTCTTCTAAACACCATCTACCCACAAATCATGAAGAGTGTTCCTCCTTTTTCTAATATAAGCCTGAGTATGAAAAAACCTGGAATTTGTCTCCCTCCTTGAGCCATGATTCTTTAGATCTTTGTTTCAACTTTATCTCTTCCCTTAGGCTCCATTCATTGTACTCTGCTTTCACAACCATCCATGCTCCCTTTTGCTCATCAGATAGCATTCCTTTGTCGTTGAATTGATTGAACTTCTCCAAACTATAAGGACATTTCCCCTACCCGCAGATTGTTTGGTTATAGAGTTAGCCCACACTTGTAACCATGGTTTTTCATCTCGCCGAGATCTTGCGAGATCTCACGAGAATCTCGGTCTCTCCAAGAGGCCGAGATACGAGATCGCCGAGATCTCACCCCATGTAGATTGGTCCATAAAGAATTTTTCTCGGTCGATCCGTGACTACTCTACGTCCCGTTTATGATAGTGTAAACACATTTGATATATTTCACTATCACTTATACTATTACATAAAAATGTGTTACAAGTTTAATACTATATTAATATTTAAATAAGATTGTATACAAGTTTAAATCTTTTAGAAACACAAAGATCATCTTTTTGGTATTGAAAGTGCTTTGTAATTGTTCATTCACACAGTTGATATACAAAATGTGTTATATATTTTCATGTAAATTCATTGATGTACTCCTATTTTTATAAGATATTATGTTATATTTCATACATATATACATTTTGATCCGAGATCCGATCTCCCGAGATTTTTCCGAGATCTCTCCGAGATCTCTTCTCTTTCAGCCCCCCGAGATGAAGTCGAGATCCGAGATGGCAATCCTTGCTTGTAACTTCTTCCTTACATTCTTCAACTTAAAGACAAACACAACTGTAGCTAAAGCGAACACAATAGAAGGCCTGTTGTTCCACCATTCCTGTATTCGATCAAAAGCATCGGGTCTCTACACCATGTCAGCTCGAAGTGAAACTTTTTCCTTCCATTAGAAACTTCTGAACGTCATCTACCCACAATGGTGTGAATTCATTGGACATACTTTTTATCCATTAAGACGGAAGAAAACGGGATAGCATGTCAATTGCATGAAGGTAATGAAAGGAAAAAGCATGATTGACCCATTTTCATGGAGCATCGGTGGGAACCATGGATTGCAGAATCGGCGGAATCGGTCTGATTCCGACCGATTCCGGAATCGGATCGGTGGATCCGATCCCCGGCGGAAGGGCCGATTCCGGGAAGAATTCCGCGGAATCGGACTGAATCGCCTGGAATCGGTCGGAATCGATCCGATTCCGACCGATTCTTCGGAAGGCCGGGTCAACCCGGCCCGGTTCGATTCCCGGTTCGACTCTGGACCGGGAATCGAACCGATTCCGGCCCTAAAAGGGCCGGAATCGACCTGCGGAGCTCCATTCGGTCGATCCCGCGTCGGAAGGAGACTGCGCAGGCGATTCCGGCGCGATTCCGTTGATCCAGCGTCGATTCCGGCCGATTCCGTCGATCCATGGTCGATTCCGGCACTATTCCACCGATTCTGGCGATTCCGGCGGCGATTCCGGCGATTCCGGCGATTCCAAGCTTGGTCTTCAAAGGATTTGGCGATTGGCTCGGATCGGCATCGAATCAACCTCTTCTTCGATCTTTGTAAGGTTTTTGGTAAGATTTCTTCGACGAAAACTTCGTACGTCCATTCTTACGCGTTTCCGACGAGTTTGAGTGTCGTTAAACTTTACGATTTCCGTCCGAACAAGTCCGTTTAAGTTTTGAACTATCCGGATATGTCCATTTTGCACGGGAAAAATTCCGGATATCCCGTACACCTATTTTTACACGTTTCCGACGACTCCGAGTAGAGTTAAACTCGGTGATTTGTGATCGAATAACTCCGCTCAAGTTGTTTGAACATCGATTGGATGTTCTTTGTACGGGAAAAATTTCGGATACCCCGTACGTTAATTTACGACCATTTCCGGCAAATACGTAATGGATGGGGTGGTGGAGGAGCTCGGGGAGGACAATGTGGTTCAGGTTGTCACTGACAACGAACCATCATATAAGGCGGCTGGGAGGAAGTTGATGGAGAAGAGGAAGCACATCTTCTGGGTGCCCTGTGCAGCACATTCCATAGATCTCATATTAGAGGATATAGGCAAGGAGGAGGGTGTATCTACACTGTCGAGGCGGCGCATGACGATCACATCTTTTATTTATTCGCATCCCCGCCTCCTACATATCATGAGATCTCGCGTAGGGAGGGCACGATCTTGTTAGGCCCTGTCCTACACGATTTGCCACGAACTTCATTGCGCTGGAGAGTTTACACCGACACAGACATGCATTGGTTAGGTTCACACAGTCCGAGGAGTATTACAACTATATGGTGGACAACCTACATGACAAGAAAGATCAGTTGGAGATTCTTGTCAGGTCTGAGAAGCAGATCACTGACAAGAGGTTTTGGGAGAGGATTGCCTACTATTTGGCAATCATTGAGCCAGCAGTAGTTGTCTTGAGGTTGGTAGACTCGGATGACGAGGGACCGGATGGGCACATTGTATGATCTTTATGGACCGGGCAAAGTGAAAATTAAAGAAAAAAATCTCGAGGTTACAAAAGTGGTGGAAGATCATTGATGACCGATGGGACAAGACCTTGCACCACGATGTCCATCTTGCGGAGTAACTTGGTTAAAAAATTATCTTTTCTTTGTATAATTGTCTTATATGCACGAGTGTTAACTAATAAAATCTTGCGGGATACTTTTTGAACCCCCGCATCTAATATGGAGGACAGGTGGTGAACGACAACGAGGTGATGCGGGGTACACTTGCAGTTATTCAGCGTCTGTGCCGATCTCAGTAGGACAGGATAGAGGCTGAGATAGAAGTAAGTTAGAGTTCATGAAATACCTTGGAGTAGCCTTACCAGGCAACTAATATTTTTTTTTTATAAATTTTTCAGATGCAGAAGTACAAGATGAGGGTCGGCGTATACTCAGATGCTGACCTGAAATATTCAGTTGACAAAGTGTCACCTGGTATAGTAATAGCTTGATGAAGAATTTCTTTTCTTTTCATATAAGTTATGGTGATGATGGGCTAATTGTTTTCCTGTTCTCTTCTTATTTTTTTCATGCAGCTGAGTGATGGGTTCAGGTGAACACCAGGAGTGGATGGAATCCACTTGCGGCCATTGGTATCAGGATACTCGCCGAGCACCCGGGTTCCTCCCATTGTGAGAGGAGCTGTAGTACATTCAACCTGATACATACGAAAGGAGGAACAGGTTGACCTCGGACCGGGCCGGAGAAGGCTGGTCTTCGTCGTTATAACGTGAGGCTGCGCATAAAGAACATCAAGGATCGACAAGATCGGCGAGGCACGTTTTGCACGATTCGCGGAGTGGCCCGTACGAGCGAGAGGCATTCCTCCGCCGCACACCACCACCCGATGAGGTGGACATGGACCGAATTTTCCCGGGAGGAGCATGCACTTGCCTCCTGGATAGAGGAGAGGGAAGCCGAGTTATGCGAGGTGAGTTTGATCCCGATGACCGTGCGTAGGCGAAGGAGAGTTGGATGGTGTTGAAGCGAGGAGGATGCTCCGGCTCCACCTCCATCTACTTCTCGAGGCTCGGGCGGGGCCTTCTTCGCCCGGCCACTATGGAGCAGCCACCTGCAGCTTTAGCCCCAGCTCCAGTTCCAGTCCCAGCAGCCGCTACCCAGCCCATTCGTAGTCCGGGGAGAACGAAAACAAAGGTAACTGCACGGAAAATGGAAGGATTTGCAAAGTTGAAAAAAACTTTGGGTTCCGGACCTTCTGGTACTTCAGAGATGGCTGAAGAGGTGAAGAGAAAGAAGCTAGAGGTCAGGCGTCCTGTCAGCCCAGATGACAGCACGCAGACTCCTTCTCACTCCTCAGGTGATGATGACGAGAAGTGCATACCCGGACGCGGCCATCGGCAGGTACGAGTCTCCGGTCACGGCTTCCAAAGCCGTATTACACGGCGGATGAGCGAGACACCGCATTCTTATATTAGAGCCACGGTATCCGGCATTTGGCCGGGTTGACCGGCGGTGGATTACACCACCAGCTCCACCGTCCTCTCGCTTACGTCCCGGTCGTCCCGCGATCCGATCCATACGACCTTGATGGTATGGCATCGGCATTATTTTCATATGGATATGGTCCCGGACATTATACAAGATCGAGCACGAGGGAGGAGCGTCACGAGCGACGGGGAGAGGAGGAAGATCCATATCTATATCCTAGACATTGGTAGTAGATTGATATGATGTAATTTTTTTTTTGATGATGTATCAACTCTTTGATTTTTGAATCAATGGAATTGGAATATGTACTAAATTTCAAGTCTTCAATTGGTGTTCATTAGTATTTATTCGATGTGGTCCTGTGGATGAATGCATTGGTTATTTTTTAAAAAATTTCTAACTCATTTCCTATTTTTTTAGAATTTTTTCTGAATTTTTTGAATTTTTTTGACGAAAAAAAAAATCAAAAAAAAAACCGATTCCGATTCTGATTCCGGAATCCTTGGTGGGAACACTTGTCAAACCTGGTTTGTTAGGTCTTAGCTATGAACAAAAACAAGGGGGAAAGGTCAAAGAGCAAATCCCAGAATAGTCTATACTGGATGAGAAAGGAGACGTGATAAAGTGGACACAGCACAAGTGACTAAAAGTTATACCTAGAAGAAAAATGAGTACAAAAACAAGCCACTTCACGGGTCTATCAAACCTCCAGGATTCTTATAACTCCAACCTTTGTTTCCATGATTCTGTCATGATCTATTTCCAATGTTTGATCATAATTCAAGACCAGCAGCACTGGCAATAGCTGAACATGAAAGTTGCAAGCAAGTATGAAATTTTCATCTTTTTCTCAGGCTAAGCTTCTTTTGAACATCAACAACCTAACCATCGATATCAACAATCTCATCCATGATCTAGCAAGACAGCATCCTTTCATAATTTCTCAAAATCTTGCTATTTCCTGGTCTAAAAGTTAATATTTTGATTTAGAGCACTTCTTTTGTCAGTTGTAACCCTTGTAATGCTTAAATGTCCATAAAATATTTGGCATCCCAAACTAATTCTCTGAATACTTCAGGAAGTATGAGTAATCATTTACTAATTAATATCATCAATCAATGTCATGGGCTCAGACATACCTCATCAATTTTCTTTTGAAGAGAAAGGACAAGCTCCTTCTTTTCCTCCACCTCTATAGATTTTTCACGTGATTGCTTCTGAAGCGCAATTTTTTCCTCCAGTTTAGCCACTGAGCTTTTCTTTATTTCATCAGAAAGTTCATTCAAGGCAGGCTTCAATAAAGTTCTGTAGTTAGTGCCCAGCACTTCAGAGAGGGAAGAGCCTTCAGTATTCAGAGCATACTGAAAATCACACCCAAGTTTCAACCTGAAAATAGTTTTAACAGAATAAGCTATCTGTCAGACTGTCACAGAATAACGAGCACCAAATAATATAGAGTTAACTAGAATTTAGTCACAATGACACAGAAGAAACTGATGAAACTACATGCCAAAGGACATTAGGCTTATGGAACCAGTGCTGGAAAAAAGGACTAGTTCCACAGATTGCTTATCGAAAATTGCATAGAAGAAACCTTCATTTTGAAAGCCAAATTCAAAGGCAAACGTCCTCTTTCTCAGAGAAAGTACAGCTCAAATCTTTGTCACAAAAATGAAGCACGGTGGATACAGCACCACAGATACCTTGGCAAACCCATAGTTCTGTCAAATTAAATAAAATGCATCATTATGCAATAAAATAACAAAAAATTAATTATTGGACCCCCCCAATTAAAAAACTATTGGCTATTTTGACATTTTTATAGTTTACATGGAAAATCAATATTGGTTTATACAACAAGTAAGAGCGGCATACATGTACATGTGGGTTATGCTCTCGTAAACAAAGGGAGGGAGGGTCAAGGACATAATAAAACTACATCCTAACTGTCAGCCTGATTGTCGAAAATATAACACATGGGTCTGGGGTTTCTGGACCATGTCACTTTTTTAGGGTCAATTGGGCTTGAATTGTATTCCAAACAAGGTTAGTTCGAAAAAAAACATGGACTAAATCCATGTTAACCAAGTCTGATCTGTATTTCTTTAGTTATGACCCGTATGGCCTGTCAAACTTCCAGCCAGTTCTGATCTAGACTAGATGACTACTTAAATTACATCCTCAGACCAATTCAGGTTTGTTTTGGTCAAGAACTACTTAAATGACTAGATGAGAACTACTTAAATGACTAGATGACTCTATTTATGATGTCATTGTACTCATCCTACATCTTCCTGCCTATAGTTGGAGAACCTGAGTTCTAGTCTGCCAAGGAAACTACCGAGATGCACCAGACAATTTGTAGTCATTTGAATTGAGAAATATCATGACGGTCAAAAGTAATTTTCTACCATGGAAATCATCCAATTTGATAACAAGCTGGACTGAGATAATTTATGACATGAAGCCTAGCATGTTTAAAAACCAAAATAAAGTAAACTCCAGTTATACTTGGTTCCTGATTATGATAATTATGTCAAGAGTCAAGACTGCAGGAAAAGAATGTTGTTAGGAACAACGATTTTATCAAGTTTAGTAATTTAGCAGGGATGCAAGAAGAGTCACACGAGATAAGCCATAAAAATGATGTAACCTTAGGTCCTTTTCATAAATAAGATAAAGAACCCAAATATAACCAAGTAACACGAGAAGCCCTTGCTTACAGTTGAACAGCGAAGATTGAAATGTGAGACGAGCAAAGAAGATTACTTCCGAATTGCATGGTTGGCTTGCTCCACTAGAGACTCCAGCTCCTTCTGTTTCCGGTCTACAGAGGCATCGAGTTCCCACGACTTGTCATCCAGCGCGCTCCGCCCTATCTCCGCCTCCGCAATGTCCCTCTCCAGAGCTTGCAGCTCCTTTTTCATCCTTTCTGCGTCCCTTACGTTAACCGCTTGAGACCCGATTCGCTTCCTCAGCTCCTCATTCTCCTCCGAGATTCTCCGGATCTCCCTCACCTTCGCTTCCAGTACCTCTTCTTTTTCTGCCACCAGCTTCTCCGTTGTTCCCAACTTCTCCTTCCAGCTTTCGATCATGACGTCAAACTTCTTAATGTCGTCCTTAAGCAACCCCCTCTCTCTCTCGACCGCCTCCATTGGAGAGGGTCCTGATCGCAATGCCTCGGCCCGCCTTTCCAGCTCCGCTGCCTCCTTTTCCAGCGTCTCCATCAGTGCGACGTGCTTCGTGACATGATCCTGGGTCCACCGCAGCTGCTCCTGGTCAAGTGCCTCGATGGCAGCATCGTCGCCCTCCATGAACAGGGCAAAGCTCTGGAAGTGGTACTGGAGGGCATCGTTGTCCGCGGCAAATGAAGCTGCAGCGGAGTCACGGTAGTCCGAGTATTGGGCGAGCTGGACGAGCCAATGAAGGGCGCCGAGAAGCGGAGGCCACGCGTGAGGTGTACCTGGGGCCTTAAGGGCGGACTTGCTGATCTTGACGGGACAGCCGAGCTGCGCGAGCAGGGAGGGGAGATCGTCCTCAAGGGAGGAAGCGGAGCGGACCGAAACGGACCAGCCCAGGCGGGCAAGCACGTCGTCAAACGTGCGGGTGATGTCGCGAGCGGAGGGGAGAGGGGGCCGGAGGGCGACGGAGGATATGGAGGCGAGGTAGGCGTTGACGGCTCGCAGAGCGGCGGACTGGTAGGAGCGATCTGAGATGGGAGGTCCCGCGGGAACCGCATGAGCGAGTGAAGCAGAGGACGGACGACTGCTGCAAAGGCTAACATCAGACTCTCGCCGGGAGGTAGTGGCAGGGATGGTAGAAGGGAAGACCTTGCGCGCGGTAGCCCGCCCACCCGGACCCCTCCCAAGGGCGCCGCCTCCTCCTCCTCTCCTCCCTCCACCACGCATCTTTCCGCCGGCAGCGGGTTATCCCTTGCAGTGCCAAGCTTCTGCTAGTCACCGCCTCCCTCTCTCTCTCTCCCCTCTCACACCCCTTTTTCCCGCCTCCCCCTCTTGTATTTTGGGGAAGACGAGGTGACGTCATTCTGGATATCGGATAGTATCCACTATGCAGCGATACCTGACCCGGCCCATTAACGTAGAATCCGGACCGAAAGGCAACGACGGTCCCACTAATCTGGAGCAGAACCGGCCCGGCTTGGACTGTTTTAGATGAGCCGTATTGATGGTTGTTCACGGGTTGGCTTGATTTGATTTTTAAATTTTTTTTCTTAAATCATATGTGTGTTTGGTTTAGTTTAGTGCAGTTCATACTATAATTTATTAAAGTGGTATATATATTAATGTGTAATTTAATTTGATTTATTTTTAATTATATCTATTAAAATTTAGTAGGTATCGATTATATATTTTATTTGTTTTATCTTAAAAAGTCTTTAAAAAATAATTTTTATAATATAAATTTTATACAAACATTATTAATATATATTTAATTTTATTCATGTTATTCAATTTACTTATTTGGTTTCGTTTGAACTTTTAGGCCGATTTGACAATGTTATTAAATATTTCTATTATTATCAATTTTAAAATTGTTATTGATCATAATTATTAAAATATTTATTAATTTTAAAATTTTTCTTGCAAAAAATTTATATTACATAATACAAGTGTCTAACTTATATCAATTTTGATGTTAATACTCTAATCTCTACAAATATCAATATTAATATTAATATAATATTATTTTTAAAACTCTAACCAAACATGCAATTAAAAATAAACCAAACTGATGGGTAGATCGGTTGGATTTTCGTCCGGTTGGTGTTTGGACATTTATTTAGTTGAGTCTATCTATGCTATTCAACTCAAGTCCAACACGTTAACACCGTTATTTATATTCCTAAAGTACTCAATATGTAATATTAAAAATATCATGACTTAGAGTAATATTTCAAAAAAATAAATTATTAATATTAGATTTGATAAAGTAGATATTTTTTACACAAATTGTTTTATTTGTATTAGATATTTTAAATTTTATAGTATTAGTCAGACAACTCTTGAAAATTCATATCGATAATAATTTTAAAATCGATAATGATTGAGATGCCTAATATTGTGATGTTTGATTACGATTATATCCATGGTCTCTTGGGACAGTGGACACGTCAGCCTGTACGGCTATTGCCTCTGGTAGGAGGGCCCAGGATCAATGCTGCGTTATGCCATGTACACCGGGGCTACGTTTGGTATTGAGATAAAATTAAGGGGGATAGTGATAAATCAATCCATGTAATTAATCCTATCTTCATTATGTTTAGTTTGAGTTAAAATAAGTTTAGAGGATAATCTTATCTTATGTTCGGTAGGTTAGTAATAAATTTGAGAATAATCTTAAATTTTTATATTTTTATCTTTATATTTATTACAAAATTCTTCTTAAACAGGAAAAAATAAAATTCTCTGTTCTTTTGATATAGTAGTCTCTCCGAGTGTAATAATTTTATGTGAGTTTACGTTTTATTGTATTTTTTTGTCGAAACACCCTGTTAATTTGAGTCAAAATGAGCTAAACTAAATGAGTATGTTTGAATAATATGTTATTCGGCTAGAACGCAAGCACTCTTAAATCTTTATCGAGCATGATTAATTATTTTATATTCTATTCTAATGGATAATTTTAATAGATAAATATATAAAAAAATTACTATCTACCCGAAATCCGTATAAAACAACCGCTGGTGTTCGCGAAGGTCTCCGGCAGGAGGCGAAGGGTGGAAGGCAGCGCCTGCTTCGACAGTGCTGGCGTTGGAGCTCGGCAGCCAGAGACCTCACTTCCGCTCGGACCAGACGAGCATGGGGGTCAAGGACGGTGAGATGGGAACTGAAGAGGGCGCAGATCCGCTCGTCTGCAGCAGCGGTCCCCGGATGCAAGGAGTCATCGACTACAGAGGTCGGCCGCTCACCTCCAGGTCCGCATCCGGCAGCTGGATCTTTGCCCTCTTCATCATCGGTAATCGTCGGCGACTGAGATAGCCCTCTCTCGGCACTCTCGTCTGAAGTCCCTCTCTTCCCTGCTTCTCGCCTTCCTCCGGTTTCAACCCTGTTAAATCCGCCCCTGTCGGCCATCGGCGAGCAACTAAGTAGGGTTCCGATCCTCCGCAGGGGTACAAATCGCAGAGAGCGGGGGAGCTCGGGGGCGTCGTATCCCCCGAAATGTCATAGGTGGGATGATTTATCACCGCACTTATCCATAATTTTGAAGATAATCTGAATTAATTTAATCTAGATTAAACTCATTTTTAAGTGTGTAGTGTGTACCAAACAAGAGATTGGAGATAAACCAGATCAATCATAGGTTATCCCCGTACCAAAGAGGGCCGGGGTCTATTTGAATCCACGTAAAATTAGACGTCCGAATCACATTTCCGAAAACATCTTTTCCCTACCTTTATTTGTTCATTTGTAATACTTAAGTCAACTGAAATATATTTTCGTTGACTCTCGAAACACCGATTTCGGCATCCCCACAAACCCAACGGATGCCGTTTTCCGGATACTGTAGCGCCAGGGTGCCACAGGCTTGATGGCGACCGTGGTATTTTTGTATACTTTTTTGTTATTCTTTGTTTGTACATCAGACATCATTTGATGGAGTTATTTTTAAGTTATGTTATACATTTTATTTATTCAAGTTTTTAAGTGCTCTAGAGGGATGCACTTATTTTTAAAAACATGAGATTTCAAATAAAGTTTTAAGAATTTTAACTTTTAGACCATATTATGATATATAAATAATCATGGACATTGATATAAAATTTCTATAATAAAATAAAAATAATTTTAAAATTTTTTAAGTTTTTATAAATAATAAATTACTGTTATCATTAAATTTATTATCTTTTAGGAATTTTGATATTAAATAAATTTGAAAATATTATACAAATAACCAAATAGTTGAAAACATATTCAAGAAAGTCATTTTCAAGTCTTTCAAATAAAAATTTGAATGTTCTGTTCCACGAAAACTTGATCCTTCCCAAAATGTTTTCACCCTATTCCTTTTTCCATTCAACCAAATGGACCCTAGATCTTTTCATCTGCTGAGACATATTTTCAAAAAAAAAGATTGCGACTATATCTATAGAGTATGATAAGATGACGAGAATAAAAAATTTCTAATTAAAAAAATTCAATGTGCATATTACAAATTTTGAGTTATATAAAATTCGTAGAATATTGAATTTTATGATAAAATAAGTTTATTGTAGCATTCAGTTTTGAAAATGGATAAATGTATCATCATGTCTTTCAAAAATATTATACACTTCACCAATACTTATGCAACTTATTGTGAAACCACATTGATCGTTTTTTTAATAAAATAATCACAAATATATTATAATGTGAAGTGTGAACTATTTTTTCACTATGTTTGTTGTTTAATTTGGTGGACTTAAATTAAAACAACATAATACAATAGAAGAATATCAATATTTAGATAGAGTTGATGATGTTATAAATAATCATTGGTGATGTTATTTATCATTGAGTTTTATCAAAAAAATAGTGTAACATTAACTTATTATTTCTTATTAATATTTATATTTTGTTTCTTTTTTGAGTTTGCATAATAATCTTGGGTTTGAGCCCAATAGTACATATTGTTTAAATTTGACTCTTCAATGACTTGTTATATTCAAGTTTAGCCCATCCAACAACTTGTTTACATAATGGAATCCAATTCGAATAAGAGCTCGACTCAAATTCAAGTTTGATCTCTATGCGTCCCTTTTCGCGTTGACCCGTTGATTGTCATTGCTTGTTTCCTTGCCCATTGTCTCGCGTCAACTCTCTCTCTCCTCATCATTGCCCGCACTGACGTCAGTCATCTTGTGTTGACCAGTCGCTCATTGTCATTCATAATAGAAATGTATATCCTACAAGTCAATCATATATGATATGATTCGATATTTTTAAAAATATCTCATTTATTTAATTAGACAAATCTTCATTACTATATCTTATTAGATGTGTACATTTTAATGAAATCCTTGATCACATATAATGATAAATCACGATAAGATTATGATAATGAGATTGATCATCTAAAATATGTAATCTAAATATTTCTAATTATATGATTTTTTGACATGGGGCATTAAGAATTTGGATAGACTAACGTATTTGATATCTTCTCATGTGATGAGAATGTCTAATCTTATTAGTCGTTGTTGTAAATATACTGAGATACATATACAAGTACTCATTAGTCAAATGAGTTTATAAAACTGACCAAATTAAAAACCCTTAATGGTATATTACTAAACTATCAATCAGGATTTTTTATTATCACGGTTGCATGGTTGAACATTTGGCCTAAGTTGTAAAAGATACCTTGTTGGGCAGAACTTGTACTTTGACCATTGACTTATGAATCACCGTTTAGATGGTCCAACATAGTGATGGATAAGGTATAAGAAAAATTGAGCAGACAACAAGAGATCGTCCACTCTTAATAAGTGGGAGTGAATATATTATGTGATAGTACTATAAATCCCTAGTCAAGGTAAAGAGGATAATTGTGAAAGGAGTTTTTCAATTGATTAAATTTCGAATATAACATCTTATAGAGTTAGTATACTAAGGAGTCGATGCCATACCCCTTTCCAACCAGGACATTGAATGGATGAGGGTTTATATCTATGTGATAACTGATGATGAAATGGCTCAATAGAGATAAAATTATCCCCATAGTCATTTGGTATCATAGGATGTGACTTGTACCCTTCATGATCGGTAGGTCGATTAATTTGTTATTGAATAACATATTTAATTTAATTAAATAGAATTATTCTATTTTAATTAAGCTCAATCAAATAGGCTATTGGACCTAGTGAGTCACACACATAAAAACTTATCCATAAGTATAGGGGTAAAGACATAATTTGTGGATATTTTAGTTTTTTATAAAAAAAATTAAATTCTTTATAAATACTAATTATTTCAGCCAAACTCTATTAAGCCAATGGTGAAAATTATGTTCTTAGCCTCCTCCCTACCCTCTCCTCTATTTGGAAGGCATTCATGGGTGATGGAGCTTAATTTGGGAAGAGTTTTTGAGTCTGGTGCGAAGGGAGAACCTATTATAAATGAAGTTTGTGTGGATATTGCTATAGGCCGGCTATTTAAACAATTTGAAAGGCTAAATAAGTCATTTTTATTCCTCTCCAAGGGATTAGATGAATCCCTATCAAGTATATTCGAACTCATAGAGATCAATTTTCGATTTTCCTCGTTCGATTCCAATCAAGACAAGTTCAACATGAACTCATAAGAATCGTCGTTTCCACTGCACCAAATTTTATATGACGATTCCTTATAGTTCCATCTGATAAAAATGTATGTCTTACAAGTTAATTATATATGATATGATTTTACATTTCTTGTAATATCTTATTCAGTATTAATGACATTTTCCTCATTACTTGCACTATCTAGATGCATCTATCGTAATGAAGTCCTAGGTTACATGCAATGATGATTGAATTATGATGAGATCATGATAATGAGATCAATCATCTAGAAACATATACTCTAAATTTTCCTAGTCATAGGATCCTAGATATGAGACATCAAAGATCTAGTAAGACTAGTGTATATAATATATTCTCATATAATGAGGATGACCGATCTCATTGGTCGTCAGTGTGAGGATATTAAGATACATGTACAGGTGCTCATTAAAGGAATAAGTTCACTGAACTGACTAGTATAGAATCTCTAAATGGTATCTTATTAAACTGTCGATCAAGATATTCTATCATCACGGTTTCATAGTTGGATCTTTGACCTGAGTTGCCAAAGATGTCTTGTCGGGCATACCATGTACTTTGACTATTGACTTATGGATCACTTAGTATTGTGGTCATGTATGGTTAATGGATTGGGTATATAAAAATTTTGGTGGAGGCAATTGAGCGGACAATAGGGGATCGTTCACTCTCAGTAGGAGAGAGAGAGAATATCATATGGATAGTGCATTAAATCATTGTCTAATGTAGATAGGATAATTAGAAAAGGATTTTCCAATTGATTTAATTATAAGTACAAGATTCCATAGTGCCGGTATATTTAGGAGTTGACAGTCAATACCGTACTCCTATCCGACTGGGACATTGAATGAATGAATATTTATATTTGTGTGGTAACCGATGATGGAAAGACTCTTTGGAGAGAAGTTCATCCTCAAAGCCGATTGGGATCATAGTATGTGACTTGTACCCTTTATGAACGGTAGGCTGTTAAATATATTATAAGATAATAGATTTAATTTAAAAGAAGTTATTTTTTTAATTAGGCCTCAACCAAATAAGCCCTTGGGCCTATGAGGTCACACACATAAGGACTAATTTGTAAGTTTGAGAGCTTGGGTTAATTTATAGAATAAAGGAAAGGTTTTTTTTGAAAAACTCCAAGTTCTATAAATAATAGCGATGAGAGCACAAACCGTATCAAGCCAAGGGAGCTCTCTATGTCTCAGCCACCTTCCTTCGTTGTCTCCCACCCCAGCAGCTGCCATTTGATGGTAGAGTTATGTTTGGGATGAGTGGTTGACACCGGCGCGAAAGAGAGCTCAACTTCGGAGGCGGTTCATGCGGATATGACTAGAGATTGCACGCTACGCTTGAGCAGCTTGGAGAGCGTGAGAATGCTTGATCTTCTCTAATCTTTAAAGATTGTTTGAATCCCACAGAGGTACGTGTTCGAAATAGTTTCGAATACCAATTTTTGTGACGTCGTTCGGTTCTGATCAAGACTAAGATAATGATACAAGGAATCAAAAAAATTTCACTGCCCCAATCTGATTGGACCAATTCCTAACACCATCATCGGTCTCCGTGCGAGCGCATTTCCTACCACTACATCCTGCTTTCGCTGTGAGGCTAGTCACCATGCACATCGACGCCATTGCAACGGCCCTCGACGTCAACCGTACGCTCCCTTCACCATCCCGCCATGTGCCACGCTTACTTGTGTTCCGGTGTGCACCCCGCCTTCCTCCAACGTCGTAAGTTCTTCTCTCTCACTCTCTCTATAATCTCTTATATCTTTCTCTTATTTTTCCTTTTCTCTATCTCATGGTCCGATGGCTTGTCTTTCTATTCCATCTTTTCTTTTCTAGCAACCTAGGTGGAGGGAGATAGCTAGTTTTGTTGGTTTAGATTGTGCACCACATCGTCGACATCCAATATTATTTTCTACCGCCGATCCTTGAGTTTTTCAATGCCATTCCGATAGGCACTCTTGACGTGTCTATTATTATTTAAAATATATCTTTTAAAAATTATTATAACTTGTAGTGGTTGACATGATTTAAATTAACTGAGTTGTTGTTGCATGTTGTAGTTGATTGGTGCTATTAGCGATGTTATTTTCGTTTGTATGTAATAAGGATCCTATTAGAATGAATTTAGGTTGTCTATATCATGTATAACTAGAAGATTTTTTATTAGTTATATTCCCTTTATTTTAGCATGTATCTAGTTAATCCTCATTATCTTTTTGAGTTAATCATGTAGTATATTTGTAGTGATAGGTTAACAAGATTAGTTAATGTTTAGCTAGCATTATTAAATTTGATTTTAGTTACGTTTTGCTAGCAAATTAGGGGGTAGGGTTTGGTTGGGTGTGGTCTTATCATGTTATGTTGGCTATATATTGTTATATAATGTTGGCTCTTATCTATACTTGTCATTCTAAAGCTATAACATTGTGAACACATTGTTTAGGTGATGTTAATAATGGTAATTTCACTAGTGGTGAATATGTTATTGCATGTTATTGTCCACGCTCATTAACCTTGCATAATTATGGTCATAGCATGGCAATAGTTGTGTGTATGCATGATGCATTAACTGAAATGGAAGACTATGCTACACCAGACTAGTTAGTCATGACTTGTGGGTAGCGAAGGTTAGAACAATCTAATGCATCATTCGATCCTAGATACCACGGTTTGTCCTAAGTGCCATCCCTGCCTAGGTGCACTATCAGATTTCAATTAGCTATATTCTATATATGATAGATTTAGTACTAGATAGTTGAGATAACAAAAGAACTCATTCCTTACGAATAAGAAAGAAAAGTGTGACATGAGATCAGATGATATGTGTATTTATTGCATGATATTGTGAATGTGATCTTGTGATGTGCATTGGTCTGTCATAATCAATTTGTGTTGCATGGTATGCATGGTCTATCTCATTTGTAGTGATTCCATCATATATAGTATGTGTTCATGCATTGTGTTATCCCTTTTGATTTAGTTGTTTTGTTGGTCAGTGTGATTTTAGAGGCTGGTTGATGGTTTAAAATATGTGGTTATGTTAGATATTTGTTATATTGTTTATTTTTATACTTATATACAATGGATGTAGGTCTCGGTACCTATTTATATATCATGTAGGGTCATTTATTATCTAATCTAACATATGATGGGGTGTTTATTGAGTCATTATAACTCACCTCGTGGTTTATTTATTTTAATAGGTCTCGAAGAAGAAGAGCATCCTGAAGCGATATTGGAAGAGACACTAGTGGAGGAACCATAATACACAGATCTAGAAGTCGAGTGATCTTATTCTTTTCTATGTTAGAGGTTTTTTATTTAGTACTCTATGTTGTTAATTTTCAGCTTATTATGGTGTTCTAATTTGAAGTTATACTTGAACCTTGTGGTTTTGGTCAATTGGACATGTTAGTTTCTTTGATTCGAAGTTGTTTTTGGTTTAGTAATTATTGATTGTGGTTAAACAATCTATTTTTATATTGAATGTGTGTTACTTATATTTTTGTGTTTTTGTTATCAAATCTCATTTAATTTGGGTTTTTATCCCACTGTCATATTTTGGAGAAAAAAAGTTCCGCTGCATTTTCTCGGTCATGACAATATTTAATCAAATTGCTTACAAGTTTTACCGAGTCTAGCATGAATATGCTCAAGCCCAACTCATTAATAAAATCAAACATTTTTTTATCCAAGTTTTTTTCATTATGCTTCCACAACTATACTTATTTTGCCTAGGGTACGTTCTCTATTTTCTCTTGACATGCACAATCCCTCGTACCTTAAACATCTAAAAGGTTTGAATTTTTTTATTTTTAAGTATGGACATATTCAAGGGTGCCATGAAAAACACTATTGAAGGTGCTTCAAGTCATGTGACAAAGAAAGTTGTACTAAACACATATATAACATTAACCGATATAAAATAATAGTTTTTTAACTTATCCATAATTGATTTTGGATCATACTGAGCAAGAAAAAGAGCTCATCTGAATCTACCTCTAATACCATTGTAAGAAAATAAATATTAACATGTTAAACACATGATCATGATTAAAACAGATTTAACTCAATTTTCACATATACCCATGTAGTTTAGCAAAATCAAAAATCATTATGTGGAGATCATGAATCTTCATAACTTGATGTCCTTTGAGATGTATTAAGATTGATACTCACTCTTATGGTATTCACAATAAGATTTTGCATACATCTCCTCGTACATTTTCTAAATGTGGGTCAAATCCTAACATCCTCCCAGTGACAAATAGTGTCTAAACTTAATATAAATGTTTCATCTATCTTTTAGCTAATCCCTCATAATATATAAAGAATTCACAAACTATGATGGTCTATATTAATAGTCTAAGACAATAACTAATAAATCTTATTTAATAGTTAATATCTGCAATTCAATTGTTTGGTTTAGATGAACTAAATATCTCATATATAATCATCTATTGCCCTTTTGATTGATTTTTCATGTGATCATCTAGGCGGATGACAAGTTGGTCATGAGCAAATATTGAAACTTATTTTAATGTATTGAATTAATTGTCTATATATTTAATGTACTTGCTCAATATCTATGGATGGTATCAATTAGCAAACTAGGCCATGACCCTTTAATGATACCACGAGACAGAAAGATTATACCAAAAAGATGTGGATATCGCCTAAACTAATAAATTTGAAAGAGAGATTGTGACTACGAAAGAAATATGAAAAGATAACGTGATAGAACCCGACCATAATATAACGAAAAACAAAAAGAGAAAACATGAAAGAGATGAACATAGATAGATATGTCGGGCTCCATGACTCTAGTGCACATAGAAAATACAAAATACTTAAATGTAAAAATAATATTTTTGATATTTGTTGAGAAGGTAGGTTTATTAATATTCAATATAGAGATCGATATAAAAATTTATTTTTAAAAAAATAAAAATTAATATATAGCATATATTTCGATAATATTAAACATTGTCTCAATTTAAGAATAGAATCGGAATGAAATTGAAAACATGACCATTCTAATTTACCTCTTGGCCATTATAAACATTATAATCACTTCGAAGAAGACAATTTACTACCAAAACCGACTCATTGGGATTCCTAGTTACAACCTACTATATATACACCATTATGAAATGCATATTTTTATATAATTCACTACACATTTGCATGCATCTTTCAATATAATAGGTTGTATAACCAAGGTTGTTAACGGAAACCGGTAAATTGAATTGAAGCGAATCATTCATTTTGATTTGGTTCGTATGGACCGTTGATTTTTGTTTTGAACCAAATCAAACTTATACTTTACATATATGTCTTTTCAATTTTGGTCATTTTTTGACAAATAAATAAATATTCAACTATCTTTTAACCCGATTTGTCCAGCCACTCGTAGCAACATAGAGCGAAAACTCATTATTCGGGCGAGACAGCATATGGTCTCAACTTTCTATTACCCCCTCGTTTAATGCGATCACATGATCACATAATTTTTTTATTACCCATGGGTGCAACATGTTATTATTTACTAACTTGCTATTTTTGCTGGCGGAGTGTAGCTAGATTGGCACCGTCTCTGCGCGCCCGGGGTGCAGGGCGCTGGTTCGCCTTCCGGCGACGTCAAGTCAGGCACCCCTCGGGGGGTGACCCGTGGGGTTTCGGGCGGGGCTCGAACCCTCGTTGCCCGCAGTGCAGCGGGCTTCGCCGACCTCTGGGCCACTGCTTGAACTCAAAAAAAAACTTAAGGGGTGTTTGGTTGCATGATAATTTTTTGTACACTTTCATGATAAAAAATTATATTAAAATAAAAAGTGAACCAACTCATGACATAAAATTATCATGTTTGGAGGGATGTGATAACAAAAAAGAGTAACTACCATTCATGACCAAACAAAGTGGGGGACCACAAGAAAAAAGAAAAAGGTGAGACCCTCTTTTTTGTTTAAGAAGAAAATCACTTTCAAAACATAAAATTGTCAAGGTTGTCAAACACCTCTTTTAACCAGTTTTCTTATAATTTTTAAAAATTAAAATAAAAACCTCTGTTATCATGCAACCAAACACCCCATTACTATTTTTTATTGACTCTTACAATATATCATTAAGTTTTTAATAAAAATTATTATGAAACTCACGTGATCACGTTTGTTTTGCAAATAACGTAAGATTTAACTTGAATTAACTTAATCTAATTTATCTTAAAAAATGAAGATAAAGTAAAAGATAAGTCATCTCAGGAAGTACATAGAATATTTTATCTCTAATTCTTTTTTAAATGAATAGTCATCCTATATAGTACATAGATTATTTTGTATTATCATTCATGTATTCTATGATTTAAATTTCGAATTTTATATTAATAGTCAAATAATTTAGATATATTAATATTAATTCTAAAATTAATAAACATATATTATATCAGATATAGGACAAAGATGCCCTCTAAATACATTCTAACTCTTTCTTTTTTTTTGGTCATCATTCTAACTCAAACCAAGACATAACGGAAATAAAGATAGTCGAAATAAGTGATTTTGTGTGCTTTGTCTGGGCAAGCGAGCAATTGATATGCTGTGTGCATTTATTATAAATCCAAGTAACGTAAATGAGGTGGTTCTCTGTTACCAATGGGATGTTCTGTCAAAGGCTGATGATCTCCATAGTTTTTAGTTAGCTATTTTATTTATTTTATTTTTGTCATAGAACCATCAACCTTTGGTCATCAATGAAATGGGCTTTTTACCATTAGGTTCAGTTAATTTCAGCAGAAATAACGGCAAACCAAAACCAACCCATCAACAACTCTAGGTATAATTTCTTGCAAACTTTATTATAACCAGGAATAAATTGAAATACTATACGACTAGTAGGGAACATTAACGAACAATATTATATAGAAGTCACATTTTAATTATTAATAATCTGTAGTCTGTGGTACTAATGCAAACGCTAGGCAACAATTAGATAAAGTATTCGGTTCAGGTCCGGACAACTTTAAAAGACGTTATTTTTTTCAAGCGTATTTTTTTAAATTTTTTTTACATTTACATCATCGTTAATGGGATGTTTGGTTGCATGATAATGAAGATTTTTGTTTTAATTTTTAAAAATTGTAAGAAAACTTGTTAAAAGAGGTGTTCGGTAACTATGACAATTTTATATTTTAAAAATAATTTTCTTCTTAAACAAAAAAAGAGGGTCTCACCTCTTTCTTTTTTCTTGTGGTCCCCCACTTTGTTTGGTCATGTGCGGTAGTTACTCTTTTTTGTAATCACATCCCTCCAAACATGATAATTTTATGTTATTAGTTGGTTCACTTTTTATTTTAATACAATTTTTTATCATGAAAGTGTACAAAAAATTATCATGTAACCAAACACCCCATAAACAACAATATATATGTATCTGACCAGTTTGAAAACAAAATAAGAGCCATAAAAGACCTTTGTTCTACGTACTCTTAGACCTGTAAAGTGGGCGGGCCAAGCCCGCCAGTCCGTTACAGCCCGCCACGGGCTGGGCTGAGGCCCGCTAAAAAAAAGCGAGGGGATTAATTGAATAAACAAATTTTTAATTAATACTCCTGATGGATCTCACGGGTCTGGGCCCGTTGAGCCCATTGAGCCCGTGAAAAATCTTTGGCACGGCGAACAGTGAGATCCTTGTTAACAACAGATTTATAATAATTTTGTTCATGAATATAATGTTAGACGATACGTTTGTGAACCGTCCGAAACTTTGTCATAATTTAGACGGTTTAGTTAGTTGATATCGGGATGATGGAAAACATGACGATCTAATTAATTATTTATAATAATAATAGTTACATATATATTTATAAAATTATTCTAGAATAATAAATATATAATTTTTAAATTTTCATTTTTTTGATTTTTTAGATTATGGTAATTCATAAATTAATATATTTTATATTTTATATTTTATATTTTGCATATCACCGAATTTGTAGATTTTTGATCTTAAGAGTCTTTGAATATTTCGATCAACAAAATTTTTTTAGGCCGACCCACCTTAGGTGGGTTGGCATCGACGTCTGCATGGGTTGCAGCGTCCTCGCGTTCGAGCGGCAGCTCGAACGTCGTTTCGTCTGCCGCTCGAACACCGTATGTCCCAGGGGGGATCGACGATCCAGGTGATGATCGAGCGCTGGGGTTCGATCGTCCGTCGACGCACTGCGCTGTGTGTGCTTCGGCCACTCGGCCATCCGACCAAAACAATTTTTTTTAGATTTTATGATTTCCTAGCAATTTTCAGCACTTTTTAGAATCCTAATTTTTTTACGGATTTGATTTTTCTTTTTGATTCTCAGTTTATGGCAATTCACAATTGAATAGACTTTCTAATTTTCTAATTTTTATTTTTTAGATTCTCTATTTTTCAAAATTATAGAATTTGCATATTTTGGGTATTGGAATTTTTGAATATTTCGATCCCTATAAAATTTTGGATTTTGATTAGTTCTTCATTTTTACATAAATTTTAACTTGGAAGCATTCTGTTCATTTTTTTATGTCAAGATATTGGCTGAGGTGGGTTAACGGGCTGGTGGGTTATGTTGGGTTTTGTAGGGCTACAGCCCATTTATACAACCCATACCGGTTGGGTTTCTTGCACGGGCCTGAGCTTGGACTTCAAGTACGCGGGCTGAAGCGGGTACGGGCCGGGCCAGCCCAAGCCCGGCCCATTGACAGGCCTGCGTACTCTTGGTATAAGTGGTTTTAGAGGAAGAATTAGTTATCATCCTTACTTCTCCTTTTTATTATTCATGTATTTATATTAGTTACCATATACAGTAAGTATATATTCTATATTAATATTCAACATTCTGTTCAAAATCATATTTTCGCATGATATAAAATTGTTAACAAAAAATAACATGTATTAAAATACAGTAGCATGTATTAAATAAATACTTTTACGTTACCTACGTTGTTTTTTAAATTTACTTTTTACTTGTAGCTTTGCTTTCTTATGTATACTACTTAAAATTTACTTATTTTAATTTTAGTTAAGTTTATTTACATCTAATATTTGTCGGTTTGAACATAATTTTAGAATTTTAATTTTACCATATAATTATATTAATATATTTATTTAAGATTATTGTAATTTTTATATAATTATATTTATTATATTTATAAAAAAACAAGAAGCAAATTACACTTTTGACAATTTTATCACGAAAATAACTCATTATTAAAAATTAAATCGTCAGAGAACTGGTGAAATAAATTTTGTTTCACTTACTTATTTTTTACCCATTTGTAAAATCATACGATTATTTTATTTCATCACAACTAGCAACTAATTCTGGATTTATAATTTGATATACTAATTCTATTTCCAAAGCGCCCACCTATTAGTATAAAATGATATATTATTTTAATGTTTTTAGTCTTATTATATTTTATAGTACCTATCACTGAATTTAATATTGGTTTACACCATGTTTTCAAGTCATCATAAAAACAAATAAAAATAAAACAGTAAGTAGAAATGTAAACAACCATCAAATTCAATTATGATTTTGATAAAGTTAAGATGTTCAAGTTTTAATTTCAATAATTTTAGTATCCTTATGTTCGAATTTTGATTTGATTTTATTCTATCATTGAAATTAAAATCAAATTCAATACTTTTCAAAAAAAATATTAAATACTAATTTTTATATAAAAATAATTCAATAATTTACATATAATTACTAAAATTTGATTTAATACATCGTAAATTTATTTTATTATTTTAAATACAAGTAATTATTTTTAATTAAATATTAATTAAAAATAAAAAGTAAAAAAAATTTAATTTTTATTTTTATTCTAATAAATAATCGAAATATTTGATCTTAATTTATAAAATTAAAAAATAAGTTTCAAACATGTTAATTTTTATCAAAATTGAGTCGAAATTCCGTTTACGTCTCCGAGGGTAAGGGAACGGAAAGTCGAAGAAAAGACGAAAACCGTGGGAGACAGCGGGCCGGAGAGGGGTGTGGTGACGAGAGTGACGAGCGTGGGATCCTCCCCTTCGCCGCCGTCTCCTCCCCCGCCCCCGCCGGTGTGCCGCCCCCCGCACTACCGCAACACCACAGATGTAGCATGTGAGCATGGCGTAGGAGGAGAAGAAGAACAAGGTGCAGCATCCTTATCGCGCGCTCGAGCACAGACCGATCCGTGTGGCCGTCCCATGGAGAAGAAGAAGAAGAAGGTTCGCTTTTCCTTCCCTAGGAAAATGATGCTGCCCAGGAAGCTCACCGAGATGCAGCCGATCGTCCCAATCGCCAATAACTGCTTTATGGGTGGAGCTAGGAGAGATGTCGATGCGGACGACACGAATTTTGGGCCTCCTGTTGCGGTGGGTGGGGGCGTATTGGCCCCGAAGAGCGGGAAGAAGGCGTCCGGTTCTCGTCTGTGGATGCGTTTCGATAGGACGGGGCAGACGGAGCTAATCGAGTGCGACAAGAGCACCATCATCCAGCGCGCTGGCATCCCCGCCCGTGATCTCCGCATTCTTGGCCCTGTTTTCTCCCACTCATCCAACATCCTCGGTAAGGGAAGAAACATGAATCTCTTTCTGCTTTCAGCCCACCCCCCCTTCTACACAGATTGTGATGATGAATTATCTCGAAACAGTCAAACCAGTACGAAGTAAATTTGGGATTGAACTTGATTTTGACGAGGTTAGCTTAGATAATCGTGAAAGTTCCGCCATATTTTCAGCTGTTTCTTTTTTTGAGAGGAGTACGTGTTAAGAGGGAGGCTCCTCATGTATCTTTTTGTTTCAGCTCTTCTTTACTTTCTGATTCTACTTAGTGCGCTTAATCTAGCTTTATACCCTTTTTCAGTATTAATGAATTGTGATGTTCAGTTTTGGCACCACCTTCGAAAAATCTCTGACTCTCAACTGATTATGTGAAGAAACTGCTTCATCCCAGGTTCTAGGAATTATCATACTTGAGCCCCAGGACGGGAATTCAAATAATATAGACGTCTCCTGTGCCTTTTTTATCTTCTGAAAAGAAGTTTCTATACTTGTATAGTGGGTGAGTAGCAAGCAGGCATCACTGTATTTTCAAGGTGAATTAAACTATTGGCACACATTGATATGTAAAACTGCTTTAAATCAGAAAAGACACCAAATATGTACAAGCAAGAGAAAGAAAACTAAGGAAAGTGTAAATATATCAAATCGATATACCAGGTATCATCAAGCAAAGGTATCCAA
Organism: Cryptocoryne crispatula var. balansae; assembly: GCA_036172225.1. Lineage (NCBI taxonomy): Eukaryota > Viridiplantae > Streptophyta > Magnoliopsida > Alismatales > Araceae > Cryptocoryne > Cryptocoryne crispatula. The sequence goes on along the minus strand of CM069930.1, from coordinate 6,531,881 downwards.
CAGAAACAAACTTACTTGCAAAAAAGCACCAGGCAAGTCCCAACTGAGCACTAGACATACAGCATAAAGTGGAAAGAAAAGATCTGGCAAACTGTAGGCCAACAGCGAATATTAGACCATATGACAATTTTTTCTTATAAATCCTCTTCTTCCAATTCTTTGAAGGCTGCACAAAACCAGGAGCATTTCATTGATATAAACACAGAAAAACATGGTTAACTACAGCAAAAGGGACACTAAAAGGCTTATCCAAGAGATAGACCAACACATTTACATTGGAAATCCAGGCACTTAGAGCAAAAAGAAAAAAACAGGCCTCATGGTTACAAGAACCTCCAGAGGAGCCAATACCCACTGCATTATGCCCAAAAGGAAGGGACATGAGAAATTGCTGATGGATCTGGTAGAATGCTGATCTTCCTAGTCCTCCGACATTGCCCAGTCCTGCATTAAGTCCAAAGCTTTAAAAATAATGTGGGACGGGTGCTGAAATTGGTCTTCTAACTATCTCGTATCTCTGGTAGTCCAAATAACCTATTCTACAATAGTGCCATAAGAAAAGACCTCTCAAATAATTTTGTCAGAACCAAGTTGGGTTTGGCCTCAGGCCAATTCTCAAACATTTTCGTTAAGCTGCCGTCATAGGAAAGATAAAGCTTAATAATTCTAGGCTTCTAGCACATATTTGCCACATGTAGTTAAGCATCCCACAATTGAGGAATAAGTGATCGTTATCTTCCTCCTTTGAACCACAAAAGACGCACCATTTGCAGTTAAGCTATTGATCCACACTATGCTTGTAGGCATGGCAATCTTCCCCTAACAATCTTCCAAAGAAAGATTTTGATTTTTTAGGGGTACTTTTATTTCCTAAATTACATCTGTTTTCTCTAGAATTTAACATACTGGTTGAAAATTAATCCCTTGAATCACAGTCCCAACTCCTCCCATCAGGTATGGTGAAGTCTGGAGATATATGAAAAATAGACCTGGTTAATCTGTTATTAGTGTCACTTGTCTCTTTTTCGTAGCTGATACCCTCCTCTTCTCCACAGCCAAAACTGATAAGTGCTTCTGTTTAAGAATCATGTTCTATTTGATGCAGGAATTGACTAGTAGGAAAAGTGAACTTTTCGGCATCAACATTAATGAGGGCCAAATAATTCTTTTACAGAGGATGGTTAATATGTCTTAGACCTCACTCCTTATTAAATGCCTTGGGCTCCTAGTCTCGGACAGAGGCACCAAGAGCAGAGACTAGCAATGTGTGGTACATAAGATGGTGAGCAAACTTTAAGGCTGGAAAGGTAGAATGCTTGTGGTTGGGGTGGATGGTTGCCATCAAAGCATTCTTTTCTATTTCTTCTCTATTTTTAAAGTCCCCAAAAGTATTTGCATTAAGTTAGAAAGGATCAGAGCAAGAATTTTTTTGGCATGGAGATTCTGAAAAAAAATGACCTACATTTAATCAAATGGGAGCATGTTTGCAGATTGACCAAGGAAGGAGTGTAGGGCTTTTGCCTTTAATTGTTATTAACAAAGCACTCATTTCCAAATGGTTATGGAAGATGAACAACAACAGACAAGCAATGTGGGCTAAGATTATGATTTCCAAGTATGGTGTAGGTGTTCATCGCAAGTGGATTAGAAATTTCAGTGATAGAGGCATGCTTTCTAACTTATGAAATGGCGTTCTTCATTACTGGAAGTTCTTTAATTCTTTTAGTATGATTAAAGTGGGTAATGGCAATAGAACCACTTTTTGAGAGAACAGATGGACTGGTCATGCATGCCCCTTTGGTAATCATGTTTCCTAAATTGCATTGTTCATGCCATTACACTCAAGCCATGATTTGTAGCTTCTGGGATTTCAGAACAAGGTGGTGCCTTCTTTTTAGAAGAGATCTTAAGGATGAGGAGATTGGTGAAGTTGCTAACTTATTGTCTATTCTTGAGAATCACAAGTGTATTGAGAATAAGATAGACCAGATCATTTGGTTGCCTAACACGAAGTCTACTTTTACCGTGAAGACAGCAACACCCAAATTAATTTGGGCGGGGGTTAGAGTTTATTGGTATAAAGAAGTTTGGAAGCCTTTTTTGCATATTGAGATCAAACTTTTTCTTTGGAAGATTCGCAAACAACGCCTATTTACAAGGTGTTACTTTAGATTGTTTTGCCTAGATATATCCATTGCGTGTCTTTTGTGGTAGAAGGGTAGAAAATATTGATTTTTTCATTCACTGCAGTGTTATCAATTCTTTCTGGAAGGTCTCTGTTTACGGGTTGGAAACTTTAGTGGTCCAAGACTATTAATGTTCTTCTTTCATGCAAGGCGGGTAAGTATGAAAATTTGGTCTTTGGGCTCCAAGCTGTGGGGTCTTATACTTACTGCTATGTTCTAGGCTATTTGGTGAGTAAGGAATAGATGGATTTTTGAGGATCATTTTGAGCACCCGAGGCTTATTATTCAACAGATGTCCTAGCTTGTTAGAGATTATGAGTTCGCTCACACTAGCAGCCATTGGAGGAGGCTACCTTCAGGAATATTTTCTTAATTTTTAATTCTTTCTTTTTGTAATCCTATCCTGGACTATCACCTCGGTAGTTGTATGTTGGGGCCTGGTTTTGGTTTTCTTTATTTTCCTTCTTTACTCTTTCTATACTCGGTTTTTTTAATTAATAGAAACTTGTGGCCGCTTGCTCACAATAAAAAAATAAATCTGTTTTTAGTGTTTTTTTTGACACTGGAGAAAGCTTCTATTAAATTGACAAAGGCATCCTTGATTTGAACAGTCAACGAGCATACAATCCTTGTTTGCATCAATTCATAGAAGTTTTGAGAATCGATATCTCAATTTTATGTTGTCACACTATTGGTCCTTTCAAAATATTGTTCTATAGTGATCCCCTGACTGAATGTGAGAAGCACAAGAGAGGGTTGGATGTTTCCTAATTTCTTTCACACTATGATGGCATGATGATTTAGGGTTTATGATGCGGGACAAACCGGCTAATTCGGCTAAACCGAACGAAAACGACTTAAACCGGCGCTAATCGCCGCTAATCGACATAAAACGAACCCAAAATAGGACAAACCAACCTCGACAGGTCGAAACAGGCCTGAACCGGGACAAACCCAAGCTGAACCGGTCTAAACCGGCTCAAAATGGCCTGAACCGGCCTGAACCGGGCGGTTCAGGCGCTGAACCGGCCTGAACCGGGCCAGAACCCGGTCGAACCGGCTGAACCACCGGTTTGGGCCTTCGATCGACGACCGCGAGCCGTTTGCGGCCGGCCGCTTGCGAGTGAGCATGGGGGGACTGCGGCTGGGGGTCATGGCCGCGCGTGGGGGAAGGTCGCCCGGGGTGGCGTGGCTGAGCGTCGACCGTTGGCTGGAGACGTCGTGGCGGCATCGTCTGCGTCTGCGCGCGCGAGGGGGCTCGCGTTTGGACAAAGACCGATGGGGCTCGTGACGGAGGCGCGCGAGGCATCGGGGGGTCGCGACAAAAGGGAGAGAGCGGGCGATGCCCGCGTCGTCATCGCCGTTCGTCCGGGCGGAGGGAACCGAGCACGACGCCATCGCCGTCCGGTTGCTGCCGCAGAGTGGTCACGACACCACCAACGACCTCGCGGAGGCGAGGGCATCGCCGCCGTCGCGAACGAGGGCCAGATCGGAATCGCCTCCCAGACGAAGCCGCGTGCAGACGGTGGAGCAGGGCAGGGCGATGGCGGAAGGACCCGATGCCTTGGCGTTGTCCGGCCAGCGCAGGAGGATGCTGCGGAGCGGAGGGAGTCCAAGGGAGGGGATCGACGTCGGGAGGAAGCCACAGGAGAGGGAGGAATCCGGGGATTGCCGGACCGCCTCCTCCCGCAGCTCCATCTTCTTCTCCCGCTCCTTCTTCTGCTCTCATCAATCTCGCGCCACTGATCCGGTGGAAACCGGACCCAATCCGCCTTGACTGGGAAAGGGGGTGCCGAAGGGGATGCGGGAGCAGAGTGCTAGGGGGGGGGGAAGAAACCGCACGGGAGAGCCGGTGCTCTTGGGTGTTAATGTCGGACGAAGGTGCTCCCGTCGACGATGCAGATCCGTGAAGGAGAAGAAGAGGTGAACAGCACGGAGGCCGGAGGATGAGGGAGAAGAAGACGGCGCACCTCGCCGGAACCGGAGGATGGAAAGGGAGGAGGCCGGCCACCTGCCGGAGGTGAAGGAGAAGACGGCCCTCACTGGCCGGGGTGGGAGAGGAAATGGGGCCGCAGCCCCCTACGCGGGAGGACCAAGCCGAAGCTTCCAAAAATTCACTGTATATTGCTCGTGCGCACAGACATCTCCTCCTTATATAGGGAGAAGAGTCCAGACGTAATTACAAAAAGGTCCTCAATAAAAGGAATATTTACAAACTTGGACCAAATTTTAAAAGACTAATAAAATTGTCCTCATCAGTTTATTTGTTAATATTTGTATCCGTCATTCAACAAGAGGAAAAAGATGGTAGAATTTGAATAGTTAAACACAAATATAATTTTAAGATGACAGTTGTAATTTTGCTATCACCAAGATAACCCTGTTATGTGAGCAAACTAGATTTAAGTCTTAGTGTACCATTTACCTTGCTCTGTATGATTGCATGTGACAAACAATGTTGTAATGTAAGATAAAACAAAGTAATAAATAAGTAGAAACGATATTGAGTAATTATAACAAACATCTTACTTCTATTTTAGCATCTGCTTTATCTTGTTTTGTGTGAGTACAATGCTGGATTACACAGTTTTTCTATATTACCTCAACATGATTACACACATCTTATTTATACTAAATTCTTGAGTTCAAAAGATAGAATTGAAACAAAAAATAATATTTTAGGTACTCATATAATTTTAAAAAATAAACCCAAAAATTGATAATTTGGTTGGTCTTGCCGACGTCACACCCCTAGACTAAGGGTGAAGCATGGTGCCTAGTGCTCTAAGCTAAGTGCTTACCCATCCCTAGTTCACCATTGCGTTGTGTTCGACCATGAGCTCTTCTTGACACTCCACTATCTTAGAACTCCACTATCTTAGACAACACGTGGTTGTGGTTTAGGCAAGGATCGCTGAATCAAGACCTAGATTAGAGGGTGCCGATTCCAATCCGGATCGGATTGGAAAATTGTTTGATCCCCAGGGAGAAAAACCGATTAGGAATCGGTTTTCCGAAAACCTAAAAAATTGAAAAACAGCATAAAATTGGCACCTAAATTGGATTCCTGTCCGATCCAACCCATTTTGGGCTGGAATCGGGACTCCGGGCAGAAGTGTTTTTATCTTCGCCCTTTCATTTTCGTTGCTTATTTGAATGGTAGGGCAGAGCAGGGGAGATGGTAAGGTCGGTTGGGTGTGAAGGCAGTGGCGTCCTTGTGCGATTGGGGGCTGATGTAACCTCAAAATCCGAAAACATTTCTTTTGTTTTGGAAATTCATTTTCCTTTTTGAATTTGGATCAGACCTTAGCATTGACTTCTTAGGAAAATAGATGGTATTCCATAGAAGTACTAGCTAGGGTCAATGGTACGCATAAATTATAGATCGAGGTTGTTAGGTTCTTTGAAATTTATTTTGACCTCTCCCCGTCGGATGGTGCGAAGATCCGACGTTAATTACATCGAGAATACTTGAATACCCTTGATTATCCGTCATAGCAACTCATGGAAATAGAAAACATGCATCCACAATAAACATTCACACACATAATAGGAGAAACAGGAAGCCCCATGAACTTGGTGGAAGGCAAGCACTTAGTGTGTTTTTTGAATTTGGTTTAAATTGGTTTGAATTTTGTTTGATTTGATTTGAATTTGATTTGAATTAGATTGATTTGAATTGAATTGGTTGAATTAAATTTGTTGGTTTGATTTTGATTTGAGTTGAATTTAGTTTGAGTTGAATTTAATTGGTTGAATTGCTTTTAATTTGGGTTGAAATTTGATTTGTTCATTTTTTTTGAGTTGCTTATTAATTTAAGTTTGATTCAATTTGGATTTGTTTGTTGACTTAAATTTGGTTTGAATTTGGGACAGTTTGCTTATTGATTTGAGTTTGGCTTATTTTGAATTTGTTGATTTAAAGTTAATCTGTTTTAATGTTTGACTTAGATTGAGTGAAGTTGATTTGACTTGGGAGATATGGTTTATATTTGATGGCCTTTAATCTTCAGGTTCTGTTTGGGATTTTTTATTTGGATGTGAGTTATTAATTCGTTAATTCATGAATTTTATGCTTCTGTTATGATTTCTTAATGAATAGGCTTTTGTCTTTTTCAGATTGGATTTGGTTGAGATTCAATTAAAGGGGCTTCCGGTTTGCTCTACAAGTTCCAGAAATTGAATTTGGTTTATCGGTTTTAATCTACCTTTGGTTTGAATAAACTCTGTTTGATTAAGGCCGGCTTTGAATTCAGTGAGTTGGTTAAAGTTTCATTTGTTAACTTCCGATTTGTTCAGATTACAGATTTGATCTTCAATCTGCTTGTTGGTTTTAGTTTGATTTGATTGAATTGGACATTACCTTTTTTTTAAGAGAGTTTCAATCCCCAAGTTTAATTATCATTTTGGTCCTCTTGTTTGTTTGAAATTGGGTTTGGAATGCTTACAGAATCTGATTTATTTTAAATGTGCCTGCTTCAAATCGGGCTCTGGTTTTAAAAAGGATGGATTTAGCCCTCTGACAGATTTTCTGACCGAAATTCTGATTTTTATTAAGTTTGTTTGAATAAAGCCTTGAAGTTAACCCAGTTGATTATTAATTTAATCTTGATCAGATTCAAACGTTCTGGATTGAGTTTATGCCTGAATGAGTTTGATTTTGACTTTGAATTCGTTCAGTAGGAGATTTGATTTGGAACGCCTGCCTGGATCCCTATATACGTATCCTGCATGTTTAGATCTGGTTTGGGGTTTGATTCGAGTGGGATCTATTCATTGGATACACTCCAAGACCTGCCTCAAAGAGTCCCTTCGCAGAATTTTTTTTAAATTCCAATCTTACCTACAGCGGGTTTTCAAGCTTCATATTCCAGATTTACAAACCTTACAAATTTCAGACTATTGATTTTAAATTTTCAGATTTGGAATTCTGCAGATCCTACAGGCTTCGGTTCTTTGCAAAGTTCAGATTTTTGATTTCCTTAAATTCCAGACTCCAGATTTCTCGTAGATTTCAGTTTTTGCTGTATGTTTCAGATTTCAGAAATTTGGAGTTCACACTTTGAAACTCCTGAAATTCAGATTTTTTGAAGCTCCGATTTCCAGATTGCAGATTTTTCAGTTCGGATCCCCTACAGATTTCAGATTTTTACAGTTTTCAGGCTTTTGGATTACAGATTTTCCCCTTTTATTTGAACATTTAATTAACATTTCTTATGTTTGCATTCCGAACATTTCATGAGGTCATTGCACTCCCTTTTTCATTGAATTTGCACCGAACATAATACAATATCATGACATCCATTCTATCAACTTGGTATCAAGTATCTGTCGGTCTTGAGATCAATTTGAATTTGTTGTCTTGAACATGTCCCAGCCTTTAATAGGCATCCTGGAATTTGTTCAATGTCTTGAGATTGAGCATGTCCCGGTCTTTGATAGACTTGTGGGAAATTAGCTGATGTCGATTCCTCCGGCCCCTTCATGAATTGATGAGCTGTTTGTCAAACCGGTGAGACATTGGGGTCTGTTAATGACCTTTGTATGTCCACCTTAAAAAGAGGGTCAGGAGGTGGGTTTAGAACCGGCCTCCTGGTTTCCCTATGTTTTTTTTTGAATTCTTTTAAGTTGAGCCGAAGCCATGAGGTGGGTTTAGAACCGGCCTTATGCTTGTCTCGGTTTGTTGAATTAATTAGTGGATTTTTATTTAATTTAAATTGATTGTTTGTTTTATTTATTATTTTTGGAATTAATCATGGGTCAGGAGGTGGGTTTGAACCGGCCTCCTGGTTTCCCAATTAATTTGAATTCTTTTAAGTTATGCCGAAGCCATGAGGTGGGTTTAGAACCGGCCTTATGCTTGCCTCGGTTTGTTTAAATTAAATTGATTTGAAAATTTAAATTTCAATGCCCCCAAGCACTTTGTTCATCCGAGTCGAATGGGCTTCGTGGGCCCGGCCCGGCACATCCCGGCCCCCTAGCGCGCGGATCTCCTCCTCCTCTTCTTCTCCCTTTTTTTTAACATCCTTTGAAGGTGGGCCCCACCACCTTGGTTGACCTGTCGGGTCAGCGGCCGCGCGGGCCACCCGCGGCTGCGGCATCTCTCGCGCGGGCCCCCCCGCGCCTTTGTTGAAATGTCCGTCGTGGACATAAGTCGGGGGAAAAATCCCCCCGACTCCTCTCTCTCCTTCTCCCCGGACGGCGGCCAAACGGTGGAACTCCGGCGACGGGCTCCCGACGGCGGGAGAAGAAGGAGAACTTGCCGGCGGCACTGCGCAAGGAAGGCTAGAGCCCTGACGGCGGCGCGAGCGGAGGAAGGCGAGCTCGACGGCGGCGCAAGCGGAGGAACAGGAGCTCGACGGCGGCGCAAGCGGAGGCAGGCGGCTCCAATCCCGTTGTGAGGCCGGGGAGGGGGCTTCGTCGGCTCCGTGGGAAGAAGGAGAAAGAGGAGACGGCGCGTCCGGAGGAGGTAAGCCTCCCCCTTGCCTTCTCGGTCTCTTGCGGTCTCTTCCCCTCTCTCTGTTGATCGATTCCGCGGTAGCTCTTCTCTCCCTCCTTCGCTCCTTCGGCCGGGATCTCTCTCTCTGTTCTCCCTCGATCTCCCCTCTTGTCGCCTCCTCTCTCTTTTCACCTCCTAGCCTCTCTCTCCTTTTTTTCACCCTCGCACGCGGACCCTCCCAGCTCCCTCTTATAGCCGTCCGTGGGCGCGGGGGTCCTCTGGAGGTCCGTGGGTGCCTGGAGGAGCTCCCGGTCAGTGCAAGGTGTCGCCGCAGGGACCGGTAAAGGGGCTGGCCCCTCTGTTCCAGAGATCCCGCAGGGGATCACCCCCTCCTGCACACCCGACCGCAAGTCGGCTGCGGTAAAGCAAGCTGCCGACTTGCCGTTTGCGTTCGCCTCCCCCTTCTTCCTTTTTGTCTGCCGGTCGATCTCCATCCCTCAACGTTTTCTCCTTTGCTTTTTTTTTTTTTTTGAAATTCCAGGTGTCGACAGGGGCCAATAGAGATGGAGAGGAGGATCTGGAGGAGCTGGAGGAGGGCGGTGGTGGATTCCAGTGATTCCGGAAATAGAGGGAGATGGCAGGAAGAGCTCTGATAGTGCTGGGGGATCCAGAGCAGGCTGAAAGGTCGAAGAAGGATATGACGATGCCAACAGTCTCCAGGAATAGCTGGAAGGTTCTGGGAGTGCCGCAGACCCATGGGTGGCACCGTGAGGGGTTCCAACTGTCCTTTCGGAACTCGAAGTGTTGTTCGGAGGATGGTCAGTGCCATTGTGCTGGAGCGGTTGAAAGGAGGTCAGAAGGGGTTCGGGGACCTCCTCCCGAGAATTGTTGATGTTGCTGGAAGTCACTCTCTCAGTCCTGCCGGATGTTGCTGCTGGTGCTGCGCTGTTGCTACAGGGAGACAATCGGGGACATAGATGGTGCAGCGGCTGACAGCTGTGCAACCTGTAACCAAGAAAGGGAAGAGAGGGGAATGGCTTGGAGGCTGATAGGAGGGAGGAGGGAAGGATTCCCGCTGGAAGGTAGAGAGGGAACCAGCCTCCTGCTGGGGGTGGAGTGAAACTAGGATCACCTGGGGGTGAGCAGTACCACGGCCAAGCCCCTAGACCTGCCCAAAGGGCTCCTTCAAAAAATTATTCACTTATTACTGTATTTCATCATGTGGGCTCTGATATATAGGGAGTCATCTTTACAAAAGGGGACCTCCAAAGCAAATATTTACAAACAGTCCCAGGGGCAGAAATGCAAAAAGCCATAAAAATTGAATTCAAAGTATTTACAAACAGGTCCTTCTAAGGACTGCAATGCAAAAAAAGCCTATAACTTTTTAACTGGTTCCCCATCACTGTGCATGCATTTTTATTTCCCTATTGCATTAAATCGGTAACTGAGGCAAAGCCTTAATAAGTTCTAGATGGGCATTGCACAGTCCGTTCATGAATGCTGGTTTGGGTTTTTTCAGTTAGCTGAATGCCTGAATGATAATATGACCTTGAGTGCATGCTTAAATTTTTTGTGATTGATGAATTTTATTTTGTGATTCAGTTTCTTATTGATGCACTTGTTCTGTGAAATTACCTGATTCATTTTTAAGGGTGTTATTATATTTTTTTTTGAAATTCCCTTATTTCTGATTTGTATATCTTGCAGCCAGAGAGAGAGCCATGGTTGTTAATTTAGAATTTATAAAGGCTATAATCACTGCTCAAGAGGTGCTGCTTCTGGATCCTCTTGGTCATGAAGTTCTACCATTTGTAGATCAACTAAGGCAACAACTTACCATGAAAAGTCCATTGAAAGAACATGATTTCTCCATTCAAGGGAAAGAAATGGCTTCTCCAACTGGTGGACGGTTAGTTTTTGTAACTGGAGCAACTGAAAATGATCAGTCCGAACTCCCATTTGAATTTCAGGTTTTGGATATTGCTCTAGAAGTTGTCTGCGCATATTTAGACTCCAATGTTGGTGATCTTGAAAAAGATGCATATCCTTGTCTTGATGAACTTGCCAAGAATGTCAGCACCAAGAACCTTGAACGTGTAAGGGGTCTGAAAACAAATATTACCCGCTTACTTGCTCGGGTCCAGAAGGTATGCTCTTTTCCCTCTTATGAGTTATTATATGTTGCTGGGTACATAGAATTTGCAAAACTGAGATGAAGCAATAATGGTCTCTCCAGTATGTTGTCTCTTCTGTGCTGCTCCACATTGGAGGTTGTCAATTCTAAAAGGTTAGCATGTCCCTTGAATAATTCATAGCAGCATAAGCAGGCAGGTAGCAGCTGACAGGATGGCAATGGGCTCCGGCGATTTTGGAGGTGATCGTGGAGGCGAGGATGCTCAGAGGGAGTGGCAGTTGACCTCATTTGCTGGTGGTTAAGAGGAGCTACGCTCACGTGGTGTCAGCTGCGGGAGGTTCATGAGCCTGCATGAATGGTGTGAGAATCACATCGATCAGGTTGCCTTTGCCATAGACAGGGTTCAACAGAGACATCAGCCATGGGGGTCAAGGGGTCCGGTGTCGATTCCAGTTATGGAGGAGGGGCTGCTGGCGATGAAGTCATGGATGGAGTTCATCATGATTGGTGTGGTAGCAGGCAGCAGAATCTATGTTATCCGAAGTGCGAGGTGCTTGAGGTGAGGAGGTGCTAACCTCGCCTCAGGTGCCCTAGGCAAAGTATATTTTTTAACAAATATTTATATTTATTATTTTATATAAGTATATATGAGTGATCAATAAACCATAAATTTAAAATTGAAGTATAAAATAATAAAAATACAACTAACATAAAAGAGTGACAACAATACTAAAAGTTGAGATAATTCAACATTTATGAATGACTAGATAGTTAGAAATAATCAACAAATTAATAACAAAAGTAAAAAATTTAATATTGCAATAATTATCAACATAAAAAGATAAAATAAATTTAAAATAAAGAGAGTAGTAACATCAATTTAAAACTGAAAATTACATGAACTTAAGTGAATCAATGTATAATATGTTAATAACAAACAACAAAAATTTAGAATGGCAAAAAACTATATAACATCAACTAAGGAGAAAAACTAAAATTTAAAGTGCAGCCCATATAATTACACCAACCTAATTCCAAGGTTTAGGCTCTCCAAGCCAAATACACAATGATTTTTAGTTTATCGGATATAAGCCGATAAGAGGTCTGCATCATATAGGTGGTTTGTCCCTAGGTCAACTGAACAAGTGAGACGGATAAGACGGATGTCACTGGTACTGTTGACTGTAAAGTTTTTTGAACCGAACTGAACCGATAGGCTTTTATTGGTTTTGTTTGGTTCGGCCTTTCTCCATACCGGTCCGAACTGGTAAAGCTGGTCCGAACTGGTACAGCTGGTTGACCTATAACCCTTTTAGTACCACATCGGTTGCATCCTTTTGTCTTGGCTGCTCTTTGGTTTATAAAGGAGAATGGATGTTAGCCTAGTGGTTATGCTAAGGCCAAGCAAGATAATTCTTGTGGGCTATTATTTAATGATCTTAGCTCCATTAAAAATGAGTTTAACTATCATTTTGACTGGATGGTTATGTTAAGATTAAGCAATTTTACTATTATAAATTTATAGATAATAATATATGTTAAACCAACGAACCTAGTTTGGTTCATCTTTCAGTTTGGTCTCAGTTTCAGAAAATTCACTCTAAACCTGAAACAAACCGAACATGGTAATCTGTACACCCCCTTGTCACATCTACTAATTTTTTTTCTATTCTCTGTTTGAATCCATTTCATGATGGCTATCACCTACCGCAATATTGTTTGATCTTTACTGAAGTAGTTTCTTTATCCATACCCGTACACCATGTTAGCACTTCATTTATGACATCATTATTGAGTTCATGCATGGCATGTTGTTTCTTATTCGAGTCTACAGTTGAAAAGCTCTAGTTTGTCATATTTCAAATCGGAAATGTTTTATTTGAAAAACCCAAGTCTGTAGTTTGTTGTGAACATTTTTTATTGCCTCTATTTTGCTATTGCTGCACTGCATTTTTTCTCTTCATTAATATCAGGTAAGGGATGAAATTGAGCACCTCTTAGATGATGATGAAGACATGTCACAATTATATTTGACAAGGAAGCAGATACAGAATCAGCAGCTTGAAGCTTTAATGGCTGCTGGGGCTTCAGAAAACAACGTTGTTGCTGTACCTAAGCTTCGTAGGTATAATTCATATCATGGAACCGCAAGCTTTGTGAGTTTCCATTCTGATGACAATGATGTAGAAGATTTGGAAATGTTGCTTGAGGCCTATTTTACACAGATAGATGGAACCCGTAACAGGATATTGTCGGTTAGCATTTCTTCCCTGGTGATTTTTGGTGGTTATGTATTTTTTTGCATCCATTTATCAGCTCTGCTTGTACCATTTGTTCAGTTAGTACTGAAAATGGGCTACCTGCCACATGCTGACACAGGTCCGTGAATACATCGATGACACAGAGGACTATGTGAACATCCAACTTGACAACCAGCGAAATGAACTCATTCAATTACAGCTGACACTGAGTATTGCATCATTTGCGATTGCTCTGGATACCTTTATAGTTGGCGCATTTGCAATGAACATCCCCTGCGAGTTGTATAGCATCAACAATATCTTTGGCGAATTTGTCGGTGGTACATCATCTGGATGCTTCTTCATCTTCTTGCTAATTCTAAGCTATGCCAGATGGAAGAAATTGCTTGGCTAGTTGCTTGTCGTACTATCTTTGGCAACTGGTTGTCCGAAAGTAAGCAGCAAAGTGCAGTCAAGATTTAGATTCTGTTCACTCTAAACCATGCTATAAATTTAACAGTAACATGACATGCTGGCGTCTCCCCTTCGTGTATGTCTTGTACATAATATGCCAGTGATACTGCCCTCTTTTGTTATCACAATGTAATATAAGCTTTGTTGCCTACTTGATCTGGTTATGGACAAGGTCAGCTTGGTTCGGATGAATGTTTTGTCTTCATGGGCCCTGAGTTTTATTGCAGTCTACGGAAGGCATTAATGTCTGCAACGACTCGCGGGGGCAGTTTTGTGTTGCTGTTGCTGACGATATTTATATGGCAAAAGAAAAGATGGTGCCAGGGTTGGATGGTCAAGGTATTACTGACAGGCTGTGACTGCCCATCCCACAAATCCTCTTCAACATTCCTTTTCGATGGTAAATATGGATGACATAAATCAAAAGGTAAGCACCTGGTGTATACGGTCTTACCATCATCTAAAATTTAATCCCCGTCTGGTTACTTCATTCGATCCTGCTTATTTCTAGCTGGCTATGATACTTTACGCCCTGTTTGGTAACACTATTAGGTACCTCTATCACTATCTATTTTGAAATTGATATTGATAGGAACCATTAAGAGGTGTTTGGTTAATTGTATCAATTTTAAAATTTGTAATGCAAACAAAGCATATTATATAATACAAGTGTCAACTTGTATTACTTTTGATATTGATACTCCAACATTTGAAAATATTAATATCAATATTAATATAGTATTAAAAATAAAACTCTAACCAAACAGGGCATTAGATATTTGGTAGTATCAATTCTAGTGTTAATATCATTGTTGAAATTGCTACTTTATGGCCCGTTTGGTTAGAGTTTCAAATTTGATACTATATCAATATTGATATTGATAATTTTAAAGGTTGAAGTATCAATATCAAAATTTATACAAGTTGACACTTATATTACATAATGTGTTTTGTTTTCATTACCAATTTCAAAATTGATATTATTAACCAAACACTTCTTAGTGATTACTAAGAATATTAATTTTAAAATTGACAGTGATAGAGGTGTCAAATAGTGTTACCAAACGGGCCATTATGTTTATTACTTCACAGCATGTTTGAGATCAATATCAGATGTTTTTTTCACTGTCAATTTTACTATTAATTTTAATTTTAAAATTTACGGTACAAGCAAAATGTGTTGCGCAATACAAGTGTCAGCTTCGGCCACTTTTGATATTATTACAGTATCATTTTTGATATTTTAACCCAACAGGGTTTTAACCGAACACCTCATTAAGTAGCTGCAAGGCTGAAATGCAAATACCCATGATCACAAAAACAATGATAAAGGATCCAATGTTTTGACCCGGATGGGACTGCAAGGGATGCGATCCACGCATATTTGTGCATCCATCTGCAGATAAATAACAGCAAGCAGGAAGGCGATAACGATGGTCTGTCGTTTCTAAAACAGAGGCAAGTTTTACTCTGTTTTAGTAGCCTCCCCAGCTTGAATGCAGAGAGAAGTCTGGCAACAGATGGTCCTCGGCGGCCCATGTGCCGATCTTGACTTGTGTGGAGACCGAAAGGGCACGGTGGAGCCCCCGACAAGACGGTAAATCTCATATGCCCTATATTTGGTTTGAGTAGTATTAAAATGATACCGATCAATTCTTATAGGGTGTTTGGTCGCATGATAACGAAGGTTTTTGTTTTAATTTTTAAAAATTGTAAGAAAATTTGTTAAAAGAGGTGTTTGGTATTTATGTTTTAAAAGTGATTTTCTTCTTAAACAAAAAGAGAGTCTCACCTCTTTCTTTTTTTCTTGTGGTCCCCCACTTTATTTGGTCATGTGTGGTAGTTACTCTTTTTTGTAATCACATCCCTCCAAACATGATAATTTTATGTCATGAGTTGGTTCATTTTTTATTTTAATATAAATTTTTATCACGAAAGTGTACAAAAAATTATCAAGCAACCAGACACCCCATTATATCTTGTATTGTATTACCACCTTGTGATGATTTATACCAACACGGACTTCAAAATTTGCAGTGACACATATATATATATATAGGTGTTTAGTACGTATAGAGTATAAAACAGGCCCTTAATCATGGAGTATGTGAATCATCACTACCATCCGGAGAACAGAATTTTCTCCACGGTACATAGACTTAAAAATATTAATGAGAGCCGTCGTATATTAAAAATGTATATCATAATGGGGTGTTTGGTTGCATGATAATTTTTTGTACACTTTCATGATAAAAAATTGTATTAAAATAAAAAGTGAACCAACTCATGACATAAAATTATCATGTTTGGAGGGATGTGATTACAAAAAAGAGTAACGTACTACCACACATGACCAAACAAAGTGGGAGACCACAAGAAAAAAGAAAGAGGTGAGACCCTCTTTTTTTGTTTAAGAAGAAAATCACTTTTAAAACATAAAATTGTCATGGTTACCAAACACCTCTTTTAACAAGTTTTCTTACAATTTTTAAAAATTAAAATAAAAACCTTCATTATCATGCAACCAAACACCCCATAAGATCTTATTTCGTAACACTATTAAATATCTCTATCATTATTAATGTTAAAATTAATATTAATTTAAAATTAATATTAAGAATGATTACTTAAAAATATTTGGTTAATAATATCATTTTTAAAATTTATAGTGTAAAAAATATCATGTAATATAAATATTAACTCGTATCAATTTTGATATTGGTATTCTAATTTTTAAAAATATCAATATCAATATTAATATAATATTATTTTTCAAACGCGCCATAAAATATAATGAGAAGCAACATGTGGCTGTCACATTCCATCTTTCCTGTCCATCCATGCAGAGCTTACGCAAAGAGCCTAAGATGATTTCGTGGATACGGACTCTTATGTAAATGCTCCTGCCGACACAGTAATTACCTAAGTGAGAATGTTTCGCTTCACCGGCCATTTGAGAGGAGTTAATCTGCCTCAACAGAGATGTATTAATCATTAATAAATTAAAGTGAATTTTCTCTCACGAAATAAATCTCCATGGAACTATAAATCAAGTTTTCTAGGTAAAAAAATTAACGAGTCAAATTTAAACAAAAAAAAGGTGATTGGTGCCTCAAGCCAAATATTGGAATAAAGCTCCTCCTCTTCCTCTCTCTACGGTGAAAACAAGCTAGATTTAATTTAAATAAATTTCTCTCCATGATTGTCCTGCCGCGGTCTCTAGAGCAGTACTGACCGGAAGACGAGATGCATCTGATGGCCGCCGGCGGCCCCTATTTCGGGCCACTGCTTCTCACCCTGCTTCTTCTCCCCTCACCTGCCACCGCCCTTGCCGGCACTTCGCCGGCGACCGACTCCAGGACGGACGGCCACGACTTCGGCATCGGCGTCGTCATCGGCGGGCCCGGCAGCACTGCCGGCTCGACGCCCACCATCTGCCTCTGCCCTGCCTCTCCCTCTCCGCCGGTTCCGCCGCCGCCGCCTCCTCCATGTATCCCTCCGCCTCCGCCGCCGCCGCCGCCGACGCCGGGGCTGGCCTTCGAAAACGAGAACCAGCGCAGGGCTTTCATCGTGATCCAGCGCTTCAGGACGACAATCACCTCCGACCCCCGAGGGATCACCAAGACCTGGAGAGGCGCCCAGGTCTGCACCTACGCGGGATTCCGCTGCGACACGCCTCCGGGGACCCGGAACCGCACCGTCGCCGCCGTGGACTTCAACGGGTACAACCTCGCCGCCCCCACGATCGCCGGCTTCCTCGACTGCCTCCTCGACCTAGCCATCTTCCACGCCAACACCAACAACTTCACCGGCGCCATCCCCGACCTCTCCCGCCTGAAATACCTCTACGAGCTCGACCTCAGCAACAACCTCTTCTCCGGCTCCTTCCCGACGCAGGTCCTCTCCCTCCGCCAGGTCCTCTTCCTCGACCTCCGCTACAACAGCTTCACCGGCGCCGTCCCCCCCGAGCTGTTCTCCCTCGGCGCCGCCGTGCTCTTCCTCAACAACAACCCCTTCGGCCAGCCACTGCCCCAGCAGCTCGGCAGCTCCGGCGCCTCCTACATAACCCTCGCCAACAACGGCCTCACCGGGTCCATACCCACCGCCATCGGCGGCGCCGCCAACACTCTCGTCGAGATACTCCTGCTGAACAACAGGCTGTCTGGATGCCTACCCTACCAGGTGAGTGAATGAACGGGGAAAATTTTTTGTTTTAATTTTATATTTTTAGGACAAAATTTGTTAAAAAAGTGGTGTTCTACGATTAATACAAATTTATATTTTTAAAATAAGATTTTTTATTTAAAAAATGATGAGACTCCCTTTTTTTTAACTTGTGGTATCTCACCTCTTTTAGTCAGCTCCCACTATTTTTTTATGTCACTTATGGGATGTTTGGTTGCTTGATAATTTTTCGTACACTTTCATGATAAAAATTGTATTAAAATAAAAAGTGAACCAACTCATGACATAAACTTATCATGTTTGGAGGGATGTGATTACAAAAAAAAGTAACTACCACACATGATCAAACAAAGGGGGGATCAGGAAGAAAGAAAGAGGTGATACCTTCTTTTTTTGTTTAAGAAGAAAAGTACTTTTAAAACATAAAATTGTCATGTTACCGAACATCTCTTTTAAAAAATTTTCTTATAATTTTTAAAAATTAAAACAAAAATTTTCGTGATCATGCAACCAAACACCCTATTATACTTTATTTTAAAATAATTCTTCTACGACGAACGTGTATGAAAATTTATTGGGCAATCAAGCATCTATTCTGCCGTCGAAAAGTGAAATCAGATCACGAAAATTCCACTTTATAAATTAAAATATTTATTTAATTCAGAGTGATCAGGCTCTCGGGGAATTGTGTTAACTTTGAAAATAATTCTTTTCGGTGTTAATTTTAAGAAAAAAATAGTTTTGTTTTTGTTAGCTCAAAAATTCCACCCCCTCCCCTTCTCCCGCAGGTGGGTCTCCTCAGGAAGGCAACGGTTTTCGACGCCGGCGATAACCGGATCACCGGGACGATACCCCGAGCCTTGGCCTGCCTGGAGAGGGTCGAGCAGCTCAACCTGGCCAACAACTGCCTCTACGGCCAGGTGCCGGAGGACCTCTGCAGGCTGCCCCGCCTGCTCAACCTCTCGCTCGCCGGAAACTACTTCACGGCGGTGGGGGACGCCTGCCGGGAGCTGATCCACCGGGGGCTGCTCGACGTGAGCAACAATTGCGTCGCCGGGCTGCCCGCGCAGCGGCCGCCGTGCAAGTGCAGCTCCTTCGCCGCCAGGCCCAAGCGCTGCCCGCCGCTCACCCACGTGCCCTGCCAGCTACCGCCGCCTCCTGGCGCCGCGGGAGGCGGCGGGGCACTCCGCCCGCCGCCGGCGGAAGGCGCCGCCGCCGCGGTGGTGCCGGCGCCGGCTCGGACGTACTCGGCCCTGCACAGGCAGGGAACACGATGAGATCGGTGGCGAAGCGGAGGGGTGGGGGGCTCAGATTAATATGCTACCAAGTACCTTATTTTGCTTTCTACGGACCACTGATTAATATTTAATGTCGAAAGATTTTTAAATTGCAAAATTAGCATGCACACAAAAGTTCGGAGCCAGCACACTTCCGTAAAATCACTTCTTCGTATTGCAGCGGACTTCCGTGCGCTGAGGGAATTCGCCGCATATCAGCTTCCCTTCTGAAGAGAGCGGATCACCTCAGTCCCACAGTGGAGGAAGAAGCCTCAGTCCCCGATTAGAGACGGTAACATACCTCTGTCATTTAAGTGGCGGTTCAAGAATCGGTTCGGTGAATCACTACCGAAAAGGGTTGAACCGTTACCGAGGCCTTTATAACTCACTATCCTTCGGTAACGAGTTAGTAAGGCGTCGGTAGCGGTTCAGCCCTTTTCGATAGTGGTTCAACAACGGTTCAATAACATAACTTAAAAAGTCTTGAACCGCTACCGATGTCTTACTAACTCGTTACCGACGGATAGTCAGTTACAAAGGCCTTGGTAACGGTTCAACCCTTTTCGGTAGCGGTTCACCGAACCGGTTCTTGAACCGCCACTTAAGTGACGGAGGTATGTGGCCGCCTCTAATTGGGGACTGAGGCTTCTCCCTCCACCATGGGACTGAGGTGATCCGTCCTCTCCTTCGAAAAAGGTGCTGCCATGGTGAAGTAACTGTATTTCGCAGCGCAGCACAATTCCAAACGAATCAATACACTCGGATAAATAGTTTGAAGTTCGGCTCGATAAAAATTTGACTCGACTCGTTTATTATGTTAAATAAATAAATTTGAACAAAAAATAAAATTCGACTCATTAAATGAATTGAGTTTGAATAGACTCCTCCTTGGCTCGATAAACTCGTGAGTAACTCGATTAAATATTCTATTATATATTTATTTTTAAAAATTAAATTATGAGTATTAATAGTTATATCTTGTCACTTAAATGTATTAAATAATTCAAAATTTGAGTTTAAACTTAGATTGAGTTTCATAAATTAGTTAAATCTAGAGTTTTACAAATGACCTTTTATTTATTTTGAATTTTATAAACGAGTTTGTATATAGCTTAAACTTGAATTTGAATTTAATTTTAGTTTAGTTACTACTCGAGTTCGAACTTGACTCGACTCGATTAATAAACGAACCATATTTGAACAAGAGTTTAACATACTCGTTAAAACTCAAGCTGAACTCGAACTCGTGTAAAATAAATGAGTCGAGCTTGAACATCATACTACTCTGCTCGGCTTGGCTCATTTGCACCCCTACCCTCATGTAATGGAGATGCTGTCTCCTCCTTGAAGGGAGGCCCTTCCCATGTTTGCATATCATATGGCGCTGACCACTACAACAATG
Organism: Cryptocoryne crispatula var. balansae; assembly: GCA_036172225.1. Lineage (NCBI taxonomy): Eukaryota > Viridiplantae > Streptophyta > Magnoliopsida > Alismatales > Araceae > Cryptocoryne > Cryptocoryne crispatula. Next base: position 6,511,541 of record CM069930.1, on the reverse strand, counting down.
TCTTCTAAATAATATAGAGTTCGGATATGAAATCTTTTTTTTAGAAAAGTAATCCAAACTCAAATATATATCATTGCACACTTTTAGATGTTGGTACTTGTGGTGGGGACTCTGCGATTTTTTTAAATAGCATTTTTGATTTCAGAACTATAAAAATAACACTATTTTTTGGATTCAACCAACTCTTTTGCCGAAGTTAGGTGGGTTGTCCAAAATTGACTTTCACATGAAAATTTAAAGTTGAGCTCATTCTTACCCACTTGTTTATAACCGTTCAAAATCATTTGATACAAATAAAATTGACTTATCAAATATGAAAATTAGTCATAGTAAAAAAATGACTTGACGTAATAAATTAAAAGTCGAACTATGATGAGATGTAAGTTAAATCAAGGAATTAAAATCTAACTCACATAGTTTGACTTTAAAATATCAAAGTCAAACTATATTACCTCGACTTTAAACGTGGTCTAGAATTTAGCTGTGACAACAAATGGGTAAGAAAGTCAAGCTAAGATAGTTCGACTTTAATCTTTCCAATTTTAAAGTCAAACTACCAAAGTTTGACTTTCAATTGGATGGCCATTTGGTGCTCTTGTTTGAAAGTCAAGCAATGATAGTTTGACTTGAATTTTTCTAGTTTTAAAGTTGACTGTCAGAGTTTGACTTTTAATTGGATGGTTGTTTGGTGCTCCTACTTGAAAATCAAACTACAACTGTTCGACTTTTAGATAGGAGAAGCTTGTTCACCCCTTCAAAAGTCAAACTCCGACAATTTGGCTTTAAAATTGGACATGTTCAAATCGAATTTTTTGAGTTTTACTTTCAACGGGTGGTCATTTGGTGCTGCTACTTGAAAGTTGAACTGTCTGTCTGCTTGAAAGTCAAACTTTGATAGTTCGACTTGTATAATTGGACATTTGTAAGTCGAATTGTCTTAGTTCGACTTTAAAACTATGCAAAAAAAAACACTGAATGTTCTCCAATTCACCTGTACATTCTATCTCGTACCCCAATCCATATGTACATTCCACCTGTCTTATAAAAATAACTTCAATATATCCACATATACATTCCATTTGTATGTTGAATGCTCTCCAATCCACATATACATTCCACATATTTAAAGTAATAATCTCAAAAAAGCAAATGAAAATTTGAGCATATCAATTTAGGGTGCATCTCAAGTAAAAACACAAACATAAGGTTAAATAAAATTGCACTAATTGCCACACAAAATTGCAAGTCAAATATTTCATAGGTTTTGCACACATCCACCAAACCAAACATCAAAGAATGGAAAGCAACAAAAAGGGGCGAATAGGAGTCAATAGAAAGCTAAAACAACACCAGGAAAAGGAGGCGATCATCTTAAGGGCACAACCACTTTAGGTACTCAAAAAATCACAAGTCTTGTTATTATGATCATTGGATAAAAGGGTTGATGGGAACACATACATATTGAATAAATCCACATTCATTTACAATCTACACAAATTCATATACACATCTGCATGAGCAATTCCACATTCATATACAAAAAAAATTTACTCCACATGCACATGAACATAACAAGTTAAAAAAATTAATATACCACATGTCATATAAGTTCACAAAAAATTGCATAACATAATAATAGTTCACACCCCATAACATGTCTCGTACAAAAAAAAGACAATTTTATCCTCTCCTTGAAGCACTCTTTCTTCTTATAAATCTTTTTTCTGCCTTTTTGAGATAAAATAACTCTAATCTACTTGGAGAAAGATGTGTCTCTATGCTTTGACCATGTCGCCTCAAATAGATAGGTGCTGGTGGAATGAAGTCATCAATGACATGTGATTGTTGTGTTCCATGTTGTAGGTTCGACAAAGTGTCATTGAGGGCTCATGTTCATGTGTGCTTAGCTTTGTTGGACATGTTGAAGATCTCACACCATCCCGTCCACTCAAACAAAAAGAAGGTTGTAGTCAATATCCAGTTGGAGATAACATTGAATTTATAGTTGGAGTAGGAATTGACATCGCAATATAGAGTTTGAGATGCATTTCTCATTGCAATTCCAAAATATCAATCTTAGTTTGCTGTAGTTCGCGATCATTCCTTGAAACTAACATCTCTTGTATTCGATGGTGTCCACAAAGCTGTTGTACACAAAGATACACAAAGCACCACAAGTTAGAATTAAATGTGTTGACTAGTTAATAAAAATATATAACAAATAAGATAAACAACATAAGATAAGAAACTAAAAATATATCGATCCTTGCTCTATAAGACCTCTTGGATAATACTACTTTGGGCCTTGAGGAGCATGTTGAACAAGGTATGGAATGTATGTTCTATATACCATTGTTGATATTGTTGACTTCGCTTCTCTTCATCATTATCCTCAGGAGATGTATATATTTGTTCTTCTCTATCATCCCACTATTGTATATAGCGATCATAGAGTTGAGTCCAATGTCTATGCCCATCTCTATACTCACCTTGTTTCTTATTAATCGATTCTATTTGGATGTACCTAAATCATCTAAGAACTCATTCAGAAACATAAATTTTCATGATTGAACAATAAATGAGAGGTACGAATGAAGTTCAAATTCTAATATTCTTTTGACATATTTTCGAAACCGATTCCATAACCTCTTGTGTGTACAGTTGCCATGTAATCTAGAATAACTCCAAAACATCAACTACTTTTTACACAATTTGTTTAAACTAAAGAGTAAAATCAAATTGAGTAAAATATAAATACACTTGGCTAACCTCTTCCATATTGAGCTCATTCCTATAAAAATAAGAGTGAACTCATATTGTGGTCAATTATGGATAAAGTTACACCGGTAAAAATTCAAGATATCAAAAAACATGTATATAAATCTCATGCAAGTGGCACACAAAATTTAAAGAGAAAAGTATATTAATAAATTTACCAACATCTAAGTAGTTCATATTGATAGAAATGTATGCCTACAAGCCAATCATATGTGATATGATTTTACATTTCTTATAATATCTTGTTCAGTATAAATGGCATAATCTTCATTACTTGCACTATCTAGATGTGTCTATCGTAATGAAGTCCTAGGTTGTATGCAATGATAATTGAATCATGATGAGATCAATCATCTAGAAGCATGTACTCTAAATATTCCTAGTCGTAGGATCCTCGAGATGAGACATCAAGGATCCGTTAAGACTAGTGTATATAATATCTTCTCATATGATGAGAATGATCGATCTCATTGGTCATCAGTGTGGTGACACTGAGATACATATACAGGTGCTCATTAGAGGAATGAGTTCACTGAACTGACTAGTATAGAATCCCTGAATGGTATCTTACCGAACTGTCGATCAGGGTATTCTATCATCATGGTTGCACGGTTGGATCTTTGGCCTGAGTCACCAAAGATGTTTTGCCGGGTGTACCATGTACTTTGACTATTAACTTATGAATCACTTAGTATTGTGGTCATGTATAATTAATGGATTGGATATATGGGAAACGGTGGCAATTGAGCGAACAATATGAAATTGTCCACTCTCGGTAGGAGAAAGAGAATGTCCTATGGATAGTACTCTAAATCCTTAGCCAAGGTAGATAGGATAATTGGAAAAGAGTTTTTCAATTGATCTAATTATGAGTACAAGAATCCATAGTGTCGGTATATTTATGAGTTGACAGTTAATGCCGTACTCCTATCTGACCAGGACATTGGATAGACGAAGTTTTATATTCGTGTGGTAACCGATGATGGAAAGGCTCTTTGGAGAGGAGTTTATCCTCGAAGCCGTTTGGAATCATAGGATGTGGCTTGTACCCTTCATGATCAGTAGGCCGTTAAATCTATTATGAGATAATAGATTTAAATTAAAAGAAGTTGTTCTTTTAATTAGGCCTCAACCAAATGAGCTATTGGGCCTAGTAGGTCACACACATAAGGGCTAATCCATAAGTTTGGGGGCAATGCTGTAAATATAGAGAAAGGAGGGGTTTTTGTGAAAAACTCCAAATTCTCTATATAATAGTGAATTGAGCATGAGCCTCACAAGTCAAGGCTGCAAAATTCATCCCTATCTCTCTCTTTCACGTTTTCCCATACTGGAGGCCGTCGAGAGTCGATGGGACTTCATCCGGGGCGAGTCGAAAGGTTTGACGCGAAGAAGAACCTGACTATGGAGGCGACTCGTGTGGATACAACTAGAGGTCGCACACTTGAGTGGCTGAACGGGTGTGAGAACGCTCGATCTTCTCCGGTCTTTAGGGATTATTTGAGTCCTGCAAAGGTACGTGTTCGAAACTGTTTCGAATACCAGTTTTGGCGACATCGTTCGGTTTCGATCAAGACCAAGACAATGATATACGAGAAATTGGATGTTTTCCGCTGCACCAATATGATTGGACCGATTCCCTACACATGTCTCGTTAACATTACCACCATCCATGGCACATGTAGCCGACCTACTTGGATATGTTCTCATGACTATATCTGAGTAAAGAAAAATTAGGTTACAATTTGACATGTTACAACAATAAAAAACTAAATTACTTATGGTGTTAAACGTATGTAATTGTAATAGATGAAGACATCCACCAATCTGGTTACATTGGAATGACGTAGTCACACATAATTGATGGTAAAGAAATCCTAATGCCACACTGCCCCATAAAAATCTACCACATGCCTCAATGTTCTTCATAAAAAATAGATATTGCATGTGGATCTTAGTTCAAAAGGTATCCATCATTACAAGAGTGATGATCAACATCAAGATGAGTGCCTAATGTGACAAAGTAGACAAGACTCATCATTATCCTCCTTGAGTAATTCTCCGTTCCTCTGGCCAAATGTGGTATAAAGCCACGATAACCTCAAAGTCGAAGAAATCTGTTCGAAGGCATTATCCTCCTCCTCTTACCAAACACCCAACTATTGCCACACATCTAACCAACTTTCAAACTCCTTTGGTGGAACATGAGAGGGGGGTGATGGAACCATTTATCCTTAACCCCTTGATGATAGACGCATCCTATAAAGTAATAGTCATTTCACTTTGCAAGAAATAAAAAGTAGATGTCTTGGGACGTCATTGTTTCACGAGAGCTGTGATTAATTTTCGATCTGCAAAAAGCCATCAGAGATATGTCACGTACAAAAACCCAATTGTCTCTAAATAACCCAATACTACATTATTGCAAAGTGGCCATGATGACATATGTCGAAAATGGAACATTAAGAATAGAGTTGTGGCATCCTATGACAAAAATGAAATACATATCACCAAGTGTGAAAAAGTAACATGATATTAACAAAATAGCATAACATAATATCAAAAAAAAAAGACAACGTGATATCAACAAAATAACACAACATAATATAAACAATCTAATTTTACTTCTGGATTCGTCGAACAATGACAAGCTTGATCACGTAACAGAGATGTATCATGTGGACCTCACTCCATCTCTGAAATTAGAATTTAAACATGTAAGTATTGTTAGCACATGTAAGTATTGTAAACAACAAAAAGGAGTAATGTTAACAATAGAAAAAAAAAGTACGCGTCGTCTATTCCTTGGGCAAGTGGATTGCTTGTGGCCTTGTTCTTTACAAATACTACATTTATTTTGTTGTTTTCTTGAGTCATGGTCTTTCAACATTGGGAACCATTTATTTCTTGATCTGTTGGTCTTTCAAATATTAGATGAAGGCAACAATGAAATTATATTTCTCAAATGATGGCCAATAACATACGTCCAAAATAGTGTGAAACTCACTTTAATATGTTAACTGCTAACAATTACCATTGTACCACTCTGATATGTATGTGCATGGATCCCAATTTACTAACCTGATAACAGTTAATACATGTTTACATAGAAAGTGTCTAAGCAAAGACTCACAACAAGTACATATAAGACTATGTTACTCAATATCAACTCAGAACACATGACCATAATAATAATTTAAATCTCATTCATCAACATTAATTGGGGGCATCGATAACTATTTCATAGCTCTTCTCTTTCATTTCTAACATCTTCTTCTTAAATTTAGGTGTGAGCTACGTTTCTATGTTCAAGTTGATTGTACAGCATTGAAAGAACATAAGTTTAAGACAGTGACACATCATGTGTACTAGACCATGAATAGGCAAGTCTCTTGTAATTTTCAAAACACTGTTAAAATATTTTGAATAATTAGTTGTCGTTATTCAAAATCTCTTACCATCGATGTCACATGGCAGGGTCCAATATTCTGGATTAACTTGTAACAACCAATTGTAAACATATGAACAACTTAACTTTATGTCATTCATCTAATTGTTAAAATCCAACAAATTACAAGCTAGACCAGCATTGTACACCTTTGATAATACAAATGTTTCCCTATGAGGTGTGATTGGCAATTTTTTTGGTAGTGGCAAAGACAATACTGATGAACTACTAAAGGAAATCGTTATTCTAGTGCATTTTTTATAATGACATGCTTATCTAAAATGATACATAGTTCATGTTGCCTCTCTTTGACAAATGGAATATGTAATAACATTTGTTGAAAAAACCACGACCATGATCGATTGTTCTCATTGTTTACTACTGCAAATGCAATATGAAATAAGTCTTGATCAGTATTCACATCACAAGCAACTAGTAGTGTACCATGATATTTATCATAAATAAATGTGCCATCAACACTTATAACTAGGCGACAATAATGCAAGTCTTCAATATATGGCATAAAACTCTAAAAAAATTTACTAATTTCAGACTGACCCTTACATAAATAAGTATATACGGTCCTTGGCATAGTCATCTTGACCACTTCTATATATCTCAAAAGATAAGTATAAGAACTCTTTCAATAGTCGAAAAAATTTTCAAAAACTTTTCTTCGAGCATTCCAAACCTTGTAATAAGAATGTCTTATATAATATTTCACTTGAACCATATCCATGATGTTTCTTGGTCAGATGTTCAAAAGAGAATGAATAATTGACATGATTAAATGACAAATTATCATACATGTCAATTGCCCGTGAGCCATATTATGAATGGGAGTGCAATATGTATGATCATTTTCATAGCTCATTACTTTCTATAAGACACCTACTCAAGTGTTAACACATGCATGTAATATCTACTTACACCCCTTGTCTGTTACATGACAAATTAATGTGAGCTTAGACTTTGTCGTTCTATTGGTTTGGTGTTGCATATTACACTTCAATGACCAAGTGGTGACTGCTTATATAAAAATCTTCTTTACATGTGAATACATCTTCTACTGAAATTTCAACAATATTTTCACCTTCACCTCTTACTATTGTTGTGTCTTCTTCTCCAACAACTTCTTCAACACTCTCTATAAAAATGTTACTTGCGACAACATTATTAATCCAACTTTATTCTTTGCTTTTATGGAATTCACCAATCACCATGATACTATTAACCATCTCATTCGGTATTTCTTCATTGTCACTTGTGAATTGTTCATTTGCATCATCTACTTTATATTAGTCATTCAAATTGATTTTAATATTCCGATCACCTTTAACATTCAAAGGATAGATATTACTTTAAACTTATGATAACAATTGGGTCATGATCGGTTGATTATATGTGTTGGGATTCCATGTCAATTGCGATGTACTACACAAGGAAGGATTAGTCGGGGGTCGGCTGGCCCCCAACCCGGCCCGATCGGGCCAGGTCGCCGACCCGGTCGCGACCCGGCCCGACCGGGTCGGTTTTTTTTATTTTTTTTGAAAAAAAATAAAAAAAACATGAAAAAAATCAAAAAATACTCAAAAATCAGAAAAAAATCAGAAAAAATACCCAAAAATTAAATAAAAATAAGAGATATGATTCAACATGATTCATTCAACATTCATTCAAACATTACATTAAATTGTTCTTCTACATAATGTATGTACTCTGCCCATGACATTGAGGAAGAGTACGACGCATTAAACATATAGACAAACTGATTATACTCATCAGTGCCTCGTACAATTGTCCTACGATAAGACGAAAATGAACCACCACAACTATCATATGAATACGTACTAGAACTATCTAATGAAGGCTGCATCATCCCATAACCTTGCCCTTGATATGATGGGCACCAAGAACCCTGTGATGGTTCTAACTCTGCACCATACCCATGTTGTCTTGCCCCGTGGTCAGTATCTTGTGTTGTGTGGGTATAGTGCTCCTCTTCCGTAAAGTGCGGCTGTTGCTGTGGAGGGGGTGTCTGGGGATTGGTTCTCCCTTGACCAGAAGTGGTGCCGGCGGTGCTTCCTCTGCCTCTGCTGTACGTGTTGTCATCTCCGTCACTACTACTCTTTGAAGTTGAATCATCCGATGTTTGATATTGCAATCGGATGTTAAGCTCCGGTGTATCTTCCCTTGTCTCGTCAATTGTGTCCAGATCAGCAATATCAAGAGGGTCAGTTGCAACCTGTTTACCTTTGCCCTTTGATTGTCTACTTTAACGAGAAGATTGTCCGGTTTTTTGCCTTTTCGCCACAGAAGGAGGGATCCAAAATTCCTCGGAAAGAGGAACATTGTCAAGTTCCCCTTGAGCCCATTCCCGAACATCGGGGTTGAACTCTGGTTCACCCAACCCCTCACGTTCGTTGACCCAGGCTTCTAGAGGATTTCTCTGTTGAAATATCTCCTCTAAGTCAATCTCCGGTTCTTGTACAACTCGATCCTCAATTCGTCTTCCACTTGCTTGTTGTACCCACCTTTGCTCCTCCCTCTGGTTCTCTCTTATCTTCTCCAAATTTTTTAGCTTCAACCTCATGTTATAGTGACAGTAGACTAGCTAATCAAGTCTTTGTGATGTTAGCCTATTCCTTTGCTTGGTATGAATAAGGCTAAACGTTGACCAATTTCTTTCACAGCCGGAAGCAGACGTAGTTTGGCTTAGTACATGGATTGCACACTAGCCAAGTCTTCATATCCCGGTGCCCTTCCATGATCCATCCACCAGTCAGCTGCACATTATCATTATGTCTTAGTACATAATGATATTAATAAGTTAATTATGTAATTATAAAGTTGATTTTATTTAAGTATACATACCTGGACTAAGAAGCATAACTGCTCGTTGCACCCTTGCTGTCCCGAAATGAAATAACCTCATCCTATAATCATGCATCTTATTTGTTGCAATAATTGAACGGTCATCGTCCCCAAGCATTCTCCGAATGACTTCCTTTACGTTGTCCAACAGTTCATTGATTGACTTGAAGATTGGACTGTAGCAATATCTTGGGTTGAAAAAATGACCTGGTAATTGACCATGGAAAAGTTTGCTATCAGCATCGACCAAAAAGCTAACAATTTGATTAAGAAATTTTATTTGATTAAATTGTAAAAAACATACCAGCGGCATGTATAGGATGGTACAATGTTCTCTCCCACCGACGGTCAATGATATCCCACCACTTGCTAAAATCTGATACCTTTTTTGAAATATCTTCTTTTGCCCGCTCAAGTGCATCATAAAGATACCCCATGTCCGCCTTCTTATCTCCATCGACTATTCGAAGGACTTTGACTAATGGACCAACAATATCCATTGTCTTCTTTACGAGCCGCCAAAAGTCTCCACTCTCTAATGTTTGTTCCACCTTCCTTCCTTTTCGTTTATCTGATGGATTGGCTCTAGCAATCCAGTTAGCCCACCCCGGAGAAAGTATCATTTGGGTTAGGCAACGCCTATGTTCAAATAGGCTCTCCAAAGATATGTAGTGTGATGCAAACCATGTAGCGCCGGGTCGTAAGAGCTCTCGACCCTTTGTGTGCTCTCTCATTAGGGTCAGAATGAAATTATGGTTATAGATGAAGGATGCAATATATTGGCCGGCCTTAACAACCCGATCAATTTGAGGATCTTTGCAAATATCCTCTAGCATTAAATCTATGGAATGGGCGGAGCATGGTGCCCAATATAACTTCCGTCTCTTGGCCATCAACATTTGGCTGGCAGCTTTATAGGCAGCTGTGTTGTCCGTCACCACTTGGACAACTTGATCCTCACCAATCTCCTCGATAATACCATCAATTAAATCAAACAGGTAAGTTGCATTTTTTACCTGTCCAGATGCATCCACCGACTTCCAAAAGATGGTCCCAGCTTGACAGTAAACGAGAAAGTTGATCATTGTCTTTTTGGTAATACCTATTAAGAGGATAAAATGTTATATCTAAACTTAAAATTCATAAATATTTTTATCACAATGTTATGCTCAAAAGGACTAACCTGTCCAACCATCGATCATCAATGTGCATCCACGTTCGAACGTCTTGACATATTCTCTAATGTAAGCTACCTCCAATGGAAGATATGTGTTGTAGATCTCCTTTGGAGTTGGTCCCGGCACCCCCCGACCGACGTTTGCTATTGTGTCAATCATAGACTTATAGTAAGGCCCCTTTGCAGCGTTAGCTGGTATACTACTATGAAAGAACCATCTGAAAGTTGCCCGCCCGATCTTCTCCTTGCACAATTTCAAGTTATTTAATGCTGTGTTGATGGTGGTTTGCCTTTGGCGCGGTCGTGTGATGACCGGATCTATAGGGCCAACTGCTGGGTCGTCATCCCGGGTGAGATCGTGGATATGTTCTTCAGGGTCAGGATTTGATCCTCTCCCGCTTTCGCTTCCACGCCCACTCCCACTGCCAGAACCTTGACCCATAAACTGCCCGGTACGTCGATACATGTCTTCGTCGGCGAATGACCTTCGGCTTGCCTCCATGGCTTTTGGAAAGTCCCCCCCCACTACACCCTTAAATGGGGGGGGAAGCACTTAGTGGGGGGGTGGCCAAAAGGGCCGCGGGTGACCCGGTTGGCCGGGTCGCCCGACCCGAAGCCGGGTCGCGCGACCCCCTGCCGGGCCGGCTTGGAGTCGGCCCGGCAGGGTCGATTCTGGGCCGGTCGGCCCGGAATCCGGCCGGGTCGGGCGACCCGGGCGATCGGGTCGCCGACCCGGCGAACCATGGTACTACATCCTGCCTCAATTGTTGTGCTCTCAAATTCTTTGACAACATATAATATGATATCATACTCCATATATATCGTTATTATTGTTTGAGTGGAGTTGTCATATACTACATTAGTTACACCATTAAAGTAGTTATAGATTAATCTCAAATTGATTGCTCTTGAGTTATAACCAATTGCCATATATATAACTCTTGAACTCTTCATAAGTGCCTAATTCAACTACCTTAATGCTGCCTTCATATCCACCATAGTAATGTGCATAATCGTTATTTATTGAAATCATTTAGTTAAACATAAGACAAACGTTAATTTTCCTTAATATCATATCTTTAATATGTTCTACACTATCTTGGAAATATTAAGTCGTCAAAGAATATATATATATATATTACTGTTGACATGCACGTAATATAGATACTATAGAAAATAATCTGAGATTCATCATCAGATGGGGTTACCGAGGTAGCCCATGCACACGTGATTAGACATGAATGAGGTGTGAGAAGAAGTAATGCAATTAAAGGAAGAGCTTGATACTTTTAACTCTAGTGTGAAAAGAAGTAATACAAGCTGACCCCCATTCTATCCCATACGAGTTACCTGGATAGCCCATCCATCCTCCTCTTGCTTTGTCCTCTAAGTTCTTCACATCACAAACCTATTAGGACAAGCTCTAATGGTCAAATCAGCTACCTTCCAACCACTTTTGAGAGCCTAATGAGGTCAAAAAAATAGGGAAGGAGAAGAGATGAATGGTTCCATCTCTTACACCCCAAGGGGAAAGAGAGGAATTAAACCTCCCTACATGGCCCCTGGCCCTAGCTTATAGTCATTCTTACACAATTCTTGAGACTTCCCTAGAAAAATCAAGGCTGACTTCATCAAAGTAAACTCCAAATTTAGTTTCATCTCCTGCACCCGAAGGAGGATGACTAGATGAAGAGGAAAGATATAAAATTGAAGGGCAATTGTGGCCTGTTTGGTTAGGCTGAACCAATGGCCAAGCATGAAAAATTTACTTGTACTTCTCTTGTAAGTAGGTACGGTTAGCATAAAAAATCCCAATGATCAAGGATGAGAAAGTTATTAAAATTTCTTTTCTTGGACTTTGATGCCAATTGCTTAGAGAGATCTCTCCTCTTGGTGCATCTTGAGGGGTTGTTTAAAGCAAGATTAAGTTGAGGATAAACTTGGTTTATTCTTAATGTTCCATGGATAAATCAAACTTATTCCCTACATAAGCAAGTATACCAAATGAGCCCTGAAAGTTTAATAAAAATGGGTTGATGGAAACATATAGTTATTTTAGTTTTCGCCTGCTGCACCTCGTGTATTTTAAAATAAGACTAGTGTTTAAAAATGTAATAATTTCCATTAATATTCTAAACAATAATCAAATAAATCGTAAAATAGAAGTGCACTATTTTGCATATATATTTTTATGAACAACTAAACAAGCCCACAATCAACTGGACATGTTACACACAGATCTTCTTACACTGATCAACAACAAAACCCATTTACAATTATATATGACGATAAGGATGCCATCAAGAACAACATGAATTATTTACCACAACAACAACAAATAATCCTTCACCATGGTGTTCAGACAGTTTCAAGTGCACTCAATCTAATAAATCAAACTCAATCTAATACCTAACTATCATGTGACACAAAGAACTAATTGTATTAATCAAAATATAAAATGTTGAAATTTTTTTACTCTTTAAAGAAGCCCTAGCCACCAAGCACACCAAAATCGCTGTCACGCATATGCCACCAAATTGCCATCTTGACCACCACTTTCTGCTACCAAGCACACCAAAATCACTGCAAAGCCCTAGCTGCGCCCTCACCTAAAATCACCATCGCCGCACACCAAGCCCTAGCCACCTCGCCGGAAATTGCCTCTACAAAGCCACCCTCACCACCAAGAGACTGACTTCACCACTAAGAGAGCCACCAACCTCGCTGAAATCAATTCTCTAATTGGAAATTGCCTCTGTCACATGCCAAGTCCACCACCACCACAGTAAAAATGGTAGAGGTGAGAGGAAAAAGAGGATTTTAGACGACAGTAAAAAGAACCTGAAAGTCTATATCTTGTCGTCCTTTGTTAAAAGTCGGTCAATGTTTGTTCAACTTTAAAGTTGATATATCTTTGTTGAATTTTAAATAGAGTCGTTAATGTTTTAACCATGTTTTTAGCGTCGCCTATGGAGTAATTAAAATTTTCTATTAAAACATCCCAACTTTGACTAGAGTGTGTTAGATCTACAAAAAAAGGTTAGTTTGTTACTTTTATAATTTTAAAATTAAAATGTGTTATTTAAAAAATGGGATTTCACTATCCCCCTCTCTCTTGTTTGAAAATGGCCGAAGTAAATGTTATTTTTTTCATCATGCCTTTTAATAAATATTTAAGCTCATTGAGTTTGATTTGACTAAGTTGAACATTTAAAATAGTAATTTTATATCTAATTTATTTGATGGAACACAAAATTTTAGTTTTTCATCTCTCAAAATAAAAAATTATGGTGAGCCACTTAAAATTAAGTGGTTTACGAAGAACTCACTATTATATTTAGACATTTTACTAAGGCTCTAAATGTCTAATCCAAGGAAGGATAGGTCAGGGGTTGGGGCGAAGTTGGTCAGACCTAAAATAGACCCAGTTGAATAGTATCAGAAAATTATTTTTTTATATTAAAAATATTACAAAATTTAAAAGATACAAAAATAGAAAGAAATTGTCAAGAAACATGAAAAAATAGAGAATATGACTATAAAAAGTATTCATTTCTAATCAAATCTTGCATCTTGTTGTTCTTCTATATAGTTTATATATTCTCTCCATCACATTTGAGAAGAATACATAACATTGAAAATGTGTACTTGTTGAATATATTCGTCACTCTCTATTGCAATCATCCTAGGATAAGATCTGAATGATCAATCATAACTACCATATGTGGAGTTGCATAGAAGTGTCCAATGAGGATCCATATTTAGTTGAGTTATCTTATAACCCTCTTGGTGATGTGAAGGAAACCAAGAGTCTTGAGATAAATAGAGTCTATAAGACTGCCCGTAGTACTCATACCCAGGCATTCTACATATGACCTTTTACACTATCTTGAAACTCATTAATGGGCTTGAATATTAGATTATAACAATATCTAAAAAGAGTGACCTGGCAAGTGGCAACATATCCATGTCAATAGATAGCATAACAATAACAATTGTGATATATTATTTGACTTAATGACAAAGAAAGTACATACTATATGTATTGAATGATGCAATGTTCGATCCAACTGATAGTCTATAATATCCTATCATTTGTTAAAGTTTGATACCATCTTTGATATTTCCTCATTCACCCACTCTAGTGCATCGTAGAGATACCCCATGTATGACTTCCTATCACCATCTACTATTTTAAGAACTTTGACTAAGAGTTGCACTATATGAAGGGTCTTCTTTACAATCCATTAGAAGTCACCGCTCTGTAAGGTTTCCTCAACCTTTCTCTCTTTCCTCTTATTTATCATTTGGGTAAGGAGACATCTATGTTACATTATACCCTCTAAAGAAATATAATGTGAAGTCAATCAAAGTGTCCCAGGTTGTAGAAGCTCTCGGCCCTTCGTATGTACCCTCATTAGCTTATGGATGAAATTATGGTTGTATATGAATGATGATACGAATTTAGCCATCTTAACACCTGGCCAATTTGAGAATCGTTGCAAATATCCTCTAGCATCAAATGTAACTGGGTTGAGAATGGTGCCTAATAAAAATGTGGTCTCTTAACCATCAGCATTTGTCCAGCTACTTTATACGTAGTCATGCCCATTACTACTTGAACAACTCAGTCTCTTCTATCCTTTGACAACATCATCCATTGATTCAAACAAAGAATTACATTCTTTACTTATCTGGATGCATCCACAGACTTCTATAAGACGGTCTTGGCTTGATAATATACTACTAAGTTGATCATCATCTTTCTAGTTATGCTTATTAAGAAGACGAGCATGCATAAGTTCTAAATTTATAAATTTAAAAGGGTAAGTCTCTAATAAGTTTAAATTCTAAAGGCTACTAACTTATCTAGCCGTCTATCATCAACATGTATCCTCTTTCTTGCTAAATACAATCAAATGACTTGACATATGGTTTGATATCTTCCACTCCATTGAAAGATAAGTATTGTATATTTATTTCAGAGTCAGTACGGGCACTCCCCTACTAAGTGTAGACATGCAAATTCAGCCTACATTGTGGAGCACCAGGAACTCATGCTTTCATATGATTTTATACCGATTGAATTGATGTTTTTGCAAGAAAATGATTGTTGGGAGATAATGCCCTACAATAGGGCACTAGATGCCCCACCAACAAGGCACTAAGCACCCCATAAGAAAGGCACTTTCCAATTGACTTGAGTTGTGTCGTGGATTTGGCTTCAGACGACATGGGTCAAAGGCATGCACACATGCATTAATTGCATCAAAAGTGCCCTACCAAGGGCGCTTAGTTTGGACACTCATTTTTGGACTGACAAGGCAACTTTGTTGCATGTCACATTTATGATGGGTACAGACACCCCTCCTAGAGGGTGCCTATTGCCTCATCTATAGGGCACCTAGAGCCCCTATGTTTTGTATTTATAATATACCTCTCCTTTTGGTTATAGAAGGAGACACTTTCAACACCCTAAGGGTATAAAAATCTATTCTCCCATATGCCTACCACATTCTTTTGCTCCCATACACTCAACAATACTCACTGACATCCGCAAGAATCCACTCCAAACCCATTCATTCATCTCGACACACCATCTTCTCAAAATCCACTTTCCAACCAACCAAACCACCATCATTTCACAATTTCCATAAGCCCCAAGGTGCTTAATGATCCCAAAGGAGTCTACAAGGCACCCCTAAACTTGCAAAAGCACCAAGAGCAAAGCAAGTAGACAACCAGAGTAAGCATCGACATCTATGGCCTTAAGCGCCCCACCAATAGGGCACTAGGCACCTCGTTGACAAGGCACCAAGGGGGCCATAAACCCCTATCTTCCCCCATTTTTTGTTCTCTGCTCAATATATTTTCAAACTTTGGAGCTTCAAGATGGCACTTTCATTATTCATAACACACCAAAAAGGGGTTGGGAGCTAGTCCTATTCTGATTAGCCCACATCCTATTGTCATTTCACATATTTTATAATTTGGATACTCCACTTCTTTGAAAGTTCTAATATATTTTCTCTTGTTCTCTTTTTTATTAGACATTGTAGGGATAATCGAAAGGGTGAGCTTGATTCACATCAACCAATAGGAACATAAAGAACTACTCAAAACTTCTCACCTTCAGCTAGCCGAAGGGAAAGAAGTTGGTACCCACACATATTTTATTAAGGTACGTTGGTTAATACTAATATCCTTTTATTATTTGGAACCTACAGTTCTTGTCAACCATAAACATAACACACACCCCATTGTTCCTACACTGTTTTCTTTCACTCTCTTTTCACTCACATTTCCTCTCCCTTCTTCCACATGACCTGAACCAATTCTTCAGTACGCAAATGATATCAAGAGCCTAATGTCTAGTGTTCAAGGTGAGTGTGGAATGAAGGGAAGTGGAAGGTAAAGTACTTTCATTTGAGCACCAAAATAGTAACACCATCCCACATAAAACACAATGAAAATCTATACTCACACTGACGTCGGTTATGGTGTCAATCATGGACTAGTAATATGGCCCCTTTTTTGTGTTCACTGGTATGCTACTATGAAAAATCCATCTTGATCTTGTCCGCCCAATCTTCTCCTTGCATATCCGTGAATTCTTTGTTGTTGTTGTGATGACAGTTTGTCATTAACGTAGTCATGTGATGATAGGATCCATGAGACGTACTATTAGGTCATCATCTTATGTGAGATTGTGAATTTTCTCTTCTTCCTCATCATGCTATCCTCTTCCACTTTCACGTCCACTCCCACTTCTCGAACCTTGTCCCATGAATTGATCAGTACGTTGATACATGTCTTCACATGCAAGTGACTTGTGACTTGTCTTCATCTCCTGTTTCAAATCATGTTTGTAACAATAATAACTAAATATTAATATCATACATATATTGAAATGATTTAGTAAACTTTAATGACAACGTACCATCATCGAAACTTTAGTTCTTTGGAATTTCTAGGTGTTGTTGTCCCATCTTGTAAATGTGGACTAAATGCCTTGTTGGTTTGAAAATTTCTTCTTAGCAGTCTTTCAGCCACTATGAAGCACTCTTTGTTTGTTCTAATGCTTGTAAATGCCTACAAAATTGAGTTTTCAGCTTGGGTGGAGTCTGTGTGCATGGTACCACATTTCCCTTATCCTAGCTAGGTGATGCTTTAACTGGTAAGTCCCCCCATAGATAATTTGTTTACAATAACTATATTGAAATTTTCTCTCTAACATGGATATCAAGTTGCAATGAAGCCAAGTTCGATCATTCCAAATTGAAGCAATCGTTTGAGTGTTATGACTTGGAGAAGACATGCTAAAGAAGAAAGATTAAAAAAATATAAAGACAACAGTAAAAAAGAAGTGGTTAGAAACATAATTATACAAAGAAGGAGTTAGCAATAATTAGAAAAAAAGGTTAGCAACACAATTAGATAAATAAGGGTTAGCACTCATTAGATGCTTAAAATAAGTTATTAACACTAATTAAATGCTTAACTAAAAGAGTTTGATTGATTGATTGATTGAGAGAGAGAGAGAGAGAGCTTAAGAGAGTGAGGAAGGGAAGGGGGTTAGAGAATAGGCCCCAAAGGGGCCTTAGGGGGTTTTAGAAGCCCCCAAATAGTCATGTGACCATTCTGCAATGGTCATATGACTGTTGTTACCAGGTCGACTGGGTCATAGGGTTGTGTGACCCCATTAGGTCGAGTGACAACCCGAGTTGCGACCGGGCCAGTCGCAACCAAAATTAGGTTAGGCAATTCAACCCAACCGGGTTGTGACCCTTCCTTCCATGGTCTAATATTTAGCCAATTTAGAGGTTAGACATCAATTAAGCCAAAAAAATAGAGCCTTATTTTATAACTAAAACATTATTCATTAACTACTTTTTGATAAAAATATTTTAAAGCACAATATGTAAACATAAGTCGATAAATCATAAATGTAAATTTTATTACATAACTCAAAATCTCAAATTCCAAAAATACATAGTTAAGCACACAATATGAATGAAATCTACATTTGATTTCGATATGTACTCTTTCCTTCTATTTTAGTTGTCCTCTTTCTCAGGTGTTAGTGTGAATACAAGTTGATATAGACATATTGGGGTTTGTGAAGTGATCCCCTAATCATGAGTTCTTCTATGTGTTTGCATTGGCATGGATTCGGGGATATCTATCCCACCGGATGATGGAGTTGGCATTCAAGTGGAAGGTCCCACACCCGCATCATATCACATTGGGTTGTGAGTCCATGAAAATGGATGTTGGCACCATGGTGCATCTTGATTTGCATCCGGGCGTGGAGGTTCTTCAAAGTTAATAACCTCAAGTCTAAGATTCTTCAACACCTAATCTTGTAAAAAAAGTATTTCATGCTTTGTGTCCATATAATTATAATCTTGGCATGTTTGAAGTAGCTCTCTCGTTCAATGAGTTAACCTAAGCTGTCTATACAAAATAATAATGATTACTAATAAAATTCTAGTTTGGAATAAAAGGAAGAAATAATTAATCACCAATGTTCTCTTTATGGCTCCCCTAAGATAATATTAATGAGGCGGGACTTGAAAATGTTGAGGAAGATGTGGAATACTATTTTTTTCCATACCATTCATTATATTTTTCATGTGCTTCTTCAACATCCACACCTTGATAGTTTGGCCTACAAAAATATGTCATTCTATCATTTCATATGTCAATATAAGAAACCTAATATTTTAGTTAATTTGTACTAGCTCATCCCTGGCCATCTCTATAAATATATTTCTCTCTTTTAGCTGGCTTATATTGTACAGAACTAAATTAACATACTACATACTCCAGAGCATGTATCTTCGTCACTAACATGCATAAGAGAGGAATAGATGCTTTTCACACTTCCATATTTTCAATACTAATTAGTAGAACAATGTTAGTGATACTTAGTGAGTATGGTTACCGCATGATCTACAAAAGATTGTATGAATTATTGTCATATCCAATATTCTTGAAATTTAAATTGCAAATTGCATTCAACGATTAAAAAACAAATATACTTGACTTTCGTGTTGCATATTCAACTCATTTCTATCAAATAACAAAGAAAATCTTGGTTGTATTTGTGTGCCATATGAATTCCATATGTTGTATGATGTTAAAGTCATTAAAGAACTGTGTAGGAGCATTAAATTCATAATGTCAAGTAGCCAAAACCTTACCTTACACCAAGTGGATAACCAATATCTTGCCTGTCAATGGTAATGGAATTGTTGAATGGCTAACTTGAAGATGTTCTCAACTCCGTAGCTATATATGTAAGATGATTTCAAATAGATGGTCATGAAAGATGAAGATATCAAGCTATATGAAAATTTGATATTCATGTATACACGTAACAGATGAAGATAACCACATATAAGGTTATACCATGATGACATTGAAACCATAACTGTTGATAAAATAAGACGAGAATGGCACTATCCCAAGAGTTATGCCCATAAATATGTAAATCATCTAAAAATAAAAAATATTAGACGTGCACCTTATTACCAGATGTCTAGTAATAGTATAGCACACAGTTAAGGAGCATTAAATAAAAGTAAGCTTGTGAGCCAAACTCTTCTACCAACCAATGTAACCTAATGATACTATGCCTTGAATGACCAAAAGCGAACTTTGGTGGAACTGAACCTGGAAGGTGTGTACATACATATGTCAATGACTCGTATCAAGTATAAGGAACTTGAGGTGATGATATGATAGGTTAGCCATCCACCCTTAATCCTATAGGGTGATAATCATCTCTCCCCCATGAAAGGTGAAATGTGGACATTTTTGAACTCCAACACTCAATGTTGTAATTGGTCATCTATCTAGTGGCACCTATCACAAGAATGTTACATGAAAAAATCCAACAACATTGAGATATTGCCTAACTAAGATTTGAGAAGCAAACTAAATATTGATTAACTTAAAGTGGGAAGAAAGAAACAACAAGGTTGACTCCTATAAAATATAATGTAAGTGTTATATGTATAAGTAGGGTTCTTTTAATAAAATAAATGTATATAATTTTGCAGGATGTGAGGATCGATGTCGCTTCTAACCATACAACAATGACATATCTTAAGGGTTAATGTCCATCACTTCAAACACAAAGTCATTGCTTCCTAAAAGTCAACATACAACAGCAGAAGTAGCAATTAGCAACAACGATATAAAAAAATTACCTATGACGAAGTAGACATAGTATGACCTCTTTCGTTACAAATAACACACTAATAATGTTGATGATTTATGTCATGATCCATTATCATTGGTAACCTCTTCTTTGCTAGTCTTCCTACTTTTCATTTATTAGAAGGAAATATCAATGAAATCAAATTATTGTTATGGTCAAATAAAAGTTAATAATGTGCATTTAAAACTGTATGAAACTCTACTTAATATGTTATTCAATATTGTTGAGTGTGTACTAGTGTGAAGCATATTGGTATGGATCCTAATTTTACAAAATTCATTGCACACAACACATGCTTACACTTGAGATTCACAATACATGCAATGTATGTTATGTGGAGTATAATCAACTTAGTAAACACGTCCAAAGTTGTCATTTATTTCTTATTCTCTCACATTAATTCAGACTTGAACTTTTACATCTTTATTTTTCTCTCCCTATTCACATATCAACTTCTCAAGTTTAGGTATCAACAATGTCTCTAAGTTAAATTCAATCGTACAATGTTAGAAAAATATCAACCTTAGTTGATGATATGTCATATGAATTAATGTATTGAATGGTAGACCATGAGCTATTTTTAAAATATTATTGAAACATTTTGAATAATATATGATCATTATATTAAATCTCTCATTATTAATATCAAATGACAGTACCTAATATTCAGGATCTACTTGTATTAATCACAAATAAGCATCTTTACACCTAAGTTGAATGTCATCTATCCTATTTTGAAAGTCCATTTGATTGTACATCTGACCAGCATGGTACAACCTCTTATGCAACTCATTTCTCGGATAATATGCCTAAAAATTCTATTGATAATGATGAAGAGAAAAAGAACATGCATCCATAGGAAATCATTGCTCTATAACATTTTTTATACTAATTTGTCTGTCTGAAATTCTACATAGTTCATGTCATCTTTCTCTAGTGGATGATATCAAATTAAGTATTTGCTGAAAAAACCATGACCATGAATGACCATTCTTACTATTAACCACAATAAATACAATAAGAAATAAACATTGATATTCATCAACACCACATGCAACAAGTAATGTGTCATAATATTTTCTATGCAAGAATGTACCATCTATACTAATGAGTGAATGATAATGATGTCATCCATCAATACTTGACTTAAAACTTTAAAAACATACATCAAACATGATGTTTCATTCTCACATGCAATGTTGTATACAAAACTTAGTATATCACCTCTCACTACCTCTATATATCTTAAAAGATACGTGTATTAGCTCTCTCAATCTCCAAAATATTTTTGAAACACTTGTATAAGCATTACAAGTTTTAGTATAAGAAAATATAATTGAATATTTAACTTTCACATGATCAATGATATTTTTGTGTTGTATTGATAGACAAGAATGAATTATAGGAAGAATAAGTCGATATATGGTAGATGTCATTATTTTTTTATGACTTTGATTTTGAACTGACGTACAATATGTGTGATTACTATCTAAACTTATGATTCTCCATAATCCACTTGCTCGCTTACACAAGCATGCAATCTCTAGTTACAACCATGATCTTTTGAAAAACATGTTAATATAAAATTTGATCTTATAGCCCTATTGGTTTGATGTTGGACACTGTGTTTTAAGCTCACATAAAAATTGTATTTATAAGATATTGTTTCAAATTAAAAACATCTTCCTATACAATTTTATCAACATTTTGACATTCGTTTCGGACAACTAACTCATCCTCTTTGACCCTTCATTTTCTTTATTATTCTTAATAAAGTAATTATTAACAACTACAAGATCAATCTATATTGTGCTATCATATTTATGAAAATTATTGATGATATCAATACTATTGAGCATATTATTTGATATGTTCTTTTTATTGTCATTTGTGGACTTATATCCAACACATCTTTGTCAATATATTCTTCATTTAAATTCACTTGATGTTGGTTAAGACTTTGTGTTTCAATAGAATATGATATGTTACTTAACCCAACATCAAAGTTCTATGGTATACTTGAACGATAATGACTTAATAGTTACATGACACTAAAAGCATATTAATCTATCGATCAATTCATTTGCAGACTATAAGTTAACCCTCCTATTGACTCTTTTTCAACAAATAAGAATATATTATATCTATTGCACCTCTCTATCATAGCCTAGCAACATTCATCATCTAGTAGATTTACTAAATGTCCATAATAATTATAACTCAATTTTAACTAACTTTATCCAAAGTAAAGTGTGTGATATCATAGACAATATTCTTTAGTTCTTCAATGAAAAATGCTAATGATAAATGAATATTACTCTGATATCTATCACCATAATATGTAAAGTCAATATCAGTGAATTTAATAAATCTATCATATATAATTATAATTATCACTAAGCGTGAAAAATACATGATAAATAAAAATTTTATATTATCTTTAAAAAATTTAATATAAGTTTATAATAAATATTAAAACAAAAAATTATGCTAAGTTTAAGAGAATATCACAAAGGCTATTAATGTTTATTAGATGAGAAGAGAACTCAATGGAGAAATTAGACCGCGTTTATTATGTTGTTGTGTATACTATTTTTCTTTTGTTCCAAAGAAATAAATGTATTTACAAGATAGATAAATAATCGAGGGATAATCCATCGAGTGTATTAAGAAATGTATTTTTTCCTTCCTTGTCAGCCCTGTTTAGCTAATCAAATAATATGTATCCTTTTTGAGTCGGATATAGATATAGATCAAATATTAGTATACTTTATTATATATTTATCAATGTTAAAAAAGTATATTGACGTAAAATATATAATGTTTAATTATGTATACTATGAACGTATATTATATTTATATATAATGAATATATTATGTATACCATTATATAAATATAATAATTTTAAATATATAATTATATATTAAGTATATCTTATAAAAGAGTAATTCATTCAAAGTGGATCTTAAATAGAGTAGAACAGGCATTTTTTTTTGTCCGATCCAATTCACATTTGGATAATACACGTAATGTTACTCAAGTTTTATGTAATTAATATATTTAAAAACATATGAATTTATAGAAATAAATTAAAAATATAAAACTTAACAAATATTTATCAACATTAAAGAAGTATATTGATGTACAATAAATAATATTTAATTATACTTTTAAATATAATGATATATTATGTATGTAGTATAAAAGATTAATTAATTTGGAGTAGATTTAATGGAGAAAAACATGCATTTTCGTGTCCAGTCTGTTTTATATTCGGATAATATCCATAATTTTACTTAATTTTTATATCATCAATATATTTAATAACCTATAAATGTATAAATATAAAATATAAAATATAAAATATAAAACTTAGCATATATTTATTAACATAAAGAAAGTATATTGGTGTACAATAGATAATATTTAATTATACTTTTAAATATAATGATTTTAATTATATATATAATTATATGTATCATGTATATATTATAAAAGATTAATTGATTCAGAGCTGATCTTAAACAGAACAGAATGAGCATTTTTGTGTATGCTTTTGTTCACTTCCGATGATATCTATATTTGGATATCAAAATATCCATATTTTGATTCTATTTTTGTTAATCCGATTTTGATTCCGATAATTTATATGATTCAAAAATAAATTTTAACTTTATTAATTTTTATCAAAATCGAATCGAAATATCAGAATATCTGATTCCATTTACACTCCTATTCACTCTCCAAATGGATACAATCCAGAGCAGATCTAACTTTTATCTAGATACGTTTACTGCCCTAATGAGAGAGAGAGAGAGAACATCATCGAGAGGAGAGTAGGCAAAAATGGAGAGGAGAGAGAGGTGTGGTTGAGAAACGAAGAGAGGCAGGAAGAGAGACAGAGAGGTGTGGGGAGGAGAAGTTGGGTGCAACCGTGAGAGTGACGGAGAGAGTTGTCCATGTCCAGTGGTGGTCCAGTGGTTCCATAAATATCTCATTCCAAAAAGTTAGAAAATTTGAAAAACAAATTCGATAATTGGATGCAATCACACTAGTTCACGATCTAACATGTACAAATTCCCTTCAATGAAAATTTCATTTTCTCATAATTTATTTTAATTTTTGGTTTAATTCTGCTTCCCGAGGGTGTTTGCGGCGCTGGGCGGCTGAGACCACTGCGGCAGTCTGTCAAAAAAAAAAAAAAACTCACACACACCGAGAGAGAGAGAGAGAGAGAGAGAGAGAGCGAGCACTATCACACAGCAGGGCACGAACGGTTGTCGCGGGAACACGTTCCCGATGATGGGGATTCACGAGGGACCGAATTTGAACTCACTACTACACTTCAATACTAAACCTTTTAAATGTCCAAAAATTTAACCAATCGCTCGATCTCTTGAAACCCACAAGTAAACTAATAATCCTAGAGTTTACTTTGAGGACTTTCTGGAAAGCTCACTAAAAGATGAAGTACCCGGATACTACATGAAACAAATCTGTCCCGGCACGGAGACAAAAAAAAAAGAAGAGGAGGTTTCACAGATTAAAAGGGCCCCATGACAGCATCTCTGTCACAAACTAGTTCCTTCCGTTGAGAAGAAACATCAAGGATTGTATAAACAAATCTGTTAACGCGTCCTCTAAGATGTCACAGAAGCAACTGCAACGACGACAGCCAGAAACTACAGACTACATCCACCAGAATGTCCATATTTAAAACGTTGCACCTCCACAGGGAGAAAAGATCAAATTGGAACCTTCCTGTTAAGGGCTGTTGTGTGATTTCATCTTAAGACAAGCAACGTTTTCATGAACAACTGCTGCTCTTTTCTCCTCGATAAGTTTTAGCTCTTCGCGCCAGCCCTCCCCTCAACCATACGAGCTATGATTTCAGCGAAGACTGGAAATGTTTTCACGGAACAACCGCTGCTCTTTTGGCCTCGAGAAGCTTTAGTTCTTCACGCCAGCCCTCAACCTTGGCCAACTTCTCAGACTGCTCTGGCTTTAGGTCTCCTTTATGTTGCGTGGCAAGTCGAATCTGGAAAAATGTTTTCCATAAAAACTGGATGTTTATAGAGGTTTCTTCCAAGAATCAAATAAGAATTGTAGATAGAGACGATCATGACAATTATGAAGGGAGTGCATTCCACATAAAGAACACAGAATAGTCAGGCAGTACGTTTACCATAAATATCAAGGCAAGAACATTAAAATGAAGATTGATTGCCAGAAAAATGTAACTTTGAATTTCTTGACAAACATCAAAAGGGAAAAGGTATTTGCATATCAACTCAGTCGTACGTTTATCAGAAATAGCAATGCAAGAGCATAAAAAGGAAGTTGTAAAGCTATAACCGAAAATGAGTGTAATTTTGCATCTCTTGACAAACATAAGAAAGAAAAGGGTATTTGCATATATAGTACTTCAAAAACTCAAAATTAAACAAATGCCCTGGCAAAGCACATTAGATTGTATACCCTCTACATCTCTGACATGTTGTGGTATGCTCCTAGAACTTGAAAACGTTAGTCCATAATCTAACTGCGTTAACTTTCCCAAATACTGACATGTTGAAACCTCATTTTAAAATTCTTTTTTTCTTAGAAAATTCTTTTTCTTTAGGCTAACATTGACTACTATGAAATTATGTGATATTCATACAAGTATTAGCTAATTTGGTGTGATATTATTTTATAGGAACACCGATGGTTCTACGCATTTACTACGCATCGATATGGGTATCACCCACCACTTAGAGGATCTGAATCACAAATTTGATTTGTGAGGTTTAATGAGTTCTTTGAAAATAAATTTTGACCTCTCTCTATCGAACTTGCGATATTCCGGTGTTAATTACATCGAGCAAACACTCGAAAACCCTTGATTAACCGTCAAGGCAACCCGTTGAACTGAAGTCATTCATCCACATGAACATAAAGCTGGAAGACATATCCCCATGGTCTCATATGATAGAATTTGGTTGAACTTATTCAAACTTTTTGTTTGGGTTCATTTATTTTGATTTCAGATTTGTTTTGATTTGTTTATTTTTGGCCATTCGTTGTCTTAAACAATTTTGAGTTGATCTCTTTTTTTATTTATTTATAGGAATTGATTTCTACTTTTTTGATGTGTTTGTTAACATTTTTTGTCTCAAGATCTTAATCAAATTAGATGCATAAAGAATAAAGAAGGAAAAATTTTTGATTAAAGATGATGATATCAAAGAACGATGGAAAAATTATTTTAATACTCTTTTTAATGACAACTTTGCTAAAAATATAGATGACAGAGAGAATGTGACAAACTTTAATTTAAAATATATATTAGAAAATTTCAATTTTCAGAAGTTAAAGACACATTGAAATTGATGAAAACAAGTAAAGCATGGGGTCCGGGACTCCGGATAATATTCCTATTGAAGTGTGGAAGTGTTTGAAAGATTTAGGAGTGGAATGATTAACTCGACTTTTTAATAAAATTCTAATATCGAAAAGAATGCTGAATGAATGGAGAAAGAGCATCATTATATGTATTTTTAAGAAAAAAGAAGATATATAAGATTGTGCAAATTATAGAGGGATCAAACTCATGAGTCATACTATAAAATTATGAGAAAGAGTTATTGAGCAGCGATTACGGAGCTGTACAAATATTTCAGCTAATTAATTTGAATTTATGCCTGGTCGATCTACAACTGAAGCTATTTTTCTTATTAGAAGTTTGATAAAAAAATATCGGAAGAAATATTTACATATGGTGTTCATTGATTTAGAAAAGACTTATGATAGAGTACCAAGAAAGGTTCTATTGTGGGTGTTGGAACGAAGGATGGTGCCTGTTAAGTATATACAAATGATAAAAGATATACATGATGGTGCAACTACTACCGTATGCACAAGTGGTGGAGAAACAAGAGATTTTTCCTATTTCAAATGACTTACATCAAGTGTATGCAATAAATCCTTATCTTTTTGCATTAGTTATAGATGAATTAACGAAGACTATATAAGATAATATACATTAGTGTATGATATTTGCAGACGATATCGTATTGATAGATGAAACACAATAAGGAGTGATTAGAAAGTTAGAAATGTGGAGAAATATTTTAGAGACTAAAGGTTTCAAGATAAGTAAAACTAAAACAAAATATATGCATTGTAAATTTAATGAAAACCAAAGAGAAGTAGGTGAGGACATTAATTTAGAGAGCTTCTAAAATATATACTTCTAAAATAAGTGTTGCCGAAATGAGAATGTTAAGATGGATGAGTGGTCACACTATATTAGATAAAATAAGGAATGAATATATTAGAGAAATTGTAAGAGTAACGAGAATTGTAGACAAATTGAAAGAATGGAGATTGAGATAGTTTAGACATATTAAACGTAAACCTAAAGAGGCTCCAGTTAGAAAGATATAAAATATTAAAATAACAGAAACAAAAAAGGGGCGTGGTAAACCTAAGTTAACTTGGAGGAGGGTAATTCAATATAATTTAGATGGTTTAAATATCTCTGAAGAAATAACACAAAATCGACATGAGTGGAGAAAAAGAATCCATATAGCTGACCTCAAGTAATTTGGGATAAAGGCTTTAGTTGAGTTAAATTGAGTTGAGTTTGTTAACATTTTTGTTTGATTTAAGTGAATTTTTATTATTAAGATTTGTTCTTAATAATATTGATCACTTAAATTTCCATAGTTGATTTTAATTCAACTTAACATGTTTTTGTAGTCATTGGTTGACATTTTTATGCATTATTTAATGACATAATTTTGGTTGGATTATGTTAACATTTCATCAACATTTTGACCATTTATTTGTTTTGGATTTTGTTATGCATACTTATTTAATTAAGTAACATTACCCATTTAATTTTTGATTTGATTTTTTGGTTAAGTTGATTTGGAACTTTACGTATTTTGTAACCATTGGTAGTCATTTTTTATGTATGATTTTTTGGCATAGATTTAATTTGATTGTGATGACATTTTTGTTAATAAATAAGTCATTATTTGATTTGATTTAATCAAATTTGATTATTTGATAAAATTTTAAAATTAACCAAATGACTTATTTAGTTTTGTCCATCTTTTTGGAGTCCATGGGGATTTGATGTCACTTTTTAAAGTAACATAACACATCAATCGAATTTGAATTTTATTTCATGTCGATCTGAGTACATGGAAGTATAATAGATGAGGGGCATGCAAGCCTTGTTCCCCAATACAAGTCAACTTTGTTCAGTTTGGCCAGCATTTCAACTTTACCGAATTGGATTTTTCTTTTGGAATCTCGTTCGGTTTTGCCGATATTTTGGCTTTACCGAATCTGTTTTCTTTTTGAATATCGTGCAGTTTTGCCAATATTTCAACTTTACTAACTTGGGTTTTCTTTCATGTATCCAAGAATGACTTAATTGCATTTGATATGTGACATTTTTAGAGCTTATTCGGTTTTACTGCCATTTCGACTTTACTGACCTGGGTTTCAGTTTTTCCAACATTTTGACTTTATCGAACCAGATTTTCATTCATATATCCAATAATGGTTTGATTGCATTTGATATGCGACATTTCCGAAACTTGTTCGGTTTTGCCGGCATTAGCTTTACCGATCTGGATTTCGACTTTTTTGACATTTTTGACTTTACCGAACCATATTTTTTTTCGTATATCCAAGAATGGCTTGATTGTATTTGATATGCGACATTTTTAGACCTTGTTCGATTTTGCCAACATTTCGACTTTACCGATCTGGGTTTTGGTTTTTCCGACATTTCGGTTTTATTGAACCAGATTTTCTTCATGACTTTCAAAGTAGCTTGAGTTTGCATTTTAATTGTAAGCTACTTGATCCCATTCGATTTTGCCGATATTTTGACTTTACCGATCTGGATTTTCTTTTTGTATCCCATTCGGGTTTGCCGACACTTCGGCTTTACCGATCTCAATTTTCTTTTTAAATCCCGTTTGATTTGACTAACATTTCGGCTTTGCCAATCTGGATTTTCTTTTTGAATCTTGTTCGGTTTTGTCGACGTTTCGACTTTACCGACTTGAGTTTTCTATTTTAATCCCGTTCGGATTGGCTAGCACTTCAACTTTACCAACTTGGGTTTTCATTTGATCCTGATAGTTTACATTCACATTTTTAAATGTGAGCTACTCAGTTCCCCTCACGAATAGAGGTGGGACTCGGATCGATTGAGCTTTGGAGGTCAGGTGAAACCCCTTATTCCCTTCTCGAATGGCCAAAAGCCAATTCGGGACGATTGAAACTTTCTTTGAAGGTCGGGCGAAATCTTTCCTTCCTTTTTTGAATGACTGAAGCTAATTCGAAAGGATTGAGACTTACTTTGAAGATCATACATTCTCTTTCCAAAAGTCTCTTCCAAATCCCTTTTTTCAACCCTTTCTAACCTCCTGCACATATGGCCATAGGGGGGTATTTATAGGAGATCTTGAAGGGGCATTTTTGTCACAATAAACCACCCCACTAACCCATTTTCGCAATAGTGGGGAGGTGACCCGATTCGGGGTGAGTTTAACCTCCATTTCTTCTTTTTTAAGCCTCGGTTTGACCGGTGGTCAAAGCAGGAGGTAAGGTCACCTTGGGGCTTGGGGTGACCATATCCACAGTGGGGAACGTGAGAATGTGGGGAAGACTGGTTGACCGGGTCTCCCCCCTTTTTCCTTTCTCCCTTTTTTCTTCTTTTTTCCCTTTTTGGGTGATGGTTGACCAGGGAGGCCCGGTTTGACCAGGCCACCACGCACGCTCGTGCGGCCAAAGTTTTTTTTATATTTTTCTGGTTCGACATGACATTACTGTCCATTCTCTTCCTTCACCCTCTTGTGCGATCACCCTTTCTCCCCTCACCCTTGCACCCCCCCCCAACCACCACAGCTGGTTCACTCACAGAGCTCAGACCAGCAGTGAAGAACAGGGCTGACCCAGTCTCCATGCTGGAGCCGCCAGTCCATTGGCAGCGCCATATGCCTCTTAAGAGGCATCATTCCATAAATAATGAACACATTCCATTTCTGCAAGGATGTGTCCTCCGTGCAGACGCCCTCTTGTTCTTGTCCATCCAATGGGACCTCTCCTTTTCTGCCTGACCTAACGTTCATATTGTCTGCTGCAGTGCTGGTATCTGCTTCCAAGCCGTCACCACTTGCCATCAAGGAGATCTCAGACAATGGGGAGTCCATGACTTCCTCGGAAGTGAAACCACAGCCTACTCTGTGCATGGTCAAGAAGATGATATGGCAACGGCATGATTTTGGCCTGTGAAAGATGGTGCAAGAGAAAGATATTCTGGTGACTTCTTCCCCATCCCTCAGCTATCTTCATCTCTTGTTCTTGCTTTACCCTTCCCCCTATAAAGCTACAAATGAGTCAGATTCGGTAGCGGAATCACCTATATCCGATTATGATAAAGGTTAAGGTGTTCTAATCCCTATTACGATAATTTTGGAATCACTATGTTTCGATTTTGACTCAATTATCAAAATCGAAACCGAATTTGATAATTTCCAAAATACATACTATATATTAGTTTTTATTTAAAAATAATACAATAATTCACATAAAATAACCAAAATTTGATATAATGTCTTTGATATTTTTTAACTTATATATCATGTTTTTAATTTAATTAGTTTTATTTTAATTAATTTTACTTATATACTTATTTTTCATCCAAATCAAATAAACAGAAACAAAATCAACTTATTCTGATTTTGATTTCAATAAACTATCGGAATATCTGATTTAGATAGCTTATAGAATACAATAACAAGTTTTGAATCCACTTACACCCATCCTCCCCCATCTCCACCATGCCACTGGTCGCCATCCCCCCCCCATCCCCAGAATGAACAGTCATTCGCTGTCATTGTTATTGTCACCAAATGATGCAGCCGCTGATGTTGATACCGCCAAGCCCCCAGCGCCATCGTCCACCTAGTATTGTCGGGTCAAGGCTGAACTCAGCTACCTGAAGTCGTTGTCTGGGACAGAGTCACTAGGTGACGTCCTGTCCAACAATTTCAACTGCCAACTGTGCAAGAAGACTGGTCACTCCAGTTGTGTTCGCTAGCGGGCTCCAAAACTTTCCCAGGTCCCTTTATCCTCCGGTGCATACAGTCCCCCCCCCTCAACTGCTGCACCGCTACCTTTCCGCAAGATCCATCAGGTGGTGAACCTGCCTTGGCAACTGAATTTTGCGCAGTGGAAAGACTGGCTAACTGGTTGTGCTATCTTCCATCCAGTTTGTCTCATCACGTCTCTTTCCATCGAGCTCCCAAGGCTCCCTTTTAAAATCTACCATATTCAATTGTGAGTCTTTCTGAACTGGTCATGTCACCAGGCTAGGTGAAATCTTCAAGGTGGTCCACTCCACTCCCAGCCTCGCCCACCCGGCCCATTTCAACCCCTACCCCCTCCTCAACTCTGGATTCTTTGCCACTCACCCCTCTCCTACTCTCCACGGCCCATCGCTCTGATGGAGTCCCACTTCAATCGTCCGTCAGGTACCCTCTCCTCATGTTCCATTCAGTTAGTCATTCTCTCCAACTTGGCCCCTGCGGTGTTGGATCCTTCTCCTTGGACCTCTCTCAATCAATGAAGTGACAAGCTTATTATAACTCTTTACCACTGGCTGGGAATCGACTTAGAGGGTAATGAGAAAGCAACCTTGGAGTTCTACTGCTCACTCCAGAACTCATTCCAGCCAAAACCCAAGCTAGAAATCACAGTTATACACGGAAAGGTTGGCAAGAGAAAGGTTTAAGTTCCTTCTAGCCAATGAAATTCTAGATGATGGCCTTGAATGGAGGAATAATGGGTAGAAAAAAAATACTAACTAAAATGAACAGATCCTATAATGCTCATGGGATTGGTTGAAGATGTGGGAGGTAGTAGCTGAAATTAGAAGAATGTCAACAGAAATTGGGGTCAACATACTCTATATATAAGCACCTAAGATCCGGAGGGAAATGAGCAGAGAATTCAGGTTCAGTTGTGCCATGACATTGACAACTTGATTAGTGTGCCAGCTATGGGTAGAGTGGGGGGCATGATTCTCACCTAGAAGGGTAGTTCCATTGATGTGGTTAGTGCTATGGAAAAGTCTTGTTCCATAAGAGTCATCTTCAGATCTTAAGGATGTGAGAGCCTCAAGTCTCAAGAAGCTCAGAAGTCTCTACAGCCTTTCCTCTGACCAAAAGAGAGAGCCCTTCACTCAGGAAATAAGTGATCTTTTGTGGTGTATTGTTATGCCAATAATCATTCTCAGGGACTTTAACATAGTTAGGCAACCCAGTGATAGAAATAATGCCAGTGGTTGGTCGAAGGAATGTCTTTTTTATGGCATGTTTGGGTTTTTTTTTAAATGTAGACAGACCACGAATATCTAATGAATCAAAGTAAAGTATACATGATCAAGTATAAGAAGATGAAAAGAAAACAAAAGCCCCATATCTCAACTACCGAGGTGATAGTTGAGATGAGGAAGAAGGTTTCCTTGAAAGTCTTCTCCAAGTGAATGTCATTGTGAGCCAACATTCAATCTCTCACGTGCGTAGACATCCAGTGAATAATAAGTCTTGGGTGCGCAAAAAGATCATCAAATATCCGCTTATTCCATGTGCGCCCAATAGCCCATAACATCGCAGGTAAAATAAGACTCCACACATTGGTATCTGGCTGCGAGGGGTTCAAATTAGACCAAACAAGCAGAACTGAATGCATACTGACAGGTTCTGACCATTGAATCTTTCAACCCTTCAACAACACTTTCCATAGGGAACTAATAATCCCACAACTAATGAAGAGGTGATAAATGGTTTCTCCATTTCTGCCACAGAAAAATGCACAAAGTTGAAGTATCAGGGGGGGGGGGGATTTTAAATGGCACCTGGTAGGGAGATGTTGTTTGTAAATCTTTCACAAGAAAAGTTTGATTTTGATAGGTAAGAGAGACTTCCACACAACTTGATCCCACGGAAGAAGCAACCCTCGTAAAATAGTATGCTTGTGGAAGACTTGAGCGTGAAAAATGATTTCTTACAAGGTTGTTATTCATATCGCACACATGATTAACAAGGATTAATAGTAGGCTAGACAGCTCGCCTATCTCCTCTTCCTTAAGATTTCTTCTGAATGAAAGGCACCATTTTGCTCTATTCCAGTTGTTGCCAACCCTAGCATGAGGATGAAGACAGAATAAAAAGAGTAAGAATTAAGACAGCCAGGGAATCGAAACCCGTCCACTTATCTTCCCAGAACGAGGTCCTCATGCCATTCCTTCCTTTGATGGTACATGAAGCATTGAAAAATTCCCAATTACACAGAATACCATTCCAAATGTTGAACACTCTGCACCTACCACTGAAGTCTCTGACCCATTCACCATTTGTCCCTAACCCATAATTGGATAGCACAATCCTAGCCCAAATGGTACGTCTATTCAAGTTCAATTTCCATAACCACTTGGATAGGAGAGCTTTGTCGATAGTCTCCCAAGGCACCAGACCTACACCACTTCATTGGGTGGTCAGCACACTTAATCCCACTTGATGAGGTGTAATCCCCTTTTGTTGGTGCTCCCTTGCCAGAAGAATCTCCCCCTCATACTCTCCAATTTGTTAAAACAAATACCTTTAGGTACTTTAAATAGAAAATATAGGAATACTCTGCCGTACTGTCTTAGATAAAAGCCATCTTCCACCACCTAATAACATTCTACATTTCTACCCTTGTAGTTTACCTTCCATCTTGTAAACTACACACTGTCAAGCTTTGCTCTTAGTGCCTTTGTCTGAAAGTGGTGGCCCAAGATACCTTGCGGGTAAAGAATTCCAAGACATGTTGAAAATACTCTGCAAGTGAATCCGATGGTCCTCTTAATGATGACAATGAGTTCACTTTTCTCCAGGTTGATTTTCAAGCCTGTCCTTCCCTGTAGCCCCTGTAGCCTTGTATGATACTTCATTGTCATTAACAAACTGCACAATATTTTTCTCTCCAATCTTCTCCACTACAATGTTCATCAAACCAAATAAGTAATATAAAATTTTCACCTACCCAGATGCATCAATGGATTTCAAGAATGTTGGTGCCCTCAGAATAATAAACAAAGAAATTTACAAGTGACCTCATTATTTTGTCCACCCATCACATTACAGTGCACACTCTCTCATTCTAAATGGATTTGAATCCATCTATCCAAGACCTCAACTCATCAACCTCCTCGTACAACCAACCCTCGTATATATACTTGGAGATGAGAGCTTTCAATCATGAGCTAGCCTCATCAATGTGACTTACCATTGTCTAGAGATAAAGACTAGTGGCTACATGTGCTAGGACACCTAGATGAACCAAAATAAATGCATCGTTCTTAATAATTGTTTCAAAAATATCTTAAACATACATTTAATAAAACTTAGCATTTTTATATACTTATATGTAGAAAGAATTTCACTATGTACTTGATTGTTTTCTTCGTAGCCCTTGTCATAACCTTGTCTCCCTTTAAGGCATACTTTATCGACCTCTGACCTCTATCACTTTGTGATGCGGGACCAACCGGGTGCCAAAACCTTAGCTAGATATGAGTCTCAAATAGTACGTTAATCACACGATGGGCTAGCTAAGAATATATTGATAGACTATCATGTCATGTCTATCAAGCCCAATAAATGGTTCCAACTAAAGGGAGGGCCAGGCATATGCAGATACTACCGAGCTAGGACATCACCGACAATCAACTTAATCGATCTACGTAGCTTAAGATGGTAACTCTACTCACATCGATAACAATAAATTGAACTAGCTAGGTAATCTACTCACTCCCGACACGGCAATCAACGTATAATAAATGAGCAAGTGTCGTTCAATTAAGAAACTATACCTCCACGCCTTGGTGAGGGAGTCTACCACTATCGGAATCTTTGATTCGGCTAATGACGACACACGTTCAGCTACCAATTCTTGTACTACCACCTCAATGTTCCTTGCGTTCCATTTGCCGAGTCGTCCAAGCTTCTATGAGAGTGTCGTGCTATAGGGAACCTGTCGAAACAAGGGCTGCGGCCCGGAGAGTGGGTGTTGGGGGAAAGGAGGGGCTACTTGGAGGTGGAGGGATGACTAGGGGGCCGAGCTAAACAGGTGGGGGTTGTGGGGACCTGTTCTGCCACAGGTAAGGGGAAGGCGCACAGATCGAGTGAGGGGAAAAAGGAGGGAAATAGGGGGTTTAGCAAGGAATGAAGGTGTTAGTGGGAAAGACTAGGTCCGGGCAAACCTGTTTAGACGGTTGGTAACACGGGAGGAGACTGAAGAAAGGGGAGGAACTGTAGTGGGGGGCCTTCACGGTTCTGGTCCGCCAGCGGAGGAGGTGGAGAAATGGGGAATAAGGGGTGCCTATCGAAGGTGCTGGAGGTGCCGGGGATGCCGTCTCCACCAGGGGAAGAAGGGAGGGATGCCGGGAGGTGCAACTGTCACCGCCGGAAGGGGGAGGGGGAGCCGTTGTCTGCGACCTAGCAGGCATCTCATCGTCATGCGAGAGAGGGAATCAGGATAAGGGGGTGAAGAGAAGGGGGAAAGGAGGAGTTACAAGTTTGACGTTGCCTTCTTTCTTCATTCATTTCATAATATGAACATACACATGTGAGTTTATATAGATCAAGCCCATTACAAGTATACTCTGAAGACACCTATTTCATATATGCCCTAACTCTAAGTGTAAGGTGTGTATATACTATAAAATATGTGTAGACCTCAAAATACATACAAAATGTGGATCCTAAATAAACCCAAAATAAGATGTGTACTACACAAAATGAACAAAAATACACCTAGTCATTGATCCAAAGATACAAAATCAATCGTCAACACCGCCAGTAAACGAGGGTGGGGTCGAACCGGTCTCGTCCGCGGGTGTCCTCACCAACAATCCTCCCCAGGTGATAGGAACTTGACCCCGTCAAGTAGGGGGGCACTGTCACTCTGGTAATACTCCAAAAGATCTGGGACTCGGCATTGCAACTCCGCTCACGTCATCCACATGTCCTCCGAAGGTGGTCGACCTCTCCAGCGCACAAAGTAGCGGTGGTAGGCTCCTCCCCGAGTTGTTATCACCTGCTCGTCCATTATACATTCAATATGCTTGTGTCATATAGGGCAAGAGGCTGAAAGTGGACACTCAGGTGTAAACTCACTCGAAAGGAGGGGGTGAAAATCAGAAATCTCACTGAGAATCGCTACAGGGTCTTGGTAAGCAAATAGATCGAAGACGTTGAAAATCAAGCTAATGTCGTACTCGGCAGGCAAATCTATGAAAGTACCAGCCCCTCAAGTTTGGAGCTTCTTGACAACTTCTGAAAGAAATCGCTCAGGTTTGACCCTGACCATGACATGATAGCCTACCTAAAATTATTGGGCTCGTCTATGCAAGTCAACATGTTGTTTATATTGCTCGTTGCTAGCCTCAACTTGGTGCCTAACATGAGATCATGCAGACTCTAAATGTGCTCTACAAGTGACTCAGCAGAGGCTAATACATGGGTGGTATGTGGCAGAGAGGTGAGATCTATAGGTCATCTAGGTCTCTTATCAGCAACTACCTCAAAAGGGCTCAAACCAGTGGACCTATTGATTGAATCATTATATGCGAACTCTGCTAAAGGAAGAACAAGATTCCATGTGCGAATATGGTCTCCCACTATACAACATAAGAGGTCACCCAAACTCCTATTGAGGACCTCTGTCTGGCCGTCCATCTGACGATGGTAAGCTGTGGAGAATTTGAGTTTGGTTCTCAGAAGGTGCCAAAGAGTCTTCCAAAAATAACTAGTAATCGGACATCACGGTCGGAGATGATCGTCTTAGGCCGACTGTGTAAATGAAAGATCTCAACGAAGAAAAGACGGACTACCATAGACGCATCGGAGGTTCTGGAGTAGGAAATAAAATGGGTCATTTTTAAAAATCGATCCCCACTACAACAAGAATGGAGTCGTGACAGCGCAAGATGTGTGATAGCCCTAGGACAAAGTTCACGCTAACATCTTGCCACAGAGACTCAAGAATGGGAAGCGGGGCATAAAGATTGGTATTATGCATCTTTTGCTTAGATGTGTCACAGGTAAGGCACTGGGCAACAAAGCGGGCCACATCATATTTCAAGCTAGGCCAATAAAATCGGTGCTCCACGAGCTCAATCATCTTATTATGGCCTAAATGCCTAGCTAGACTGCCAACATGGAGCTCCCAAATGAGGAAGTCGCGGACCGAAGTCCGAGGAATGCAAAGCCTCGACCTTAGGAAGAAGCACCCATCCTAAAGGAGATAACCACGAGAATCACTAGACAAGTTGGTCTCGAGAGCAGCAATAATAGGGCCAAAGTCAAAACAGTCATGATACTCATCCCTGATCCTCTCGAATCCAATCACCTCAATGCCAACAGCAGCAAGTAGGGACACTCGCCAACTCAGAGCATCGGCCACCCGATTCTCAATCCCAACATGGTGTTTGAGAACAAAAGTAAATGACTAAAGATACTCAACCTATCGGCTATGTCGAGAGTTAAGTCTCTTCTGGGAATGGAGGTAGCGGAGGGCCTCATGGTTTAAGAAGATGACAAACTCCTATGAGAGAAGATAGTGTCGCCAATGCCTCAATGCCTGCACTACAACGTAGAACTCCTTGTCATAGGTGGAGTACTTCAGCTTAGCATCCGATAGCTTCTCATTGAAGTAGGCCACCAGATGACTCTCATGAGACAAGACTCCACAAATGCCCACACCTAAGGCATAGCAGGTGACCTCGAACACCTTAGTGAAATCTGGTAATCGAATAACAAGTGCCCGAGTCATCATCTCCTTCAGGGTGCTAAAAACTAAAGCAGATGACTTTGTCCAAGAAAATGCACACTTTCAAAGACAATCTGTGATGGGAGTAGTGACGGTACTGAACCCCTTGACAAATTTGCGATAAAAAAGAGCTAAATTGAAAAAACTCTAGACATTATGAACACTATGTGGCTTTGGCCACTCTATTATCACCTGGATCTTCTCCGGGTCGGCAGAGGCATCGTCCACTGAGATAATGAAACCCAAGAAGGCAACAAAAGGGGTGATGAAAGTACACTTCTTAAGGTTTCTAAACAACTATTCTCATCGGAGGGTGAGGCACACTTGATTAAGGTGGCTCAAGTGGTCATCACAAGATCAACTGTATAGCCGAAGAACATGATTCATCAACCTCATGAAAGTGCTCAGGACGTTGGATAGACCAAATGGCATCACTATCCACTCATACAACTCATCCTTTGTCTTGAAGGCTATCTTCCATTCATCACCC
This sequence comes from Cryptocoryne crispatula var. balansae, assembly GCA_036172225.1. Taxonomy (NCBI): domain Eukaryota; kingdom Viridiplantae; phylum Streptophyta; class Magnoliopsida; order Alismatales; family Araceae; genus Cryptocoryne; species Cryptocoryne crispatula. The sequence goes on along the minus strand of CM069930.1, from coordinate 6,472,659 downwards.
GATCGAATACGGACCTAGTGATAGCCACTTTTAATATTGATCTTGGAGAACAACGTGGCTCCCACCAACATGTCAAGCATGTCATCTAAGTGGGGAATGGGGAACCGGTACTTGACAGTAATCTAGTTAATGGCATGGCTATCGACACACATCCTCCACAAACCATCCTTTTTGGGTGCCAAGAGAGCAGACACACCATAATAACTCAGGCTCACCTGAATATATCCTCGTTCCAATAATTCCTCAATCTGCCTCCTCAATTCCTGATAGGATGAGGGATCCATACGATAGTGAGGCAAGTTCGGAAGAGTAGATCCGAGGACAAGATCAATAGTTGTTGTATGTCCCTCATCGGAGGGAGCTCAAAGGGAAGCTCCTCGGGGAACACATCCTCAAAATTTCGCAACAACGTATCGATCTCGAGAGGATGGGAGGCCTCAAGAACTAGAAGAGTCTCTCAAGCGACTATCGCCAGAAGAGAAGTCTTCTAAATACAATGCTCAAGTTCATGATAACCAACTAGAGGGAGTGGCTGAGCAGGACGTGTGTCAGGCACGAGAGGACATGTTGCTAGACCCTCAGGAATATTAGGAGGATTTGAGGCAATAGAGGATGGGGTGACTAGCTGTAAGGGGCCACCAACACAAGGAGTGAGGCTGGTGGGAACGGGAGAAGTAAAGGTTGCAGCCGTCGAAGGAGTCGATGATGGTGAATTGGTCACCGGAGGGGGAGGAAGCGACAAGTTACTGATAGATTACGGAGGCAGAAGGGGAGATGGAGAAAGAATGATACGCTAACCCTAGTGTTCAAAGACGTGTTAGACCGACCATGGAGAGTAGGTAAATCATCGCACTAGATCTCTCCAGAGTATAGAGGAAAGTGGATGGGTATCAAGCATCGTGTATAAACAGGTATGGAAGTGGAGTCCACCCAAAACACTCGGTAGGGATGATAGTGGTTTGTCGGCACCAACCTTAGGCATGAAATGAGGCGAGCAGAAATAATGTTAATACAATTTCGTTGTTAATAATAACTTTACATGTCTTGCCCCCCAAATCGAAAGTACATATGAAAGACGGTGGTTCAACGCCAATCGTCACTCGGAACGGGTTGTATGAAAGCATAATGGACTATGCTAAGCGTACTCTCACTTGAACCCAACTAAGAAGCAACAGGGTGGGCATCAACCGGATCCTCGTCCTCCAGTTGAAATTCAACAGAGAAGACAAGGTCGACTACATAGGTAACCTCCTCAAGGGCATCCAGGGAGAGTTCGAAAGACTGGCTGTCAAGATAGAGAATAAGGGCATTGGGCACGCATGTGCCCAGGTTGCCCGCATCCAAAACAGTTTCTCCGAGAGATGGGATAGGAGGGCTCACCGACAACAGGGGCCTTGCCCTTATCATGCGGCCGAGGGGGAGGTGGGGCAACCAAAAGGAGCCGAGTAGGAGGGGCAGTAAAGGAAGAGGAGGGAATCAAGCTGGTTGACCCGTACCTTTGGCGGGATAGGGAGCAGCAAGATGAGAAGGAAACTCCAGGCCTTTAGGCAAAGAAGGACGGGTGGTAGAGGAATAGATAACCTTAGTGTTGCCTTGGGCAGGGGGGATAGCCCTAGTGCAAGCAAGCTACTCGTAAAGAGCCTCAAATTGCTCATACTCGGTGGCAACCTCATAGGCATGCTTGAGGATATCGACCTCTTGACGGTACAACTCACGTTGATACTCGGGCTGAAGCCCTCTTCTGAATCTGGTGAGTGTCACCGCACTCTCCTCGCGTACATTGCATTTAAGCATGTACTCATCAAACTCAGCTACGTACGTAGAGATAGACCTCTGCCTCTGGGTGAGAGCATGCCAACGGACGAGAAGACACTAACGATATGAATAAGGCAAGTACTTCTCGTGGAGCTTGGCCTTCATTTTGTCCCAAGTCTGAATGGGCTCCTGTTGACGTTGCCTGAGGAGGGCCTCAACATTACTCCAATGCATCTTGGCTTGCCTAGTGAGTTTCAACTGGCGAACCTCACTTGTCGGACATCCGACATATCATACCACTCAAAGTAATGATCCATGATAGAGCCCCAGTCCAAATAGAGGCTTAGATCAAAAGCTCCACCAAACTCAGGAGCATTGACTCTAATATGGCGGAGCATCCGCCCCTCGGCCTCCACTTGATCATGGTAATGCCGACGCCCTTGGTCATACTCATTGAAGCCAACATGGTGGGCATGCCAATCTAGGCAGCCCATAGGGGGAGCAAGAGCCATAGGGGGAGCAAGAGGAGGAATGGGAGGTCGGCTCAGAAAGATAAGAGCCTTATGGTTGGGAGTGACATAGGTCGGATCGACGGGCCTGACCGGGTCAAGAGGAGGTGGGCACCTCTGAAGAGTTGCAACCTAATTGGATAGGTCTGCACGGTCTGCTCGAGGTAAGTGAACATATCCCTAAGCTCCTTAACTAGTTCCTCGATAGTATCAACTCGATGTGACAGATGTGCAGTGTGGAGATCCATAGAGGGCTGAGGATGGGAATCCGACATGGGAGACTCCGGGTCATAAATGATACTACTACGGGTGTGCATGCAGGTAGGACCTAGACTCCTAATGAATACCAAACCGATGTCCTAACTCGACCCACTCTGATACTAAAATTGATGTGGGACCAACTGGGTGTCAAGACCTAAGCTAGCTATGAGTCTCAAACAATACATTAAGCACACAACCAGCAAACTAAGAATATACCGGTAAATTATCATGTCATGTCTATTAAGCCCGAGAAGTGAACCCAACTAGTGGGAGGGCCGGGCATGTGGATACTACCGACCTAGGACATCGCCGACAATCAATGTAATCGATCTACATAGCCTGAGACGGTAACTCTACTCACATCGGTAGTAATAAATTGCTGACACGGCAATCAACATATAATAAACAAGCAAGTGACATTCGGTTAAAAAACCATACCTCCATGCATTGGCGTGGGAGTCGACCACCATTGGAATCTTCAATTCGACTAGCGACGACACACGTTCAGCTTCCAACGCTCGTACCACCACCTCATTGTTCCTTGCATTCCATTTGTTGAGTCATCCGAGCTTCTGAGAGAGTGTTGCACCATAGGGAACCTGTCAAAACAAGGGCTGAGGCCCGAAGAGTGGGTGCTAGGGGAAGGGAGGGGCTGCTCGAAAGGTGGAGGGATGACCGGGGGGGGGGGGCTAAACAAGTGGGGGGTTGTGGGGACCTGTTCTGCCGCAGGTAAGGGGAAGGCGCATAGATCGGGTGAGGGGAAAAAGGAGGGGAACAGGGGGTTCAATAGGGAATGGAGGTGTTAGTAGGAAGACTAGGTCTAGACGGACCTATTTAGAGGGCTGGTAGCAAGGGAGGAGGCTGAAGAAAGGGGAGAAACTGTAGTGGGGGGCCTTCATAGTTCTGGTTTGCTGACAAAGGAGGTGGAGAAATGGGGAATAGGCGGTGCCTGCCGGAGGTGCTGGAGGTGCTGGGGATGTCGTCTCCACCAGGAGGAGGAGGAAGGGATGCCGAGAGGTGCAGCTATTACCGCCAAAAGGGGGATGGGGAGCCGCTGTCCGTGCCCTAGCAAGCTTCTCACCGTTGCGCGAGAGAGGGAATCGGGAGAAGGGGTGAAGAGAAGGGAGGGGGAAGGGAGAATTACAAGTTTGTCGGTTGCCTTCTTTCTTCATTCACTTCATAATATAGACATACACGTGAGATTATATAGATTAAGTCCATTACAAGTACATCCTTCAAAAGACACCTATTTCATATATATCCTAACTCAAGTGTAAGGTATGTATATACGGTAAAACATGTGTAGACCTTAAAATACATACAAAATGTGGATCCTAAATAAACCCAAAATGAGATGTGTACTACACAAAATGGACAAAAATACACCTAATCATCAATCCAAAGAGACAAAATTGTTTGTCGACGCCGCCGGTAAACAAGGTCGGGGTCGAACTGGTCTCGTCCGCGGGTGTCCTCACCACTCTACCTATACATGGTGATGTTTGCCATTGGCCGAACTAAATGCACCGACGAAAATCAGTACCTCAAATAAGGTGAGTGCTTTCTCCACGTCAAAGCATCTAAAAGTGGCACCCGAACATGGTGGTGTTTGCCATCAGCTGAACTAAATGTGCTGATGGAAAACAGTACCTCGTATAAGGCGAGTGTCTTCTCCACAACAAAGCATCTAGAAGTGGCACCTGAATCTCCTACCCCCTTCTTTCCTCATCCTCACAGGCCTAAGTCCTATTAACATCTATGGCTCTACTCATATGAGCCTCCTCTTCATCATTTGAAGACGATGAATCAACCTAGACATGACCTTGTCCTTTTCCTTTCTTACCATTCCGGATATGAGATCAATGTCTCTCCATCCAAGCAACTCATCACGAAGATCTTCTCTTTTCATTTTTAACCTCCCTTTGTGATATTCTCTCAAATTAAATATCCTCTCATTTCTTTCCTAAGCTCAATCAAGACCTTATCACACTTCTTCACATTCTCACTCACACGTACTATATGTTGCTTGAGGTGATATATGCCTTCATTCATGTCTTTATGACACCATTTACATCCCACCCTTTTTTTCTCAACATCTAATAAATACCTATGCTGTCATCCAATGTTGCGATGTGCAACGATATTTTGCTACTCATTCAACAATTTATCTACATAAAAAATAATAATTTAGAAATTATAATCAACATTTGAAAAAAAAAAAAACTATCAACCACCCCTTCAATGTGAATGTGAATCAACCCCAAAGGGGTGAGAATTGACAACCCCAAAAAAGTGTCTTACTGGTCACCCCCGAAGGGGTGATTCAACCCTTTGGGGGTGCCACCCCCTTAGGGGGGTGACTGCGGTGCAGGGGGATTTCACCTCTCAAGGGGGATCACTGAAGAAATTGCCGGATCGCCGGAGGGTGGTGGCCAATTCGTTAGAGGGGAGCCCTAGGATGAGGGAGTGTTTGGGAGGGGGAGAGCTAGAAGTGGGGTGGGGGTGAATTAGTTCGATCTCCCTCTTTTGAGGGGGGAGATCGGTCCGAAATTGGATCTTAGATCGACCCAATTCCGGAGCTTACCAATTTCCATTCTATCAGATTGCTAATGACCGATCCAATCCGATAATCAGCCAATTCCAAACTGCATCGGCCGATCCTGCAATCCATGGTTCCTGATGATCACCCCAACCTCACCAACAACCAGGTGTCAGATATCACCTCCACCATTGCTGGAACCTCTCTTTTCACCATCCATCAAAAAAGATGCATTTCCACTCTACATCGGGCAACAAAATAAATGAGATGATTGATGATAGTTAAAGATTGTTATGACATCTACATTTTCTTTTGAAGATGAATGAAAAAAAAATCTCTAAAAACTCATCAAAACAGGAAGAAACTGAAATACGAAGTCCAACAAGAAAAAAAGAGAAGAGCCAGATAGCAAGAAACTTAAAGATAAAATAAACAAAACTAGGAGATAAACTTCCTAGTCATGAAGGATTTCAAGACCAGGATCAATGATTGGATGCATCAACTGAAGCAGTGGAACCCAAGATCAGCCAAAAGCCTGCCAATCCCAGTCTGACTCGGTGCTACTCAGCTGTGATTCAGTCCAACTCAGCCCAGATCAGTTTGGAATTAGACGATTCTAAGCTAGATAGGATCGGCCAATGCAGTATCAAGATCAGCCAATCATTACCGATCTGATCCAGGCCAAGCCAATTCAACCGAACCAGCTGATTCAGGATCAGATGATCCTGGCCTAGATTTGGCTGATCCTGGATGAAGCCCCCTGTGGATTCCGCATACAGGACCGGATTGCAACCTGCTAATGTAAATCTGGATCATCCATTCATGAAAACTGCACCAGTCATCAATATTGGAAAATGTACAAGACCAAGAAAATAAAAACCTACCATGGTCAAAATGCTAATCACTAAGAATGCACCTTCCAGTCAGAATAGACTGCAAAACCATTGTATTTGATCCGTAAGAATTCTGTTACTTTTTTCCTTTCATAATTCATATGAACCATGGATAGTCAGCAGATACATATCAGAAAGAAGATCATCCTCCCTCCAGGTATTACATCTAGATCAGTCCAGAAAAAAGATCTCTGTTGTTCACATGACAGATCTTGGCACTAAAGCGTTACAGGGAATCAATTAAACCACGGTAAAAAAAATGGTTCAACCATTCAAGCGTTCAGGAAACATGACAGAAAAAAGGAGTTTTATGGCTCTTTTAGTGCCATTTCATATGAAAAACTGATCTTATCGAAGGATGGAAACAGAACCAATGAGAAACGTTGTATGCAATACTGGAGCTGGTGAACAAGTAGGACAAGCGTGAAGCAAAATAGGAGTTTAAAAAGGAGTAAATATAAGCAGATAAAAAGTGTACATTTTTTCTGTTCACACTGCTCTAAAAAAAGTTAAGGGTGGGGTGGAGGTCTCTTGGCATCAGGAAGTCTGGAATCAACCTGTTCAGAGTAGGATCAAAATTTTCTTATGAAAGATCGATAAGAAAAGACTCCAAACCAGATTTCACCTTCACAAAATCTTCCCTACCTTGACTACCAGCTATGTTTTTTTGCAGTGGTAAAGATAAAAACAAAGATCATCTATTCTTAAAGTGTGAAATCATTAGCTTTATGTGGAGGATCACGTTCAAGTGCTGGAATATCACATGGATGAAACCTACTTCTATATCCTTCTTACGGTTCTAGCCCACTCTAAATTCGTGGCCAACTGACGATGTTGTGGAAGCTTGTACTTCTAGCTATGCTTTGGTCAATTTGATGTACAAGAAACACTCACATTTTTTAAGATCGTTTTGACAACCCAAAACTTATCTTCCATCTGTTGACTGCCTATGTTTTGGACTGGTCGGTGGCTCACTTTGGGAACTCTGAGGAAGTGGCTAAGTTCAAGGATTGGCCCTCAAAGCTTACACGTTTCTTACTATAATGTTGTTTTTTTACCCCTCTACCATCTTGGTGGTGGGGCCTTTTATTCCTTTTCCCTCCTGTAATTTTTTGCTCCCGTTCTTTTGTTGTTACCCTTACAAACATTAATTGAAATTTTGTCTTTGAACCTTACTAAAAAAATGCACCTATCCAATTAACATACATTGAGGAGTAAAGAACACAAGAAATCAAAATAAAATTTTGATTGGCACTTGTTTAGGGTGCAGATCAGAGACCTGAAGAGAATCTTGAGAAATGTCATCCCGTGGTCAAAATTAATATACAAGCATGTAAACATGAAAACTAAGATAACCAAGCTATCCAAATAATCTTATGTGCAGATGATATTGTATATTCATGTCCTAGGGAAGTACTTTTCTAGGAGGCATGTCTTCAGATGTTGTCTAGTCTTCCTGTTTCTATAGGCATACAGGAATTTCTGAAAGAATACCATTACTTGGACACCTTTGTAACCAACACCAACATTACCCTTAAATTATCTGAATACCCCTTGAATCTTCAGTATTTAACTTCCATTGTAGGGTTAATCACTAGTTGCTTAACTAAAGATTTTACCGCATGCCAGTTCGGCCTAGTTGGTAAAACAACTACTGAGCAGACGCCATAATTCACGGAGACAGCATGCAGTCATGCACCCAGGCCCATTGAACATGCCAACAAACAGTAAGGATGCACTTGGATGGCAAATATCAGAATCCCTGACAAGACAAGCTCATCCAACCGAAACACATGTTTGTAGCGCATGCAGGCAAACATGTGCCTTGCTCCCCACATCTTGTAATGCTCCACAAGAAGTGGGAGTTTTAAGAAGAATAAGAGGAGAGAGATACAAAAGGAGGGAGTGGTGATTATTTCTATTATATGCATGTTAGAGCATGTGAACTTAGTTAACAAAAGAATTAGGTCCGATTATTTAAAAAAACTAAAAAAAATCAGGATTCCGATTCGATGGAATTCGGGTCAAAATCAGTCCTTCAAGCAAAAATCGGCCGATTCTGATCCGATTTGACCGATTCTACAATCCATGATACTACCACAAATATCATGTGGCTTTATCTCTAGAACCTACATGGTAGTCACAACCACCGATTTTCATGCACTTCCACAGTTTCTCCCACTCAGTCTCTTTCTCGGGCATGTATTATAACACTAGTGCATTCCTACGCAGTGACACCTAGTATGCTTCATGCATCAATATAAGATCTTGTGAAAAAGCCTCCATAAGGATTCAAGCCATCCCAACCCAGTAAGCAACTCCCTTGCTTTTGAATAGCTTTATAGTGCTGATCTCTCTCATCATTCATTACCTCCACAGACTTTGCATCAGTTTTTTAAGCTCAGTATTGCCAATTCTCGTCCTCACTCCTGGCATTGCTTTGCTTTAATTAAACTTGTGCATTTGATCAATTCTTTTACCAAAACTAGAGATCAAGAAATTGCATCCATGAAATGAGAGACAAGAGGTGACCATTTCTTATTATTGATACAAGTTGTCAATACAAATAATAAAATCATATTTACAAATATATTATATTAGGAAACAACAGAGATGAAAGCCATTAATATCATCAATTTTGTTAATCTACAATCAGATAAAAATGTAGTATATGAAGAAATGTTACCACGAATGTTGATTATTTTAAGCTTGTTGAAGGAGAAAAGGACATAAAGAAATATAAGCATGAATGGATGATCACTCATATACTATAATGTTTTCTTATAACAACTGCAGAAACTGCAAGCATACTGATAAGTATGCTAAAGCTCTATGTATTGCATCCCAAATAAATAAACAACTACGGCATTACCTTCTTTTTTAGGGACCGAATTTTCTTGTCCACGTCTAACTCACTGGCTGCAGGATTGGCTGCAGGATTCAAGGTTTCCAGTGGCTCTGGAGGCATTATAGATGAAGATGATTCAGAAACAGATAGTACAGTCATCTGACTGGCTAGTGATTCAACAGGATCTTTGTTGTTCTCAAGAAGCTCAGAGGAAAGAATCCTTTCATTGTCCCCTAAAACATATTCCTTGGGGTCCACATTTTTGCCCTTATCCACAGCCAACGCAAGAGCAGCCTGTTAAAAGATTTGTTTAGGTTTTTTCCAAAAGTAATATTTCTCCACACTAAGCATAAAAAATTCTCTGCAATGGGTAAACAAAATATTGTAGAAAGAAAATAAAGAAAGCACAAGCAAAGGCATAAATTTTCATCTCTCCACAAAAACCTGGTACCATTGTCAGGATGTGGGATAACAGGCATGTTGCATATAGGTAAACTACCCGTCATAGACAACACACGTTAAATGGCATTTAAATTGTTACCATAAATCCCAGGATTGGATATTACTGGGCGTTAAACCTGCAAACAATCCATAGATGTCTCTTTTGAGTTGGGTCCAAACTACACAGAAAAAGGATATTTTCAGAGACGATTGAGGGCTCCACAGCAACCGGATAATGGTGGTTGTGAAGGGGCCTGTGGCTGGCTATGGTGCAACAGAAGGTGACAGAACTAGGTTGCAGTGAGCTCAGCAGGACAAAACAGCCAGAGAGAAAGCAGGTAGCTGCAGCACATTCAGGGAGCAGGCTTCCTTTCCTGTTGCTGCAGAGTTCGGCCCCATCAACAAAAATGGTGTTCCACCCAAGGCAGATGGAAGGAGGAAATGCCCGTCTCTTTTAGGACCTGTTGGCTGTGATACCAGCTCAACACCCGAGTTCCTCTCCCAAAGGCTTCAGGTCAAGAGGCCCAGTCTCAGGTTGGCAAGAGTCATCTGGCAGATTTCCAACCTTATTCCTCCATCCTTTGCTTGGATCCTCCACTGAAGCCCAGGATCCAAAACTTAATTACAAACAGACACTGAAAGGTGCATGAGTCCTGGCCAGTTTGGTTGGTCCTTTACTGATGACAGATGAACCAACTGCAACTTGAACTGCTTGGTATGACTGCCAACGGGCAAGCTACAGCTCGTTCTTGTGGTCCAGTTTGGATGAGAGGGCAGTTGTTTTCTTCCTCTTCTTGCCCTGATAGTGGTCATGCCATGGATCTTGCTTCTGCTGTTTGTGGCTGAAAGACAGGCAACTGTAGTAGAGGTAAGGTACGCTTCCTCCCCAAAGAGGCCAATGGCTTCTGGTTGGGAGGAGTCATCTAGGCTTCCTCCGTGTGCTATAGTCTCGGAGAGTTATGTTCCAGACACTGAGCTTCTGCTCTCCGTCCTGCCAGTAGGAGAGAAGAACATGGTCTCCAGTATAGAATAATGAGTCAGGGTAGGGCCAACTTGGCCCAACCCGGTCGGATTTGGGCCCAATCACTCAGATCAGGACCCAAATCAGCCAACAGGCAGGGTCAGAAGGGGTTGGCCAACCCAGCCCAACCAAAGGCTACCCAAGTCACCAACAGCTAGCCCTTGGGGGTGCCTTAAGACCCCCAAGAGGTCTTCCCTTCATCCCACACCTCTCCCCTCTATTTCTCCTTACTTTCTCACTCTAAAATTCTCTCTAGCACTCTAATTGCTTACTCTTTCAAAAGTCCTATAATTGAGAGAGTAATTAGCCTTACTCTCTCAAGGCATTCTTCTAACTTAATTGTGTTACTAACCTTTTTTTTTTTTTGAGGAAGATCCGAAGACCCAATTTCTATTAAAGAAGTAAGGTGTGTTACAGCATTACATAGAAAGAAATAAAATCAAGACAGAAAAGACAACACTCCCATTACCGAGATGGCAGGGAGCACAACAGGTGAAATACAGAAAAATAGATTTCAAGACAGCAGCCAATTCCCTAAACTTGTCAGCATACTACGTGGTTCTAGAGAGAGCCAATGACCAGCCCATGACATTATTAACCATAAGCTGCAATATGCACTTTGGGTTCTCAAATCTCTCTTCAAAAATATGAAGGTTCCTTATGCGCCAGATCAACCATAGCATAGCTAGAAGCACTAACTTCCATGAAACTTCCTCAGAAGGCCAAGGATTCATTTCAACCCAAACTTGCAAAAATGGAAGGGTGCCGGTGGGTTCCATCCAAGTAATGTTCTAGCTCTTGAATGCGTTCCTCCACAAATAGTTGGTAATGCCACACTTGAAACATAAATTATCATTATCTTCCTCCTTGCAACCACAAAGACACAATTAGTGGGAAGAGATGGAAAAATCGGATGAAGGTGAGTCCTTGTAGAAAGTTTTTCTCTACAAATATTCCATATATTGGTAGGTATTGGTTGATTCCACACGTCAGGATGCCATGTCACCAAATACCCACCCGCTGGTCAATCTACTCACAGCGGATTTTACAGAAAACACTGCCTTGATACTAGGCAGCCAAACCAACTTGTCTTCAACATTTACCAAGTATCCGTGACCATAAAGAAAAGTAAGAAGATTGAAGAATTCACCAATTTCCTCATTTTTCAAATTCCTCTGAAAAGTAATGCACCAGGAATGCCTGTTGACTCAGTTGCAAAAACCACAACCGTGGAGATGATGATGCCGTCATCAGCTTGGTGTCACACTGTCCTTCATCAGGAGAGAAAAGGTAGTCAGGAAGTGGCTTAAGAAGCATAGAAAAGTATGTTGGTGACTGGTAAAAATTAGATGTGATATGATTCCAAGACACTAAAATGTTGTCCTAAATGACACTATTTTGAATACGCTTGGAAAAGAGCTCCTTCAAAGCTGCTGAAGGGCTTGCGGGAGGTATTGTTGTCCTATAGAACACAGGATGAAGGCTAAAGAAAAATAATAGCAAATTACAGCAGCACTATTTTCTTCAAGGATAAGAAAACCCACATTGTGGGAATAACGTGAAAAATGTCAGCTTCTTATAGTAAGAAGTGAACTTGATATTCTTGATTTAGCGGCTGTTGCATTCAGTGTTTTGTGAATAAGATAGCCAAACTTTTAATTATTGGTGCTGCTGACTATCTTTTCACAACACTAGTCATGGGCATGTCTTGAGAGAGGTTGGGCCACTGTGACATGACAAACACTTCGGCATGTCTAGTTGATTTTTAAAGAAGTTGATCTGTTGTGCTCGACCAGAGGAGTAGCAATGTGAATGGATCCAGATGATATCCGGATCAAGCTCATATTCGACTCTGATCAACCAGATAATATTTGATTGCATTGATCCATTGGATATTAATCTTGGGTGTGAATAATGTCCAGTTATTAAATGGAGCAGACTCAGAAAAGTAGGATCCACCCGTTTAATATCCACTCTAAGGTGATCCAATGGTTCCAAAAAACTTTATACCTCTATCCCTGAACAGGTCAATCCCGATGCCCTCCCCTCCTTGCCGTCTTGGCCAGTTGGCCCCTTGATGCTTCCTCAAGGCCCAAACTGAAACCCCACTCACAGTTGCAGGCTTCTAGCCCTGATTCCATGAGGACCCCAATGCATTGATTGTGGAAACTGCCGGATCGGATCGGTTAGTCTTGATCTGATTTTGGCCTGGAGCACTGACCCAAACCAAATTCTCGACGGAACCGTTTGGATCAGTGGAATTAACCAATTCTGGGGGATTGGATCCATAGTTGTCAAGGTACTCGCTTAAGCAGCAATTAGGTGCAAATGCAAAGGCACTATTTCGGGACCACCCAAGCCAAGGGCCTAGCTCAGCCTCAACAAGGCATACGCCTTGTTGGCCGCCTGGACTGGGCCGGTCAAGCAAAGCCGGTTTGCTAGTTTTCTTTAAGTCAGACCCCCACCCCACACCCATCTAACTTAGCCCGATGTTCAGTCACTCCCGTACACAGAAGCCCAACCCCGTGAAACTTGCCTCGCCGGTGCCCTTCGCCATCATCCTCTTCTGTAAAAACCTAGATTTTACTTTCTTTTATTCTTCCACCTATATTTTCTCATTTCTTCTTTCAAGTTTATCCTTCTAACATTTATTAGAGACTTTAATTTTCTTCTACACTTTATATGCTTTAATATCTAAGATTTTGCAAGTTTGAACACCATCAATGCGTCGATGGTTTCCGGTATAGAGATAGTGGCTGAATTTTCTGATGAAGAAAGTGGTGAAGTTTATGAGCAAAATGCATCAAAGAAGAAGAATCAACTTCAACGAAGAAAAGTGTGACATCATTAGTTGTTGATAAAAGTAGTAAGTAAAAAGGATCAATGGGTGCATTTGTAAAATTATCCACCAAAGAAATTGTAAAAACAAGAAGTGGCAAACAATATCAAAGTACTCCGAAGGAGCAAAGTCAATAAGGAAAAAAAATTAAAATTTGAAGAATATGTTGCCACATGATTCTATGAAGCACTAAGGCGCTTGCCTATGCACTGCAATGAAGCGACGCCTCGCTGCCTCATCTCACAGGTGGTTGCCTTTACCGCCACCTCCACCCGGATCTGGCAACTAAAGCCCCCGACCCAATTTGATTTCTCTTCTCCTCCCTTCCCCAATAGACTAACAAACTGCCGAAGCCCTAGCCGAAACTACCATCAACGCTCGCCATAGAAAGTTGCCGGAGAAGCCACCTTTGTCGAAGACGCTATTTTTAGTAAGTTTTTTTTTCATTTTCTTGGTTTTTTTGTTACTTTTCGGTTTCTCTTCCAATTTTTATCCTTGTTCTAATACATTGTGCTTATTAAAGAAACTGGTTTGTATATATTTTGTGAAGTTTGCTAGAGAAGCCATTTTCGCTGAAGAAGATATGTTTTTATTTTTTTTCCAGTTTATTTTATTTTTCTTCCAATTTTCATTATTCTTTTAATATATTGCTGCGATTAAAGGAACTGATTTGTTCCTCTTCGTTGGAGGTGTGAAAGAGAAGAGATCTCGGAGAAATCTTGACAAAATCCTGGGAGATTGGATCTCAGATTTTTGGATCAAAATGTACATATGTATGAAACATAACCTAATATCTTATAAAGATAGGAGTACATCTTGTTCTTGATTGTTTATTACAAATTGATAGTTAAATATTTATGAAATTGAATTGATATAATCTGTTTATTACATAAGATATAATCTTTATATAATAAATTGATGATTAATATCTAAATCTAAATTTTGAATATATTAACAGTATTATTTATAACTATTTAACTTAGGTTATAATTGAATGTGTATGTTTATGTTTATGTGGGAGAGAAGAAAGTTAAAATAGATCTTTATAAAATTTAAGTATAAACATATATTTATGATTATGAATCCTATATATATGTGTGATAGTATAAGTGATAGTAAAATATTTATATACTATTATTAAACGGGGGACACAAAGTAGTCGTGGATTGATTCCTGGATGGGTCGGGATCAACCAGATCGGTCAGAATCGGATTGGAATTGGAATCGGAATCGAATCGGCCGAATCGGTCAGGATCAAAATCGGAATCAAAATCAGATCATTTTTTTATTTTTTTGCTATTCCAGTCGAACCAACTAGGATCGGCCAGAATCAGTCCGAAATCGAATTGGAATTGCAATCGGATCGGTTTTTTTTTACTTCTTTTGCTTACCAATTCTGTATCGATTTTTTTCCATTAGATCAGTTGGAATTGGTCCGATCCGATCCGATCCCGGACGGTACCCACCGATCTCGATTCCGATTCCGATCCCGCAATCCTTGCTACATGTTTACTGGTTTTTTACAATTTTTCTATTTTTATTTTTCCTGATGACAGCATGCTTTGTTCCCTCTCCCAATCCCCAACAGCCAATGGCAACCTGCTTTTTCGACATTCAACAACTTCATTCCCTCCCCCAATCCCCAGTGGCAAACTCTTCCCCTTGAACATGAGCTCATGCACCAGACCTGGAACAAGGTTGCTCGTAATAGATAAATAGAGAATAGAGATGACACCAACAGCCCCATATATCCATGTAGCATCATGGCACTGATTATCATCACCACTCCATACCGTAAGCCCTTTCTCCGAGTATTCCTTGACCTGGTCATTTCTAACGCATCCCTTAATGCCAGCCATGTTTGCATTCTGAAAGAGGGATTGGATTACCGGGAAAGGAATGTCCTGTCCAGTTCTTAATTGTATTCATTGTTTCTGCTTTCAAAGAATTGCTCCCAAGTTCGGGTAAGCCTTCAAAAAGAGAGCATGGTGGCAGGAGATTGGAGGAAGTTTATAACCTGATGGTTTCATTAGTATCTTGTAGTTATGTGTCCTTTATCTAAACGCTTTTTCCTTGTGTAGGCTTCGATTTTGGGATGACAATGTATGTGTCTTGATTTTATGAACTATATTCTGGATAGATCAAGCTATCAGTGTCCATGTATCTGTGTACTTGCCTGCCTTTGATCTTTTAATTTCTTAACGAATTGCTCCTGTTTGGGATAAGTTTCAAAAATTAAAATGAAAAGCTACTCTCTAAATAATCTTGTTCTTTGCAGTTTGATTCCGTGGATGTAGGAAAGACATCGCCCCATATGTCTAGTGTGCGCATGTGAATGATATCTACGCGATGCATCCATGAGATTGAAGAGAACGAACACAAATCACAACGTGCCAAGAAACTCACAGCAGGCCAAAAAAATACGGAAGAAAGCTAATAGAAAAAACAATGCAACTCACAGCCTTGACAAAAGCCTTTGGTGGATGAATGGGCTACCTGGTGCTTCTTCTCCTTCCTTCTCTCGTTTCTCTTGGCCGCTTTTGTTTTTGGTTTTGCATCCAAGGCCGCGTCGTAGCCTGGAGGACCATCTAACTGAGCAGCTTTCTTTAACTGTGCAGTCCCCGGAAGCGAGTAAAACAACAAGAAAACACAAGCAAAGTAACGCTAGCTTTCACATAAAAAGATTAGAACAGCAAGGAGGAGGGAAGAACACACCGATCTGAAAGACGAAGAAGAAGAGAAGGAGGTATAGAAAAAAGAAAAAAGGCGGAGCTCACGAGGGCGCCCTTGGACTGGTAGATGGCAACTTCGTCCTGTGGGACGTACCCGGCGCGGATGCGAATGGCCTTACGAAGGGTGCCGTCGGGTCGCCGGGTTGGGGCCAGAATCCTCTCTCCTTCCTTGGGCGTTTTTCCCGGTAGCCGTGACGACGTCGTTGGAGTGGCCTCCCGAGGGTGCTCCCGCCCGGCGCCCTCGCCGTCGCCCATCGTCATCGTTTCTTCCATTCCGGCAGGCGATCCGCCACCGGACGGCAGCAACTAGCACCTGCACCTCCCCCTGTCCAGCCAGGCCAGCGGATGGTGGCGATGGTGGGGGCTAGATCTCCTTCCCAACGCCGCATAAACGTACAGAGTTAGCAGAGAGTAAGGCCGGAGCTCTCTCTTCCCTTTCGACTCTCTGATTCAGGGGGAGACCGGACAGCAACAACCAGCGGCATTTTAATTAACAACATTTTAAAAGAAATAAAACTAAAGTCTTACCTGATACTTAAAAATATTTTAAAATTTTTAAATTACAAAAAAAACTAAATTGTTATAATTTTTATTATAAATAAAAAAATAATTAATCAAATATATTTTTTATATTTATAAAGGAAATTTTAATTATTGTTTCTTCTAAAAAATGATTTTGACACTGAGGGTCTATTTAGTTTCAGGTAAAATTAAAATCAATGAAAAACTTTTCATCGAACACTCTTTTCCAAGGAAATTGAAAACAACATTAATTATTTGGTTGTTTGTATTTCTCTTTTCTAGAAAATTTTATCAAAAACTTCAATGAAAACATATCAATCATAAATAATTTTATTAATATCTATATAATTAAATTATTTATTTATAACAAAATATTGATGCAAAAATAAATTAAGTATTTATTTACAGTTTAATTTTAAAAAATAAGATATATTATTTTTACTTTTAAATTATTTTTAAAATTTTCATACAAAATTTTATCATAGTATCTTCATTTATTTACTTGAATATTTATAAATAATTACCACGTATCAAGTTTATATATTCAACTAAAGTATACGATAAAATATTTGTTAAACTAAAGAATTTCATAATAAATAGTTTACTCAAAATTTATATTTTGGAAACTTGCGATACGCCGACAACTAAATAAAATATATACTACGTAATAGTGCAACGTAAAGTGTTGTAATTTATATATAAAAAATTAATTAAAAATAATTCAAAAGTAAACTAAATTTTAAGTTAAGCTTTTATTAATAAATTTATTAAATGAGTAATTGAAACGATAAAATAATTTTCGATAAAATTATTTTATTTGTCAGGTACACAAAGAAAAAAATAAAATTTCTATCTAGTGACGAATGTCTTTAAAAAATTAAATATAAATAATAAATTCATTAAATTGATAATATCTATTAATAATATTTTATGCCCTGTTTGGTAACACTATTAGACACATCTATCATTATTAATTTTAAAATCTATATTGTTGGTAATTACTTTGAGGTGTTTGACTAATAGTATTAATTTTGAAATTTGCAGTGCAAACGACACATGTTATGTTATACAAGTGTCAACTTTATCAATTTTGATATTGATATTTCATCTTCTAGAAATATCAATATCAATACCAATATAGTATCATTTTTAATATTCTAATCAAACAGGCCATTAACTAATGAGTTTTAAAAAGGATCCGCCGAAAACGACCTCCGCCTTGCACCGGCGGATGCCAAAATCCAGATTTTCATTAAGAGGGATGTAGTTTGTAACGTTACTGTTTTTAGGTTAAAAAAAACAATTGAATTAGTTATTATTTTTATTATTGCTATTATTCCCTATCCCTCCCGCAATTTCCTCCTTCGGTTACCTTCCCTCCAATCAAACCCCCCCTGCCGTTTTCTTCTCTCCCGACGCCCTATTCTTCTTCCTCTTCTTGTTCTCCGTCGCCGCACGACGTTTCTTCTCCCCCCCCAAGTCAACCTCGCAGCCGCCGCGCCACGCCAGCCCCCGCCGCCTCCCTCGCGCGGCATCGTCCACCGCGCGCACCGGCGCCGCCCGCGCGGCCGGCGCCGCCCGTTGACTGCACCAGCCGGCGCCGCCCCGCGCGCGCCGCCCCCGCCGCCTCACCCTCCCAACGCCGCCTCGACCGCCCGCGCACGCCCGCGCGTTGACGGCGCCGCCCGCCCACGCTCGCGGCCGCCGCCGGCCCGCCGTCTGCCGTCCCCGCCGCCGCCCGCGGCCGCCTTCCACGTTGACCCCGCGCCCGCCGGCGCCGCTCGCGGCTGCGCCGCCTACGCCGCCTGCCGCCCGCGCGGCCATCACCAGCTGCGGCGCCCCGTTGGCCGCAGCCACACCCCTCCCAGTTGACGCCCACCCGGCCGCACAGCGCCGTGCGCCGGCCCCTCTTTCACGCGCGGTAGCCCCCCTCTCTCTCTCTCCTATCTACTCTCTCCATCATATTATCATGGATTTATTTACTATTTTTTTCCCTGGATCCGATGGCTTGACCCCCCCTTCTGTCTTTTCCAGCAGCCTTGGAGGTGAAGGATCTTTAATTTGGGTGGTTTGTTTTGTGCGTCGCGTCGTCGACGTTCGGTATCTTTTTCGGTCGTCGGTTCCTAGCTCTTCCAATGTCGATCAGGTAGGCATCCTTGACGTGGCTACTATCATTAAAATTTCATATTTAATTCTTCATGATCCATATAATTGACCTTCTAATTAAAGGGATGTGTGTAGTTATGTTTTTACGTAATTTGTGACTTAGCAGGGGTTAATTAGATAGATGTGCGCGGTATCATGTGATGATATGTGTTTATGTCTCTATTATGTATATATGAGACCTTGCTTAGTTAGTAGTGTATTATTATTCATTTTTTAGCTAATCACCTGGTTACATATTAGCTTGATTACATTATGTTAACCTTGTTAAATAATGGTGATAGGTTAACCAGATTAGACGATGTGATGAGTAGTTTTTCCAGCACTTAGCTATCTTCATGTTCAATCATGTTTAGTTAGTTATATGTGATATCGTCTCATTTTGGTTCATTTCTAGCATGGTTGTCTAGCATGGCAATAGCTGAGTATATGTTCATTTTATGTTCATAGTCTGTGTTGTTATGTCATGGCATAGTATTGTTGATGTTTATTGATCTTGTATATTGGTGATCATGGCATGGCATGATTGAGGTGGATGCATGATGCATTGAAACTGTGAATGGAAAACTGAGCTACACCAGACCAGTTAGTCGTGACTCGAGGGCAGCGATGGGTTAGAACCGTCTGATGCATCCTTCGATCCCAGATCACGCGGGCATCCTACGTGCCACCACTGCCTAGGTGCACTATGGGATTTCGATTAGTATATGGTACTTATATATGATAGATCTGGTGGTAGCTAGTTGAGGTGGCAAGACGACGCATTCCTTGCTAATGAAAATCTGTGTACATGATATGTGCATCTATTAGAGGATAGGTGCATATGTGTGAATGTGAATCTTGTTAGAGGATAGATGTATTTTGCATGGTATGGTATAGGTGGTCTAGTGATGTATTTTATTTTGTCAAGTATCAGGTTATGTTGCATGGTGTATGTATGGTAGGTCTCATTTGTAGTACATCATCATATGGAGCATATAGTAGGTGTCTATGCATATGTTCATATCATCTTTCTAGGTCATGTTATGTTACATATAGGTGCTGGTTGGTGTGATTATAGGCTTTGGTTGGTGGTGTAAAACACATGGATTAAGTCATATATCTAATGTATTGACTAGTCTATATTTGTATTTAATTGGTGTAGGTCTGGGTACCTATTTAATTAACATTTAGGGCCTTTTGGCTATCCAATTTGACGGATGATGGGGTGTCTACTGAGTCGTCGTACTCATCCCAACCCTCTTATCAATTTTCAGGTAATCAGGTTTGGCGCAGCAGAAGCATGATGGATTGTTTCCCAAGAAAGCAAATTGGACGATTCTTGTAATTTAGATGGTAATTAGATTTGTTTAGATTATAGCAAGGCAATGTATTTGATTTGATTATGTGGATGTATAAATTGGGACCTAGTTGTCTTCTCTCTTTTTTTTCAAACCGATGTTTTTACGGGGTTAATTTTCCCCGGTCGCGTCGTCGGATTATCCCGCTGTGCAAGTTAAATCCGGGACGTGACATAGTTCATTTTACATGATTCTTCTTTTACGTGTAAACAAATAAGTGAATTGAGATGAGTTTCGGGAAAATTTGCGCATAAACAAACGAACCCTAAGTCTGTTGGACGAATATGTCTAATGACCAAAATTTTTTAAGACTAGGTCCATTATGTCACGTCTTTCACTCATCGTCGGGCGCTCTTCTTATTCCAATAACACCCATCTCAGTATCTCACCTAGATGTCATACTACTGTTGTAAATGGATCAAATTGGATAGCGAAATCACTAATATCCGATTAAAATAAAGATTAAAGAGTTTTGATTCCGATAATTTTGAAATCACTACATTCTAATTTTAATCCGATTCTATTATTGAAATTGGAGTTGACATTGATAATTTTTTAAATACATATTATATATTAAATTTTATTTCAAAAAAATAATAAATTATAAATAATTACTAAATTTTGATATAGTATTTTTTAAAACTTGTTGATATTATTTTAACACTTTAAATATCACAATTTTATAATTTATTTTTTATCTAGTTTTATTTTTATACTTTTTTATTACAGTTAGGCAAACGAAAATAGAATCGATTGATTTTGATTCCGATAATTTATATAAGATAAGATAAATTGTTTTGATTACGTTCAAGTATACATTGTTTCCATACAGCATGTTTTGTTAGAGTGTCAAAATACTATCAATTTTGACATTAATATTTGTGACAAATGAAGTATCAATATCAAAGTTGTAATATTAAATCTCAAAGTTTGGTAATATCATATCAATATTAAAATTGATAATAAGTGTTTGGTAATATTATATCAATATTAAAATCCCTATCAGGTACTTAATTGATTGTAGAGTCAATGCTATTGTTAATATCAAAATATAATATTAAAAATATATGAATGTGTTTATAAAATTTAATTTAAATGATAAAATTAAAGCAAAAAATTGATTTACGATGTATTTTTACTTGACTCTTCGACACATTTCTCACATTCAGTTAATGAAAAAGAGACAATTTTTCCATTTATAAAAGTACTTGCAGGTTAAATTTTGTCAATGGAGCCAACGTTGAAATCAGAAACATAAAAAATGTTTGTAAAATTTATCACTATTAAACAACAAAAGATAGTAACGTCTGGTCAAGTACTTTTTGCGCAGTTTCAATTTAACCACACGTTTCAAATCATAAGGATTTCACCAAATCACGCTGTATTAGTTGACAATGTGCTATCATTAGAAACCTAACAGAAGATGTTGTTCGGTCTGCATCTTGTAAACACAAATGCAAATGACAATTAGAAACATGGGAATCAGAAGCAGAAATTATGTTTTCCTGGCATCTGATCTGCATAGACACTACTTAATCCAAGCAACTTTGGGGAGTTAAATAATATTCATTGGACATTTCCATTATTAGTTATCACATAGATTTAAATCCTCATTCATCCAATGTCTCGATCGGATCAGGGGTATGGCACTAACTGTCAATCCCTTAATATTCAAACTCTATGGAATTCTGTACTTGGGAGTGGATCAATTGGAAAAAAAATTTAATTATTTTATCTACCTTGGCCAAAGATCTAGAGTAGTACCTTATAGGATATTCTCTTTCACTTACCAAGAGTGAATGATAATTTGTTGTCCACTTAATTACCTTCACTGTGTTTCTTTTGTACCCAATCAACTATATTAGACCATCAAAATGATGATTTATAAGTCATTAGTCAAAGTACGAGATATGCCCAATAAGATATATTTGACAACTGAGGTCAAATATCCAACCATATAACTGTGACGAAAGAATACCTTGCTAGATAGTTCAGTAAGATACAATTCAATTTTAAATTGAACATTTTAGTAAATTCATTCTACTAATGACCATCTATAAGTGTATCTTAATGTCTCCACAATAATGACTAATGGGATCGATCATCCTTGTCAGTATGAGAAGATATCACATACATAAGTCTATCTGGATCCTTAATATATGTCTTAAAGATCTTATGACTTGGAACATTTATATCATATATATCTAAATGATCGATCTCATTATCATGATTCAATCATCATTTTCATGTGATCAAATGTTTCATTATAATATACGTATCTAATAATAGATAGTAATGAAGAAATGCCATTTATATTGAATAAGATAACACAATAAATGTTTTAGCATATCACATATGATTGGTTTGTATGGCATACATTTCTATCAAGATGGGTACGTGGGCCCAATTTAAAGGAATGTCAAGTGCATGGGCCCAATAGAGGGAGATGTTGGGCACGTGGGCCCAGTTAAGAGAGATGGGAACTGGCTCAAGGGCCTGATTGAGAAAAGGGGGCTTGTGGGCCCAATAGTTGAGATTAGGCTCAGAGGCTTGATTTTAGAAGGGTGAGCGTAAGGGACAAATTTGGCAAATGGAACTGGGTCTATGGGCCTAATTTAGAGGAATGAAAATGAGCACATATGCTTGACAACAATGGTAGAAATGGGAAGCGTGGGCCAGGTAGCAAAGGAAAAGATTAGGCTCGTGGGCTCAATAACAAATGATGGGCACATGGTCTTAATTAAAGAGGATGGACATATGGGCCTGATTGCGAGTGATGGGCATACAGACCTGATTGTAAGAGATGGGCACGAGGACCCGGTTTATAAGAATGGGCATGAGAGACCGATTTAGCAAATGGAAATGGGCCTGTAGGCTTGATTTAAAGGAATGGGAACGAGCACATGTATCTGATGGCAATGAAAAGAGTGGGGTGCATGGGCCCGGTAGGAAAGGAAAAGACTATGCTCATGGGCCCAGTGCTCATGGGCCCAGTAGCAAAAGAGGAAGTTGGGCTCACAAGCTTGGTTGTCAAGGATGGGCACGCGAGCTCGATTTAGGAGGATGGGTAGTGAGGCCGATTGAGAGTGATGGGCATGCAAAGTCGATTAAGCAAAATGAAGGGCACTTGGGCCTGATTGAAAAAAATGTTGGGTGTGTGGGCCCCGTTTAGAGAAATGTTTGGCGTGTTGGCCCAATTTAGAGGAATGATGGGCTCATGGCCCCGATTGAAAGAAATGTTGGGCACGTGGGCCCGATTGCTGAGGACGGGTGCAATGACCCTATTGTTGAGGATGGATGTGAGGGCCTTGTTGTTGAGGATGGGCGCGCAGGCCCAATTAGAAGAGTGAGCACGTAGGCTTAATACTGAGAGATGGGAACAAGAGCCAAGTTCTGAAAGACAAGGAGGCACAAAGGCTCAATTCAAAAGGATGGGCATGAGAGCCCGACTAAGGATGTTGATGGGCTCGCAGGCTTGATTTGGAGAGATGGGCCTGATGACCCGATTTGGAAAGATGAGGAGTGTAAGGGCCCGATTCAAAAGGATGGGCATGATGACCCAATTTAAAAAAAAAAGAGGTACAAGGGCCTAACTTGAAAATATGGGGGTTTGAAACATTCCTCTAAATTGAGTGTTGAAAATGGGATCAATGGCCTGGTTGACCAAAATGGGCCCTAGGACCTGGTCTGGAAGGTCAAGATGGGGGTCATGTCTCCATAAAGAGAGTTGAGAAACAATTTCACCTGGTTGAAGGGTGTCTTAAAATTCCTTTGTCACAGACCCAACTACTATGGCAATCATTGATTCATCTAGTCCTAGTTGATTGCCCTAATATCCTCACTGGTTGATGGTCTAATTGTGGATCACACTTTCTCTCCTCAAAGTGTGTGCCTTATTTGTAAAAATGATCTTTTAAATTCTTAATCTTAAGAACCGATCTTGTCTTGCCATTTTTTGATTCGGGAGTTGATTCTTGGTAGCTGAGTCCTAACCTCAGGATCAAACTCAGTGGTTACAACAACAACATTATCTCTTACAAATCTTTGTCTAGGCCATTATTGGGTGGATATCCAAGCTTTTCCATGATGGCTTAGACAAAGATTTTTAAAACTTTAATTTTATCATTTTATTACTTTATATATCATATTTTAAAATTTATTTAACTATATTTTAACTAATTTTACATATAGATACTTATTTTTATTAAAATTAGGTAAACGAAAACAAAATCAACTGATTTTGATTTCGATTTCAATAACTCATCGGAAACAAAATCAAGTTCTAAACTCATTAATCTTTATCAGAATTGAATTAGAATTTTGTAATATTGGATTCCAGTTACACCCCTACTTCTTGACCATTAACCTCCATCTATCAGTATATTTCATGAATTCTTTGCTCTCTCTTATCTTCTCAGTTATTAGATCAGCAATCGAATAGCCCCAACACAATCCCTATATCGTTGTAAGAATTTTTCCCTGACTATATCAAATTTGCTCTTTATCAGTTCTAATGAATAAAACCATTTTATGACTGCACCATCTAAGGATCGCTTAAAGAGGAAAGCGAGAGCATTTCAATCATTTCGCCACAAAGATGATTTATACATAAAATCCTTAATGTGAATGAATGAATTACCAGTGACATTGTAGTGGTGGTAGACCAACATTTTTGAAGGGGGAGTATGAAAGATAGAGAGAGAAGGGACAAAAACTTTATGGGTTGCCTGGGGTTCTAATAGGTGCTTGAACCCTTCGTATTCTCTTTTCAATCAGTTGAACTCATTAGTCATGGCTTGATTAAATGAAAGTTCTCGAGCGATAGGAGGAGAAGGCTGCACTAGAAGAGGTGTAGAAGGCACTCGAAAAGGTGAGAGGTGGCTTGGTGTGGCAAAGTGAGTAGGAACCAACCGCAAACAAAGTGGAAGCCGAGTGAAAAGAGTAGGGCTAGGAATGTGGGCTGAAGGTCGAGAGGGATTGGAGCAATCCGAGTCTGAGCTAGGTGCGATTGTACCTAAATGAGAATGGGGAGAAAGGGGGCAACATGTGCATAGGCCAAATGCCAAGAGGGATCAGCATGGGTTGAATCTAGTCTGATCAGGCTTGCCTCTAAATGAAGTGGAAGAAGAGGGACATCATGCCCGATGTGAGGATGATTGATTAGAGATGCACCGAGTTGGTGAACCACCGATTGGAGAGTAGAGATGGGTCAACCATATTCGGTAATAACATGGTCGACGGGCGGCTTGCAACTCACAATAGCATGGATGGCCTGAAGTTGATCACGAGTGACATGGGGGCGAGGGGACCTAGGATAGGACTAAGATCATATGTCAGGTGTCGTGCACCCCCTTGTTGCATCTTGGAACCAATGGTGGTGTAGTAGCTTGCCATGTTGATGCCCATAATGTTATGTGAATCGAATCAAGGTCCCCTTTGTTATTCTTTTATTTTTAAGAGATTTTTTGTTTTGAATTTTTAGTGGCAAACAAGTATTTTACCACAAGCAAAATTTTTTTTGGAGTTATGTTTGTTTTGATTTTTTTAGCAAACAAGTATTATCTCAAACAACTATTTTTTCTTTTTTTATTCCGAGAGAATTTTTATTTATTTTTTATTTTTTATAAACAAACAAGTAATAATAAAGACTTGAAATGATTAACACAATATTCTTTTGTTGTAACCTTAGATAATATTGTCCACTTAGCAATGGGTTGGACCCTATGATCTGATAGAAATGTATGCCGTACAAGCCAATCATATATGATATGATCCGACATTTTTAAATATATCTTATTTAATTAATTAGGCAAATCTTCATTATAAGCTCTTATTAGATGCGAATATCATAATGAAGTCCTTGATCAAATACGATGATGATTAAATCATGATGAGATCATGATAATGAAATTGATCATCTAGAGGTATTTGATATAAATGTTCTTAGTCATAGGATACTTGAGACGGGACATCAAGGATCAAGATAGACTAGTGTATGTGATATTTTCTCATTTGATGAGAATGACCGATCTCATTGGTCATTAGTGTGAAAACACTGAGATACACATACAAGTGCTCATTAGTTGAATGAGTTCATTGAACTGACCGAATTAGAAACCTTGAATGGTATCTTACTAAACTGTCAATCAGAGTTTTCTATCATCACGGTTGCATGGTTGGACCTTTGACCTGAGTCGCCAAAGATACCTTGTTGGGTGGAACTTGTGCTTTGACCATTGACTTATGGATCACCGTTTAGATTGTCTAATATAGCGATGGATCGGGTACAAAGAAATCCGATGGAGGTAATTGAGCAGACAATAAGGGATCATCCACTCTCGGTAAGTGAGACTGAATGTCCTATGGGATAGTACTCTAAATTACTAGCCAGGGTAGATAGGATAATTGGAAAATGAGTTTTCCAATTGATCCAATTTCGAGTATAAGATCTTATAGAGTCGATACACTAAGGAGTTGACAGTCTATGCCGTACTCCTTTTCAACCGAGACATTAGATGGATGAGGGTTTAGATCCATGCGATAACTGATGATGGAAAGGCTCAATGGAAATGATATTATCCCCATAGACATTTGGGATCATGGGATGTGGCTTGTACCCTTCATGATCGGTAAGACGATTAATCTATTACGGATAACAGATTTAATTAGATTAAATAGAATTGTTCTATTTTATTTAGGCCTCAACTAAATAGGCTATTGGGCCTAGTGGGTCACACATAAAAAGACTTATCTACAAGTACAGAGGCAAGGGCGTAAATTATGGAGTTTTTGGATTTTTATGCAAAAATTTCATAATTCTTTAAAAATACTAATGGTTTCAGCCAAACCCCATCAAGCCAAGGGTGAAAACCACGTCCCTAGCCTCCTCCATACCTCCTCCTCTTTCTAGAAGGTGTCCATGGTCGATGGAGCTCCGTTCGGGAAGAGTTCTCAAGGCCGGCGCGAAAGGAGAACCTGCTGTGGATGAAGTTCGTGTGGATACTGCTGGAGACCGGACATTTGAACGGTTTGAAGAACTTAATAAGTTCATCTCCTTCCTCTCCATGGGATTATATGAATCCCTATCAGGTATATTCGAATCCGATTTGATCAATTTTCAATTTTTGTCGTTCGGTTCCGATTGGGGCATATTTTAAAGGAACCCATAGGAATCATCGCTTACGCTGCACCAAATTTTTATGTACGATTCCTTACATGATCTCACAATGCCGAGCAAATACAAAGCAAACACTCTTTTCATTTAGATAGGTAATATATGACTTTAGATTTTTGGATAATTGGTACAACTTACTCAATTACTGAAGAGGGAATCCGTTATATCTAGGAACTTATGGAGACTTTGGTGGAGAAAAACTTTGTCAATCTGAGAGGGAATCTTTAGATGAGAAGTTGGTAACCACCAAGAGGGATGTGTGGGTGGGATTGACTTTGGGGAGAGGATGAGCCCCTCATCTCGGATGACCTATGGGAAGGTCTACCCTGATAACCAATGTAAACTAATGCATAAGAATGATACAAGAAATGAGAGCAAGCAACAATGTAGGTATAAGCAATATAAATGCAAATATTACACTGAAAGCAACAATACAACAAATAAGGACAAGTGAAATAAACTTGGTTTTTGTGAGGAACTGGAATGGAAAGTGAGCAAGATATAAAACTAAGCAATACAAATGCAATAACTAAAGTAAAAGATAGTAAAGCAACTAATAAAGAGGAATAGAATGAATTGGGCTCACATGGGAGATGGAAGAAACAAGTCAATCTACTGGCATACCTAAGCTCCTTGATTCCTAGGTGCTAGGTGCCCTAGTTTTGAGGTGCTAGGTGCCCTAGTGGAACTACTTTTTTAGTTTGGTCCTTGTGAGGACCAAGAAAGCGTTAGAAATTGATAAAAAACGAGCTCAGCAATGAGCTAAGGTTCACGTGAGAATTGGGAGTGTTGTCCATGTGGGGGCATAGGAGAAAAGAGAAGGATTCACACGAGAACTAGTGTGAAGAAGCCCATGTGAGGGAAAAGAGAAGTGCAATAAACTTAAAAGAACGATAAATAAAAGTGAATGAACAGCAAGTAAAGAGTGCAATAAGTAAAGAAAGTGTTCATGGTGGAATCGGGGTGAAGAGGAGTGTTTCAATCGAACAAAATGGAGAACAAAGAAATTTTTCAAGCATTAGTTGTTCCACTGTTGTTGCCATAGATGTAGAAGCATTTTTTTTATGAAACCACATTATACCACATACTAGGACATTTGGTTATCAACATCACTCAGGCACTGGAGGATTGGCTCGAGTGTAGTGAGAGTGGGGGAGAGAAAGAAAGAGAACGAAAAGATCCTAGTGGAAGGTCAATAGTGTGTAAATGAATGAGTGTGGTCGCAGGATCCAAATATAATCAATAAATTAAAATTAACATGCGTGCTTGTGCGAGAGATGTGTTATATGTGGATTCTAACTTCTTTCACTTCACTGGCTAGAGAGAATAAACTTGAAAAGTTCTCCTTTGTTGAACCGATTGGGGGTGAGCATAGCTGATCCCGAAAGATTCCTCCTACAATGTCCAAAATAAAATAAGAAATAAGTAAGAGACATTATAACTAATAAAGGTGTGGAGTAACTATAATCAAAATAAACATATAATAAGAAAAAGGGTACAACAAATCAGATTGAGATCAACTCTCAACCCCTATTTTTGAGAATTTAAAATATATAAAATATAAACTAGATGTGTAAACACAAGTAAAATGATGTTAAGATGCAAGAAGAAATGAAGTGAATCAGTTAGAACGTGAAAAATGGGTTCTTAATATTTCATGATAGAAGGTGCCTCGATGTTAGGGTGTTAGGGTTGACAGATTGAGTGCTAGATGAAGGTTGCTTTTTTTCTTCTCTAAGGTTGTGCATGAACTTTGGGGTGTTGAGGAAGCTGTTATGGTCTCTCCTTTCACTAAAGGACGTACGGAATCAGAGGGAGATCTCTAGAGAGATGTGGATTGAAGTGAAATAGATTGAGGAACCTCAAGGGTTGGGGAATGAACTTAAGACATAAAAGAGAAGAAAGCGAAGGGCTCCTTGGGACCTCTTGAAGGGGTTCTTAGGTAACATGGACGTGGAGAAAGAGATCTGGAATGATTCCAGAACCTTTAACATGTTGGGGGTTGACCCCCATTTATAACCAGATGAAGGGCTATTTTGGAAACCAGAAAAAATAGTTTGCTTGCCCAAAGTGCTGTGATATTGGGTTCCAGGAGCCCTCATGTCAGGGTGCTTTGACGCATTTAATGAGATGTGTGAAAAGTTATGTTAATATGGGCTCTACTTGACGAAAAGTTGACTTTTTGTCAAAGTGCCCCAACATCGGGTCGCTTTGGTATAGTGTCACAATCAATGCCTGATCAAATCCGTTGCCTCCCGATGCTCTAGACAATCCTTGCTTGGAGCCCTGGAGCTCTGGTGCCTATTTTTGCTTGACAATTTTGGAAAAATAGGGTTTTTCAATAAAATTGGTTTCTTTGGATAAAATCCTTAAATATCGTGTATAAAAAAAGAAGTTTTGAGATCTTCAATTAATCCAATTTATTGTGTCTACAAAAGTATGGCTGGACAGGAGTTGTTAGTGGCTGCAAAGACCTGTGGGCAGCAAAAATATGAAATACACACATACCAACTTACCAAGTTAAGGGCATAGGTCTTACAAACCTCAAAATCATGTTGTTGAAGTTAATGGACCCATGAAATAAAAACAAGTGAACCTTGTTTTGAACAATGATATGAAACTATAACCACTTTTCAACACTCATTTGTTGTCAATATGGACAATAAAAATATGAGTTAATATAATAAATATTATAATAAGGTCATCATTTTGCTCTAATATCATCTTACAAACTCTAAAGCCATGACATGTGACAAAAGTGAACCTTTTTATAAACTAACAATGTATCAACCTGGAATTTAAATAATATAAAACCACAACTATGCAGCGAAAAACATAACATCGTGACAGTGGGAGAAATCCATCATTCGGATTTCATAACCCATACAAGCATGTAAATCAACAAACACAATCAAGTCTACAAACTTCCACAAGATTTCCAAAACCTGGAGTCAACAACTTAAAACCAAGCCAACTTCATCTAGTTCAACTCCAACCAAACCTTAAACATTCAAAACAACTAAATTCCAAACCAAGTTCATTCATATGTTCCATCTTTAAAGAAAAACTACTAGATTTAGTTTAACCACACAACATCCTAAGAGTCCAAAACAAGCAACCTGATGAAAATAAAATATCACATACTTAACTTAACATGACCAATCTAAAATGGGACATATCTGAATTTTTCTAACTTATCATGCTTTAACATCTAAACATAACATGCAATGAGCATAATTTCATGTTCTTTCTAAACCCATAGTTATATAGCAAGGAATTGGTCGTCTTGCCTTTTTTACATCACATATACATATCACTTTCACCAGCTCTAAAATTATATAGTAATAGCATATACTAAGCTAGCCCTTAGTGCACCTAGGCAGTGGTGACACTTGGGGAAAAAACCACGGTAATCCAGGATCTGTGGGAGGGCCGGATTTATCTAAGATACCCGCTGCCCACGAGCAATTTGACTAGAATAGGCTGGTGAAGCCTTCATAACATGTGATACAAGAGTTCATGATAATTTTTCAAATCATGACACACCTTCTTACCATGTACACAAGACATAAACATCTCATTCTAATGTCATCCATGCAAAACATACTGTTTTTATCATAAACTAGACAAGACTTGTACTAACCTTATTGGTTAACATATTCTAAACAATACTCATATCAAACTTGACAATATGAACCTAACCATATCATGCAAGACATATTACATAATCTGAAACCAAACCAAACAAATTTTACATGATCCATGCACATGAAATATCAAACCAAACTAGACATGCTTAATTACATCTACAAGACAATTAATCAAAATCAAGTTTGGCGTAACCAAAACAAGCTAAGTTATGATGTCAACACCCATAATCTGACCTAAAAAGGTTTCAAAAAGTGTAATTTGATGGCTTATGATTTTTTCAAACCTCCACTTAACTATATTTCAATTCTAGGTTTATTCTAGCACATAATCATATACATAAATAACATATGGTCAAATATCATGAAAAATATTTCTACCCATCCATAATCATACCAAACATGTTTCATAATATTCAAAATATCATTTTCAAGGTTCTGGTTTCAAGGATTTTTGAGAAAAATCACTAATCTTGAGTCAAAAGTCTAAACTAGTCAAATCAAGGTCCATAAGTTAAATCATACATATTTTATAATAAAAATGGAGTCAAATATATAGACAAGCTTGAGAAACCTACTTGGAATCTTCTGTGAATTTTTCTGATTTTTCTAGATTTTCTGCTATTTTTCTTGGCCTTAAATCTAATGTCCGGATTTAATAATTCCGAAAATCAGAAAATGCTGAATCGGCGCCGAACCGGGCGGTTCGACCGGCTGAACCAGGGCGGTTCGAAGGCGCTGGACCGGCGGCTGGACCGGGGTGCTGGTCCGGCTCGACCGGCGGCTCGCGACGGCGGGGCACGGCGACGCTCGCAACGGAGAAGGCGGCCGGCGGAGCTCGCAGCGGCACTTGACGGCGACGGCGACGGGCAAGGGAGGGGCTAGCCACGACGGCGATGGTGAGAGGAAGGCGAAGGCCGGCGACGACGGCGGCGAGAGGACCTCTCACGGCGATTCCGACAGGAACAGGGGAGGTCGACGGCGGCGGTTTCCGGCGACGGCGAAGGGCGGCGCGGGAAGGGCTAGATGGCGATGACCTCAATGGCAAAAGAGGTGACGGAGGCTGGAGACAACGATGGGGTGAGTGGCCGGAGGTTGCAACGGCAAGGGGGGCTTGGCGCCGCCGGTTTCCGGCGGCGACGACGATCGCGACTGGCGATGGTGACGGCGCTGGAGGAGGAAGGAAAGGAGAGGGGTCCGGAGGAGGAAGGAAAGGAGAGGGGTCCTAGGGGGGGAGATGGCACAAGTGAGAGAGAGAGAGAGAGAGAGAGAGAGAGAGAGAGAGAGAGAGAGAGAGAGAGAGAGAGAGAGCAGGGGGCTGTGTAACCGGTGAGGGGGAGCATCGCGACGATCCAAGGGGGTGGCGGCGTTACGGCGAGGACGGCGGCGACGAATCCGGGAGGGGGAGGGAAAGGGGGGGTTACTATTTTTTTTTTAAATTGCCAAATATTATAAACAATGTGGGCATATGACCACTTTTCAACGTAAGATTGTGAAATGACAAAGCAAACGGAATCATGTGAAACGACATACATGCAAAAATTTAATTCTCACTTTAATAGATTAGTTATAAATTTATCTGCATGTAAAAGAGAAGTCAGCTGAAAAATGCCCTCATTTGACCACCCCTGATTCCAGTTTTTGACATCAAAAGTTTTAGGTCGTTTTTATAAAGCTCATAAGCCAACTGAAAATGTATATATTTATGCTTTCAATAACTATAATTTTA
The DNA here is from genome assembly GCA_036172225.1 of Cryptocoryne crispatula var. balansae. Classification (NCBI taxonomy): domain Eukaryota; kingdom Viridiplantae; phylum Streptophyta; class Magnoliopsida; order Alismatales; family Araceae; genus Cryptocoryne; species Cryptocoryne crispatula. The sequence goes on along the minus strand of CM069930.1, from coordinate 6,440,246 downwards.
AGTTACCTTGCTGGTTTGGCAAATCGATACTTATTTAAAGATTCAATTAAATACTTTATTAGTATTTTTAATTAAAATCGTGGCAAGTTGTTTTGTAATGTTTACTCTATTATACAAATTTTTATATTATAAATGAAATCAGTGAACGCTAGATTTATGTGCATAAGTGAAGTACTTGATTTCTTATTGTTGAGGTGGAAGTTGATTTCTCTCTAATTTTTTATCTGATTTCAATATAAAAATAGATATCAAATCCGAGGGTTTTGACATATTAGCCTTCATAGTTATTTACATTTCTAAACATATCCACAGAATTTTTAAAAATATTGAAAACAAACTTGAAGTCTTGTGCTTTGGACAAATAAGTTCCTCCACCTAGAAACACCCCAGACTCTGTATGCAAAGATTTTATCTTTTTTTATTTTTTTGACAAGACTATCATTTTTCAGAGAGGTGAAGAAAGTGTAAAAGAGAACAAAATTATAAAAAAATAATTAACTAACATAATTTAAAGATTTCCAACTTATTTTTCAGCAACAAATATTTTAGACACTCATTTGGATTTTTATAGGGTATTTAGATATTACTTTCTATTTCGGGTAATCTTGATTTAAAAAATTATAACTACATTAGCAATAGGACAAGTATACAAACTTAATTAATACTCTACTAACTTGTTTGGTAAAAATAATTTGTGTCATAAACTAGTTGGATATATATGTTTGCCAACTGCCCTCTCTATCTCTGGCTTTCTTAAACACCAAATGAGGCTGTCATTGTTTTTGTTTCTATTTCGAAAGGTTAACCAAAAAAAAGATGTATGCTTTAAAATTAAGATAAACACACAATAACACATATTTATGTATTTTTTACTATTATTATTTATTTTATGAAAGAACAAAAAGATAACAAATGAATTCAAACACCCATCAAAGTTTTAGAACATATTTAAAGATACAAATAATTGTATATATACTAAAAGAACTCTATATCAAAACATATTCTCAAAATGTTATTTACCTACTTGTCCCTTATGCAGGATGTCCTTGGTCAAGGGATCTTTCTCTACTTAGGCTTAGTTTGGAAAAGATTTTGTGCCAGAGATTCCTCTCAAAATCTTCAAAATAAGTTATCCATGACATTTTAGAAATTTTTTTTATCTCTCTTTCTAATTCTTAAAATTTTCTCTCTACGATTTAAACACCGAAGTCAATAATCCGTTGTGTTTGATTGAAATTTTGAGTTGACAGAATCCCTACTAAGAAAGCCACCTTAAAAAACTCTAAGATCTCTTTGGTTCCATAAAATTTTGGGGATAAATCTGGGTTGTCCCCAAAATTTAGGGGATAACCCATGTTTATCCCCAAGTTATTCCTGTACCAAACAGCACGTAAAGGTTCTTCTATATATTTTCGGAGGAACAGGCGTTTGGATGGGCGCAAGTACAGTTCCCCCGCGTGATAGGAAAGAGAAGCATGGAGGTATCCATGAACTTCACGTAACAGATGTTGAATGACCACCTTATACTATACATACAAGAGAATAAAAAAAATGACAAATTTTGCAATAGTAGTTTGAGATTTCATACAAGTTCTACCCACCCAAAATCACGAAGGGTGTAGAAGAAGATCATTTTATTTGTATTATAATATATTTTTTTTACTTCTTTAGGTTGACAGCCCTGGTATGATAGTCCGTGAAATTCGGATCCAGGATGCGGATATACTGATTGATACAATTTTTTTATACATCAACAAGTTAATCCTCTATCCGGACGTTTGCACTCATTTTTGTTTATCATAGTCTACCATTTGTTTGACTATTAAGAGAGAGAGAGAGAGAGAGAGAGAGAGAGAAATACAATAATAATTGTACAAATTCCATTCATTTACCTTTTCTGATCATAATAAAAAATTAAGAAAAATAGACTCGATTCACCTGAATTTCCCATACAACTCATAGGAACCAGCTCCTAGCTAGGTCAAAAGGTCATTGATTAGCAGGGGAGACCATGTTCTTGGAGGGTGTTTGGGTATTTAAAAATCATATATACCAACCATGTCCATGTGGCATCTTGAATTGAAGAGGCCACTGAAACATTAGACAAGAAACTGAGAAGGTAAGGGTGTTCATTGGCCGGTTCGGTTTAGGTCAAAGATGTTTTCTTTCTGTCGACCCAAATCAAACCGAATAATCTATTCAACTTAGACCAAATGAATTATTTATAAAAAAAATTATTAAAACATTTTTTATGCATACAATATTGGTTTACAGTCCAAAATATTCAAATATATATTTTTGATGAAAAATATATATACCTATAACACTATTCACTGATATAATAGTTATTTTAATATTTAAGTCGATAGTTCGGTTCGAATTTTACCCGTTCATGAACCAGACTAAACCACCGGTCGGTTCAACTTGAATCAAACCAGATTAAATCAAGTGGTTTGATTGAGTTGATCAGGTTGAACCAAACAATTAACATCTCTGGTGGAGTGTGTTGGAGATATGATTAAATATCTCTGTGTTCATCCCCAAAGCTCTACCCAAAGACATAATAGAGTTCAACAATCTAGTGTTAGAGGGATGTCAATTCGCCGGGATGGCTTAGGACTAAAGATAGATTTGGACTCTCATCTCTTCTGGGCAAGCTAACTAATGAAAATGGCTATGATCCGTCATCTGAAAACTAAATTTTATATCCTTCAGTTTCTGACAAATCTGTGCTAATCTAAGACTCTCTAAACACACCAGCAGCCTTAATCCCCATGTTTCATTCTTGCAAGTACATACAACATGACATCCAATTGGGGGTCCTACTTGGTGGGCCATATGACACCTTCACAGAATTACTTTCACCTTTTGATGTGAAATCAAGTGCTGGCTGTGGACATCAAACAAGGTACTCTTCTCAAGGATTGAAATGCCCATAGTTTAAAAAAGGGAATATGTAAGTCAGATTCCTCACCAATCTACATATCTTTGTTGCAGTTGTTGAAAAGGTATGATGGGCCAACTAACCAAGCATTTATATGGCAATTCAACTGTAGTAGTAGATCACAAGCAAGTAGCCCTCTCTTGGACACCAACACCTAACAAGGTGAGATCAATCTGACCCTCTTCACCTGAAACACCTGTAATAAAAAACTGTCACGACCCGGATTTTTAATATGCACAGCGGAAGATAATCCGGCGACGTAACGGGAAAGGATATCGGTCTGGAACCAAATAAGACTAAAATCACAATCCAATTAAATAATTCCATACTTTACAACATAATATCACCATAAACAAACACCTATCTAGACAAATTAAATACCAACATTGAATAAGTACACCACTAGCTCCTCGAACTCCAAAACACCACTACGCTTCTGCTGCGCTAAACCTGCACTCCTGAAAATATTAACAACGGAAGGGGTGAGTCACAACAGACCCAGTAGGACTTACACCCGAACTACCCCACTATAATAATGATTCTAGTGGTATGATAGAATAATAAGCCTAAAAATCAGATTTAATACATAGCTCTTAACTAATTATATATCTTTAATTAATTGATTACAAGATCATTCTACTACCCCATATGATGACTATACTCTAAATGCATAAAAACCGACATAACCTACACATTAGACGACTCTAGGTATGCACAAAACACATAAACCTGACATAAAACCAATGACACATCTATAACATACCATCTATGCCAATCTACACAACTAGACACCTGTCTGAGTAAATAACATGCTCCATCAGATAAATGCAGTCACATCACAAAACTAGCACCAGATTTACCATATAGTAGGAAGTAACATATAGTAACTAAATCCCATAGTACCCCTAGGCAGGGGAGTACTTAGGATGAACCGCGGTATCTGGGATCGAAGGATGCACCAGATTCAACTAATCTCCGCTGCCCACGGGACACTAACGTAGTCTGGTGAAGTACATTTCCATCACAATGCAGCTCACTGCACTAACCACATTCCACACCATGCAAGCATATAATTAACTTAGACAGTAAAACAGGAACATTTAATTGGCAATCAAACATGAAATACATAGATGAACACCCATGGTTCTATGCACCACATATTTGCATACCACACCACAATCTAGCACAAACTAATGCATATACATGAATTCATGCAATTTACAACCTAAATATGACAATTACATGCTTACACAGGACTATCTACTACATAACAGAAAAATAAACTAAATTCTATCAACATATGCCTACACCTTACATCGGCTTTTTAACAAATCGGGATATATATACTTAAGGTTCACCGCGATGCAAACAATGCTAAACTAGCTAAACTAAACATATACAACCTATCATGATGGCTGACATACATGAATATTCAAATTAATCTAAACATGCACGATCTAGACAAATTAATCTAACTCTAACTAAACATGCTAATAAATCCAAAACAGCCCATTAACTACAATATTCTAATCCTGGTGATCTAAACATGATTATTACGATTTAATCAAAATATTAGAGTGCTAAGGATAGCCGAGACGCCTACCTTAACGGCGACGACGAACGGCGCACGGAATTCCAACGGAGTCGATCCGGGTGACGAATATGTCGCGGTCACGACGGCGATATAAAGCCGAATCGAATGATATCATGATAATCGGCTAGCATAAGAAAGAATAGTGAATAAAAGATAACAATAGAGAGAATAGAAGAGAGAGAGAGGCGATATGAGAGAGAGGGCGATAGGAGAGAGGAGAGAGAGACCGGCGGAGGGGGGCCGGGTTGGCGCACCGGGGCGCAGGGGGAGGCGCACGCGCGGACCACGCGCGGAGGGGGGGCCACGCTGGCGGGCGCCGGCGGGGGGGGCTGGCGCCGGGCAGCGGCGACGGCGGGCGGGCGCGCCGGGCGGTGGCCGGCGGGCGACGTCGGGCGACGGCGACGGCGCGGGGAGGCGCCGCCGGGCGGCGGAGGGAAAACACCGGCGAGGCGCGGGCGGTGGGCGGCGGAGGGTGCGGGGTGGCACCGGGCGGGCGGCCGCGGCGGCGATGGCGGGACGACGATGGCGGGGTGGCGCGGCGGCCAGGCGACGGCGGTTCCGGCGAGGTCGACCGGGGGGGAGAGGAACGTCGCGGTGGCGACGGCGGCGGTGCAGCCGCGAGTGTGGCGCTGGCGGAGGCTGGCCGGCGGCGGTGGCCGGCGGGGAGAGAGATCGCCGGCGGCGGCGGGCGTCGACTGGTCCGCTGCTGTATACGGGGATAAAAATAGAGGGGGAGGAGGGAGAGTCCGACCGGGAGTGGGAAGAGGGGGAGGAGATAGAGTTCGATTGGGAGAGGGGGCGGCGGTTTAGGAAGATTATCCGGAGGGAGAGAAAAAAAATGGAAAGGATAAGGGAGGAAGGTAAATAAATAAAATAAATAATAAATATAATAACTATATTTTTTTATTTACATAACCGGGGTATTACAAAAACAAAGTAGTCCCTCTTGGCTTCTAGAAGTCTTTGATTGATAGTACTCAGCATTTTAGGTCTATTGGTTTTAAAATCTCCAAAAATGTTTCTCGATCAAATGTTATATATAAAGTTGGCTAATTTGTTATGTGTTTTTGAAGTCATAAGTATGTATGCAGGATGATACAAAAAAGAAAAGAGATTGCCCATAAACTGGTTGATTGATGTGTGCACAAAATCGTTTTGCATTTATTTGCTTTGTAAAATTTAGGCATTCCACTTGATCCCAACAATTAAATATTTTATAAAAGATATCACTTTTCTGTGTTATCAATTATAATGAACATATCATAAAATTAAATAAAAATATTTTTAAAAAAGGTATTTCTATATGACAAATACAGTTTTATAACTTTAAGACCCATGGATATTACTAGTTTTAAACAATAAAAATTCATTGTAGAATAAAGTAAAGCACAGACAACAGGATTTAAAATAAATGTATTAAGAGATGTTTGGTTGCAGAATACATATTTATAGGGTTTTGTGATAAATTACGCATTGAAAAAAAATCCAAGATAACTATAATGGGGTGTTTGGTTGCATGATAATTGAGGTTTTTATTTTAATTTTTAAAAATTGTAAGAAAACTTGTTAAAAGAGGTGTTTGACAACCATGACAATTTTATGTTTTGAAAGTGATTTTATTCTTAAACAAAAAAAGAGGGTCTCGCCTCTTTCTTTTTTCTTGTGGTCCCCCACTTTATTTGGTCATGTGCGGTGGTTACTCTTTTTTGTAATCACATCCCTCCAAACATGATAATTTTATGTCATGAGTTGGTTCACTTTTTATTTTAATACAATTTTTTATCATGAAAGTGTACAAAAAATTATCATGCAACCAAACACCCCATAAACATAGAATTAACATGTTTGTTGAGGCATGATAACAAGAAGGGTAAACTATATATAATTTAACAAGGCGGGGGGACACAAGAAAAAAAGAAAGGCCTCATCCCTTTTTACCCAAAAACAATCTACAAATGATATTTTGTTTCATAATCTCCAAACATGTCTTTCAACAAATTTTGTGAAAGAAATATATTTTGCAGGAGATTTTATTTTATGATACAACCAAACACCTTATCAATGTATTTACTCTTAAATTTAGTGCAATGTTTAGTTACACAACAGATTTCTATATATGTACTGAATTAAAATAGTATCTAATGGGGTGTTTGGTTGCATGATATTTTTTTGTACACTTTCATGATAAAAAATTGTATTAAAATAAAAAGTAAACCAACTCATTACATGAAATTATCATGTTTGGAGGGATGTGATTACAAAAAAAAGTAACCACCGCACATGACCAAATCAAGTGGGGGACCACAAGAAAAAAGAAAGAGGTGAGACCCTCTTTTTTTGTTTAAGAAGAAAATCACTTTCAAAATATAAAATTGTCATGGTTATCAAAAACCTCTTTTAACAAGTTTTCTTACAATTTTTAAAAATTAAAATAAAAACCTCAATTATCATGCAACCAAACACCCCATAAGATAGTCTTTTTTTGGTCGAAGTATCTGAGATAGTCATGCACATGAAATTGTCATATTTGATGAAATCTGATAACAAAAGGGTAGAGATCATGCATGACTAAAATAATATGGAGGAACACAAAGAAGAAGAAGCTATCACTTCTTTCTTATCTAAAAAGAAAGTGCTGTTCTTTTTTTTTAAATTGTTATGAAAAAGTTTTGTAAACAAAATCTTTTTTGTAATTCTACTAAACACTTTATAGCGTTTAAAATATAAATTAGTACCTTAAAACAGGAGGAAGACAATTATCAGATAACCCCCGGAGGAAATGAAGACAAACCAGCGGCCCCCCTTCCGCGTCTGCCGCTCAAACGACTCGCTTCCGACCGCCGCAGTCGCAGTCCGTCTCATGCCGTTGAAAGCGTGTAGGGCTCTAACGGGCAAGAGCGGCGGCGCAGGGCGGCGACTTCTTGGGTGGACGGTGCGAAGCTCGTAATCGTCTCACAGGTACAGATCTGCTCCGTCCCGGCCGCTCGATCCATCGGCCTTTTGCCGTCCAATCGTCCGGGCGAGTGGGTTGTGATGCGACGCGTCCGCTGCGCCGCCGCCGCCGCCGCCCCCCCGCCGCTTGCCACCGCCGTGCATCATGGCGTCGATCCGTCGGACGCTGTCGCCAGCCCGTGACCTCGTGCGACATTCCCAGGAGCAGCTCCAGCCGCCGCCGGCGCAGCAGCCGCAAGCGGTCTTCTACGGGCACAGGCCCTCCCCGCTGTCGTCATCATCCTCGGCGGCGGCGCCCCCCTCCCTCCCCCACCGCTCTCCTCCTGCGCATTCCGTGCTCAAGGCGTTTCGTCGCTTCATGGCGGGTGGCGGGCTGTTCTCGCAGAGGCAGCCCGGGTTGCCCCAGGTGGCGAGGAGCAGGTTGGCGCGGCAGCAGCCACCCTGGCGGAGACCGCTTATGCGCTTCTTATTTTGCTTGGTGCTCGGTTTCTTGCTGGGCCTTTTACCCTTCTCCCACCTTGACGGCTTCCGGCCCCCCGTCGAGCTCCCATTCGAGATGGGGACCCCTTTCCCTCGAGGCGGCAGCGAAGACGAGACTGCCGCCGCCATCCAGGTTGTGGAGGACGTGGGTGTTGGCGGGATCGAGGTGGATAAAGGCGTTGATGAAGCTGCCGGAGTCGCCGGGAAGCTGCTGATCGTGGTGACACCGACCTACAATCGCGCTTTCCAAGCATTTTATCTCACTCGATTGAGCCAGGCGCTGAAGCTCGTACGACCGCCCGTGCTCTGGATCGTTGTTGAGATGGGGACGGCGTCTGCGGAGACGGCGGAGCTGCTGAGGCGGACGGGAGTCACGTACAGGCATCTTGTGTGCGACAAAGGCCTTTCGGACATCAAGGATAGGGGCGTCTACCAGCGTAATACTGCCCTTGATCATATAGAGCGTCACAAGCTGGATGGCGTCGTGTACTTCGCCGACGATGACAATGTCTATACCACGGAGTTGTTTGAGCACATCAGGGAAATCAGGTGCAGAGTTGGCTGCAATTCTTGTTGTCTAGAATTTGTGTTCTTAGAAACAATAGTTCAAGTCAGAAAATTTTCAATGATCCGTGCTTTCATGCTAGACCAGGAATTATATTGTTCAAGGCCTATAAGCTTCACAGGTACCTTTCTATATTTTTACCTGGCATTAGTCACTAGACTCAACCTCAACCCACCTAATCTATCAATTTACCTATGGCGGAAATGGGGGCAAAATTTCAACCGGCTACTCATTACACCATCCTAGTTTGCACCATTCAGATGTGATAATATGCCATTTCCATTTTGTTCAGATATCATATTGCACTTGACGTCTTTATCATGCCTACCAGCTGAAATCCTTTTTCACATTAGGTGGGCTGGCATCTCAAGAGGGAACTGAAAATTTTTATGGGATTGGACAACTCCATTGTTTGTTTTAGGCTAGACTGTATTATTATGAGTCATGGCAATCTTTACTGTCATCTATTCCCATCAACTCTCTAGTGGGCACCCAAATCTGTATAATGTAAATTTGATTTTCCTAACATGGGCAATGAAGGTGGAAAGTGAAGCAAAGAATTGAAGTTGAGAAACAGGGCTTGGTCTTAAGCCTTAAACGCTTAATCCAGGAAATACATGGACAAAATAAAAAGTGAGTACCTCATGACTATGTTTTAGCTATTGGTTTCTGGTAGCTCATATGTATGCTTGACCACTTTATGTCATCTGAAGAAAAACATAATTTGTGAGGTTTGTTTATTTGGAGGATATAATTAATATGTGCATTGTACAATTCTGCTACCTTGCATCTGTAGAAAGAATGTATTAATAATATATGTATGAGGCTGTTTGAAAGGCCATTGAGTTATAAACATGCACTTCTAGAAATAAAGAAACTTAAATTTATAATATCCAAAGGTGCTGAAAATCCCCTCTTTCTCTCTCTATATGTCTGTCTATTGTGCTGTCAGGCTGAAATAGAAAAGGTGACATTTAGTTTTGCTCAAGGAAAGATGGAATGTATCGGTTTTGGCTGATCCAATCAGTATTCCAGACAACCTACCTGATCCCGATGACATAGAAAAGGAGGTATTGTTTTACTTAAGTAAAAAAAAAAGGATTGGCTGGTCTAATCGGTTTTCTGGCCGACCTATCTGATACTGCGATGAATCAACCAATCCCTTATGGGGTGGCACAAGGATTGGCCTGTAGTGGGCAGGATGACCCAAGATCAGCCAATACTGGCCCAACTTTGTATATTTATATAATTTTAATAATTCATTATTTTAATCTATTTTAATACTTTCATTTTAATTTCAAACACTATTTCAGAGATTTAACTATATTACAATTCATAAAATACCTATCTTAGCAAATTGACTGTAAAATCTATTTTAATTACCCATAAAAAGATAGTTAATATTAATAAAATTATCAAAATGTATAAAATAAAATATCTACAATCAATTAACATATCTATAACCTTTTTCACTCCTACTATTCTATTAAATTTAAAATGTCTTTATTTAGAAAAATTTTATTTGAAAATGATAAGAAATGAGTATCCTTCTTTTCACTATTTTTGATTGTTTTTTTATTTTTGCATACAGACTTAGTAATTTAAAATTGGATTCTTTGTGGATCCATATTGGACTTGAACTGGATCCATGTTGATATGGCATATCAAGATCGGGCAGGGGCAGATAAATCAGATCCCCATCCACGGTACTTCCTACCTTGGTTTTGCTTGATGCAAAATATTGTATCCATCAATTTATGATTGAAGATAGGCACGAACAATGATTCATCAACTGTTTATTCATTTCCCTTTCTCCAGATACCAGTCTATGCTATCATATTCAACCATGTTGACTCTCATGTATCATGAGGCTGACCTTTTCTTTCTTTATTTTGCTACCTCTGTAGGAGATTTGGCACATGGCCTGTTGCCATGCTTTCCCAGAGTAAGAATAAAGCAATCTTGGAAGGCTCAGTTTGTAATGGAAGTCAAGTGATTGGTTGGCATACTAATGAGAAGAGTAAACGACTCCGAAGATTCCATGTTGACATGTCTGGTTTTGCATTCAACAGCACCATACTTTGGGATCCCAATACATGGCATCGTCGAACACCACAGAGTATAAGACAATTGGACACTGTAAATGAGGGTTTTCAAGTATGCTTAATCTAGCTTACTTCGTTTTTGCAAGAAAAGTTTGTTCTTCATCATGTTAACAAAGTTGCAGGAACATCATTTTTCTGAAAAGATAGCCTATTGATCAGAGACTCACAACTCACACTTAACAATTGGCATAGATATTTGTTTGATGTCATAATTCTAAAGGAATTTCTGCTTATACCTCTCATTCTTGTTTTTGTGCTGACACACACACATATATGATGTGGGATAGAGATGAAATTGCATCATCTACCTGCCAACATAAACCTGGTATGTCACCTGGAAGGCTGAATAAACTCTGCTGGGCCTCTCAATGACTAGATTGGGCTGACGACCTGTGGAACATGGGCTCAGCTAGATCTTGGAATCAACTAGGAAAAAGCTGAACTGGCCTGCTGCTGGTTAAGTCAGCCTGAACAGGCTGAATCAGTTGCCTATTAACTGGTGATGGGCTGAATGAAACTGCTTAACCAAATCACTATCAAATGGGCCTACATGACACTTCCATAGTCCACAGAATTGGCCAATCTAGATCGGGATTGGCTGATTCTTGAATCGGATTGGCACTGCACCTGTCGATCCGGTTTTCCCTTTGAGCAACTGATTCAAGGTTGATTCCTAGAGGAATTGGCCTGGATCAGGAGAATCAACCATGGATTGACCGATCCCCTGGGAACCCAGACTCGAGGAGAAATCGGTCGATCCTCTTTTCTTACCCCAATTCCACCCCCTCCCCTGATCCTCTCCCTCCACCCCTTATGGCCTAAGGCCGATCGGGGCGAGACTTTCCCTTTCTCCCCTGGTAGTTGGTTCACCCATCGTGGGGGGACCTTTGCAGAAGTCACCCGAAGGGGTGATATTTCTCTCCCCCTTGGCTTTGCCCCTTGGGAGCTTGGATCGGATCCTTGTCCTGTTGTCCCTCCGTGTCTGGAAATCCTTATCTAATATGAATTCTAATTATTGTTTTATTTCTTCTATGTGTCAGAAAAATGTCGGACGAGGAGTGAAGTGCCCCCGCATATCATGATATTGGATGGCAACATGGTCATATGTTAGATTGTGAGAAGAAGAGAGTGAAATGTAACTGGTGTGGGAATGAAATGAATAGAAGTGTTTATGAACACATATATGAGATTAAGCTTCTTAATTCTACCACGATTGTCTTGGTGCTGAAGAAAGATTTTCTGAAGGACATTTTTGACCTCAAACTTATCAGTTTTCTAAATTGCTGCTATAAGATCATCACTAAGATCTTAACCACCAGACTGAGCAATTACATTGACAAGCTTTCTCTACCTTCACAAACTGCATTTATACCAGGGCATTACATTCTTGATAATTATATGGCAGCCCACAAATGTTTGCATGATCAGAGGATCAGACATAAGGAATATATTTTACTTAAGCTAGATTTTGATAAAGCCTATGATAGAGTGAGTTGGGACTGTTTAATTAGGATAATGCGCCTATGGGCTTCAACAGCAAATAGATTTCATGGATAAAGTCATGCATTTCTACTGCTAGATTCTTTATACTTATAAATGACAAGGACTTTGGCTTTTTTCCCCTCTTCTAGGGGCTTGAGATAGGGGGATCCAATCTCCCCTCTTTTCTTTGTTCTGGTCAGCCATGTCATTAACATCATGTGGGAAAGGGCTTCTATGGCAGGCTTAATTGAAGGTATAGTAGTGGGGAGTAGTAGTGAGTAGATTACCCATCTTTTATTTACTGATGATACTATTTTATTTTCTGCTGCTAAAGCTGATAAATGCCTTAGTATAAGAATCTTACTGTATATGATGCAAGATGTTACTGGGCCTCCCTCCCGATTAATTATTTAGGGCTCCCTCTTTCAGACAAAGGAATTAAGTACAAGGATTGGGAGTATGTTGTTGATAAAGTTGAGAGCAGACTGCAGGGATGGAAAGGAAGATTGTTATTTACAGGAGGCAGACGAATCCTCTCCAAGACAATCTTACAGAGTATACCTTTATACTTTTTTTCCATTATTAAGGTCCCAAAAGGTGTTTGTAATAAGTTGGAGACGAATAAAGCCTGTTTTTTTTTCTGGCAGGGTAACAATGACAAGAAAACTCACATCTGGTGAAGTGGGACCATGTTTGTAGACCGATAGAGGAAGGAGGAGTTGGACTTGTTCCTTTTGAGGTTAGCAACAATGCTTTGCTGTGCAAATGGTTGCGGAAAATCAACAAGAACAGAGATGCTCTGTGGGCCAAGATTGTGATAAATAAGTATGGAGTAGGGACAAATGGGGAGTGGATCTCAGACATCAGCAGGTGTGGAAGGTTGTCCAGTATGTGGAAGGGTATTTTGCATAATCAGGACCTATTCCAGTCAGCTTCATCAATCAAACTTGGTAATGGAACCAATACAGGATTCTGGAATGACAGATGAATTGGTCATACCTCCTTAGCCGAGGCTTTCCCTCTGCTTCATAATATCTGCAAATCACCACTTGCCAGGGTGAGTCATCTTTGGGATGTCAACAATAAATGGTGTCTTCCGTTTAGAAGGAAATCTAAAAGATGAAGAGATTGGTGAACTGACTCCTCTCTATGCTGGAAGAGTACAGCTGTGTTGAAGATGTGGAAGATGAGAACAAGTGGTTACCTTCTAGTACAACTACGTTTTCAGTCAATTCTGTGTCTAGGAGAGTTATCTTTGGAGGTGTTTTTGTTCCTTGGAACAAAGCTGTCTGGAGGACAGCTTTTCCTATTAAAATCAGGTTGTTTTTGTGGAAAATTTGCAGAAATTGTCTTTCAACCAGGGGCCTTCTTAGTGGGCACTGTCTGGATTTGTCTAACTCTTGTGTTTTCTGCGTCTGCAAGGCTGAATATATTTATCATCTTTTCATTCACTGTGGGGTTAATGCTTACCTTTGGAAAATGCTTTTTAGAGTATGGAAGATACCTTGGAGGGAACCTGTTTCGGTCTCCTCTACTGTTATGGCTTGGGCCTCTTTGAACCCTTGGCCAACGAACTCACTAATGTGGGATCTCAATCTTCCTGTGTGGCTTTGGGCTATCTGGACCACAAGAAACAGGCGAATTTTTGAGGACTGTTATGAGCATCCAAAGATGATCTTTAAGAGGATGGGCTGGTTTCTTAATGATTGGCTCTTCGCTTTCAATGGTGGCCATCCTGACGATGGGGTGCTTAGGGGCTGGTGCTTAACTTTTGATGCATTCTTTATGTAATCACATCCTCCCACTATCCCCTTGATAGTGGTTTGGTACTTTTCTTTGTTTGTCTTTACTTGTATTCCTTTTCTTTTGTGAATATAATGAATTTGTGGCTATTTTTGGTCATATTCAAAAAAAGAAAGAAAGAAAAAAGAAACACATATGTGGGATTAATGGGAATGTGAAAAAGTGTGAGAAGGTACTGATGGAAATCAGAGAAGAAATAAGAGCATATTTAATCAGGAGAGTATCACAGATGGAGATATGTATTGAGCAGAGAGTCGACTTGCACGATGAGTTGCTCAGAGGAAGAGACAAATTTCATGTTTAAAAGTCTAAAGGTAAATCACATGCTCACGTTGAGGTTGATTCATTTAAGTTTTGATGAAGAGGAGGCACAAGTTAGGAGAGCAATGCATGAAAGTATGACTCATGCTTGTGAAGATGAGGAGAGAAGAATGGGGGCAGGAGGATCTAGTTTGGCTGGTCATAGTCAATTTGGCTGACAAAAACGTCCATGTATAAGTAGAGTGACAAAGGTCAATGGACGATTAAGCAGATTTTAAAAGGAGTTATGATTACGACAAATACTACAAAGAAGGCAATTAAGCACATTTGTTCATAGTTTTTACATGCATATATATAAAAACTTAACTTTTTTTAAATGTGTATATGTTGGCACTCAAAATTTCTAGATGAAATATAAGCATGTGTAAATAGGGAATGAAAATATTTAATTCCCTATGGCCTACCAATTAAGAAGGGCCTAAGGTCATATGCCTAAGACCGGCCAAATATGGCATATGAAGAAATGGAGCCCCCTCCATATGATGAATATGTTCCCCTAAATCAGGACCTCCCAATGTAATCCATCATGCCAGTGGATCCCATTCAAAAGGACCCAATCCAGCCCAAGAAGAGGCCGGGTCCTCAAGTATAGTCATCGGACATATCTTCTATCTAGCTAAGAAGAAAGGGAGGTCAGAGGCAGCCTGTACAAGCCATATTGGCTTTTATTTGAGGGCCTCGGAGATGCTCATAGAGGGACATGTTTATAGTTGAGCATATGGCATCCGAACAGACCCATCCTAAAGGACCCAATCCAGCACATTAAAGGGCCGGGTCCCCAAATCCATGCAACATGTCTCCTGTCACCAACAGAATTCTAAAAAAAAAAAAGAGAGAAGGCCGGATATGGCAAACAGAGGTCAGATGGGCTCCTGTTTAGAAGACCCGGCCATAATGATTCAAAGGATAGGTTGTCAAATGGGATGCTCACAGCCGGATATGTATAAGAGAGAAGAGAGGGCAGCCATCTAGCCCGGAAGTTGGAAGGAGGCCCAATTCTATAGATTGAAGAGATGGGTCCTCACACATATGCTCAAATCAGCACAAAAGAAAAAACAGATGAGAGGGGGGGCAATCAATAATCAATGGGATTCAATTCAGCATGAGAAGAGGCCGAGTCCTCAAGGATATCCATATATGCATATGCTTGAGAAACATAAGGGATAATTGATGAAGATCCGACTGAAAATGATACATAAATCAGGAGGATGCACACATAGGCACATCCTCATATAGCCGACCATCTATCTATATGCTGAATGCAAACATGATAGAGAGCAATTGAGGTGCTGCCGACAGATGATTGAAGAAGAGAAGCTGGAATTTTATACACATCCATCACATATGCTCACCCGGGGATAGCTTGAGTGATGTTCACCTTCTCGGCCTGACCCCAAGTAGAAGAAGAGAACACCCGGAAGCTTCAACCAGCAGGATCAATGGTCTCTCTTGGCAGGATTCAAGCTGCAGCAGGCCTATGGAAAGAAGATGGTGCGATAGAGAAAGGTGAAAAGGACAGCTAGAAGAAGGCCTCGCGGGTGAAGAGTTTATCTCCAACTAGGAGACTTAACAAGAAAACTGATAGGAGGAGGATCCGGGGGAGAAAAGGCAGGCTGCGCAATTCAAAATCAGACTCGGGAGGGAAGCCAAAGTCATCCAATGGCCGGGGTTAATTGATTGGATCTTAATTCATATCGGTTCATTAAGAAGGCCTCCCGGACCCTTAATGGGATAATATCCAATGGATCCACCTTAATGGGGTATCCGATGGACAAGTCATTAACAAATGTGATTACCGGATTGTCAAGTCATCCCGGATCCTTAACAGGATTAATGTCCAATAAGGGGGATCGATGGCTTGGATTAAGTAGGGCTTTCATCAACCGGATGGACCATATATCCAATGAAGGGCTGAGATGAAAAGGACATGCATCCAAGGGTCAGATTTGGCTGTCGGATGACTTAATTGGATTCATCATGTTCTGGATCCCCGACAGCATAATTAAGATGGTTTAATTGGATCCTTGATAGGATAATACCCACCGGATCCATCCTTAATTGGATGTTTGATTGAATGAGTTAATTCCCTTCTCGGATGCAACAAAGCCTAGCTCCAATTAATTTATGCATAAGATATGTGGAGGGCTTGGATTGGGCTATCAAGAGAGGAGCCGGGACACTCAATCAAGGGCCAGGATTTATGTTTAAATGTGAGAGGGATCCGATGCCAATTGAGGGCCGGGATCATCCAAAGACTTGGTCAAGCCCCACTCTCCCCACGATTGGAGAACATGGCCCCACTCCCTCCACCCGCACACTCCCTTGCAGCCCACTCCTCCTTGGGTGAACATCACCCATCCAAGAGCCTATAAATAGGGCCAGCTCCGCACATGAAAAGGGGTCGGAGAGAGCAAGAGCAGAAGGAGGGAAGAGGAAAGGGGAAGAGGTTCTGCAGGATTTCTGTCAAAGAAAAGCATCCGAGCAAGTTCAAGGCAGGGAGGTTTTTGCAAGGGAATCCAGGACAGGTCTTGAAGGATTTGAGGTAAGATATCATACCTATTGACCAAGCCGTCCCCTCCTTTAGATAATATGATCATTAGGAGCCCAATTCCTTTATCTACTTTTCTATATTAGTAGATGACCTCCTCACTTGAACCTGCAAATTCTCAGATATATATATATATACTAGGACCTTATAGACCCCCCCCATTCCTCAAGCTTCTCGGATATACATTTGGGCCTAGTCCCGAAATAGGAGGAAGGCCATGTCCCTATACTTGAATTGACCCCATATTTGAGCCTATATTGCTCCCCGGATATCCTCCCATATATTTTTTATATAGACCTTCGGGACAGACCTGTCACCTCTCTCATTTCCCTCATAACAGTCCTCCTCCGGCCTGGAAATTATGATCAAGGTTTCTCAAAATTCAACTACAGCAGAAGTGCAGTTAAGCAAGTGAAGAGAAGGTTATACCCGGCCTCCTTGGGACCCACATGATGGACCAAGGATTCCCCGGGTAGCCTTACATTAAACAAGGACTTGGAGGAAAGATGGCCAACCGGGCCTTGATGAAGACATTGGCATCCGACCATGGAAGCATGCAGTCCATGATCCGAGGGTGCCAAGGGGCTGACCAGAGCCCAATATTGGGCACAGTTCCATAAATGTGCTCCGGACAATATCAATTATGCAGAGGGTCCTTTTGATCTATCTTACAATAAAGAAGACCAAGTAAGGGACAGAATTCATGATGAGGAGCCTTGAATAAAGAGGCTATGGATACATGTGTACCTCACCATATGAGGATGTGTAAATTGCCATATGGCATGATTAATATACATATGATGATCATGAGAACCATATGCTCATAATAGGTCATTATGGAGGCATAATATGGGACCAAGTTTTGAGCAAGATCATGAACAGCCCTTTGGCTTGCCTCATAATAGAGAGGGCCGGCTATGAGACTGACCCATATGAAGAAAAGGGAGGGGTGACTTCAATATGATAAAACTGAAGTTCAACTCCATCAACATATCCTATGGTTTCAACTAAATATAGGATAGTGATCAATGATCTCCTCTCTTACATATAGGTGATCCATCAAAAGAAAATGAACCAAGTCCGGACATAATTGGACAAGGTAAGAGGTCAATCACCAATATATGTAAAAATCAAGGTCGGGAATAAGCATCGTAGCCTGATCCATATGTCCCGGACATAATTGGGCCAAATCCTCGGATAAAGTACAACCCTATATACCTATTCTGGACAGGAGTTGGGGCAATATGCCCACTCCTTACTGAGTGATCCTATAATTGAGAGAGCTTATGAGCTCGGCTCAGGATTGGAACAAAGAAATTCTCATATTTGAATGATATCCACATATCCTGGATAACAACCGCAACCATAACCTCCATTCCCTTGGTCCATCTCTCAATGGAGAGGGAGCTAATAATCTTACCTACCAAGAGGGGAGGGTGGTTTGCATAAACCTATACCCTTGAGGGATACAAAGAGGGCATGCTTTGTATCATATGGTCTAGGCAATCCAATACCATCGCATACATACAATTGAAGGTTCAGTCTGATAATAAGGGGACTGGATCTTGACCTTCGGATTTCAGGTATATGGTCCTGGTTTCAGATCTACCCATTGAAGGGGATTAGAGGGATATTGCTCTAAGAATAGATAAAAAAATTTGAGGCCGGACATATGAATCAGGGCTAAGTTATCTCAAAATATAGTGGAGTTTTCACACCCGGGAAACCCATTTCCATGACTGCCTAATCAGAACATGGAGAAAAGGTTCAGGAGGGTTTAATAGGGCAGATTTATAGTCGAGCATGGGTGGGTCAGGTGATAATCATTTCAGGCTCATGTAAGCCCAGTTTTGCATAAGATTTCAGGCCTCATTTATGGAAGGATTTGAATGAAGGATTGATAGAAGATCCAAAAATAAATCTTTCGGGCTTATATAAGCCTTATGTGGGATGGCTTCTCAACATACCTTGCTAGGTACAATTCTGGCCTATCTAAAGGCCGGCCCTGAGCATTAGTTCATGTTATCGAATTCGGAATGTTAAATCCAGTCACATAAATCTTGATTATCTCGGATCCTGAAGAAATAGGCAAGGGTCCATATATATATATACAGGACCTAGTTTCCGACAGAATGTTGCTAGGATATAGTCAATTTCAGGTGCTAAGTCTGAAGGATGAATAGAGGAGGTCTCAGCCTTGAATTCAAATGCAGTTGGGGTCATTCGAATCCAAATGAACCTTATTGCATTTATAAGATGGACAGAATACCTACTAAGAATAGACCTTAAGGCATGGTTTAATATAATTATTCCATGATCTATATAGGAGGGCAGGTATAGATCCGAATTCAGGTGATATTTGGAAGCCAATTGCTCACTTTCGGATTGATCCTTATGTCAAGAATATGATTATATAAATCCCAAGACAGCCGGGGGCCTTCATCCATAAACTTCCGAGAGAATAGCCAGGACCTGATTTCAGGGGATAGGTCCAAGGGATATCTAACTCTGATCCGGATTGTGCAGAAGGTTGAGAGGGAGAGCTTGCAGCATATACACATATGTGTATATAGGTTCCATATGGTAAACTTATAATCAGACTTATGTTGTCTCAATATCATACGCTTCAGGTTTATATAAGCCCAGGTCCAGGTATGAGACTTCAGACCTCATATAGGGAGGGATATGACAACCATCATGAAGAAGCTCCAATACATAACTTGGTGCTTCGGAGATCTACATATATATACAATTTAGTCCCTTAAAGTTCTGACTTTAAGTTTGATCTCGGTCCTGAACATAATCAGGTTATTCCTTAGACTATACAAATCCGACTGATTTTACTTTAGGCTGAGATCATGGCTCGAATATGGGCATGTTTCAGAACAGAGCCTGACATATGGTTAGGTATAGAATCCTGAATTTTAGGACCCCCATCCCGGAGGTTCATATTCCAGAAATCTATAAGTAGGATTCCAACCAGAGATAGCGTGGTTTTGCTTCCGGAATTTTAACTCTAAGCATGGCCAGCCCGATGGGTAAATGTGGATGAGATTTCGATTAGTCTTGAATCTGAATATAAATAGGCCATGGACAGCTGGTGAAAGAGGCCATATAAGTGCCTTAAGGGACATGCATTTCAGGCCCATACAAACCTGGACCCTTACATGACTTAGTGCCATCATATGATAGGTCTCGGTCGATGCCCATTTAGTCTTCTATTGACACCCCATATAGGACCATATAGCAGTCCTCCATATGACACGTATTGGCCTCATATATGGCTACATTCAATCCCCTACTTGACCCCATACAAGGTGCATATATATGTATCAGGTCTTAGGTCCGGTCTAATCTGGATCATAAACCAGATTTGAATCCGGGACAACCGGGGAATATGGCAAAATCCTATGCATGATTTGGGCCAAACCGGATAGGGCTGAGCATACAAGGTGGAAGAACCAAAGATTTCTAAACCTGAGATTTTGGGCATACCACCAAGTCTAGAATACTGAGACTTAGAATTTAGGGTGTCTAACTATCTTAGTCTAGGATAGTCCAAGAAACCCTTGGAAAGAGAACATGGTCTCTTCCCAAGCCCTAGCATATCATGCTTGAACCCTCTAAATTTTGCGGGTAAGGCCACATCCCAAATACCTACTAAGTCTAGAAATAAAGACTTAGGTAGTATACTGTTTTTTTTTACCACCAAGAAAGAGCTTGAATTGGCGCATATGGCCAGATTCCACTTTGTCCAGGATAAAGGGACCTATATGAGATTACTATCTTGATCTGAATATGCTCAGATCTCGATTAGCCTCAATAATTCAACCTATGTCTTAATGTAAGATATTAGGTTGAGAGACTAATCCATTGCAAGGTATTATTAAAATCCTTGCCCATACCCTTGAGTTTAAATATTAAGCTTTTTTTGGCATTGTCATTTAACTTTATATGGTCAGCTTGCATTCCATTGCTTTTATGGGTCATAATCCCCAGATGTTGACATTTTGTGGATGAATGTTTTCTTTTATATACAAGTTGCTACGACAGTTAATCAAGGGTGTCCGAGAGTCTCGGTGTAATTAACATCGGAAATTCGCAACTTCCGATGGAGAGAGGTCCAAAGACAAGTTTTATGAACCCGAACCTCGACATACATATTTTATGCATACTACATATTTTGGCTAATATTTTCTATGAAATATATATATTTTCATAGTAGCCAAAGATAGGATATCGAAAGTTCATTTCCCAAATAAACGGAAGACAAATGAATTTTCATGGCATACACCATATTTTTATATTAATAAATATTTTTATACGATATTCATCTTCGAGGTTTCACAGTGTACTAGCTCTAGCTCAAACTACAACTCTAGAGCCAACTCTAGCTCCAACCACAACTCTAACTCCAGCTTCTCATGCTACTTCAGGTGCAAGTTCTACTATTCAGAAGAGTGTTCAAAGGAGTAGAAGATTTGCATGATTCAAATCATTAAAAAAGGTATGCAAACGTAGTATTGGACATGTTATGCAAGAAGAAAAAGCGGGGAAGAGGGAGAAACTAATTATCGAGCAAAGACCTGTGAATCCCATAGATAGTACTCAAGCATATTCTTTTGATGATGACGGGGAAGATTTCATTCTATCTATAGAACACCACTTCCTGTCAGACTTGCATGTGTTAAGAATGCTGCTAGTGTTCATCTTGAACCATGATTGAACTCTCTAGGGGGTGAAAAAGATGGTAAAGATAAAAGAAGTTATTAATTTTGTTCCAAACAAAATAATA
The DNA here is from genome assembly GCA_036172225.1 of Cryptocoryne crispatula var. balansae. Lineage (NCBI taxonomy): Eukaryota > Viridiplantae > Streptophyta > Magnoliopsida > Alismatales > Araceae > Cryptocoryne > Cryptocoryne crispatula. The sequence goes on along the minus strand of CM069930.1, from coordinate 6,418,657 downwards.
TTTTATAGTTATATATTAAAATATAATTGATATAATATATTAAATGGACCATTATTTAATATTTTGTTTTATGTATTTGAATTAGATATAATAAATTTTTTTAACATATGAATAAATAAGTTAAAATTTTTTATTCTGACATTAGTTTGATGGTTCTCAGTGTGGATGCCGAGCAAATAAGGGAAACATGTTGACGGATCGTTGTTCCTACTTGGTTGGGTAGAAATGACATTTTGAATTTTTTAAACATTTATACTGACGGAATGGACCCTGTGTTTTAGATTTTTTGGCCATTGGACTGATGATGAAGCAGCTTTTACCAATGCACTAATGATGAAAGTCATTTTGTAAAGTGGATCGGAAGTTAATTTACCCTTTATTTTATCAAGACGATGTTATCTTTTTTTTGTTTGAGGACTTGTTTTTGGATTTGATTGATATTTGGTTTGAATTGATTTTGGATTTTATTATTTGAGAAGTGTCTTGTTTGTGGTTAAGGCTTGCTTAAGACTTGGTGTCTTTTATCTTTGGGGTTTGTTTTAAGTTTGATTTGGAGTGCTTTGGTTTTTGTCTTATTTGACATATTGTCTTTCAGATTTGATGTGGTTTTGGAGTTTTCTAATTTGAACTTGGAATTTGACAAGTATTCAGATCTGGGGTTTTAAGTTTCAAATATTAGATTTAAAGACTTGGATTTGAGATTTGTTGGGGTTTGAATTGCGTGGATTTTGGTTTGTTGTTTGAAGATTTTTACCCTTGGTTTGGATTTTGACAATCTGGTTTCTGGTTTCATATTTTAAGTTTGAGAACCCTTGGATTTGATTTAGATTTTTGAAGTTTCAGTCCTGAAATGTTTGGGACTTTTTTGTCTTGATTTGAATTTCTCAGTTTCAAGTTCAAATATTTTTGTTTGGGATTTTGGTGCATTGAATTTCAAATTCGAGATTTTAGGCTTTTAAGTTTCAAGTGATTGAAGTTTCAGATTTAAAGACTGATTTGGGAATTTTCAATTCAAACATTTTGGATTGGTAATTCTTTTGACTTTGATTCCATATTTAATTCCTGATTTACAAATTTTGTTATTTAATTTGAAAACTTTGCTTTTCAGTTTCAGATATGTAGATTTAAGATTTGGAGTTTATTGGGTTTTAGATTGTCTAGATGGTTTTGATGATCAGAGGTTTTGAATCAGTTTTAATTTTTGGCATTCGTGTTTCCATTTTTAGATTTGGAAATTTCCTTGATTTGTTATGGTTCCAGATGAGGTTGTGGTGTTTGAATTTTCACGTTTTAAGTTGCCTTTACCAGAATTTTCTGATTCCAATCTTTTAACAGGTTCTCAAGGTTCTGATTCCCACATTCCTCTGATTTTTTAAGTTTGAGCACTTTTCTGAATTTTCAGATTCTGGTGAAGGGTCTTTGAGATTGGAATTTTGGATTTCAGATTCGGAAATATTTTTATGAATTTCAGATCTTAACTTTGGATTTCATATTTAAGGGGGGGGGTTTGGGATTTGAATTCCATAGTGGAAGGTTTTGTAATTTAGGATTTTAAGTTTAAATTTTCAGATTTGTGGACTTGTGAGATTTGAGATTTCGGATTTAACATTTGAACATTTTCAGATTTGAGCTTTCCATTCTTATTAGATTTGATGTTTGAGATTTTGAGTTTAAGTTTTTTTTGTGATGTTCAGCTTTCTGGGCTGCTGATTTTCTTTATTTCTGCAGTTAGGCTGAGCATCCTGTTTCTCCAGTCTTCGACTCTTTAGATGTTCTGCTCAGCATAGATTCCGGTTTGAGTATCTCTTTAGATTCTCAGAGTAGCTGATTTTTACAAAATGGTCAGATATTCAAAACTCCATCTTCTTGGATTCGCTTAAATACTGATCACTTTGGACTTAAGGTCTTGCAGTTTGCAGATTTCAGATTCTTTTAAATTCCCTTATATTCTCAGTTCCTCATTCTCTGCATTTACATTCCATCAGGCCCGTGGGGCTGTACATACTTCTTATAACATCAAATGTGCACCAAACATAGAATTCTTCATTGATTGCTCAATTTGAAATACATATACACGGAGGGAAGGCATGCAAAGCCATAATTACACATGCATAGCCTCCCCATAGCTTAATTAATGGGTATATTCCTGCCATGATATGACATTGGGGTCTTTTACCTTTTTTTGAGATTGACCTTTGTATGTCAACCTTAATGACATAGGGGTGTGCCTAGGGCCAGCCCCTCAACTAATCCATGTGTTAGAATTCTTTTAGGTTATGCTAAGACGTAGGGGCGTGCCTAGGGCCGCCCCCAAATTAATCTTGATTGTTTGATTAATTTGTGAGTTCTTATTTAAATTCGGTTGAGACATAGGGCGTCTTGGACTAACCCTAGTATCATTCTCAATTGGGTTAATTGTTTATTTTATCAAATTTAATAGTCATCCAGCCTGTTTTAAACATTGCCATCAAATGGTCCTGCCTGCCCACTGATCGGGTTGTGCTCCCACAATCTGTTGCTACCTGAACTCTGGTAAATCGGTGAATTCTATTTTCTGGGCTCAAGAAGCCGGTCTGTCTGCAGGATACCCATCCTGGTACACTTGAATTGCTGGTAAGGTGTGCTGGGAGTATCTTGGATGTTTTAATCCAAACTAGGTGTCTATACAGATCACCTGATCTTGTATTGATTTATGTTGATGGGCAAGGGTGGACTAGACCAAACATCCATATGCATTGCTTGATCTAATACATCCTCATCCGATGGGTGTGGGATTGGCAAAATCAAGCATCTATATAGATTGCTCGATGAAGGTTTTAGGAGATGCTTCAATCAGACAAGGCTTATAGGGTGTGGGAGCTTGAATGAAGAGGAAGTAGGGTCCATGGGCATCTGATGGTCTTAACTCTTCCATGCAGCTTCTCTTCTTTTCTTGCTGTCCCAGATAGTTATGAGGAGAGGTAGAGCAGTCGATGGGCCCGCGCTCTTACCTTTGCCTATCCTCCCTTGATCTTTCAGCACTAATGGTGGCAGGAGACTCTGCCAGGTGCTTTGCGGTTTGCCTCAACTGCTGACGATGGCAAGGGCTCTCTCACAGACAATGTCGTGACTGTCTTCCAGCTCCAACAACTGCAGGGAGTGTTGGTAGAGGCCTTTGCGGTGGTCCTCCAGCTCCGATGATGACAGGAGCTTCCATAGAAGTCTTTGCAATCAGCATTTGTCTTTGACGATGGCAAAAAGCCACTTAGATGGCTTTGCGATGGACTCCCGGCCTTGTTGTAGAGCTTGGCAGGGTTGAACGGTTGCTGGAGCTTGTCTGGGGATTGCAAAGCTTCCTTCAGGGTCTCCTTTGTTCATGGCGGCAACAGGCAGAGCTGTGTGCAGATCTTCCGGCGACCCCCCCTCTCTCTCTTGACCATTTTTTGTGCGGAACCCTTTCCTATTGTCACGGGGCTGTTCTTATAGGCATAGAGTCCTACCGTCAGGAGGAAGTCACGAATGCTGTGGGTTCTCCGGATGGCAAAATATGAAAGTCACCAAAGGCTTTTGGGTTGTAGGGCCTCTTCATGATCTTCCTGGTTATCTTCCAGGTCGTCGGAATCCCTTGACCGTTCTGATGGTCTTCAATCCCAGAGATAGGTCTCCTGCCATCAAGGATGGTAGGATCGGAATCGGCCACCGGATCGGTGGGTACCGATCCGATGCGGATTGGATCAGATCAGTCCGATTCTGAGCGATCCGCCCGAAGAAATAACGATCCGGAATCGTTCCGGATCGGTCCCTCAAAAAGTGGTAAAACCTAAAAAAAATACCAAAATAATACTCTAGATCGGATTCCGATCCTATCTAGAGCATTTTGGGAGCGAAATCGGCCTGAAATCGCCCCTAAAATGGTGCTGCGGCAGCCTTGCAGCTGCCGCGGCCATCTTGGCATCTTCCCCGCCGCAGCTACTAGGCGGGGAAGATGGGGCTACCGGGTCCATCGGGACCCGGTAGCCTGACTCCGATGACTTAAGTCACTGGTCCGAACCGGCCGGACCGGTCTGGTCCAGTCACAGAATCATCGAAATTGTTCTGAAATCGACTGATTCGAATGATTCTGGTACCTATTCTATCCAAAAATACCGATTCCGATGGTTGTTTTCTTCGGATCGGTGATTCCGTCGAGAATGGGATCGGCCATGGCCGATCCGATCCAAGAATCGGTTGATCCCTATCCGAATCGGCCGATTCTGCAATCCATGTTATGTTTAGCGCTTCCCAAAAAAAATGTCCTCCTTGAATCTCAAATTAAAATCGAGGAAATGTCTCAACTTGCCCCAGATGGCCATTCGACCCAAGGAGCCATTGGATCTTTGATTCACCTCCTTTGCCCTCCATCCTCTCTAATAAATTCCGTTCCCTCTATCTCCTCTTCCTCCCCTTATTTACCTTCTTTCTCTTTAGGTTTAATTTCCAATAAAAATAGGACAAAAATCAGAGGTAGAAGAGTTCTAGAATGATACCTACATTAGTTAGCTCAAAAAAACATAGAATGTGCCAGGCAACCGAAATATTTAGAAAATATGATCTAGTTAGATGAAATTTGATATGAGGAAAACGATAACATTGATCAAACTTTAGGAGTCTATAAGATTGTATCAGAAAAGGATCCTTACACCAAGGATGAATAAGAGAATTTGGTTGATGCTTATGCTTTCGAATTGAAAAGATTTGAAGAACCATCAGTCTTTGTGGATGAGTTGATCAAGGTGAAGGTCGAATTAAATGGGATTCAAGATGTCAGGAGGCATTTAATGACCTGAAGAAATATTGATGCGGGACAAACCGGCTAGACCGGGCTAAACAGACTGAAAACAAGACGAACCGGCGCTAATCGCCGCTAAACGACCTAAACGAACCCAAATAGAGCAAACCGGCCTCGAACCGGTCGAAACAGACCCGGAACAGGTCGAATGAGGCTCAAAACGATCTGAACCGGTCCAAACCGGCTCAAATTGCCTTGAACCGGCCTGAACCGGCCGGTTCAGGTGTTGAACCGGACCGAACCGGCGTGAACCGGCCTTGAACCCGGTTGGACCGGTCTGGTGGCCGGTCTGGGCCGCGAACCGGCTGGTCGCGGCCGCGCGCGCTTGCTCGCGCGTGGGACGGAGGGGAAGGGGGGGTCGTGGTGGTTGCGTGGCCATTCCAGCGACTGTCGACCACTGTCGCCGTGGCGGCATCGCGGCAGTCCTGCGAGGCCGCGGGCCGCGACAAAATGGCCGAGGCAGGTGGGCGAGGCCGGGCGGCGCCCGCGTCGTCTTCGCCGTCCGGACTCGCCCACGCTCGCGGTGTCGTCGGATGGGGCAGTGCGCAGGTGGCGGAGCAGGGCAGGCGACGGCTTCAGCTCCTCTGGCGATGTCCGGCCGTCGACCTCGCGGACGATGGAGAAGGGGACGGCGCCGGGAGGACCGCAGGGAAGGAGCCGCGGAGGAAGGGGGATCTGGGGATCGCTGGATCCTCTCCCTCCTTCACCGTCTTCTTCTTCCGCTTCTTCTTCTCCTTCACAGTTCTTTCTCGACGACCCCGATGGCGGAAGGGGAGGAAGCCGAGGCCGGGGATTTGTCCGCCGTGGAGGGAGTGACCGGAGGACGTCAGCGATGGCCGCCTGGGGTTCGGTGGGAGAAGTTTTCCGGAGGAGAAAGACTCGGGGATCGCCGGGAAGTCCACCTCGGACTGTGGGAACTGCCGATGTAAAACTGAGAAGGGGAAGGGAGGAGGAATGGCACGGAGGCCAGAGGATGAGGAGGAGGAGAGGATCGGCCACCTGCCGGAGGGTGGAAAGAGAAGGGGGATATCGCCATAGGGGGGGTGGAGAGGAAGAAAACGGGGCAGAGCCCCTATGCGGGACACCAGGCCGAAGCCGATTCCAAAAATTCCAATCGATTACTGTTCGTATGTACATGGCTCCTTCTTATATAGAAGGAGAGGAGAAAATTTAAAGAAAAGGACTCCCTAAGAAGACTATTTACAGACTAGTCCATTTAAGGACTCAATTTAAAAGATGCTCAAAAAATGTCCCCATCAAATATTTGTGAAGCCAACCTTGCTCAAACCGCCAGTTCCAAACTAGACTTTAATCCTATACATCTCAAACTTTGAAGGTTCTCTTAGAGCAATGCTGACACAATTAGACAAAGAAGGGAAAGAGCGAGCTACATACTATCTATCAAAAATAATTGATCCTTGTGAGAAAAAATATACAACCATGGAAAAGACTTGTACTGCCGTAGTTTAGGTAATCTAGAAGCTTAGGCATTACTTTCTGGCCCACTAAGTTAATCTCATTGCTCGCATAAATCCTATCAAGTTTCTACTTGAAAAATCTATCCTAACTGACTGGCTAGCATATTGGCAAGGCTTCCTTTCTCAGTTTAACATCACTTACATTCAGCAAAATGTGATCAAGGGCTGTGCAATTACTGAATATCTTGCCCATCACCCTATTCTAATCTTTGACTCTGTCCAATTAGAATTTCCTGACGAGGAATTGATATCCATTCAATCTTCCAATCTTTGGACTTTGGACTTTGACAGGGCTTTGAAATCTCAAGGTAGAGGGATAGGGATCATTTTTCTGTCACCTGAAGGTGTCAACATTCCTCAGGTTTTTCAGCTTCACTTTCTAGCAACAAACAATATAACTGAATATGAAGCCTTGTTAGCCGAGCTGGAGGTTGCTCACTTCTATGGTGCCACTAAATTAAGGGTAATTGGTGAAAGTCAATTGATTCTCCGCCAAGTGCTTGCCAAGCATCGCACATCACATCTTGGGCTCAAACCGTATCAAGAACTCACCATATGTTACATCAAATTGTTCTCCAAGCTTGAATTCATGCATGTTCCTCGTGCTCATAACATTCTTGCTAATGCTCTCACTTCCTTAGCATCTTCACTATCTGTCCCACTAGACTGACATGTTAGGACAATCTATGTTCACTATTGTACTATCCCAGTAATAGAAGATGCATAATTCTTAAAGATTAAAGAGAGGTTTGAAAGGAAGGAGTGTATTGGGCAAAATGAGGAAGTTTCTTTGGTTGAGCTAGAAGAATTAGAAAAAGGTGAGAATTTGGTTGAGCTAGAAGAATTAGAAGAAAGTGAGAAACCATGGTATTATAAGATTGCGAGCTACTATCAGGATCAAACATATCCATCAGGATCAACTGCTGAGGAGAAGAAAGCTATCAGAAGGGTCTCCTAAGGATATGTGGTCATAGGAGGAGTGCTCTATAAGATAAGTCTAGTTGGAGTTTTATAGAGATGCATAGACGAAGATGAGGTTGAATTGGTGCTTAAAAAAGCACCTATTGGAGTGTGTGGAGGCTATGTGAATGCTCAAGCTCTTGTCAAGAAGATCATCAGACAAGGCTACTATTGGCTTACTTTAAAAGAAGATTGCTCAATATTTGTTCGACACTATCATCAGTGTCAACTTCACGCTGCCAAGATCCATTTCCCAACATCTTCCCTTCACCCAATTTACGGTGCCATGCTCCTCGTCCGACATTTTATTTACACCACATAGCATTATACACATTATTAGGCAAATGAAATTCTCCCCTCACTGAAGGGGGATGAAATATGTAGAATGAAATTCACCCCCAGGGCCAGCCGGCCAGCCCCCATTGGAGGATTTCACCCCCCAATGGGGTGATTTCACCCCCAAATGGGGGAATTAAAGCCCCCCTGCCCAAGGGGGGGTCTGTTCACTTGAACAGTCACTTTGGGGGTGATTGGTCAACACCCCTGACGGGGGGTGATTAGCACCCCTTCGGGGGTGCAATTCAACCCCCATTGGGGGGTGAAATAATCCCCCCAATTGGGGAATTAAAACCCCCCTGCCCAAGGGGGGTTTGTTCACTTGAACAGTCACTTTGGGGGTGATTGTTCAACACCCCTGACGGGGGGTGATTAGCACCCCTTCGGGGGTGCAATTCAACCCCCATTGGAATCCCCCAATGGGGGAATTAAAACCCCCCATGCCCAAGGGGGGTCCGTTCACTTGAACAGTCACCCCTTCCCCGAAGGGGTGATTAGCACCCCTTCGGGGGTGCAATTCAACCTCCATTTCAGCCCCCAATGGGGGAATTAAAACCCTCTGCCCAACGGGGGGGTGACTGTTCAACACCCCCAAAGGGGTGATTAGCACCCCTTCGGGGGTGCAATTCAACCCCCATTGGGGGGTGAAATAATCCCCCCAATGGGGGAATTAAAACCCCCTTGCCCAAGGGGGTGTCTGTTCACTTGAATAGTCACCCCTTCGGGGGTGCAATTCAACCCCTATTAGGGGGTGAAATAGTTCCCCCAATGGGAGAATTAACACCCCCCCACCCAAGGGGGGTCTGTTCACTTGAACAGTCACCCCTTCGGGGGTGAAATTCAACCCCCATTGGGGGGTGAAATAATCCCTCCAATGGGAGAAGGGAGAGCCTGCACTGCAGGCCCTGCAGTGCTGGGCTGGGGGAGGGAGAAGGGGAAGGAAGCACTCCTGCAGCCTGCAAGGGTGCCGAGGAGTGGTAAGGGGCAGGGGGAAGGGGGGATTGGAGGTCCCTCCCCCCCTTACAAACCTGTTGTAGGGGTGGATCGGTCTCTTACAGCCCTGGATTGGCCCTGATTCACCTAGATCGCCGGTGATCCTTGCCCTAGATCTCCCAAGGGGACTTGGGGGAAGGGGAGGAAGCAAGAAGGGGGTTTTTGGGGGATGGATCGGTCCGATCTCCCCCAAATTGGGGGAGTGGGGGAGATCGGACCTTAAATGGTCCGGAATCGATTCCGGAATCGGATCGATTCCGGATCTTCCGGTTTTCCAGAGAATCGGTCCAGATCGACCGATGCCGGATCGATCCAGGTGGATCAGTCCGGGATTGACCAATCCGGACAATTTCGACCGATCCAGCCGGGACTCCCGGCTGGATTGGTTGTTTGGTCCGGAATCGGATCGGTAACTACCGATCCGATTCGAGAATCGGCCGATCCCGATCCGGATCGGCCGATTCTGCGAACCATGCCTGCCATCGGGCGTAGTCTTACCACTTCTGGAACTTCCTTATGGCAGCCTTGCTAAAATGTAGGAGATCCGGAATCAATTCCTACTATCCAGGGATCTCTGAGTGAGGATTGCCACCTTTGCGTGCGCCGGCTTCTCCATAAGAGTCCTTTGGGCCTGCTAAGACCTTGCTGCAGTCCAGGAAGGTTGAAGACAGCTCTGACTAGCCGGCCTGCTATTTTGTGGGATCCGGAGATATTTTTTAATTCTGTGGGTAGACAACTACCTGGTTGGAAGGCCTCGTTGCTAACATTTAGGATCCTCCGGCTATTTCCTCATCCAATGCTATGTAGGGACTTTTAGAAGGAGAGGGCTCTCATACGTCAGCCATACGTATCTTGGGAAGGATTCCTACCTCCGCCTACTTAGTAATGCCAATTTCTGGTAAGTATGGACTATCTGATGACTTATAGCAATTTTCTAGGATGCACAGGGATACTTTGATGCTCCTGCCCAATAGGCATGCTGGTAAGCTTCTTCAATAACCTCGGGTCCTTGACTAGCTGCAGGTAACTGCCCTCTCTTCCGAGGACTTCTATTGGTATTGGTGTTTTTTAAAAATAGCTAGGAAAGCTCCGGTCCTATCTGCTGAAGTGGCAAGAGATCCTGGTAGTGCTGGGATTGTGGCTCACCCACGACTGCAAGTGCTGAGATTTCAGACTAAAAATTACCTGCCAAAAACAGGTAGTGGATGGGCCGCATTTGGTCCTTAACGTTCTCGTTCTTGAGGCATGTTCATAGCCCATCACCACCATTATCACCATTATTTCACATCTTAAATTAATGGGTCTTATGCTTCAGTAATGGGCTACTTTTGGTATTAGAATATAACCAATTAGGTGTAATGGAGATGGGTTGCACAAAATGGGCTTTAAAGAATGGGCTGGATCTGAAAATTGAACATTAGGGTTGGATATCAGATTTAATTCTGACTCAATTAAGACAATGTGGGGATGTTGCAAGGTGGGTTGACATTGAATGAGAAATGGGTTTAATTTAGAGGATCATTCTTATCTAAATTACCCCACATGCTAAATGAATTCCTCTTTTAAATTTTTGGAATTTCAGTTGCCAACAATATAGTAACGTGGGTCTTTGACCATTGGGAAAGAAACAACAAATGATTTGTGAAAATTTTGTCTGAATTCTTCTCTTCATCTCTCCATGTAGCTTGAAGCAAAGCTGAAAAAATGATGTTCCAACTTCCAACGATTCCTTCCTAACACAAATAAGAAAAGTTTTACTGTGTATAGATGAAGAAAAATGTATACTCACTAAATTTTTTATTTTTGATTAGTCGGTACAACAAGTTTTGATGTCTAAAATTGTATCTGGGCTGGGGGCATTTTGTAAAACTCCTCTTATTTGGCTATCTCTGGGTTATAAGCATTTCTTTTCTGGATGTGTTAATGCTGATGGCAATGTTAATTGTTGCACGATACTGAAGGCTGCAATTCAACTGCAGTTCTGAATTTCATTGATTTGTCTGCATAATTTTGGACAGAAACTATGTTGTCCCTGAAGATGAAGTAAAGAGGAAAGATTGTGACAGCTGTTCTTTGTCACCTTCGAAAGAAAACAAAAAGAGGCAAAATAAGAGTGAGGAGGAAATGTTTCTCCTCCCCAAGCCACATTTTCAGGCTAGTCTATAGTATAAAGGCAGAATTTAACAAGTGGAAAAAAACTACTTTCTAGAGAAAGCTCTCCAGACGAAGTTGCCATGCCAATTTCCAAGGAGTTTTTTAATGGAAAATTGTGTTTGAGAAAATGTCTACAATTGCAAGTGGTTAGACCATGCATCCGGCAATGGAAGAAATGTTTCATCAGTATGATATTGTACTTCATGTGTTATGAACCTCGTCCTGAGGCCTGTCTGTCTGAACCAGAATTTACTTGGTGCAGTTACATATTTTTGGAAGGATAAATGATGTAGAACTTTTCTAGTAATAGATACTTAATTGAGAATCCTCACCGGATTTCTTTGCAGATTCAAGTGACAGTTTGATGACATTACAGACGACAAATAGGAATTTGTTTTTTTAGAAGAAACTCTGAAGTGTTTACTGAATTTGTCCTTATTAATACTTTTTTCACAAATGCAAGGCTCTTTCATAACGTAAAATACCAATTTGGATGTGGGATTTTGGGAAATAATCTTGGTGAAGTTGTGTTGTGAATTAATCTCAGGAGGCTGTAGACCATGGTGGATGGACAAATCTGGAGGAAAGAGCGGCCAAAAATCTGTTTTTATGTGTGGTAACTGACAACAGATGTTTTCAACTTGCCATAGAGTTAAAAATAAATTAAGCAATGACATTAAGACTATCTGTCTGTTCCGTGAGTCTTCCAATGGAACAACAAACAAATTTTTTTTTTCTGTTAGTGTGGTAGACCTAGGTTAACTTAGAGGAGGATAATTTAGTATAATTTAGATAATTTAAATTTATCTGAAGAAGTAACTCAAAATCCCACATGAGTGGAGAAAGAGAATCCATATGGCTGACCATGAGTAATTTGGGACCGACGCTCGAGTTGAGTAAGTGTGGTATCATGTAGATATTAACAATCTTTTCCTCTTTTTTCATGGATTTGGTCATCTTTGTTTTTCTTTTTGATAAGGCCAGAGGCCGACATTTCTATTAAAATGAAAGTATGTATAAAGTACAGTAGTCATCTTTGTTTATTCCAATGATCAAGAGTTGAGAAAGATCGTACCCTCTGAAAATGTTGCACAATCTTCGTAGTTCTTCTAGCACTAATGTTGTGGAAATTTGGATTGTGTTATGCATGGAGAGAGATGTCTAGAAGGCTTTTCAACCAAGAATCTGGATGTTCTTGAATATCATTGTTTCCTCTTCTTTTGCTTGACCGGTGTTTGGGGCAAAGCATTCAAAACTTATTATCCTGCTTTTACTTATTTTTTGTTCCAAAAAACTGTTGTCCTTGTGACTAGCTTAATTTGTGTTCTCATGTCACACTTAATCCCCTTGTTCCAGGGAATTTTGAGTTAGAATCAGGGGTTGGGATTGGATCTATCAGCTTAGCTAATCTAAAGAAGAATAACGATCCAGGATCGGCTTGGATTGGCTTTTTAAAAAGCAAAGAGAACAAGAAAAAAAATGTAAAAGAATACCTAGGGTGGAGTGGCATCTGATTTTGGTTAGATCCGCGACTCTGATGGGCCGCCCTACGCAAATAAATCTGATAACATGAAGTTACGGGATCTCTATTTAGGCCTGTTAAAGAAAGATCCAGTAATTTGAGTTAACTGGGTCCAGAGCATACTAGGGAAGAAAGGGGGAGGCAGCACTGCTGCCCCTCAGCTGATTATCCAGGCGGTTTGGGGTTTGATCAGGGCAGGATCAGGCGATCGAAGCCAATGCTGGTGTAAGCATCTGCTGGGATTGGGATGGCCTTGGAATTGACCGAGTTTGCAATCCATGCCTTGTTCTTATATGATTTCTATAGAACTTGCAGTTCTGTTCTCCTAAATTATGGCAGAACCTTTCACCACCCCTTGCTATCTTGACCAATAACTTTTAGATCCTACATGTGCATGGATTGTAGCAGGCATAGAAGCCCATCAACAACAACTTCGCAATTCCTTACATCTAACCTTCTTGGTAAATTTGTTATCCATTGAGATTGTTCACTTTACGTGAGTCATGAGTGCCTGCAATAAGATTTATTTGATGTCTGTCCCATGCCCATTTTGATTTATTCTCTTCACAGTTTCTAAGCTTCAATATTTGCAGGAGACAACTTTTATAGAGCAGATTGTTGAAGATGAATATCAAATGGAAGGTATACATGGTTGCTCTAAGATTATGAATTGGCACCTGCATCTGGAGGCTCAAGATCTGTTTTATCCTCGAGGATGGAGACTTGGAAAGAATCTTGAAGTTGTCATGCCTGTTAAATAGGGCTGTATTAATGAACAAATGTTCAGTCAGAAAGGTTCGGTCTTGTCTGTGGTGCCTTTTTGCATTGTTTTTCTTACAATTGCATTGTTTTGTGGTTCAATTTCTTGCCTGTTTATGGTCAAGTTTTGGTAGGAAGATATTATTTTAAGAGAAGATGTTGATTCCATTTCGTTGAAATTACCAATCATGTTTTTCATCATAATTAATGCCATGGGTTACAAGATTTGATCAATAATGCCAGGGAAAATCATAAGATTCAGTGAATTAAGAATTTAACCAGAATGAAAAGTTGGATTAATGAAGAAAGGGTCAGTGTCACACTAAGAGGTAATTGGACCAAGGTAAGCCGGGTTTGGGGTTGCGACTAGGTCGCGACCATTCTTTTATTTTTTATTTTTTGAAAAATTGGAAAAATTCAAAAGAATGCCAAAAAATTACAAAGAAATGCAAAAAAGTCAGGAAAAATAAGTAAGATAATCTCAGCAAATATATCATCAACTTTATTCTAATTTGATATGATCTATATTTTCTATATAATTTATGTACTCTACCTATGTCATTCAAGTTAAGTACATAGTATGGTACAAAATTTTTAGAATTTTGGCAACATTCCAGTTGGATTGAGTTAGATTAAGTATTTATATCCAAAATAGTTTTGTTTGCATTTGATATGCAACTATTTTGGATCCATCAAATTTTGGCGGGACCGAATGGGATTGATTGTTTATTATCCAAAATAGCATAATTTGCATTTTCATGAAAATTATTTTAGTCCCTTTTTTATGTAAAAGTAGAGCAATACCAAAATTTTAACAGCACTTTGGCTGGATCGAATATGATTGGATATTTCTTTTCAAAATAACAAACTATTTTAGTCCATTTTTTATTGAAATGTAGAATAAAACCAGAATTTCGGCATCACTTCAGCTAAACAGAACATGATTGACGGTATATCAAGGATTCCGGATTCCGATTCCGATTCCAGGAATCGGCCGATTCCTGGGAAGGGAATCGATTCCGGATCGGTCCGGAATCATTTTTTTTTTGAATTTTTTTTTTCGTCAAAAAAATTCAAAAAATTCATAAAAATTCTAAAAAAATAGGAAATGAGTTAGAAATTTTTTAAAAAATAACCAATGCATTCATCCACAGGACCACATCGAATAAATACAAATGAACTCCAATTGAAGACTTGAAGTTAAGTACATATTCCAATTCCATTGATTCAAAAATCAATGAGTTGATACATCATAAAAAAAAATTACATCATATCAATCTACTACCAATATCCAGGATATAGATATGGGTCTTCCTCCTCTCCCTCGTGCTCGGGATGCTCCTCCCTCGTGCTCAGTCTTGTATACTGTCCGGGACCATATCCATATGCAAATAATGCCGATGCCATGCCATCAAGGTCGTATGGATCGGACTGCCGGACGACCGGGACGTAAGCAGAGGATGGTGGAGCTGGTGGTGTAATCCACTGCTGATCAACCTGGCCAAATGCTGGATACTGTGGCTCCATTATATAAGAATGCGGTGTCTGCTCATCCAGCGTGTAATATGGCTTTGGAAGCCGTGAATCAGGAGACTCAGCTGCTGCTGATGGCTGCGTCGCTGGTATGCACTCCTCGTCATCATCACCTGAGGAGTGAGAAGGAGCCTGCGTGCTGTCATCTGGGCTGACAGGACGCCTGACCTCTAGCTTCCTTCTCTTCACCTCTTCAGCCATCTCTGAAGTACCAGAAGGACCGGAACCCAAAGTTTTTTTCAACTTTGCAAATCCTCCCATTTTCCGTGCAGTCATCTTTGTTTTCGTTTTCCCGGACTGCGAATGGGCTGGGTAGCGGCTGCCGGGGACCCAGGCTGGAGGCCGGGGCTAAAGCCGCAGTGGTCGCTCCATAGTTCGGGGCGAGAAGAAGGCCCTGCCTGAGCCTGAGAAGTAGATGGAGGTGGAGCTGGAGCATCCTCCTCGGCTTCAACACCATCCAACTCTCCTTCACCCGTACGCACGGTCATCGGGATCAAACTCAGCTGCATGATCCCTGGCCTCCCTCTCCTCTATCCAGGAGGCAAGTGCATGCTACTCCTGGAATATCTGGTCCATGTCCACCTCCTCGGGTGGTGTTGTGGCGGAGGAATGCCTCTGCTCGTACGGGCCACCTGCGAATCGTGCAAATCGTGCCTCGATCTTCTGTCGATCCTTGATGTTCTTTATGCGCAGCCTCGTATTTGTAATGACGAGAAGACCGGCTTCTCACGGCCGGTCCGAGGTCAACCTCGTTCCTCCTTTTCGTATGTATCGGGTTGACTGTACTCCAGTTCCTCTCACAATGGGAGGAACCGGTGCTCTGGCTGAGTATCCTGATACCGATGGCAGCAAGTGGATTCCATCCACTCCTGGTGTTCACCTGAACCCACCACTCAGCTGCAAGAAAAAAACAAGAAGAGAAAAGGTAAACAATTAGCCCATCATCTACCATAACTTATATGAAAAGAAAAGAAAATCTTCATCAAGCTATTACTATACCAGGTGACACTTTGTCAACTGAATATTTAAGGTCAGCATCTGAGTATACGCCGACCCTCATCTTGTACTTCTGCATCTGAAAAATTTATAAAAAAAAATATTAGTTGCCTGGTAAGGCTACTCCAAGGTATTTAATGAACTCTAACTTACTTCTATCTCAGCCTCTATCCTGTCCTGCTGAGATCGGCCCAGACGTTGAATAACTGCAAGTGTACCCCGCATCACCTCGTTGTCGTTCACCACCTGTCCTCCATATTGGATGCGGGGGTTCAAAAAATATCCTGCAAGATTTTATTAGTTAACACTGTGCATATAAGACAATTATACACCAAAAATAATTTTTTAACAAAGTTACCTGCAGCATGGACATCGTGGTGCAAGGTCTTGTCCCATCGGTCATCTATGATCTTCCACCACTTCTTGTAACCTCTGGGATTTTTTTCTTTGATTTTCAGCTTTGCCCGGTCCATGGCATCATACAACGTGCCCATCTGGTCCCTGTCATCTGAGTCTACCAACCTCAAGACAACTACCAGTGGCTCAATGATTGCCAAGTAGTAGGCAATCCTCTCCCAAAACCTCTTGTCAGTGATCTGCTTCTCAGACCTGACAAGAATCTCCAACTGTTCTTTCTTGTCATGCAGGTTGTCCACCATATAGTTGTAATACTCCTCGGACTGTGTGAACCTAACTAATGCATGCCTGTGCCGGTGTAAACTCTCCTGTGGCAAATCGTGTCGGACCGGGCCTAACAAGATCGTGCCCTCCCGCGCGAGATCTCATGATATGTAGGAGGTGGGGATGCGAATAAATAAAAGATGTGATGGTCCGCGCCGCCCGACAAGTGTAGATACAGCCTCCTCCTTGCCTATACCGTCAAGAATGACATCTATGGACTGTGCTGCACAGGGCACCCACAAGATGTGCTTCCTCTTCTCCATCAACTTCCTCCCAGCCGCCTTATGTGATGGTTCGTTGTCAGTGACAACCTGAACCACATTGTCCTCCCCGATCTCCTCCACCACCCCATCCATCAGAGAAAAGATGAAGTCGGCATTTTTAATCTTCCCAGAAGCATCTACCGACTTCAAGAATGTAGTCCCCTCGGAACAGTACACCAAGAAGTTTATCATTCTTCTCTTGGTGATACTTGTCCACCCATCGCACATAATTGTGCAACCCCTCTCCTTCCACACCAACTTAAACCCATCAATCCACTCCCTCAACTCCTGGACCTCCTCATCTAGGCCAGCGCCGTATATGTGTCTGCTGCCCGGGGCTTGCAAACCCGGTCCAGCCTCACCCACGGCATCCACCATCGTCTGTAAGTAGGGGCTGGTGGCTGCATGTGCTGGGATGCCTACATCAAGTTAAAAAAAATTGGGATCAGGTTAAAATTAAGTTTAAATAAATAAAACACACATAATGTCAATTTTAATTTAAAAAGTGATACCTGCATGTAAAAACCATTTCACAATGTGGCGAACGGCTCTCTTTGCAGCCGTTCTTGTTGCCTTCACCCTTTTCATTGCCTGTTTTATCCCCATCTGCCCAGCACTCTGTTTCCTAAATAAATACTCGTCACTCGGTGTAAATCGAGTGCTGGTAGAAGTGGAACGGCGGTATGGCTCCTGTCTCCTGGGGTCAGTCTCTCGGTCCCGGTCCGGGCGAACCGATGCTGATCGGCCCAAAGCTGGGTCAACTCTGGACCCAGACCCTCGTGCTCCCCTCCTCCCCTCCTCCTCCTCAGCAAATGCACGCTTGCTAGCGTGCCTAGCACGTCCAAGCTCGGAGTCTGTGGACTCGTCCTCGCTCTCTGGCTCGGGCTCAGCTGGTGCCTTCCCCTTGCCTTTCCCTTTCGAGGTAGGCAAATCGCGGTCCCTCCTCCTCTGGAGTAGCTCGTCGTGCAACTCCTCCCTCTGCTCGATCCTAATCGCCCGTTGAGAGGATCTACCTGTCATGTAGCCTCTCATCTCCTCACTCTTCTCCCTGGGCACATTGTCACATTTCTTGACATTCTCACCTGTTCCGGCAATATGTTGTTTCAGCCGGAACACCCCCCCGTTCATCTCCTTCCCACACCATTTGCACTGTACCCTCTTCCTGACTAGGTCTACCATCTGCCCGTGTTCCCAACCCACGTCGGAAGCACGTGCTGCTGCTGCATCATCTTGATCGGCCATTGCTTATATCTGCAAAAATTGTAAACAATGCACTAAAAATGATTAGATAACATAAAAATTGATTTAGACGCAGTTCGGGAAACAGACAACCCAAGTAACACACCATTCGGTATGTTTAAAGGGTTACGTATTTGCCGGAAACGGTCGTAAATTAACGTACGGGATATCCGGAATTTTTTCCGTGCAAAATGGACTTAAACGGATAGTTCAAAACTTGGACGGACTTGTTCGGTCGGAAATCACAACGTTTAACAACGCTCAGACTCGTCGGAAACGCGTAAGAATGGACGTACGAAGCTTTCGGCGAAGAAATCTTACCAAAAACCGGTCAAAGATCGAAGAAGAGGTTGATTCGATGCCGGTCCGAGCTTGAATCGGCGGATTCCCTTGAAGACCTAGCTTGGAATTGCCGGAATCGCCGCCGGAATCGCCGGAATCGGTGGAATCGGGCAGGAATCGACGCTGGATCGACGGAATCGACGCTGGATCGACGCTGAATCGCCGGAATCGCGCCGGAATCGCGCCGGAATCGCCTGCGCCTGCTTCTGCCGCCGCGGGATCGAGAGAATCGACCCCCGCGGGTCCGATTCCCGGTTCGATTCCGGGAGGAATTCCGCGGAATCGGTAAGAATCGCCTGGAATCGGTCGGAATCGGACCGATTCCGCCGATTCTGCAATCTATGCCGCATATAAAATAGCAAGATATTTTGATCCCCTTTTTTATAGAAAGGTAGAGCAAAATCATATGTCAACCACCACTAGGTCAAATTCCTACCCTTTTCTAGTTGGCTGATAAGTCTTTTGAGAATTGGAGCTTTAGAGCTTCTCTTTCCTCCTCCCACTCTCTTCTTCTTCTTCGAAATGAGACAACCTTCCTATGTAAGACCACTTGGGGTCTATTTATAGAGGATTTTAAGGGTATTTTAGTCCCAAAAGTTGACATATGAACTCTATTTTCGAGTAAGTGAGGGGTGGTGGGGTTGTAGCGAGGCTTACCTCCCCTTTTTCCTTATTTTTTTGATCTTTTAGGCTTGTGTTGACCGGCATGGGGTAACCAATCTTTGATTGGGTCCCAACCACATCATGTAGCCCACGTCGCTTGGGCGCACACAGGTGCAACCACACTGTGGGACCCTATCTCTCTCCCTTGTCTCTTTCCCTCTCCATTTCTCTCTCCCTGATGTGCAATAGGAATCGGCTTCTTCATGACAGGAGAGGATGACGGCTATGTTTAATAGCAGTAGCGTCCCATGGCTGTAACAACAAAAGCGGTAGTGGCTGGGTGGCGACGGTGGTAGCATCCCCACGGCTGTGGGGGTGGCGACTATGACGATGACGACGTTAAGGGTCCTGTGGGGGACTCCTCTTTAGGAGGTTCTTCTGAAGGTGGCAACTAGGGAAGACAACGACAGTGGTGGTAGGGTCTTGCAAATAGGGTCCTATGTGCTCCCTTTCATCTTTGGAGATGATGGCTCCCATCTACAAAACAATGGCTTCGGGCTTGGAAGGAAGCAATGGTGACATTGGGGCCTTCCTCACAATCTTCTCCTCATCATGATGATAGCGAGGGCTGTGGTCCTTGGTGGTGGTGTTGGCGACCGAAGATGATGCAAGCCTAGGGTTCGGAAAGGGGTAACGGCAACATCAAGGTCTTCCGGTTTCTCTTCCTCCTTTGATGGCATCAAGACCTATTGAGGTCGTCTTCTCCTTCCTCTGTTCTTCATCGACGGTGATAGAGGATGTTGAGATTTCCCCTCCCCATGGTGGTGTCTCTTCTACTCTAGATTGGGTTTGCGAGATCTCTCCTCCCCATGGTGGTTCCTCCTATTGACAAGAGTGGTGTCATGGTTGTGGTGCCGGGTTCGAGAAACGAGGATGACATTGATGATGCTTTCTCTTCTCCATTTCTGATGCTCTGCCCTGGGTGATGACAACGGCGATGGTGGACATTGGCGATAAAGGTTACAATTATGTTGTTATTTTCCTTTGTGAAAAAATAAAATAACTGGTTCAACAGGGCTAGAATCGTCACCGCCAAATATAGATATGGAGGGAATGACCAGCTGGTCAAAAATTTCAGGGACATAACGGAGGTTTTCTAGCATTTGGAGAGGCATTCTTTACAATTGGGATTTCTTCAACTCTTCCTCCGTTGTCGAGTTGGGAGGTGGTAGTAAGACATCTTTCTGGGAAGACCATTGGGTTGGGCATGTTCCTTTGGCCATCATATTTTCCAATTTCTTTAGCTTATGTCGCAATCCTCATGTCATGGTCCAATGCAACTGGGTTGGAACAGCTAACTGGTGCCTTTCTTTTGGGAGAAATATGAAGGAGGAAATTTGTGAGTTATCTTCTTTGATGTTGTTCCTTGATAATCACAATTCGCAAGTGCTACGAGAACAACAAATTGATTTGGCTATTGTGTTAACATTCACTCTTTACCGTGAGATCAATGGTTAGGAAGTTTACATTGGGAGGTGTGGATCGTGGCATGGGGCTGTTTGGGCTATTCTTCCATTCAAGATTAGAGTTTTTTTATGGAAAGTTGCCAAGTAGAAACTCCTAATGAGAAGTTTTCTCCGTATAATACTTCCTATCAAGTCATCATCTTGCATTCTGTGGAAACAGGGAAGAAACCATGGACCATCTTTTTATTTATTGTGGGATTATCAACTCTTTCTGCAGATCAGGGCTTGGAAGATTTATTGGGTTGAACTTTCTAATAGAATGTTGTTAATGCTAGAGTGGTCTCAGTTGAATCCTTGGCTCTCTGAGTTTAATGTTTGGAAGTTTATTCTGCCTATTATGCTTTGGTCCATCTAGTGCATCTAGTGCACAAGGAATAAAAGAAAGTTTGAAGACCATTTCGAGAACCCGAGAATGATTATTTCTAGTTTTCTACTATGTGATTACTTGTGAGAGATTGATGGTTTGCACATTGCAGAATTCACCTTTCAAGGAGAATATTTCAGACTTACAACTCTTTTTTCTTGTAGCCCTACCTTTCATTTACCTCTTGGGTAGATTATCCCGTTTTGCTACACTTTTCTCTTTTTCACTTTTGTGTTCTACTTTCTAAATTAATATAAAATTTGGCTTTTTGGCCATATTCAAAAAAAAAACAAACAAATCAAGAGGTGTTTGATTACCAATATCATTTTTAAACTTGTACTACAATTTGTATCAATTTTGATATTGATATTTTATTCCCCTCAAGGAGACTCTAATTAGAAAAGTAGAAGTATTAAAATAACAAAAACAAAGAAAATATGTGGTAGACCTAAGTTAACTTAGAGGAGAATAATTCAATATGATTTGGATGATTTAAATATCTCTGAAGTAACTCAAAATCGACTTAAGTAGAGAAAGAGAATCCATATGTTGATCTTAAAGAATTTGAGACTAAGGCTCAAGTTAAATTGATATTCTTTCCTCCATAAACATTACTATCAAAATTAATATATATTATCATTTTTGATATTCCAACTAGGCCTTGGCTTTGCCATATCTTGTGCTCAAGTATCATGGTCCTCATTAACAACTAGAGTTTTTCAGTGTCAAGACTTTCTGTTATTTAGAAATGGGATTTTTTTTATAATTTCAGTCTTTTCTGGGATTGTGGAGCTCTTTTTTGTGGTTCCTTTTTCAAGTTTATTACCTGCATAGAACTTGTTTTCTTCTTTCTTGTTTCTCTCTTGAAGTGCATGGTTTTCTTTTATTTTTTATTTTTGACAATGACCCAAGGGTCAAAATTTCTATTAATGCATGGAAAAAAATACAAGTAAAAGAAAGGAAAACGAGACTCAAACTACCGAGCTGGTATATGAGAGGAAACTAAGAAAAGAAAGGGAAAAAAATTGCAATATGCTTTTAAAAAGAGCCTCTGCCAAAAAGAGGCCTGAATGAGCAAAAAACCATTCCTTCAGGCAAACCACCATAGAATGGAGAATATATCTTGGGTTCTCAAAGTGTTCCTAAAAATTCTTCTGTTATGTGAGCACCAAATGGACCAGAGCATAGCTGGTAGGATTAGCTTCCATAAAATAGAATCTGACATAAGAACTTTCTGGCTTAGCTGTTCTCTCAAACGACAAAAAACTTTACAGTCTAGTGGTCTTCTTTTCTTCTATAATAAGCTTGCACTCTGATTCGTTAAAGATTCCAGCCTTTTCTATTATTATTTTATCTAACCGTATGAATTTGTTGCCACTTTTTTTTTTTCTAATGGTAATTCCTTCTTTGATCACTGACATTGTGACAGATGGAGAAACTACTTGCTCTTCTCCGGCTACTTCGAGCAGTTAATGATGGGACTTCGATCAGTTCGGTTGTCCAAATTTGCACCCAGAGAGACATCTTCAATTAATCATTCTTTTTTCTTGATTAGATGGTTCGTAAGGAAGACTGATTGCGGCCATGAGCCGGAGTTCCCGATCTCACTGCAGCTCAGGTCAGAAGAACTTGGCAACATCTTCAATCATACGTTTGGTCACATCCACGATGCCTGCATTATTTCACCTTAGTTGGAGTACAAGTGTAATATTGTAGAAATATCTGCTCATTTTCTTTTCTTTCTTATTCAAATTTCAAGATACATATCCTCCTCCAAGGGGAACCCCTTGCTTCCAGGGTATTATTTGTGAGAACATTCTTTTGTTGGGGATTTGATTGGAATTCCAGTTGACAAAGGGTGCAGCCTCTCCTCGTTTACCACATGCTACATCTTAATTTGCTCCTCTCTCTCTCTCTCTCTGCCCCTTAGTTTCATACTTTCATGTAACAGGTCGTCTTGGAAATCCCCCGGTGCATGAAAGTATTTTCTCTTACATTAAGACATCCATCTAAAGAGCATTTTACTTATGTTTTATTCCTCTTGTAAGATTTTCCAGCCATGGAAGGCTAACCTGGGCCGATCTGGACAGATTTGGGTTTGATTGACCTAATTATGACCCCGTTGGCCAAATTGGTGGGGTCGGACTTGTTCTTTGACCGGGTTTACCTAGGTCGTTGACCCTGGGCGACTTGGGTTCAGGGCAGGGCTCCCGACCGACCTGGCATCTCTTGCTTCCAGCAATCTGTCTTCATGTCTGGCGGATATGAAACAAAAGAGAGTAGGGGGAGGTAATTCTCCACTGAAAGGACTACCATCCCCTCTTGTATATAACTTTTCATCTTTTGCATTTGTCGTATGCATATATATATATGTATATATTAGAAGAACTACACCAAGTTGAGAGATGTTAAACTCAGAATTGCACATGTTCTTAAGGTTCAAGCCCCTTTATTGACATCGTTTTGTGTCCAAAAATCAAGACTTCAGAGTGTCGGCCCGGCCGCCAAGATCTCCTCTGCCATCTTGCCGTCCTCGCCAATGTTGTAGCTGGCGAACACCTCGTAGTTCTTCCTGAACAGCCCCGCCAGCTTGAGCAGAGTCTCCTCGTATGCATCCTTGTCCTCCCACTACACCAGAGAACACAAGAACACACACCCTAATTATATTCCACCATCCTTTCCAGCGGAAAAGGGAAGAACTGGAAGGGAAAAAATGGACCACCGTGTTGACGGGATTCAAGATCTCCGACGGCACGCCGTCGACCTGCGTGGGTATCTCCAGCCGGAACACCTCCGTCTTGACGTAATCGGCCTCCAGGAGGCTGCCGGAGTGGATGGCGTCGATTATCTTCCGGGTGTAGGCGAGCTTGATCCGCTGGCCGGCGCCGTAGCTGCATCGTGCGCGCGGCGGCACGGAGAATTCAGGGATCCGGTCGGAATCAGATGGACGGGGTTGATTAATCATGGTACCTGCCGCCCGACCAGCCGGTGTTCACGAGCCACGCGGTGGCGCCGTGCTGCTGCATCTTCCGCGCGAGCATCGCGGCGTACTTGGTCGGATGCAGCATTATGAAGGCGGCCCCGAAGCAGGTCGAGAACGTCGCCTGGGGCTCCTTGATGCCGTCCTCAGTTCCGGCAACCTGCCATGAATTGTTCATCAGAACAGCGCAATCTGCGGCTAGCAGAAGCCATTCTTCAGGTTGTAGGGGTGTAAACCGAGCTAGAACACGGTAGCCTTATTTATACTCGAGCTAGAAATCTGTTTAACATATACCCCGGTTGGATAGGTTTACCTTGTGTTCGAGCTTTTAGTCCAAGGGGGGGGGGGTGTAAACGAGCCTATGTTGTTCAAGGTTGACTTGTTTATCTCTACTCAAGATATCGGTTCAAATTTAACTTGTTATATAACTAATTTTAGCTTAAATTCAGATGACAATTCAAATCAAGCTCAATTCAAACTCTGAGTTTGTAAATATTGATCTAAACTTTTTGTGACATTTGAATTCGAATGTGTTTACGAATTAAATTTTATGGAAGATGCTCAAATTAAATTTTGTTTTAATTTATTTCATATGTTTTAGTGATATTATATAATTGTTAATATTTACAATTCAATTGTTTGAATAAATATTTTCTTAAGTAATTAATCAAGTCAACAATGAGTTTATCGAGTTGAATAGAGATCTGTTCGAGTTTGGTTTGTTGACAAATTATTTTTTTTCAACTTTAATTGTACAAACCTAGTCAAATTTACCGAGTCAAAGTTTCAAACTACTTATCGAGTGTGTTGGTTAATTTATATCCCTACTCCGACGAATAAGTTTAACTTATGTTCTAAGTTCAACTCAACAAGTGGTCAATATATTCAAATTCAGCTTGTTGATTTGCTTGTTTTGTGTTGACCAAGTTTGATTTCAAGCTCTTATAAAATCTTGGTATAAGTCTGAGTTTGTGTTCACTTATAAAGTTCAAATTCAAGCTCAGTTCAAACTTATTTATGAAATTTAAATTTGAACTTTTTCAACTCAACTTTAACACAACTAATATATGTTCAATTAACACTCTATC
This sequence comes from Cryptocoryne crispatula var. balansae, assembly GCA_036172225.1. Taxonomy (NCBI): domain Eukaryota; kingdom Viridiplantae; phylum Streptophyta; class Magnoliopsida; order Alismatales; family Araceae; genus Cryptocoryne; species Cryptocoryne crispatula. Next base: position 6,394,033 of record CM069930.1, on the reverse strand, counting down.
AAGTACTTGAACTAGTTACTCTTGACTTTTTATCTTAGGTGGCCTTTGATTTGCCTAAATGAAATATCTAAAGGTTTAATTTAATCTCAATCTCTTGTACGTGGATTATAGAATCCTAGTTATCCATCTTCAAAAGAAACAAATTAATATGTTTAATTAGCACTCATAGCTATTAGATATCCTTATTTTATTTTAAATAAATATTTAATAAAATATTTATCAAGTACTTGAGCAAGTTACTCCTGACTTTTATCTTAGGTGGCCTTTGATTTGCCTGAACGAAATATCTAAGGTGCTGTTTAGTACAGAGATAACTTGGGGATAAATATAAGTTATCTTCGAATTTTAGAAGATAAATCGGATTTATCTCCAAAATTTTATAGTACCAAACAGGCTCTAAAGATTTGATTTAATCTCAATCTCTCGTAGATTATAAAATCTTAATTATCTATCTTCAAAAATAAATAAATAAAACTAAAGTGTTTTAAGTGGTTCATATCTTATTCAAACACCAAGTTTAGACGTTTCCTCTAACCAAATTAGACCGATTCAGGAGGTTAGATCAATCAAACTAAAAAATATTCGTTAATAAAATGAGTTCTTTTTCATGTTAAAATTTACCTATTTAGCATGATAACGGAACTGATTCTAAGTCTGCTCGTCAGGTTTGGTGCAAGGGGGAAAACCTGGTGACCCCAAAACAGTCTGCTAATTAGGGTTACTTGTGAGTGTATACGTATGTAAGCGGAAGTTTACTCAAGGAAGGAAGAGGATAGTAGAGCAGACGCACCAGCGCGGTGTAGCCGCTGATGAAGTGGTACATGGTCTGCGCCAAGGTCAGCTTGCTCACCGGCGGCAGGACGCCGAATGCGTCGCAGGCCAGCAGGATGACGTTCTTCGGGTGCGGCCCCACGCACGGCACCTTCGCGTTCGGGATGTACTCGATCGGATACGAAGCCCTGGTGTTCTCTGCAACGGGGAAGGTAAGCAATGATAGAGATCATCGTGCTCTCTCTCCCTCTCTGCCAGAAGGCGTTCTGGCAACAAGAGGAGATAAGATTGGGGGGGGGGTCGAGATCTGGATCGATCGGCGTACCGGTGACGGATTTGTCCGAATAATCCACTTCCCGCGTGTGCTCGTCGAACACCACGTTCTCGAGCACTGCCAGAAGGCGGCCGGCGGCCGATTAGGGATCGGATGGCGGAGCGAGATGAGAATTTCTAGTTCTACACGGAGGGAGAGGTCGATCCGTCGATCGATTCCTTCAATTTCACCATATAGATAGATAGATACCTGTGCCGAACTTAATGGCGTTCCAGATGTCCGGCTCCCTTTCTCTGGACAGGTCGATGCACTTGGCGTAGCAGCCGCCCTCGATGTTGGAGACGCCGTTCTCGCTCCAGCAGTGCTCGTCGTCGCCGATGAGCAGCCTGTTGCGGTCTGTGGACAGGGTCGTCTTACCGGTGCCTGCGGGGGGGCGTCGGAGGAAAAGAGGTTGTCGGAAATCCAATGGGTTGAAACCTCGCGGAGCTTACTTGCCGAACTTTTAAATTTCTCTTTATTTTTTAAATGGTCGATTCGTAACTAATAATTAATTTAGACTCCCAAGGTCCGATTAAATATTTGAGTATTCTCTGATTCTACCAAAACATCATATAATCTAGCAAATAACATATCTTAATTTAAGAGAGAGCAAATCTCTCGAGGGCTCTCCACGCACCCATTTATTCACCTCTTTGATTGTTCTTTTTTATCTCATTGAGCGTTACGTTAATTACCGTCAATTAATCTGCCCCCCCCTATACATTTTGCTTCAAAAAAGAAAAGAAAAGAAAAGAGAAGAGAACTCGAATGCAAATATATGATTACCGGAGAGGCCGAAGAAGAGGGCGACGTCGCCGTGGGTGCCCATGTTGCAGCCGGAGTGCAGGGAGAGGATGCCCCGCCTGGGCATGAGGTAGTGCATGACGCTGAAGAGGCCCTTCTTCATCTCGCCGGCGTACTGGGTGCCCAGGATGACCATCTCCCGCCTGCCGAGGTTCAGGTCTATGCTCGTCGACGACGTCATGTAGTGCGTGTACCGGTTGCACGGGAACTGCCCCGCGTTGTATATGGTGAAGTCCGGCGTGCCGAAATGCTCCAGCTCCTCCGCCGTCGGCCGTATGCACCTGCATGCGCCCCCCCCACCACGTCCATCACCGGCCACCCTTGTCGATCATATGAAGCACCAGCTGACCGGCCGGCCGCCGGCGGTGTGACATATATATATGATGCAGGAAATTAAGGAGGAAGCTGGTTTCCGGCCCGTACTTACATGTTGTGCATGAACAGGGAGTGGTAAGCCCTGGCCGAGACGATCCGCACTTTGATCCGGTGCTCCGGGTCCCAATTCAGAAACTGGTCGTTCACGAACACCTGGAAGTATATATGTGTGTACATATATATATATAGGCAAACAAAGACGGAAGAACTAATCAGACTGGAATGGATCGGAATTACTAGCTATATGTTTGATCAAAAATATCTCCCGCAGCTAGTAATCAAATTCGGTTCATGGTCATTTACGATGTCGGAGATCGAGAGTACCTTGTCCAGTGAATTCAGGTAGTCCACGGCCCTTTCCCTGTTGACGAGGAACGTGTGCTCATCCATCTCAATGTTGGGCGATCCCCTGCAGATAGATAGGTATATAAATGTGTGTACGTACATGTATATATATATATACGTGTATATATATATATATAGAGAGAGAGAGAGAGAGAGAGAGATCAGGTGGTAGTGAGAATACTGACATTCCCCACCAGAGCTCGTCCTCGGTAGTGTCGTCGCGGACGACGCGCTTGTCCCTGGGAGAGCGGCCGGTCTTGGCGCCGGAGAGGGTGGCGAGGGCGCCGCTGGAGGTGATGAAGGAGCCGCGCTCGTACTTGACGGCCTGCTCGTACAGCTCTGCAACAGGGCATGCATGGGGACGTGCATGGATGGGCGCGACGACGATTAAAACAACCAATTATTAACACGTACGTACTTGGTGTAATACGTTGTGATCACAATATAAGTACCTCTTCTCTCACTGTTTCAGGGGGTTCGTCGGCGTGAAAACCGACTGAAATTTGAGACTTATTAGGGTGAGTTTGGTTCCGTTTGTGTCATTTTCTTCTTCTTCTTCTGGAAGCTCCAAAAATTCATGTCTGCGTGTTTTGAGGGATTTTTGTGGCAAAATTTGCTCTCTACTTTACACATAATATACATATACTAACCATTGACGTACAAAATATAATATTAACTATTTTTGTATATATTGATCCGCATCATATATATTAATTATAAGCTGAGTTAATAAGTGTTTTGTGTGGTTAGTAACCTATAATATGGGTTAATAACTTATTACAGGAGATTAGTAAATGAGTTTGGATAAGTTAGTAATACGTGGGTCAGTAACAAAATATTAATAAATAGTTAGGTTAGTATGGTACGTAAGGAGTTAGTAACAAATAGAGGGGTGCAAAGGAGCCGATAAACTCAGCAAGCAGCTCCAGATTCAACTGATTTATTATGCTAAATGAATAAACTTAAACAAAAAATAATGCTCCACTAGTAGAGATGAGCTCCCTGCTCAACTCGATAAAGTCCATGAACAACTAGTTTTGAGTACTTGCATGACTAATAGCTCAGTTAAATATTTAGACATAAATTAAAAATACTTAAAAATTATACAATATTTGATCAAATATCAACAAAATTGAAATTGAACACAATCCTAGTTTAATCTTGTGTTCAAATTTTATAAATGAGTTTAAATTTAAGTTTCATAAACGAGTTTCGACCGGCACAAGTTCAAGATTTATAAACGAATTTTGAATGAACTTCATAGACAATTCCAAATCGAGTTTGAATGTGAGCTTAGACTGAGCTCTTATTCAAGTTCAAACTTGATCAAGTAAATGAGTAGCTTGATCAATCAAACTTGAACATCTATAATTCTTAACTAGTCAAGCTCAAACACATGTCCAAACTACTCTTCGAGTATCTAGCTAAGTTTAAGCTCATATATAAACAAACGAGCAAGAGCATACAAGTGTCAAATGGGCCGGGTTGGCCCAAAAATTCATTGTGTAGTCCATGGTGGGTTGGACATGAACTTTCATATTTAGATCCATTGAAATTTTATAGAATGATTGAGCTTGCACTTAATGGGATTGGGCTTAGATGAGTTTGGGCAGGGTCAACCCAAGCCCAACCCATTGACATGATTATACGTACGTATATAAATATATTTATTATTTACATAAAATTATTAGATAAAAGAGAAAGTTAGAAAGAAAAAAAAAATAAAAAAGAAGAAAAAAATATAGATATAGAGTAGAGAAAGAGAGAGAAATATAAGTAAGAGAGAAAATATTTATAATGAAAATGCAGAGAGAGCAAATGTAGATAGACTAAAGAGAGAAAATTTAAAGTTTAGAAAAAAAGTATAAATACAAAGTAGAGAGAGAAATATATAGAAAGTACAGAGAGAAAGTGTAGAAAGAGTTGAAAGAGAATGTGTATAGGAAAGAAAAATAAAAAATGTTAATAGTGAAAATATAGAAAGATAATGTAGATAGAGTAGAGAGAAAATATAAAGAGAAGAGAGAAAATGTAGAGCGAGAAAATATTGGAATAATAGAAAGGGAAATAAGAGAGACAATATATAAGGAGTGAAAGTGTAGAGAAATAACAAAGAAGGAAAGTATATATAAACTAGATAAAGTGTATAAGAATAGAAAAAGTGCAGAGAGAAAGTGTTGAGATAGTAGATAGAGAAAGTATAAATAGAGAATAGAGAGAGGAGTTTATATAAAGTAGAGAGAGAATATATAAAGATAGTAGAAAGAGAAAGTGTAAAGAGAATAGAGAAAGTACGTAGAAAGAAAATATTGTAATAGTAGAAAGAGAAGGTGTAGAGAGAGAAAATATTGTGACAATAGGGAGAGAATGTATAAGTAATAGAGAAAATATACAAAGAGTGAAATTGTAGAGAGATAGTAGAAAGAAAAAGTATATATAAATTATAAAGAAAAAATAAAATTATAAATAAAAATTAAAGTGAGAAAGTATATAAAGAAAAGAGAAAGCGCACTAAATGTATAGAGAAAGAAAATATTGAGAGATAGTAAAGAGTGTACAAAGAAGAGAGAGTAAGAGAGTAAGTGTTAAGAGAAAGTAGAGATATAAAGTCTTAAGAGAGAAAATATTGAGAGATCATAGCGAGAGAAAATGTATAGTGAAAAAATACAAATACTTTTGAGATAGTAGAAAAGGAAAGTGTAAATAGAAAGAGGAGAGAGAAAGTATATAAGATAGATACAAAATATGAAGAGTAAAAGTGTAAAGAGATAGTAGAGAGAATGTCGATAGAGTTGAGTGAGAAAGTGTAAATAACATAAAAAATGTAGAGAGATAAAGTACATAAAGAGTACGGAGAGAAAGTGTATATTGAAAAGGAAAATTAGAAAAATAAAATGTCAAGATAATAGAGTATAAATAAAATGTAAAGAGAGAAAGTGTCTAGAGAAGAGTGTAAAAAATAGAGAGAATGTTCATAGAAAGTAGTGAGGAAGTATAAACAAAAGAGAAAGAGAGAGAGAATATAGATAGAGGAAATATTGAGTAATGGTAAAGAGGAAATTTATATAAAATAAAAAAAATGTTGAGAGAAATAGTAGAGAAAGAAAATGTAGAGAGAAAGAATTGAGAGATAGTAAAATGAGAAATTACGGAGAAATGGTAGAGAAAGTTGAGAGTAGAGAAAAAAAATGTAGAAAAGAGAAAAGATTAGAGGGAGTAGATAGAAAAAGTGTAGATGGAGCGTACATTGTAGAGAAAAAGATATAAACAAATATGAAAAAAATGTAAAGAATGTAGAGAGATAATTCTAGAGATAACCATTTTCTATCGTATTGATATCATCATCATCATTAATTCTTATCGTTTAAATTAATGACATGATAAATATGAAAAATCTCAAATATTCATTGGACTTTTCTGAGCCCGATGACTTTTTTTGGACTTGAGTTGGGCCTTACATAGTTAGTGGGCCTTTGTTGGAGTTGAGCTGGCCAGCCAAAACCTAACACGCGTGCACTCTTACACCATGCTACTTAACGAAAAAGAGGGTGGGGTCTAGGCTGAGACTACACCTTCAGCTCTCTCACAAAATTTTATTAAATATTTAATTTGATGAGTCATTAAATCATGTATTTAATGACGTATTTAAAATATTTTTGTGAGAATACTGAAGATACAACTTAAGGTGCCCTCAACAAAAAATAGGCCATTTTGTCATGCTTGCTTCTTAACTTTAAATGAAATGTATCCTAATGAATCTCATATATAACCCTAATGAATCTCCATGAGATCTCTCTCTTGCCTTTCCGACGAGAGTTCGGATCACCTCGGTCCCATGGTGGAGGAGACACCCTCATTTTCTAATCAGATTAGGCCATGACCTCTCGTACCATTTAAATGGTGGTTCAGTAACAACTCAGTAATGAGTTAGAAACAGTGAACCGGTTGTTATTAGATAGTTACTGAGGTTAGTGTAACATGCTATTGAAGTCAGTGTAATTTGTTATCGAATGTTACTGGAATATTACTGAAGTCGATGTAAATCATTATTGAACCGGTTGATTGAGTAACGATTTAATAAAGGCTTAGTAACAATCAATTTACCGATACTGAATCATCACTTAAATAGTATAAGAGGTTGTGATATCTTTTGATTGAAAATTGGGAGTATTCCCTCCATCATGAGAAGGACTAGGGGTATATATATATCTAGCGACGACGCAGCTTTTACCGAAGCAAGAGACCGGATCCCCTCAGGAGGTCTCCTGAGGGGGTCCGGTTAGGCCACTCACATTTTTTTGACGTGACAGGTGATACGATCGGCATTAAATGTGATATGATGTCTGTCACATCAAAAAAATGTGAGTTACCTGATTGGACCCCCTCAGGAGACCTCCTCAGGGGATCCGGTCTCCCGAAACAAACTGTCACCGGCCGCAAGCTAGCTACGTCCCCTCCAGAGGAGGACCCAGTTGCTTCCGGAGCTCGTCAAAGCATCGAAGAAGAAGACGAAGAACGGAGGTGAACGAACAGGTGCCGCGTTCTTACTTCTTCCGGTGCACGAGCAGGCGGCCGCACGGATGCGACGATCGGTGTGTCGATATCTCTGAAAACTAATTAATAGCAACCGGGCCCTGCATGCGATGCGATGCGAGCGCGAGAGGAAGACGAGAAATTAAGGTACTGTCATGCATCTTCGTGCGCGCGTACCTGCCGGGGAGAGGTTGTGGAGGACGTGGGTGAACTTGAGGGCGCTGTCGCTGACGGCGAACGCCGGCGGGATCAGCTGCTGCTGGTGGACGGCCGCCGCCGCCCTCGGAGTCTCCGACGACGACGGCGGCGGCGGCGGCTGCTTCCGAGACGGATCGCCCTTCACCAGCCGCGGTCCCGTCTCCCGAGTCAGCGACGCCAGCGACGCACTGGAATGCATGATGCCGGATTAACAAAAACAACGGCAGGATCATGATCAAGACGTACGTGTTGTTCCACTAAACCATGCATGATCAGCATATAAACACACGCATACGTACGAAGAGAAGATCGGAAATAAGTAATATTTCAACTAGATATAGCAGAGACAGATAAGTATACAAAATTCAAAAGAAGGAAAGATGAAGTTTTGATATCTATTGTTGCATGCTATTATCGGATATCGATCGTTGGAGGAGTATTTCATATCTTTATCTGGATCTGGATCTCTTTAACGCGTATGTTTTTAAAATTTCACACAGTATCAGAGTTGGTCAAATTTTTAGAACTCTATCCCTCCGATAAATCTACTTCTATTTTCGCTCAGTATCATCCCATGTATTTTGATCGTGACTCCGACGGTGACTGACCGAGAAAGAGAGAGTGTTAAGTGGCTTAATTCCACGTTAGATATCGGAAGGAGTATTTTCATATGACTATATTATAAACTTGATCCTAATTTTCTCAATGCCTAGATTTTAAAATTTTCCACATCTATCAGGGAAGAAAATCAAATGAGTAATGATCAAATCACTTGATTTGTCCAACAACAATCGTATCAGTTAGAAGTTTTATGTTTATTTTTAGACTTTTTTTAACTCGATCTTATAAAAATAGTTAACACCTGAAACGGTAGACATACAATATCTTCTCTCTTGATATGTTATTGATAGCTAGATCTCAATGTTATAAAACAGAGAAGCAGAATTTTTTGACATCCATTAATTAGAAGAGATATATAGAGAGAAGGAATTGTCCTCGGACAGAAAAAGTACACCCAACACAAAAATATTAATACCGATCAGCATGAAATCACTCATATATATATGTTTCTTTGAAAAGAGATTATAAAATAAGATAATAGCTTAATTGACCCCAAATTGTCTCTTTGTTCAAACCAATTCATTTGAACTCCTTGCATTCGATTTCAAATCATTAAACAACTCAAATCTAAATCAAATTAATCTCAATGTATATGACCTATATAAATTGTTGGATTAAAATACATGTATCTCTGAATTAGAAATCTACCATATAGGATATGAATACAGATCATCTTAATTAGGAGGTACGTACTCGAGGTTACAATCTCAGACTTCTCGGATAAAATTCTTATTTAATATATGATTTAATTGTTGATTGATGGTCTCTCAATTCTCAGACATTAAATGAAGACTTCATGTGAGAAGTTGTGACTGTAGTTTCATGCGCTCTTTTGAGCTGATCTACACTTATATAGGATGTATATTATATATCGATCCAGACGGCTCCCCTGCGTACATCCGAATATATATATATATATATTTCCAGATGGTGGTGTGAGCGAGCGCGAAAGAGAGATCACCTGATGGACTGGAGTTGCTGCTTTCGTCGCTCCTCGTCGGCGATGGCGGGGGTGAAGGCACCCTGCGGGGCGGCGGCCTTTCTGGGGGTGGTGGGCGCCGACGGCCTCTTCTTCTGCAGGGAGTGCAGCTCGTCGATGGTCTGCGCCTTCACGGCCGGCGCGCTGTCGTCGTGGCAGACGCCGATCTGATCCTCCCTCGCGCTGGTCTGGATCCTGGGCAGGCTCTTGCTCTGCAGCAGCACGGCGCCCGCCGCCGTGGGCGCCGCCTCGCCGCCGTGGGGAAGAAAGCTGAACTCGCCGTGCTCGGGCATGGTGGGTGCGGCAGCCGTGATCGCCGAGAGAGAGAGAGACGACGAGGAGGAGGAGGAGGAGAGCGGCGACGATGGCTGGTTGTGAAGCGGTGATACGACGAGCGGAAGGACGGGCAGCGGTGAGGAGGGAGGAGGAGGTGGTGCCCGCTTTTAAAGGGCAGCCCACCAGGTGGGGTAGAACCTAACCACTAACCAGAGATATTAACCGTGGTTAAGTTGCACAGGTGTATTTCGATATCCTCATTCAATTTCGATAAAAATTGAAGAGTTTAAAATTTATTTTTGTATCTTATGAGTTATCGAAATTGAAATTAAATATTACGATAATTTATCAATTAATTCTATTTTCATTAATATAATATTTAATAAAAAATTAATTAATTAAGTAAATAAAATTAAATAAATTATAATATATAATATATAAAATGTTAAAAATAAAAATATTAATAATCATACGTAAATTATTAACTTATTTTTGAATAAAAATTACTATTTAATATGTAGTTTGAAAAAAATGAAACCCCTCTTGGGCAGGGGAAGGACGCCGTCGGATGTAACGGAACCCTGAAAAGGGGCAGTGTGACGGGATGATCATCTTCTTCGTCTCGCTCTCCGCGTTAATACACAGACAATTTTTTATATATATATGTATAATATAATACATAGTAACCTGGTGCCATTTACATATTAGCTAGATATTGTTCCGTGTGTGGACGATGAGATAAGAGCTAGATTGTTCTACTTTTAGTTTGCCATTTTTGTACAAGTTTGATGAGATTGAAATCATGAAAGATTGGGTCAAGGCCGGGTCGGCTAACTCGGTCCCGATCAGCCAATCTGGTCCGACCCAAGACGACCCGAATTGCCAACTTGGGGGCCGATATATATATCTTTTTAATTTAATTATTGTTATATCAATTTTTTTCATTAAAAGTTTCGAGGAACAGTGACAACCAAACCATCAGCGCAATCCAAAATGATCCAACTTGGGTACCATACGATTTGATATAGATAGACAACAAAGAAAGATCTAATGCAACTACGGTAGATTATACATAGTGAAACCTGTCCGCTGAAGGGAGAAGAACTAAAACATATACAATTTCATGCGACAGAAGTAAGAAATCAATTTCATAAATAGTTTTCATCATATGTTTTAAAAAGTTTAATCTTACAATTATTTATCAATTATCGATCTCCTCCTCCTCCTCTTCGTCATCGTCGTCGTCATCATTGTAACTTCGATAAAAGTTTCATCTTCCCATAAAATATTGTCTAGAACATACTCCATATTATCAAAGATAAGAAATTATCTTATTTTTCAGTGTCATACATCGTAATTTCTTCCATTCAATTTGTCTAACTTTTGACAATTTTGCAACGCTACATTTGCTTGACATTATGCTTATAAAAATTTCCAAAACTATGTAATGTAAACTCATTTCAAACACACGTGGAAATAATAGAAATAACTAATTTAAGTCCTCTCATTTTTAAATTTTAAAATGCTTGAAAAATGAGATTATATCAATTTTAAAATGAATATTTACTGTGCAATACTTAACCAAGTTGCTACATCAAATTTTAACGTTTAAATTTAAAAGTTCAGAATATGCATGAACGTGTATTTCATTAAACAATTAAGCATGCAAACGAATTATGTCAATCAAATTATTAACTAAATTAACATTGCATAGATATTCATCAATGGAAAAGGTAATGCAAAATACGTAATAATTGCTTAATATTTTTAATAACTTGTTTTGTATTTACAAATTTTGACGGGAGACAAACACAACTGAATTAAATCTAAACCAAAAAAACATGTGAATATATAAAATTATATTTATTTCAATATTTATACACAGTAAACAATGTTTTAAATAAAAATATAATTTGCAATAAGTATGATCGCAGCAATTAAGGATATGGATAATACAAATAAGTCTCGTAGCAAGCTGTTATCCTTATTTTATAAGGTCATGTAAGCAGATAAGTTGTTATACAACTCTATCAATAATCAATCTCCAAGAGACCTTGCCTGATACAACCAAAATAACTTATGTTACATAAACGTCTTATAAAATTGATAGGACTTAAAAACCCTCTTATCTCTGATTCGGTCAGAGATCAGATCTTTGTGATTATTTGATAAAATCAATGAATCAAGATCTAAAGCAACCACTTAAGTCTTGAAAACATCTGATTCGATCAGATGCTAATATTAGTTTTTTTTTTAAATTCAGAGGGAGGGAGATTTGCGACATCTACTATGCTCCCACCAGAGGAAGAGCCCAATGCTATAGGAAGGACACAACGTCTGTTATACATATAGAAACCATGCTAAGATTTTAGTTAGATATTTTGTCAAACAAACTTATCACTTATATATTAATCAAATTTAGTATTATTTTACCACAAATGAAAAGATTAGAAGTAAAATTAATAAGTTAGATTTTCGGATTAAGTCTAAACAAACGCCACCTTAGATAATCTAACCAAACAAAGTCATATTACAAAGCGGCTACAGTTGCACAGGCAATTGAGAAGAGCAGTGTCAGTCCTGCGGAGTTTTTCAGGATTGGGTAGATAGAGAAGGAAAGGTTTTTTGCCAGGGCAGAGAGTGGCACAGCAGCACCCACCATTGGGAGTCCGGATCCCTTTGGGTACGACTCCCTCGGACCCACATCCAATGACGTCTGCCCGCGGAGATCTGGACTCTTGCTGAAAGGGGGAAGGGAAAAGGATTTTGCTTCATAGGTCTAAGAAACCAAATCAAATGATGAATAAGATAGACTGAATTGCTTAGTTTTTGTTTGTTTGTTTGTTGTATTGCAATGTTGATGATGTTCATACACTGTCCATAATAAATAAGTACTCTAAATGCCAGTCATATAAACCAATTATTGTTCACTTCCCCAAATATTGTGCCCATATGTGGATCTAATTCTAATCCATTGATTGAACAATCAGGTAGTAAAACTAAAACATACGGGTGCTCAGCTCCAATCCAGTCCGTAGACGAATTTAAATGGTTGGAATGCCTTAAATACCTTGCTGTTCATTGCTTCATAGACGGTAAATTAGAAACATTCCAGGAAAATAAAGAGGTTGTCACCTCTTGAGAGAAGTACCTATAATTATATTTGTTGGAGGTTTTCACAAGTTCTTTTTCTCCTCAACGTCTAACCTTGGGAAACAAATTTCCCAGAAAGCTGACAGACGTTTCTCCAAGACGTTTCCAAAATAAACAAACCACCAAAAAGGTTCATCAACCATCATGTCCCGGGTCAGTACGCCCATGGGATCATTTATGAGAAAACATAGACAACAAGGTTTAGAGATATCTTAGAAGAATCTTCCTCCTGCGAAGTCCACGGTCAATATCACATAGCATTTGATACAGTCAAATAAAAAGAAAGAGGCATGTACCAGGTTAGCTGCAAAGCCTGCAATGAATGAGTGAAGCCAAGCTACAACGCATGAATTGAATTAGTAAAAGAGGGGGATGTGATGTACAAGAAAACAGCCAGAGTTAGCTTGGTCATATCCGAATGTAATCTCTCTGTTGGCTTGCATTCCCACGCACAGTTCTCTTCAGAAAAGATTTCCTGTTCAAAGAATAACTTCGTTTGAAAGCTTGCCGCCTTCTCCAGGTTGAAAAACGCGAATAAAGTGATGGAAAACTGAAAGACAACAGAAGCAATAAAGATATTGCTGCACATATCAGTAACACATTGCGGAATCCATTATCCAGAGAAGGGCCTGTTTGCCCTGTCCATGGAACGCCACCTACATTCATCCCAAATACTGCAAAAAGGAAGACAGGAAGTTCCAATCAAGAGCCTTAAAGGAGTATTCCACGGTTGAGGTGATCTCTGAAGAAGGTCACTTACTTCCAGTGACAATAGACAATGGAAGAAAGATCATTGAGAGTAGTGACAGATAGTAGAGCTTCCGATTTATCTGTTCAGATTGCCAACTGTCAAGACCTGCCTGGATTGCAGTGACACGATTCACTATAAATCCGAGATTCTCCTTCAGTCTCCTAAGTCTACATATAAGTTCCTCTAGAGAGAGAATATCTTCACTTGCAAACAAGCTCTTCACTGCCATTTTTTCCTTTACACGAGGGAAAACTTGTTCGCCGTGAGCAACTACCTGCATACACGCACAATAGTATCTCAGACATCCTGAGTGCTCCAGTAGAGGCATCAAGTACAAAGCTTAAAATTTCTATGCGCCTACAGGAGCAGAAAAGCAGGCAAAAATATAACCTGTAGAAGGCGCTGCAGACTGAGATGCATTTTTGGAAACCGTCTGTCATCCAACATTTGTTTCCTTGCTGTAAAACCACCTGCATGTATTGAAGTAAACCAACTTTGAAACAAGTAGGTAACGAAGAGGACAAACCTTAGCATAGTTTTCATATGCTGAATCACAAAATGAACAGGCTTCAACAGAATGACTTGACTGTTTCTGATAAGTTTTAAAAATTGAATCACAAACAACAAATCTCCAAGATAGATAAAACCACAGATCATGCATATGCCAATATGATGAAAATTTAAACTTAAAACCCTGATACAAGTAAAAAATACTATTAAAATTGGTTCATAACCATTAAATAAGTGAAAGTATCCAATATTCATCTAAACTTAAATCAAGAGCGAAATAATACTGTCCCTTACACCTCACAGATGAATGCATATGAGATATAACTGCTAAGTTCTGCCATTACCAGCATGGGAAATGAAGGCGGAAAGTAAAGAAATCAACAAAAGTGAGAATCGTGCCTCAAACCTTAAAATCATGTGAGAAATGAAAATATGTAAGAAATGCAGCAATAAGTGGAAAATGAACAGACACAAGAGAGATTCCTGCAACCATGGTACAAACCATGGAAAATGGTCATCAGACAGATACATAACTATGATTGTTTAAAATTAAATTTAGGGGAATTGATTAGTGGTCCAAATAAGAAAGTTTAATCATCGATACAAAGAGTAAGTATTATTAATAAAACATCCATTTTCAAAAATTCACTTTACACAAGGTCCATTATGTTCTGCCGTGAAGGGCTATGTTATTTGAGATGCTCACCTCAAGTGCCTAGGTGCTGACACAAGACGAGGCAAAATGCCTTGCCTTGCCTAGATCCTAACCCAATAAGGGCTAGATCTGGTAACTTAAAATCTTCTTCCCCTGTCCTAAAACCCCCAATGCCCAGTCTTCTACCTTGAGGCTCCGACATCTTGACACCTTGTAGGCCCTAGAAGTGAGTTATTTGTTTTTTTATGTTTTTTCTTCAAAATTTTTAATGTTCTAACCATGGTTCGCCGGGTCGGCGACCCGGTCGGCCGGGTCGCCCGACCTGGTCGCTTTTTGGGCCGACCGACCCCGACCCGGCCCCGACCCCCCGGCCAGGTTATTATTTTAAAATGAATTTATTATTATTATTTTCCCGACCCCGACCCGACCCGGGTTGATTTTGGGGCCGACCCCCGACTATTCCTTCCTTGGTTCTAAATAATTATATATTATTAAATATATTAAAAAATATACCTCACCTCAAATGCCTTAGGCACCTAAGGTGAGGTGACCCTCCTCTCACCTCGGGTGCCTCACATCTCAGATAACATAGGTGAAGGATCTGGTTAAGAACTGTCCTATTCCACATTTGCCCTCCTCCCACTCAAATCCCATCAGGAATCCCCTTTCATGAAATCCTAGCAAAGCAATCACACCCGCATGAACACTAGTAGAGGTAGTTGGGTGGCAGAGCAATCTTGCTGCAGTAGCTCAAAGTAGCGGCGGTAGAGTGGTGGGATCTCGCAGTGGTGGCTCGGTGTAGTGGCGAGTTCTTGAGATTGCAGCTCAAGGCAATGATGGTGGAACAATGGAACCTTGTGTTAGCAGCTCAAGGCAACAATGGAAAAATGGTGGGATCTCATGGTGGCAGCTCATGAGCACTTAATGGCAACGACTTAGATCTGTTGGTGGTCAACGAGCATTGATGTTGATATTTCTCCCGTCTCCCCTATCTCTGTATCTGCAGTGAGGAGTTGTCATAAGATTTCTTCATGAATAATGGATAGAAAGTCCTAAACAAGTTTGCCATTCTAATTTCAGAACGACTTCCTTATGTGAATACTCCATGACTCCCAGCATCTTCAGATCATATTGGTATGCTATGTAATTGTAGATAATTTCACGAGCATAGAACATGTGGGTGAATTATCTTCTATCGAACATAAAAGTATTTGAGACCACATGGGCACAAATGTCATTTCATGCACCAATTTAACCAGTTTTAAAGTCTCCCATAAAAAATGGAGCCAGAGTTTTTAAGTATTTCAAATATAGGACCAAATGCTAAACAAATTGAAATGGAGTAAAGCATTGTCACTCAAATTGGACTACTGTTTGATTTTACGTTAAAATTAAAAAGAAATGAAAAGTGTGAGATACACGGTAAGAATCAAATTGGAAAATGAACAAACCAAGAGAGATTCTAGCAACTGTGGTATGAACCGTGGAAAACAGACACCAGACTCACTATGATTGTTCTCTTAGGTACAATTAGATGTAATATATGAAGAACATAAGCCTATATAAACCAGATAGTTTTGGAACACAAACCTAATTAAACCAGATAGTTTTGAGGGGGGATAAACCAGATTTATCCCCAAAATAATCTGGTACCAAACGGGCCCTAATTGTTTAAACTCCAAATGACAAGAAAACAAAATTGTTGGTTTTTTTTGACAAATGTGTGTCGATGGGGCAAGGCTTTAGGATCAGAGTTGGCTAGAATTGGCCAAGTCCAGCACCATACATATTATATGAGATGGGTAAGATCAGACATTAGCTGATTATGGTCCAGATCAAGGTACTGGGTCGGGATCAACTGAGCCAAGCTGACTTGGATAAGATGATCCAAGGGAAAGATCCTAGATCAGTTTCCTAGGGGAGCGGCCCGGATCCAGTGAACTCGCCACCTCTTGACAGTGAAGGGGCTGTAGCCAGTGCTCTGTGCATTGCCCATGTGTAAGTTGGCATATCCCTTAATTATTAGGTCCAGAGCCAATACTCAGGGATCTACCAACTTGTTTATCAAGTCCATAGACCCGATAATCAGGAATTCACTAACTTAAGTTGGTAGATCATGTTGTATCGGTTCCACCTGATATGAGTGCTTCTTAATGCAGGACTTGATAGAAATATATGTCCTATAAGCTGTGTAGTTAGAGGCGGTCGCCTCACCCGCCTAGGCGGTGAGGCGAGGCGAGGCGGTTGAAAACCGCCTCGCGTTGGCTTTTCCCGCCTGAGGCGAGCGCCTCCGGCGCCTCGACCGTTGCAGCGAGCGCCTCAGGCGCCCTACCCGCCTCGCCCGCCCCCCCCTGCGGTCCGGTAAGAACCGGATCCGGTAAGACCGGATCCGGGTAACTTAAACACCCCATTCTTCTCTCTCCCTCCCTCCCGAACCCTCGTACGCCCAAAGAAGTCGCCCCCGACGGTCGCCCCCGACGCTGCTCCCTCCTCCGGACCTAGCCGCCGCTGCGGCTGCACCCGCCGCCGCCGCCGCTGCGGCTGCACTGCCGCCGACGCCGCCGCCGCTGGAGCTGCACCCGCCGCCGCCGCTGCCTGCTGCACCCGCCGCCGCCGCTGCCTGCGGCTGGACCTGCCGCCGCCGCCGCCGCACGGAGCTGCACCCGCCGCCGCCGCCGCGCGGCTGGACCTGCTGCCGCCGCCGCCGCACGGAGCTGCACCCGCCGCCGCCGCCGCCTGCGGCTGGACCTGCCGCCGCCGCCGCCGCCTGGAGCTGCACCCGCCGCTTGTATTTGTATGGTTGTATTCGAATTAGACTTACTTCACTGATTATGTTTGGTTGTATGGTTGTATTCTTTTCTTATTGCATGGTTGAATTCCTCTTTTTAATGTTATATTTAATTGTCACTCTTGTTAGTTAATGATTCCATGTGTTTTATGTATTTTTTCAATTATCTAATATCACATATATCATTATTAAAATAAATATTATTATAATATTAAAAACGCCTCAGGCGCCTGAGGCGCCTGAGGCGAGGCGCAGGGTCCCTCGCCTCAGGCGCCTCACGCCTCGGATAACATAGCCTATAAGTCAATCATATATGATATAATTTGACATTTTTAGAAATATATCATTCAATTAATTAAGCAAATCTTCGTTTCTAACTCTTATAAGATGCATATACCGTAATGAAGTTTTTGATCACATACAATGATGATTGAATCATGATGAGATCATGATAATGAGATCGATCATCTACAAGTATGTGATATAAATGTTCTTAATCATAAGATTCTTAAAATAGGATATCAAGGGTCCGGATAGACTAATGTGCATAATATCTTTTCATATAATGATTGTGACTGATCTCATTAGTCATTAGTGTGTGGACATTGAGATACACACATAGTTGCTCATTAATAGAATGTGTTCACTAAATTGACCAATTTAGAAAACCTGATCGGTATTTTACTAAACTGTCTATTAAGTTATTCTTACATCTCATAGTTGGATTTTTGACCTAAATGATCAAAAATGTCTTACTAGATATATTTTGTACGTTGATTATTGACTTAAACATCACCATCTTGATAATCCAATATGGTTAATGCATTAGGTGCAAGAGAAACCTGGTGGAGGCAATTGAGCGAACAAACAAGGGATTGTTCACTCTCGGTAAGAGAGAGAAAATATCTTATAAGATAGTAATATAAATACTTAGCAAAGATACTTAAGATAATTGCAAAAAGAGTTTTTTAATTGATCCAAACCTGAGTATAGGATCCCACAGAGTCAGAATATTTAGAAATAGACAGTCAGTGCCAAACCCTTAACTGACCAGGGCATTACATGGACGAGGAGGATTTAAATCCATGTGACAATGAATGATATACTCAATGAATGTTATTTAACTTTCCAAAGTTATTTGGAATCATAGAATGTGACTTTTACCCTTTATGATCGGAAAGTCATAAAAATTATTATCGGATAACGATTTTAATTTAATTTAAAGAAATTATTCTAACTAAATTGACTGTTGGGCCTAGTGAGTCACATACATTAGATTTGATCAATATGATGAGGAAATGGACATAATTTTATAGAAGTTTTGAATTTTTTTTTGAAAAATCTAACTTTTATAAATAAATGGCTTATGAGTGTAGACGTGAGCTTCCTTGACTTTAGTAGTGTTTACACTACCATGGTTCTGCCTCTTGCACAAGAGGCACCAATTGGGTTTGTTTTTGTTTGATTTAGTCATTCATTGGATATCCAATTTGTCTTTAATTTGACAGGTAGTTTTTATATCACTCACGACTCATTTATAGAAGTTTTGGATTTTTGTGAAAAAAATCATCTTCTATATATAAATGGCTTATGAAACCAAACCCTAATAAGCCATAGGGCTGGAGCACGTCCCAAGCATCCTCTCTTCCTCCTCTCTCCTCTAGAAGGTGATCTCCCATGGTCAAGCTTGGATCTGGAAGGTTTCTGGAGGCCTGAAGGAAGAGAGAACTCGTCTATTGAAGCAGGTCATGTGGATACCGCTAGAGACCGGACACTTGAACAGTTTTCAACAAGGAGGAATGCTCTCTCTTCATTCATGGTGAGGGATTTTAGAAATCCCATGAGGTACTCTCGTTCTACTTCATATTCGGTTCCCAGTTTTACTCATTCGGCATCGACCAAGACAAAGATCATGATTTTATAGAATCAAATATTTTCCGCTGTCATGTATTGATTCTTTACAAACAACCCCACAATATAGTGACACCGTCAGTATACGTGACAAACCAGAGTTGAGCACGGTTGTCCCCATCACTTCCCCAACCATTCAATGTTATTTAAAATTTGACAGAAGACAGTTCCAGCTCAATTATATGACAGTAGAAATTCTGGCTCATAATGCTAATAATATCTTAAACCATTAAAATAGTAGACTAAACACTACTATCAGCTGGCAGTCAACAAGAAGAACCTCTCTATTTAAGGCAGAACAAGCCAAATACTGGGGAAAGAAATTTTGATGACCATATCTTAGTGATGTATAGGTGAACATTAATAATCTACGCACATGTAGAAACTTGAATGCAACCATAAACATGAGTTTGCCACTTGAGCTGAAGTCTTGGACATCATGTTGCGAAGAGAAATAAAATCTTTCCATGATGCTTTATATTTGAATACCTGACCTGCCTCATGTTTCAAGGTACCAAAGACCAATCAGGCAATCACCTTCACTCATACTACAATCATCAGACTGACGCATGGCCAATAAAACCATATTTCCCAATAATTGTTCAGCAAAAGCACCACTGAAATGATGGTAGAACCAGGTGAAATGGGCTTTGCTTCCTCACCTAGATGACATAGGCGAGTGGTCTGTTTTTGATGTGTGGGTCCACCTGAATGAAGCAAAGACACCTACAGGAACTCTTGCGTGCTTGAAGAGAAGAATATAAATCTTCCCTCTTCCTAGTGTTATTCAGGAACAAAACAAAAAGTAGACAAGTAAAACTATCTTATTTTGAAATTTGGACCATGAGACTGCTTTCTCTTTTGTCATCTCAAAAAGCAGATACTATTTCCAAAATACATTATATGAACTAAGAGCAGTCATCATAGGAAAAACAATGCGCGTGCAACATTCTGCAATGGGAACTGTTATTTTCAGCCTTATTCTAGTTTTTATTAAAACTAGTTTCTGAATGATAAATAGCCTGAAACGCAGATCATGATCCACTACTAGGAAATACATGCATGAGGTAGCTTGAACACGCAAAATCTGGTTTCTAAAGTATGGTATCCTTTATAAACAATACAGAAAATTCATAAAATTAACAAAACTAAAACACGAAGATCACATGAACCCTTTTTCACATGTCAACACATCTACCCTTTTTCACATATCACATTACCCCTTTTTCACATGTCAACACATCTACCCTTTTTCACATATCACATTAAGTTCTCTGTATCAAATTATTGGAAATGCCATATATATTCTTCTTGAGCCATCTACCGAACATTCTTATTCTGTCCAAACCAACTAAATGTGGCAAAGGGACAACACCTTCTCATCAGCTTGAGCAGTAATTCACTTCCTAACTTACAACCAAAACTATCTGTAAATTGTCGTTTTATAAAAGAAAACAGCAAAATAATAAAAAAACCAAAAAAAAAGAAAGCTACATAACACCAACAGAAGTTCCTCTTAGCAAGATTCAACTCTGAACTGAACCAGATAAAAAAAAGACCAGGTTCCCATGCAGGTAAAAGACTCATACTAATGATAAAGCATAATACAACTTCCTTAAATGGTTGGAACAACAGAAATAAATCATCTCAATGATAATGTGTGCATGAAGTAGCATTTTTATTTCTCATCTGCTGTTGGATCCTTCTGGAATGCAGTTTTCTTTGGGCCAACAAGAAAATCACAATGAACCAGTATATACCAAAGGTCTAGAGAGGTGAGAGAACAGCAGTGATCTCCAAGTACAGAGTATAATATATATACAACTTAAGTTAACCAATTTTAATTGAATAGTAAGACCAAAAAATAGAAAAGATCCAATAAAAAGTCATATGATTGTGAAGGTCCCTACAATGGAGCTACAGATCTCAGACCCTTCATCAGAAACGAAATAATGTTATTGCCACCGGAAAGGGCTGCAAGAGGATGAGACGGCAAGAGATTGAGCAAGAAACACAAATGCATGCACAACAAACTTTGTCATGCAATATGTTCAAGTCTTCTTCGGGAAAAAAAAACCAATTTCAAGGACATTATGAACAAACAGCAATTGTGCTCAATTAGGCAACAAAATTCAGTGAGGGTTGTAGACAGAAGCACACAAAATCTAGCAGACAACGATGCAATCAGTCACATGACTTACTAGAAGGACAAACTATGAGACAACTACAGGAAGAAGGTGTCAATACCACTTGATTGCAGCCCAAAATACTACATTGTCTAAGACATCAGAAAATCTACCACAATGATTTCTCTTTTCAGTGGATTGGTGCCAGAAACGTCCATGAAAACATGTACAACTCCTTTCTTTCAACAAAGCCAAAACAGTGGACTGAGAATAGTTTGGTGGGGGGATGTCCACAAAGACGCCCATAAAACATATTTAACACGAAAATGAAGTGCTAAAGCTGCTCATAGACACAACCAAAACGTTGATATTGATAATCATTAGAACTTTCCATAGGACGTGAAAAGACATAACATTCTCAATTCATGAATGCAATCGTGATGTTGAAAAGAATAATAGCAGAGAAAAGACCACTTACAAGTTCAAACAGATAACGCAATTACCTTTATCCAGTTCCAGCTCCACCGCATCAAGCTCCATCTCAATGTTGGTCACGATATCATGGACATAATCCACGTAAGTGTCGATAATGTGCAAGACGAGGTTCGACACAGTTCGAGGCACTGGATTGTCAGCCTCCTCCGAGTGATCCATCCTCAGCAAAAATTCAAGAAGATGCTCGTCAATGACGGTCCCCCTTGTTCCCCCATTCACCACCTCCTCTCCGGTCAAGTAGGACGCGCCCCCCACGAGGGGCACGTCTTTCAGAAGCGGTATCCTGAAGCGGGAGAAGCCCATCCTCGGAATGCGACCGAGAGAGACCGTGATGACTGATTTCTCCGTGACCCTTACGGCTAGACGGATGGTGAAGTCGCTCGCGGGCGGGCCGGCCGAGTTCACCCGGAAGACGAGGGCATCGTCAACCTGGCCGCAGTAGGGCCCGTTGCTGACGAGGGCCAGAATCTCGTGGAGCTTGAGGGGCGGGCAGAGGACGTCAATAAGATACTGGGCGTTCTTGCTGAGCCTCTGGTCGCCCTTGGGCAACTCTACATGGTACCAGCAGAATTCCATGCCCCTTCCCTCCTCCAGATCCCAGTCCTTCTCGGTGTAATTTCCCGTCCCGTCGAAGCGGTAGGCATACTTCTTGAGCACCCCCGGAAAATGCTTCTGGTAGGGGCGTGTCTCCTTGACGAGCAGCGCCTCCTCGGTGCCGGAAGAGGAAGAATCCCTTCCCATTTCCTCCGCGTCCCCATCGCCCGGCGTATCCGCCATCATCTCCATACCAGACCGCATCCACGAGCCGGGGCCCGGGACCAAGGGATCTCAGAAAGCAGACAACCCGCTCCTTCCCGCCGGCGACGATCCCACCGGCGAGCACCCCAACCACCGCCGCGGCGCCGATCCTCACATCTCCGAGCCCCGTTGGAGACCAGGAAACCGCCGCGCGAGCCTCGCGCGGAGTCGCGGACCCGGTACCCTTCTCACCGTTCAATCGGATGAGCGAACCCGGTTTAGTGGCCGGCGGGTGGACCGATTCAACACGGATAAGAAGGGGCCCGCCAGTCTCTCCAGGAAGGAAGGGAACGAGTAAGCATGTTAAACAGTGACATTATCCAAAGTCTAACCTTATGAATAAAAATTAGATATCTATTATTCATTAATTATTAAAAATAATTTTATTTACATTTATTTTGTGCTATCTTCTAAAATTTTAATCACTAGTGAGCAGTTGATTAATAGATACACAAAAGTATAATACATATATAACGATGTAATATATCAAAACAAAAAATTAAATAGCTTAAATTAAAACATGAAACTACATATTAGAAGCATCCCTACAAGATATTCATAAAACTGTGATATAATTCTAAGTTAGATCTTCATTATAAATTTTTAATATCAGATAGATAAATAAATATTGATATTAGGTGTTTTTTTTGAACAGAAGATAACTAATACTAATATTAAACACACATTTCTTTACACAAGTGAGAAGTAATGTGCAACGGCAAGGGATGGGGGTATACAGCATTACAGCCTCCACAAGGTGGATTATAGTCCACCGTGCTAGTAGATGAGCCAAAACATTACATGACCTGTTTACAAAAGAAAGGGACAAACAAACATGCGTACGTAACAACTGAACACATTCAACAATGATATGTTGAGCTCTCCATAACATTGGCCCTGAGGTCTTTATGGCATCAACGACTCTTTTAGCATCACTTTCTACAATAGTTTGTGTGGATTCGGTTGCAGCCCAAAGACACGCCTCACGAACTGCCATAGCCTCCAAGATTTCAGGACGGGTAGCTGGATACAATTTAGTCTTCCAGTGAACTAGAGCCCCTTTCTCATCACGAACCACAAAAGCTACAGCACCTGCAGTTAAAGAAGTAGCACAATCCACATTGATTTTTAGTTGATTAAAAGGGGGAGGTGACCAAACAGAATCCAATGGCAAATGTATCATCAGAGCTTTCTCCCAACAGAAGTCCGCCAGGTTCATCGCCCAGGAGAAGATGATATTAGGCTGATCAACCTTTGGTTGAAATTGCGTTTGACACCTTGCCGTCCATAATTGCCAGATAATAGAACAAGCAATGACCCCTAAACGGGCTAATTCTTTATCTTTAGATGATAACCACGTCAGCCAAATAAAAAGAAGCTCAGTAAAAGCCAACTTACCCCAATCTCTATTACTGCCAAAAGGACTCATCATCCATACGGCTCTGCTTCTTGGACAATGTATAAAGAGATTTTCCACAGATTCCATGTCCAAATGGCATATAGAACATAAAGGAATAATATGAGGACAACGTTTATGTATGGCCATATTGGTAGGGAGATTACCTGTAAGAATCTTCCATAAACAGAAAATCATTTTTGAAGACAAATATTTAGCCACTTTGGGATGCCATAATTTTCTCCATATTTCCTGATTTGATGAACCAGGAGGGAGATAAAGTTCTATCAAATACTTGTATGCAGACTTTAGAGAGAATTGTCCATTTGGAGTAAAAGGCCAGATTAGTCTGTCCTTATCTAGATACGTATGGATAGGAGTAGCAAGGATCCGCTGAATAGAATCCTCATTAAACCACAGAGATAAGGTTGGTAAATGCCAAGAGCCTTCAAAAATAAGATCTTTTACCGAACCTGGAAATAAAATACCCGGCAAATTTGGTAACAAAGGACCCTTGTCATCCACAATCCAGTTATGATACCAAGGGGATATATCCGAACCATCTTTGACCAGCCAGACCCCAACTTTAGCAATATAATTACGCACAGAAAGCAAGAATTTCCAGACATTGGAATCAGAAGCCTTCGGGAGAACCTGCCAAATATTAGTTTTCCGGAGATATCTAGCAGAAAAGGTTTTAGTCCACAAGGATTGCTGCTTATGAATAAAGTTCCAGAATAAACGCATACCAGAGGCAATATTGAGCAGTTTCAAATCTCTAATTCCTAGACCCCCCATCAATTTTGGTTTAGTAATTGATGCCCAATTAGAGAAATGTATACGTCGACTGAGCTGGTTTATGAGCCCACCAAAAGTTACGCTGTAACTGGTCCAATTTATGCAACAAATGAGAAGGTAACTGTGAAACAGACATAGCATAGAGTGGGAGATAGTTAATAGTAGATTTAATAAGTGTAGTTCTTCCGCCTGATGAGAGCAAATTTGCCTTCCAACCTGCCAGCTTTTGTTGACAAATATTTATCAAATGATTACTCTGGGCCAACTTGCCCCCCGATAAATCCCAAGGCACTCCTAAGTAGAAATCCTCCTTGGATGCCAACTTAAAACCAGAAAGTGTACAAAGTGAGCTTATAGTATTAGCCGAAACATTATTACTAAAGCAAATTTTAGATTTATGAACATTTACGGCCTGACCTGACAAAAGTTCATAATCTTTCAAAAGCTGGAGAAGATTAGTAATTTCTGCCACAATAGCTTTCCCACAGATAATTAAATCATCCGCAAACATAAGGTGGGAAATCAGAGGACCCTGCCGAGCCGTTTTGACCCCAGTCAACTTTTTCTCTTGTACAGCTTGGGAGATCATACAGGACAAAACCTCAGAACACAATATAAACAAATAAGGGGACAGGGGGCAACCCTGCCTAAGACCTCTACTAGGGAGAATGGTTCTCGACAAATGTCCATTTAAATTTAAAACATAAGAAACAGATGTAATGCAAGACTTGATAAGTTGAACGAAATGTGCAGGGAAACCCATATTAAGAAGAACTGATAACAGGAAATTCCATCTTAACTTATCATAGGCCTTGTGAATATCCAATTTAACCATAAAATACCCATTCTTACCTCGGATCCAGTTAAATGCATTCCGTACCTCTTGGATGAGTATGATGTTGTCTGTACCTAGGCGGCCTGGCACAAAAGCAAATAACTTCGTAAATCAAGCCTTGCAACAAGAGGTTTAATACGAGAGGCAATGAATTTAGTCAAGATCTTCAAGAAACATTACATAAACCGATCGGTCTATAATGTTCCGAAGAAAAGCATCCTCCTTCTTAGGAATTAAAGTAATAACTCAGATGATTTAACTGCGGAGGGATATGACCAATAAGAAATGAGTGGTTTAAGAAACCAATGATGTCATCCTTTATCAGATCCCAGTACTGCTGATAGAAACGTGGAGGAAGCCCATCCAAACCAGGAGAGGTGTCCGCCTTCATAGAAAAAATAATGTTTCTTACCTCTTCAGATGATGGAGGAAACAAAAGAGTACCCTGTTGTTCCTGAGATATGGCTGGAAGATTTAACTCTGCCAGAATCTGAAAATCATTGCAAGGGTCACCATCAAAGAACAGCTGATGAAAATACTCAGAAAACACAAATTGATTATCAAACATATTAGTTGACCAAGATCCATCAGCTTTGTAGACACCAGAAAGCCGATTCCACTGACGTCGACGGAGAACTTTAGAATGAAAGAATTTGGTATTTCTCTCCCCATCTTTATGCCACAAGACTTTTGCTCGTTGTCTCCAATAAATATCCTCAAGATCTTCTAGCCACTGGAGTTGAGCAATGAGTTCTTTTTCTTCCTTAATTTGATCAGTAGAAGAGGGTTTGGATTGATTGTCTAATGTAAGATGTCGAACATTCTTTATTTTATTTTTCAAACTGCCAAATACCTTCTTCCGCCAAACAGACATGTCCCTGCTAAGAATCTTCATTTTAAGATCATAATGATGGGTAAGATTCGGAGATGCTAGCCAAGAAGATGAAACCGTACTTACGAAAGGAAGGAAACTTGAGCCAGTGGGGCCTTCCAAATACTAGATAGATAGTTCTTAGGTCTAGTTGGCGGGGAAGTATTAAGATATAAAGGGCTGTGGTCACTATAATAACTAGGCAGAACATGAAGCTGAGCCGTGGGATGATAAGAAAACCAAGAACTGGTTCCCAAACAACGATCTAACCGTTCCTTAATATGAAAATTGTAGCATCGTCTGTTTGTCCAGGTATATATAGGGCCATCATTTTTGATATCCATGAGAGAATTTGACTGAATAAAGAGTTCAAAATTTTCTAAATATGACCGAACAGGAAGCTGACCTCCCTATTTCTCCGAGGGATATCTGACATAGCCTACCACCAATGAGACATACCGGTAAAGACATATCCCGGATGAGACCAGAAATGTTTGTCCACATGAGAACTCTACTTTTGTCAAGAACCGGAGCATAAACAGTAATTAAGAGCCAATGCCGAGTAGTCACAGGATCAAGAATTACAGCTCCTATCTAGGAATTTTCAGAATGGATAATGTGAAGATGGATAGTGCTATCCCACCACAGCCAAAGACCACCCCTATGATTAGTAGAAGGTACTACCAAATAATTTGATAAATCCCTTGACATAAAAAATTGTTCAATAACAAAGGAGGAACACTTAGTTTCAGATAAGAAAAATATATGCGGTTTGATAGAATGGGCTAAGCTATCTATATGACGAATTGTCGGGTGCCCATTACATCCCCGACAATTCCAAGCTATTATTTTCATGATGACTCTGGCAGCTGTTCTGGGTCAGCCGCCACAACCCTTTGGATCGGTTGGGAAGAAGATAAGATTTCTACTTTTAAAGGAAAACCCTTTACCATGTGAGAAGGAGATTCCTGATTTACAGCACGAGCTAGGGCCTTCCACTTGTGTTTGTCGCGCAGTCCCGATTTCTTCATAGGTAACTTTGCTGGAGAAATCAAAGATTTTGAAACAACTGAATGAAAATTAGAAGAATTGGAAACAACCGTAGCCATAGATTTCTTTAAACCCTGATACGTAGCTGTGGTCTCAATCAGCACATTTGCCATATTCAGAGTCGACAAATCCATACTTCCTGGCAATGAATTACCCTTAAAAGCTTCACCAAACGTGTTAGTAAAAGAGAAATCAGCCTTGGTAGGAACATTATATAATAATTCTCCCTCTGTGGGCTTCATATGAGGGACATGAGACAACATAGAATTTCCAGAATAAGGCACTAATTCAGTGGATACCTTCCTTGGATCTGCTGAAAAATTAGAAGAAGTTGATCCTCGGTTATCTCCATTACCAGAAGTAGATAAAGTAGGAGGACGACGACCCCCATTTGCTTCTCGACCAGCCGCGGAGAGCCATTCACCAAATCGAAAAGATAACTGAGTATGCAAAGACTCTTGCAAAGGTTGAGGTAATGAGGGAGAGATTAAAGCTTTAAGTGCCGTCAAATGAGAACATTCACCATGCACATGCCCTAGTCGACCACAAAAATAGCATAGACGAACAACACGTTCATAGGCGAGCTCAAATAGTTTGATCGAACCATCTGGAAAAATAACAGAAACTTCAGTAGAAAGAGGCTGACGAACATCAATTCTGACCTTGATACGTGCAAAAAGGCTCCACGCAGCCACAATCTCAGCAGGAGGGTCCCAAGGAATTCCGACTTGAGCGGCCAATTTCATGACGATATCCTTTGATAGTAATTCCTGTGGTAAATCATAAATACGTACCCACAAGTCCCCATAATCTAGTTGATATTCAGATGGTGAAGTATACGGCCGAGCCTTTTCTAATAAAATCAAATCGTTATTGAAAAACCAGGGTGCTCGGCGACAGACTTTATCAACTTCGCCTTCCGATTGGAAATGAATAATGATATTAGGTGTTAGAATACCTTAAAAAAACAGAACATCTGATAATATACATATATTCAATCAATGCATATAATTATTAGACAACGATTTGAGGTATATCTATCTTTCTATCTACGTATTGGCTGTCTATATCGTTAAATTAGAGCTATGAAACTATACTATAATTATTATTTATCTTCCTGTCTATGTATCGGCTGTCTATATCTTGCTGAGGGGCTGCCACGTGTTGTCGAGCCAGGGATTCCAGTCAGCATTAACGGCTACATATTTGAGATTATGTAAAGTATAAAAAATTTAATTCACCTTCGGACGGGACAAATATCAATTAATCAACTATTTATTTACGATCAAATACGTTGATGAGATTTAAATTTAATTGATATAATTCAAATGTAAAAAAAATAGAAGGAATCATATCCGGCAAGAAAAATTAATGAGTAAAATCTTTGCATGACCTCAACAACATATAGGGTCCGTTTGTTTGGATGTAAAATTAGGTGCGGTAGAGGATTTTCCCGATTTTCTTTTTAAAAGCTTTATTTGGTTATCTGTAAAACACAAAATCAATGTGAAATATTCTCCATTGACCATGCATGTGTTGGGCTGATTTTGGCCTCCGCATTTTTCGGCCGGACGCCGTTTTCGACGGATGAGCATTTCGACGTCTCCAGGTGAGGGTTTCGACAACCCGCGGGCTGAGACACTGCGACGATAAGAAGGTTGCGACGGCGAGCAGATTTTGGCAGAGGAGCTTCCATCCCCACCATCCGAACAGGTGGAATCTCCCCAGACGGCCAACCGGTGGCGCTTTCGAGGTCCTGAACTCGACGAGTGAGCCGATTTTGCAGACCTCCCGCTCCCCCTTCTGATTTACACTGCAGTGATTTCCCCCTTCTAATTTCCTTGTCTACATCCACATTGTGCGTATTGTCAATCTCACCGTGGACAGCATCTCTTTCTCATTGTGCATATTGGGTGCTTCTTCTTCTCTTCTTCTTCGAGGCTGCCTTAAAGTCTCTCATCTCTGCCTCAGGCATAGGTGGATTGGTCGATACGAAGCCCATCTTTGGGACAACAGCTGCAAGAAAGAAGCCCATACCAGGAAAAGCAGACAAGGTGGGTAGTTTAAAAAAAAATGAGGCAAGCAACTTCTCTTTGCATTTTCCTCAACCTTTGCCATCTTCCATGGATCTGATTGGTTCCTGCTTATTTTATAATTAATTTCTCTCTTGTGTGGGATTGCCTTGAATGGTGTTGTAAATTTTTGTTGAAATAATGCTTGTTTCTCATGCCTCAAAGCACCCACAACATTGCTAGTAAGAGTGCATTTTAGGCCTCTAGTGCAACTCCTGGTATGTTTTTAGTTCTCTCCACCCATTTAGCAAGTTCTTTGTGTTGCTGTTCTCTACCAGTTGGGCGCCCAAGATCATTCAGCTGATATGCTGGAGTGTATGAATTATACTGCATGTTAGCAAATGTGATCTTCATCCTCTACGAATGTTCCATGAAAGGAACACATCTTTTCTGACCCTGCATGCGAGCCACTTGATTCTTATAGCCACAGGCAATTTGTTATAGCATTTTTTGTTGGTTCCTGTTTTCTGCTTGTGTGAAGTTTCTGGCGAATGTACACCTTCGTTTTTGTATTCTTCTTTTCAGCACCCTTCTTACCTCACAGTACTGAATGTACTGAATACCTAGCTATTCTGAAAAGTTGTGAAATTTCCATTTGGCCTACACACCCTTCCAAACTGATAATTTGATGATTATGCAAAACTTAACATATCCTCTGGTGGAACCAAACCATTGAGGCCACTGAGACGCTAGCTATCTTCTTTTTCAGTTTGAAAAAATAATCACTTCCCTAGCTGAATTACACAATCATAGTCTGGGTTTTAATAACTGAGTTGAATTTATTACTGGTCTTTAGAGCATGTGACTTTCTTTCTATTTATCTTTGTTATAGTCATTGTCATGATTCGTTTTCACTTTTATCATTTTAATTTATAGAAGGAGGTCAATAATTTCACGTATGAGGATGCAGTTGATGCTGCAGTTGTGGGAGCTTTAGCCGCATGTGTTGGGACACTTGAAATTCTTATAAATTTTAATGAAGAGGATAAGGAAATAGAAAGTATTCCAAGGTTCTCTTATAACAAACGAAATGAGATTAGAAGAAAATACATGCATAGTATTATCGGTGTAGATGACACAATGTGTATAAAGATGATAAGAATGAATAGGATGACATTTTATCAATTATGTGGAGTTGTGCATCGAAAGAACTTGCTACATGACACCATTCATGTTACTGTACAAGAACAATTGTTAATGTTCTTACATACGATAGCACATAATGTGAGAAATGGAGTCATGAGTGTAAATTATCATCGTTCTGGAGAGACCGTTAGTCGTTATTTTAATCAAGTTTTAAAGACTATTCGACAATTGCACAATGATTACATACACCCACCGGATGCATCTATACCAAATGAGATTCAAAACAGAGATATTTATTGGCCGTGGTTTAAGGTAATTATTAATTGATTGTATTTATTCTTAATAGTAATTTTTGATAGATGCTAACAAATTTTAGTTACAAAACAGGATTGTATTGGTGCCATTGATGGTACTCATATTTTAGCATCAGTTCCATCTGATATTGTTGCAAGATTTCGTGGTAAAGCAAACAAACCAACGCAAAATGTACTAGCTACTGTTCGATTTGATCTTACATTTTCCTATGTTTTAGCTGGTTGGGAGGGTTCAGCACATGATATGCTTGTTTTAAAAGATGCACTTCAAAGGCAAAATGGGCTTAAAGTGCTAAATGGTAATATTATTTTAAATTTATGATCATGTTGATGTTGTTTGTGTATGTATATTATAAATCTCATTATAAAATTATTTTTGGATGTAGGAAAATATTTTCTTGTTGATGCTGGTTATTCCACACAGCCCGATTTTATATCTCTTTATCGTGGTGTCCGATATCATCTCAAGCATTTTGGTGATTACACTCCTACTAATAAGGAGTTGTTTAACCTTCGTCATTCCTCTTTAAGAACTACCGTGGAACAAGCTTTTTGGCCTTTTGAAGAGATGTTTTCGTATCATTAATGAAGCTCCATGTTTTCCATTTACCACACAAGTAGAGCTTGTCCTTGTATGTTGCATATTGCACAATTTTATTTTAGGGTTGAACCCAAATGATGAGTTGCTAACTGAGATAGAGAAAGAAGGGTTTTCTACACAAGTGAGGTCACATCATAGGACAAGAAGAGAAGAAAGAGAAGACAATGCAGTATGGGTATCTATGAGAGATAGAATAACAAATGAAATGTGGCATGCATATACTATGTAATCAGTATTTATGTAATGGTTTATGTGAACAACTTTTCCTTTTATGTTAGTTATGTGCATAACTTTTCCTTTTATGTTGGATAAGCTATTTTGCATGGTCTAAACAATGTATGTTTATATGTCTAAACAATGTTTACATGGTCTAAACAATGTATGTACATGACTATTTTCATTAGGATAGATAGTCTTCAATCTCAAGAAACCACCTCATACAAGAAAGGTAGCAACAATTTTAGATGGACAAGTAGCATGTCAAAATATTTACAGAAGTGTTTGATGGAACAAGTTAGCAATGGGATGAAAGTAGACAAGTCTTTCAAGAGACCAGCTTTTGTGGCTACTGCTCGTGCAGTTAGTGAGAAGTTCAAGGTGAATTGTTCTGATTCTAATGTAGAGAATCATTTAAGAACATTGAAAACAAAATACATTGCCATCAAGAGATTGAAAGATTTGAGTGGAGTTGGTTGGGATAATGACAAAAAGATGATAACCATGGATGAAGATGCATTTAATGAATACATCCATGTAAGTTTCTTTGGTATTTTCATCATTTATTTAAATAGTGTTGCAAGTTTATATTTAACTTATTTGTTTTTTATTTTTGTAGGCACATCCAAAGGATGAACCATATTTGAACAAACCTATTGACTTATATGAAGAATTAGTGGCCATTTGTGGAGATGATCAGGCGACTGGGAGTTTTTCTCGAGCTATGGCCGATCCCATGGTTGATGTGGAAGGCATAGGGATATCTATAAATATTGATGAGGATACGGCAGAAACTACACCATCTAAGAGCTTAGATACTCAATCTACTTCCCAACAAGTGAAAGGGGGTGGGGGAAAGAGAAAGAGAGCTAGATTTAAAGTTTGATTGTCTGGCAAATAAAATTAGTGAGTTAGCTTCAGCCATCTCAAAAAGTAGGAATCGTGATATATCAAAAAAATTATATGCAGAAGTGATGGGATGCAAAGGTTATGATGACATAGAGTTGGTGAAAGCCTTTGATCATCTTCTTGAAAATGAGATACAAGCAAGATCTTTTCTTGCTAGAAGTGATGCTCTACGTCAAAAATGGTTGGAAGAGTTTTTTGGTTATGGTCCACTTTAAGGTCAAACATCTATTTTCACAACTTGTCAATATCTTCTTTCATTATGTTTGAGTAGATCATGTTTCCTACTCTACTTTTGTGATTTCACTCTCCATTTTCTTGTTTCAGGCATATAGCAATCTTAGTGAAATGGAGGGTCTATGTTGGCGAAGTGCGAAGAAAAATTATGCTAGTGACCTATCAAAATTAAAATTTGCATTCAACCAGCTGCCGGGTACTTGGAAGTGCAATGCACTTGAGAGGTAATAAAAATTGCATCTGCTCTAGTTATACAAGTTGCTAATATTCATATTATATATAACGTAAGTAAAATTAGCTTTGCAATTTGATATATGTTATATCCTTTC
Source organism: Cryptocoryne crispatula var. balansae (assembly GCA_036172225.1). NCBI lineage: Eukaryota > Viridiplantae > Streptophyta > Magnoliopsida > Alismatales > Araceae > Cryptocoryne > Cryptocoryne crispatula. The sequence goes on along the minus strand of CM069930.1, from coordinate 6,360,920 downwards.
ATGGGTCACGAGCTAGCTGCTATCTTTCTTACATCATGCGTGCTAATCTTGCTGTTATTACGATGGTTTATATATCTCTTCACCGTTTTGTCGGTACCTTTGAAATACCATCTTCATGATTTGTGTGCCTGGATTGTGTTCTGTCCTGCTTCTCGAAGAGGGATTTCGGTTCTGCCTCTTTAAAAGGGATTTCTGTCAGTACTTTTCCGATGATGTAAAAGTCCAGCCATATGAATCAGATTTTTTTTGGCTTTGTTAGTGCAGTAAAAATAGAAGGGAGAATTTGAAAACTTAGAGAGAGAGAGAGAGAGAGAGAGAGAGCAAAATCTGTACGAGAAATGATTTTCGAAGTTCATCTGAACAAGAGTTTTTGATAAAATTCTCGGACACAATCTGAATCTTTTTTTTTTAACTTTTAATCAAGCGGCGTACGTAGTTCAAATACTTTTTTTTGCACTTGTTATTAATACTGAACCTGTTGGTGCACAAATACAACATGATGCGTCGTATGTATCAATTTTGACATTGATGCTCTATCATCTAAAAATATTAACTTCGATGAAGTTCCTTGATGAAACCTTGTTCATCATGTTCTTAAGAAATCTGTTAGTCAGATCATTCAGTCTTTTACAAACGGGGCATTTTGGAGAGTATATAGGACCCATGAAAGGAGCCATTTGGTTGAACCAAAAGGGGGCTGTTGTACTCCTTTTTGCAAGGCCGCACGGGGGATGGTGATGACCTGCTTTAAGGCCTGTTTAGTTTTTTTTGATGGAGGTCAAAACAGGACCTGTTTTAAGGCCCGTTTAGGGGACGAAGTGGCCTGTTTTGGGGTCTCAATATGGGTTGGAGACAACTTCTGTAGGGGTCTGAAAGTGGGCTAGAAATCTCCTGTTTCCGGGACCTGTTTAGGGAGTCTTCTGATGAGTCAAACAGGGGGTTAGGTTTGACTAATCTACCTGTGATACATCTTTTTTAACAAGATGTATCACAGGTAGATTATATATATTATGTCTATAATGCTCATATACGTTTTACTTTATCTCATGCTTGATTAATTAGATTATATAAAAATGATATTGAGTCTATATATACAATATCAAAATCGATATAAGTGGACTCTTGTATACATATTACTGTGATCTTCTTCTTCTTGGCTGAGGACGCAGGTGAAGCAGTTTTATCGCAGGATTTAACCGAGGAGGAGCCTGCATTTGGAGCTTCTTTCTTTCCAGAATTCATCCAATGATCTGAACTATTTCTGTATGCTTGTCATCCGATGATCTGTTCGAAGGATGCTTGTGGGGCCTTTTTGTTGTCTAAACATGGGTGGTATTTTCAGCTGGGAAAACAATTGGTTGGACCATTATTTTCTATTCGTGAGCATTTTTAGTCTTTTTTCTGTGATGTGGTGCTTATGAACAACAAGAAATCTGATATATATATATATGTGCTACTGGAATGTCTTGCTAGTTAACTGGAGTCTTTTATGTGTTGTGGGAAACTTTTTAGATGTGGACTGAGAAGGCATCTATCTATGTACTCTTACATCTTATGAGTGGTGGGTTGATTACCTAGTTGAGTTTTTGTTTTAAAAATCTGTTTGGTAATTGAATACAGTCAAAAGAAAAATGCTACATTAACCCCATAATGCGTGAATGCAGGTAGTAAAGCTGGATTGAAAATTTTTAGTTCTGTTTGTGTGATATAAATGCAATCCAGGTAGTAATGTTTGAATGCAAATAGTAATGTTTGAATGGAGATATTTTTTTTTGAGTTCAAAAAAAATGGAAATATTTTAACCTTTTGGGAAGCAAAAATAGATCTGCAGCTTCTTTTGGGATATAATAATCTCCTGTTTTTTTATTTTGCCTCGTGCATATGTTTTTGGGATATTCTTGTATGATACTATATATTAAGAAAATATCATATCGGATGTCCTTCATGATGTTTATGCATTTCATCGTCCTGCAAGATGAACTTTAACCTTTATCAAGCATGGTCCTTGGGAAATCTATTAATCTATCAAATTGTTTGAAAATAGTATAATCATAATATATTCTATTTTAATGTGGTACGATGACAAAATTGTGTTCTTTTATTGATAAGATGGTATAAGTAAAAAAAGGTATAATTTTAAACAAGGCAATAAAAAATTTAAAATAATAATTTATGGAAATTGTATTAATAATGGATATAAGAGTTAATTATTATAAAAATTAATTTTTATTACTTTATAATTATTTTTATATCAAATTTTAATATATGAAATTATTTAAATAGATTTACGTACAACCAAACGAATGAAAATATTTTCGGAAAAATAATTTACGAACAACCAAATGACCAAAAATATTTTCAAAGAAAATAAATTACAAGGAACCAAATGATAAATGATGTTTTTGATTTCCTTGGAAAAGGTACTCCATGGAAAGCATGATAGTATATTTCAGACAAAGACATACATTTTTTTGTGTGTGAAAACAATTTACGCAGAAAGTTTTACCTAAACATTCTGCTTACATAAAGCCTCTTAAAATATCATAATTTTAAAAGATTAAGGCCCTCTTTGGTGACTAGAGGTGCAAACGAGTCGAGCCGAATCGAGTAGTATGGTGTTCAAGCTCGACTCATTTATTTTACATGAATTCAAGTTCGAACTCGAGTTTTAACAAATACGTTGAACTCTTGTTTAAACTTGGTTTGTTTATTAATCGAGTCGAGTCGAGTTCGAACTCAAGTAGTAGCTAGACTAAAATTCAATTCACATTCAACCTTAAGCTATATACAAACTCATTTATAAAATTTGAAATCAATGAAAAACTATTTATGAAACTCTAGATTTAACTTATTTACGAAACTCAATCTAAGTTTAAACTCAAATTTTGAGTTGTTTAATATATTTAAATAATAATATGTAATTATTAATATCTATAATTTAATTTTTAAAAATAAATATATAATATAATATTTAATCGAGTTACTCGGGAGTTTATCGAGCCGAGCAAGAGTTTGTTCAAACTTGACTTGTTTAATGAGCCAAACTTTATTTTTTATTCAAACTTGTTCCTTTAACATAATAAACTAGCCGAGTCAAATTTTTATCGAACCAAACTTCAAGTTACTTGTCGAATGTATTGGTTCGTTTGCATCCCTATTAGTGACCATATTGAACACCTCAGAGACTATCAATTCTAAAATTGACAGTAATAAAAATCATCGATAAATGTTCAACTGTCAATATAATATTGAAGTTTCTGGTACAAATAGAGTATATCATAGTACAAGTGATACTCCCATCTTCTATAAATATCAATATCAAAATTAATATAATTTCATCTTCGATACTCTAATCAAACAGGGCATGAAACTGGAAGGCGCCCTTAAGAACGTCTCAACCCTCAAGTTGATATCAACACCATACATAATCAATACTTTACTTAATAAATAATTTCATTACATAAAAATGAATCTGAAATGGTTGATACATGAAAAAGAATCCAATAAACTTGTGATTCTTTCTTAATCCCGGGAAGACCCAAAGTTGTTCACAGAAGGCAGGACTGGTCCAGAAATGAGAAGGTGGGAGTGAAACCACAATTTGCAAGCCAGTTTGATTGCGTGTAGCCTTTTTTCATTGAGTAAAAGAAGTTATACTTCTATTGCCATGCCAATTGCCAAGTGATATAATTTTAGTAGAAGATTTCAAGGTTATCCTTGAAAGGTAGTGGTAATTTCACCATATAGCATTGAGAAATGACAAAAGGAACATGTACAAATTGAACCTTGTGTATAGACCAGCAAAGACTGATAATACATCACCAACATATTTAATAATTTTAACGTTGCATATGTAAATGCAAATGAAAGAACAACCACCCTATCTTTTTACCCTAACAACAGATGGACTAGACAGAAATATTAAAAACAGATGGACTAGACAGATGAAAGAACAACCACCTCTCTGTTTTAGTCTGGAAATATTAAAAACAGATGGACTAGACAGAAATCTATTTAGTTAACCATCACATGTTGATTATAAACAATCAACTACTTGAAACTGTATTAACTATTTGCATTTGTGTCCTATCATGTCGTCACTGAACTTATTTAAACTGAAGATAAATGATCAAAGCATTTTAAAATATTCAAGGATAAAGAACCTGAGAAACAAACAGTCACTGAACGCTACCCTATATAGCAAAAGGTGTGAAGCGGGCCTCGCCTTGTCACTCTGTTGATGAAGGTGACCCACGGTGGCAGCACAGCCACTGCAGCACCTTCCCCTCCTCGCCTAGGCAAGGATGACACTGCGGCGGCTCCTTCAGTGACCCCTTGATGCCGGAGGCAGCAGCCTTGGTCATCTAGGCAATAAGGGCCGGAGTGAGGCGATTTTGCCTTGCATTATCGCCTAGACGACTGAGGCACTCACCTCCAATGACAGAGATGTTACCGGCTACATTGTTCCAAGTAGGGATGAAAATGAATTGGCTAGTTCATCTCTACTCAAGCTCCGGATTCCACAAGCCGAGCTACATATTTACTTAATCAAGCCCAATTCAAGCTCAATTCAAGCTCAGTCCAAGCACGAGTTCAAGTTCCACATGAACTTGTTTATGAAGGTCGATCACGAGGTTAATCAAAATATGTTTATAACACTCGAATTTGAGCTTGTTTACGAAGTTTTATCTAAGTTTAAAATTAAACTAAATTCGATAATTCGGTTTCAACTTATTTGAAAATTTTAATCGACACTATACAACTATGAATACTCATAATTTAATTTTTAAGTAAATATCTAATTGAGTATTTAATCAAGTTGCTCACAATCTTAAACAAGTAAAGCAGAGATTTGCTTAATCTTGTAGTTAACGAATCAAACTTCTTTTTCTTGTTCGAACTTGCTCGTTTGGCATATACGAGCTAATACTAACTTTTAGTTGAGTTTTGAGCTAGTGTATTTTTCCCACCTAGTTCCAAGTTCTTGCAGTTCATAAAAGATGGGAATCGACAATTTCCTGGATTATAAGGGGAACTAAACTAGGAGGTCAAAAGCAGGAAGAAAAGGCCAATGCGCACACGCTGTCACTTCACTAGTTTTTAATGATGTAGAGCAAAAGAGCAAATGAAAACGAATGATTACTACTGTCATTTGAGAACAAAAACTCTTGCATAAACTTTCCAGCTACGTTCCCGGACACAGGGTAGTGAAAAAGTAGCATACCAAACTACTCTTCCTCCTCTCCCTCGTTCTCGGCAATATTGAAGTAGCGTAGTTCATAGATACTGCGGTCCTTTTTAGAGGCAATCACCCGCAACCAATCTCGGACGTTGTGCTTCTTCAAATACTTCTTTGTCAGGTACTTCAAGTACCTAAAAGTTTGAGAAACGAGAAGGATATCAACTGCGGGAAAAATCAATGATCTACAAGGGCATTTAATTCGGGGGAAAATGAAATGGTAGGTAAAGCGAAGTTCCCGCTCTCTTGCATGACACGAAAAGCAAGGCTATGAGTAAGACTGAGTTGTGATACACCCTCCACAGTCAAGGTTCCCCGTTCTTCCGCAAAAACCTGGCATCTAATGAAGAAGCAAAACCGTTCAAAACATCAGACGCTTAGCCCCTTTGTTCTCATTACCCCCATCCATCCCAAAGTAGGGAGAAAATTCTCCAGTTTTCAACAAAACGCTCTAAATTTGACGAAGACTGTATTCTACTGCGTGCTAGGTTGGGCGGCCAGCCTATTGGTGTATCGCAAAACCTTGAGGAAGTTCAGCAGACACATACCATTAATTCGTAAATCAGAACCAGATCACCGACAGAGTCCGAAAGAAGGCAGCACTTCCCAAGAAAGCATGAAAGAACGACAGAGAAGTGTGTGAATATAAAAGCACTTTGAGAAGGAATCCCGGAAGGTGAAGCCGCGGATAAAAGAGCAACCTCACCTCCCCATCATTCGGTTCCGGTGATTCAGGCAAGCTAGCTAACAGATTGGCATCTCAATATCCGATGATCAAAGAGCTCAAGAAGGATTACCGCTTGGAGAAAGAGCCCTCGGAGGTAACACTAATCTTGTACTTCTCACGCGACACGGAAACAGCGTCGCCGAGGGCGCCGGGCTTGCCGCCTGCGACCTTGATGCGCTCCTGGAGGAACTTCTCGAGGGAGGCGACGTCCATGATCTTATCCTCCACCGGCTTCGTGCAGTCGATGGTGAAGATCGTTGTCCCCTTCTTCTTTCCTCCCTTGGCGCCACCGCCGCCGGACCCGGCGCTGCCTCCTCGACTCATCCTCCTCCTCCCGCCGTGGCGGCTCTGCGCGTTTCCTGTGTGGGGGGCGAGCAGTATAGGGTTTGCGCAGACGGTGACGCCTCCGATGTGAGATGCCAGTTGTTGGCTAGATAGCGTAACAGTTCGTTGTCCGGTCGGGTATCCAAAAAGATAAACATGATTAGAGCTGTTCATTGGTTCAACTCGAAAAATCAAACTAAATTAGTACTTTAGTTTGATTGGTTCGAATTACTGATCGATTTAATTTAGTTTCTAGGATCCTTCAAATCAAATCGAACCGATAAACTGAATAACCTGAATTAAATTAAATATTTTAGTTTAAGTTATATATAAGATAGTATTTATGTATCTTTTCTTATAAAAATAAATTTGTTTTAAGAGTTTTTAAGGTAAAATTAATATAATCTATAAACATATACACAAAATTTTAATATAATATGATTTAAAACAAACAAAATAAAATTATATATTGATATATCTACTATACCTTCATAAAATATGGTTTGAACCGAACCAATCCAAACCAAACCGAATTAATTTGGTTTGGTTTGGTTCGATTTGAGAGATGGTTTGGTTTGGTTTAGTTTGAGAAAAAATACTCAAAAACTAAACCAAACCAAACCATGAACACCCCTAAACATGATTACAGAGCCTCTTCAGGCTCCATTCGGGGGTGCAAGCAAGCGACGCTAGCGGATCATTTTGTTGTCAAAATTTTTCGAAATACGATAAATCTCAACTCAAATTAGAGTTCGAACTTGAATAATAATTTGACTCAAATTTAATTTGTCATGACCCGAATTTTTAACATGCACAGTAGAAGATAATCCGGCGACGTAACGGGAAAGAATATCGGTTTGGAACCAAAGAAGACCAAACTCCACAATTCAGAATCACAATTCCAAACTTTATAACCTATTAACACCACAAACAAATATTTATCTAAACAAAATAAATACCAACAATGAACAAATAATCACTAGCTTCTCGAATTCCAAAATACCACTACGCCTCTGCTGTGTTAAACCTGCAATCCTGAAAATATTAACAACGGAAGGGGTGAGTCACCACAGACTAAGTAGAACTTACATCCGAACTACCCTATTATAATAATGATTCTCTATTGATATAATAGCAATAAACCTAAAAATTCAGATTATAATATATATGGTTTAAACTAATTCTATATCTTCAATTAGACTAATTAAAGTGCCTTTCTACTACCCCATATGTTAACATGATTCTATATGCACTAAACTGGCATAACCTTCACAAATCTACTAAACTAGGTATGCATACACCACATAGACCTATCATAAAAAGAATGACCCATCCAAACACTATCATGCTTGTCAAAAGTACATAAATAAACCATTTGTCTGAGTAAGTTACATGCTCCACTTGGACATTGTAGTTAATGTCACAAACTAACACCATATCTACCATATATAGAAGTAACATATAGTAAGCTAAATCCCATAGTACCTCTAGGCAGGGGAGTACTTAGGATAAACCGTGGTATTCGGGATCGACGGATGCTCCGAATTGTTCTAATTCATCTGTTACCCACAAGTCACGAACTATAGTCTGGTGAAGTAGAATTCTATTACATTGCAGCCCTCTGCGTACTACATCTCTCAAGATGGAAGTACATAATTAACTTAGACAACCAACCATTTAACTAGCATGCCAAATGATAATCTAATCATCAATTACATCTATGGACAACCATAGATCAATGCACCACATACGTGCATACCACATCACTGTATGATGCACCTAGAACCAATTAACAACATTATGCATCTAAATGACAATCACGGTATGAAGTACATAGAAGAACAACTATGGCTCTATGTACTACATATATGCATGCCAAATTACAATTTAACATAAACTAGAACTAGACATCAACAAGATGCACTTAATGCAATCTAACAAAATAAACATGCTATATGCATACTAAGTCATGATTTACTATTCTAATAACAATTAACAAAGTGACACAACTATTCTAAAATCATACAACTCTACACCATAACTCAAGTAAATGTTATGCCTCACAACATACATACTAAACTACACAACTACACATGACCATATCAATAACCTCAATGCATATACCCTAAGATCATGCGATATATGAGCCTAACATGCTATGCAAGTTACAAATCAATCATACTAAGTGCATGCCTTGGCAACTATTACCATCTACTGTATATGAATCAAACCGAATTCTAATAACACTATAATCTTCACATCGGCTTTTTAACGAATCAAAATATATAAATTAAAGATCACCGCAATGCGAATATGCTCAGCTAACTAGAGTCAATTATAGGAAAACCTAACATGCTGATTAATATACATGATTAATTAAATTGACCTAAACATGCATAGTTGAACAAGCTAATCTAACTCTATCTAATCATGCTAATAAATCAAAAACAGCCCACTAATTATACTCTATTAATCATGGTAGTCTAAACATGTTTTTACAGTTTAATCTATCATATAGGAGTGTTAAGAATAGTCGAGATGCCTATCTTAACGGCGATGACGAACGGCGCACGAAATTTTAAAAGGATTGATCCGAGTGACGAATATGTCGTGGTCACGACGGCGACAGAAAATTGAACTGAATAGCCCCAATCAAATTACTGGAAAGAGAGATAATAATATAAGAGAGAAGGAATAGAGATAATAGGAGAGAGAGATAGGAGAGAGAGATAGGAGAGAGAGAGTACCGCGGAGGGGGCTGAGTCAATGGCGGTCACGCGGCCGGAGGGGGGCGCGATTGCGCGGAGGGGTGTGGGCGGCTGGGCTCGGGACGGCGCACGGCGGCGGCTGCCGCACTGGGCGGTGAGCGTGCGTAGGCGGGGCGCCGTGGCGGGTGCTGGCGTGGCGGCTGACGACGGCCGCTGCCGTGTGCTCACGCACGAAGGGGGTGTGGCCACGAGCGTGGCGCTGGCGGGCCACGAGGTCAACCGACGGGGGAGATGACATCGCGCGGCGACAGGTGGCGGCGACTGCCACGGACGGCGGCTATGCAGGGCGGCGAAGCGCGGCACTCGCGCGCGCGGGGTGAAACAAAGGGATGCCGCGGCTGACGTCGGCGAGGGGGCATGCAAGCCAGACAACGTCAAGGCGATGGACAGAGGGAGAAAGAGGGAGCGACAGATAAGAAAAAAAAATGGTGCGGATGAGGCAAAACAGGGGACGCGAGGGAGATAGGAAGGGGTAGTTCCACTAGGGTAATCGGGAAGAGAGAAAATAGAAGGAGGTGAAAGTGGTAACGGAAAGAGAGAATAAATATTCTAGTAATCTCATAACTAATAAAAAATTATTTAATATTAGAAATATTCATAACATTACATAATTCATATTCAAATTCAATCTCGATACAAATTCATTTATAAAATTTAAAATCAATCGATAAAAATTTATTTGAACTTATTTATAAAATTTGATTTAAGTTTAAATTTAAATAAAATTTTATCTATATTATTTTTATATATTAAAATGATAATATATAATTATTAATATTTATAATTTTTTAATAAATATGTAATCTAGTATTTTATCGACTTAATCGCAAGTTTATCGAGTTGAGTAAAAATCTGTTAAAGTTCAATTCATCTATTTAAACTTGACTCGTTTGAGTTTTATTTTTTAATTATTTTTAAAAGATAAACCAAATCAAATTTTTATTCAGCCAAATTTTGAAATACTTATGTGTATTGGTTCGTTTGCACTCCTGCTCTCCATGAATCCATTGACAAAAGTTAATTGGATTATATGCATATATAAATATTATAGATATCCAGAGAATTAAAAGTTGTGAGTTCCAATGTTTTACGTACAGGCGAGAAAAAAGAAAGAAAGATGTATATAACTATATATAGAGAATAACAGTGATAACTACATTAGAACATATCGAAAGGATAATAAGAAAATGCACTTGATATACTGGAACATTTATAAAAACTGATCAGTAGAACTTGTGGATATGGGATGCAAAAGAATTATTAGCAACGATCTTAAATTAGATGCATGGTTAATGATGATCTGAGGGCCTGTGTTGTTAAATCACTAAAAATAGTGTAGTGGAAATCAAATGCTTAGAATAGATATATTGGCATCTAGAATAATGGTGTCAAAAAAAAATATTAACATGGATGGTAACCACTATGTCCAAAAGAGGCCAACTAGCTTACCTTTGCCAAGGCAGTAAACAAGATAGAGAACCCTTTGGACGATGTGGCAAGTGGCCAAAGGCGTGTTGCTCCACACGCAGGTGAGGGATTGAGCCCCCGCTTGATTCCCACAAGTGACAGTTCCAGGTGTTTGGGGGGAAACTTGTGCCAAGTAATAGTGAAATACATCAATACTTTTACACTATCATTAAATAGATATCTTTTGTGAAGGATTTTAGAAAGAAAAGCCCCCCCAAAAATAGTTTTAATCATGTATAAAGATATGGGGCCCCTAGCCCAGGTGCCTTAGATGCTGTGGCAGATGAACATAAAGGATTGTGGGGTCACATGACCTCACTAAAGTTTTTATAAGTTTTTATCATTTTTCTTTAATACCCTATTAATGTTAAAACTTGAAACCGCTGTTGTTCGATGCTAGACCTAATTTCATCATCCGCTCTAATGATTGAATGTGCATGCCTATCGACCACCCAAGAGAAGAGTTCTGCTGTTCACTAGATTTTTTGCCAGTTCGTCCATCATCGGGTGTTGCTAGAGCGGGACACAGAGAACGAGTGGAAAGAGGTAAAGTGATTCTGGAACCATAGTTGTTAAGGCGGCCAAGGCGACATAGTATCGCCTTGGCGCCTTGGCGATAAGGCGAGGCGTTAGGCGACGCCTTGTTTTATATAGTAAAATAGATAAAATAATAAATATATATGTAAAAAATGATGCAAAATAACTTTGACACCATGCAAATCGATCAATAATGTGAGAAGTGCTAGTTACATAGACTAAATAGCTTGACAAATTAGTTAATTTTACTATTTAAATTATATCATCTATTAGTAAACACTTAAGAAATCATTTAACCCTAGCTATTATTTCATCAAAATGTTAATTTATAGTCAAATTAACTATTAAAACTAGTTGTTTTACTCTAAAACAACTTAATTATATGATATTGACACTTAATTAGCATTATTTATTATTAAAATAAATAAAATAGTTATTTAAGGCAATGGGCGCCTAGGCGCCCATCGCCTTGCCCCCTGTGGGGGCGCCTTGTCGCCTAGGCGACGCCTTGAAAACAGTGTCTGGAACTATGGACTACGTCAAGAGCAGTTTTCACAGTGAATTTTTTTAAGTCTTTAATCGATCCTTGCTCTGTATATGTTAGACTAATAATGATATAAAGAGTGTTTAAAATTTCAAGTTAGACTACTTATTTATTTAAAATGCATGACATCTTTTGTCTATCTTATTCATATAGGTTGTCACATATATTTTAATTGTGTATACTTGCATTTATTAGGATGGAGTGTTACTTTACAACATTAACATCTAGACAAAGTAGTAAATTTTGTCCAAGCAGTGTTTCGATTGAAAATGTGCAGTCACAATTACAAGAGAAAGTTCAACAAAAATTTGAGTACATTAGAATCAAATCCAAGATTAAGAAAAAAATATCAGATTATCATCCACGATGACAAGATGATGTTAGAACATATTTATTGAAAAGTCCTTACCAACTTTGCAAACACAAGTTTCTCTTAAAACTTATGAGTGGAAAAATGCATAGATTTTTATCTACTTGGTTTGATGAGTATGAAGCTTGGTTAGAATATAGCATTGAAAAAGATGCTATATTTTGCTTGCCTTGTTATCTATTTAAAGTAAATCATGGTAAACATGCTGGTGGTGGTTCCTTTGTTTGTGAGGGGTTTTCTATTTGGAATAAGAAAGATAGACTTGAAGTACATGTTGGTGGTCATAACAATTCACACAATATAACATTAAAGAAATGCCAAGATTTGTTGATTCAAAAATAAAGTATTCAATCAGCATTATCTAAACAATCAAGTCAAATGCAAGATGATTATAGAGTTCGATTGCAAGCTTCAATAGATTGTATAAGATTTCTTTTACGACAAGGGTTAGCATTTCATGGACATGATGAATTTTAGCAATCTATTAACAAAAGAAATTTTCTTGAACTTCTAAAGATTCTTACAGATCATAATGAATCTATTGATCATGTTGTGTTGTACAATGCTCCTAAAAATTTATATATGATTGCTCCTCATGTATAAAAGGATATTGTTAGTGCATGTGCAATTGAAACAACAAATGAAATCATTAGAGATTGTGAAGATAATTTATTTGCAATATTGGTAGCTAAAGCTTGAGATGTATTTGGTAAAGAACAAATGGCTATAGTTTTACATTATCTTGATCAAAGAGGTTTTATTGTTGAGAGTTTTTTGAGTATTGTTCATGTCACCGATACTACAACTTCATCACTTAAAGTTGTAATTAAGTCTATTCTCATAAATATGAGCTGAGTTTATTTAGGATTTGTGGTCAAGATTATGACAGAGCAAGTAACATGCAAGGTCAATTTCATGGCCTTAAAGCTTTGGTATTAAATGAGAACAACTCTGCATATTACATTCATTGTTTTGCTCACCAACTCCAACTCACACTCGTAGCTATTGCTAAAAATCATGGTGATGTATCTTGACTTTTTACAGTTGTTGCATAGGTTATACATGTAGTTAGTGTAAGGAATCATTACATGACAGTGAAAAAATTTTAATTCCTTAAAACCATGATCTTTGCCTGGGTCGATGCCGAACGAGTAAAATCGGGAACCAAATATGAAGTAGAACGAGAGTATCTCATGGTATTTTCAAAATCCCTCACCATGGATGAAGAGAGAACATTCCTCCTTGCCGAAAACTGTTCAAGTGTCCGGTCTCTAACGGTATCCAAGCTTGACCATGGGAGATCTCAATAGACGAGTTCTCCCTTCCTTCGGGCCTCCAGAAACCAAGCTTGACCATGGGAGATCACCTTCTAGAGGAGAAACAAGGGAGAGAGACTGCTTGGGATGCGCTCCAGCCCTATGGCTTATTAGGGTTTGACTTCATAAACCATTTATATATAGAAGATGGAATTTTTCATAAAACCCAAAACTTCTATAAAATTACGTCCATACCCTCATCTTATTGACCAGATCTAATGTGTGTGACCCACTAGGCCCAATAGTCAATTTGGTTGAATGTTTAATTAATTTAAAAGAACAATTCCTTTAAATTAAATCAAAATTGTTATCCGATAACAGTTTTTACGACTTTCTGATCATAAAGGGTAGAAGTCACATCCTATGATTCTAAATGACTTTGGGGAGTTAAATAACATCCATTGAGCCTTTTCATCATCAAATACCACACAAATTTAAATCCTCATTCATACAATGTCCCAGTCGGTCAGGGATTCGGCACTGACTGTCAACCCCTAAATATTCCAACTCTATGGGATCCTGTACTCACGTTTGGATCAATTGGAAAAATCATTTTTCAATTATCCTAAGTACCTTGGCCAAGGATTTAGAGTACTATCCCATAGGACATTCTCTCTTTTCTACTGAGAGTGAACGATCCCTTGTTGTCCGCTCAATTGCCTCCACCGGGTTTCTCTTGCACCCAATATATAAACTTTACTGAACCATCAAAATGGTGATCCATAAGTCAATAATCAAAGTATAAAATATATCTGGTAAGACATCTTTGGCGACTCAGGTCAAAGATCCAACCGTACTATTGAGATGTAAGAATAACCTGATAGACAGTTCGGTAAGATATCAATTAGGTTTTCCTAAATTGGTTAGTTCAGTGAACTCATTCCACTAATGAGCACCTATGTGTGTATCTCAGTGTCTTCACATTGATGACCAATGATATTGGTCATTCTCATCACATGAGAAGACATCGCACACACTAATCTATCTGGATTCTTGATGTCCCGTCTCAAGGATCCTATGATTAGGAACATTTATATCACATACCTCTAGATGATCGATCTCATTATCATGATCTCATCATGATTCAATCATCATTACATGTGATAAAGAACTTCATTACGATATACGCATCTAATAAAAGCTAGTAGCGAAGTTTTGACTATTTAATTGAATGAGATATTCTTAGAAATGTTGAATCATATCATATATGATTGGCTTGTAGGACATACATTTCTATCAGTTAGATCCTTTAGTAAATGTCGTGATTCACTTAGAAAAAAATATGGTGCTAATGCTACAGATGCTTTGAGCCAAGGATAAATTCTAAGTGATAAAGGCTTAAATCAAGAATTAAGTCTTAAAAGAGTTGGTGATACTCATTGGGGATCTCATTATGACAATCTCATAAATTTGACTATCATGTTTTCTTTTATAGTTGAGATGCTTAATGATATTTATCACATGGGAACTCTAGATTAAAAAGGTGAAGCTCGTGATTTATTACACACATTAAAGACATTTGATTTTGTCTATCTTTTGCATTTAATGACATAAGTGTTAGAAATTACAAATGAGTTGTCATTGGCTTTACAAAGAAAAGATCAAGATATCGTCAATGCTATGTCTCTTGTAGCACTTTCTAAGCAAAGATTACAAATTATGAGAGATGAAGGATGGAAGAATATTCTTTATGAAGTTTGCTCATTTTGTGAGAAAGAAGATCTTATTATAGCAAAAATAAAAGATAAATATTATTTTTCAGGAAAATCTCAACATAGAGCTCCTTGTGTCACAAGTTTTCATCATTATCAAGTTGAATTATTCTACACTATTTTGGATATGCAACTACAAGAGCTGAACACTTGTTTCAATGAAAAAAATATTGAACTGCTCATTTGTGTTTCTTATTTAAATCCCACTACTTCATTTTCAGTATTCGATAAGAATAAGTTGGTAAAATTAGTTGAATTTTATCATGTTGAATTTTCAAAGATGAATAATCTTGTACTACTCCATAATCAGCTTGAGAACAATATTTATGATATGAGATCAGATGAACGATTTTTCAACTTACTTGGTATTGGTGAACTTGCAAGAAAATTAGTGGAGATCAAAAAACATATTGTGTATCTAATGGTATATTTGCTCATCAAGTTGGTTTTACTATTATCGGTGGCTACTGTAAGTGTTGAAAGAGTTTTCTCTTCAATGACATATATCAAGAACAAGCTATAGAATCAGATGTGTGATGAAGGATTGTCTAGTGACATATACAGAGAAAGATATAATTGAGAATGTCAGTAACAACTATATTACTGAGACATTTCAAAATATGAAAGTTCATTGAGTTCATTTGTAAAGAAAAATATTGTATTAAAAGTCTTTTCTTTATTGAAAATTTTGTTCTGATGTTTATATAAAAATATATATTATAAATTATTTTTAATTACTTATTTTAGTGACCCCACTAAGTTAAAATCTTGGATTTGCCACTACTTAGATGCCTAGGTGGGTGCCTTGGTGGGCGTCTTTTGGGTCCTTAAAAGGTTTCCTCGGGCAAAAGGATCTTAGCACCTAGGTGTTGTCTAGGCAACCTTGACAACTATGATCACCATACTAGTCATTCATTTAAGCATGCCAACTTTAAACTCAAGCATTTAAAAACTCAACTCAAGCTTTGAGTTTAAGCTCATTTACAAAGCACAAACTTAAACTAAACTTGCATTTGAACTTATTAATGAAACTAGATCAAAATTTAAGCTCCAATTAAATCTAAATTTAATAAATTTAATTGATGCTTTGATTATAAGTACTCATACTTCACTTTTAAAATAAATATTTAATCAAACTTCACATTCATTGAGTCAAGTCGGGGTCTACTAAATCTAGACTCATTAACAAAGTCACTTATTTTTATTCAAATTTACTTATTTAACAAAATAAATGAGTTGAGTTGAACTTTTATCGAACTAAGTATCAAGTTATTTGTTTTGTGTATCTGTTTGCTTCCTCTCTTAAATGTATTCTTTGTTTTGTTAGATGTGGAAAAGTTGAAGAACTTTTATTATTAATGCTTTTGTTCTAGAATCATTTGGATCATATGGTTGCTATGTCGAAGGCACAGCTACCTTAGCCATCTTACGTTAAAAAACTCTATCAAACTTTGAACTTTTGTCCATTGCTGAAAAATGGTATAATTATGTGATAGATGGATCTTCACACCGTGGTTTGTTGGGTCAGCCAACCCGGCCCGACCCAAGGCAACAACTAGCCATGTTAGGGGCTCCTTAAGTGCCCCCAAGGGGTCCATGGATCTCACTCCTCTCTCATAAATTCTCTCTCACTCTAAAACCTCTTTCTAGCACTCTAATTGCTCTCTTCTCTCTTTGAGCTTTTCTAAACTTCTAAACTTCTCATAACGCAAAGTAGTAGGATATGAAGACCTAATCTCGACTATAATTTGAGTCTTAGAGCTAAATCACATCAACTTTAGGATTTGAAATAAATTGATCAACATTTAATCTAATCCATAAAATATAAAGAAATATGTTAGCTTCAAAAGGCTGGAGCAACATATCTATTGCCATTACAAGATGCGTCAGAAGCTTACAAAGATAAAAAGAGTCTCACAAAGAGAAGCAAAGATAGAGAAATGAACCTATAGATGACCATAGTCAATTAAAACTATAGTTGATGAAGATATATACTTGGATAAAATCTTCCACTCACTAAATCTATTGCAATATGGATTAATGATCAAGAAGAACAAAGAGAACCCAAGTTCAATGTAGAAGACCAATCTTGGATGGAAAGAGAGTTGGATAATATACCATCATCTAAGAAATATGAGATTTCTTCAACATTGTTAAAGAAGCAAATGACTAGAGAATCATCAAAACAAGGTAAAAAATCTATGGATATGGGTAAACAAGTTATGATTTGTCTTTTAGATATTGTTGATCAAGATACAATTGATGATGTAAGAGAAGCATGCCAAACCCAAACATCAATGTTCAGTATCCAATGTTAGATGATTCGGCATCAAAAAGTAACAATGATGATCTTTTTGATACGTTAGCAAGGGCAAGGAGGGCATCATAATATCCTCACCATGTGCCTTCACCAATGCACTTCATGGGTGAAAGGGCATTACATTCATGCAACACAATATTGTGATCATAGTGTGTGGATGCAAGACATAGAAGACACACTAGCCTTATCATATTTATAAACTTAGTCATCTTCATACTCTTGATATTCCACATGTCACCAAGAGCCTTATCATATATCTCAAGATAGTTACAATTTTTGTAGTTTTGTGTCAAGAGTATACACATACCATAGAATATGCTTAAAATACAAGATTTGAATAGAAATAGATAAGAAACATTTTAATAGTTTTCTACATTTTTTATTAGTTTTTTTAAAAATCAACTTTCGAATCAAATCTAGGTATAGGGTCTACGACCTAAGTTAGACCAACCCACTCTTGACCCTCAAGCCAGCCCACCTTGCTTCACGTTGCTTTAGTGTGTTTCGTTAGAAAGAAAGTTACTTTTTAACAAGAATCTTAAACCATGAGCTTTGCTATCGTCTTTCTTCTCATAAGCATTTTGTAAAGTCTTGTCCTCTTTAAGGGAGCTGAGGATTTGTGTTACCTTTCATGAGAGGGTGAAGAATTTGCTTAGAAGCTTGTTTCATTTGAATGTTGTCTTGTTCTCCTTTTACATTTATGATATATGTGATAGCAATTCCAAATAAATAAGCTAGTAGACTCAAGCATAGAAAAAGATACCGATGCAAACAAATCGATATGAGCATAGTAACGTGTTAGTTAAATATGGACCATGGTGCGTGACCACAATGTTGAAAAGCACAGTATACCCAACAGGGCGAAGATCAATACCATAGATATGAATAGTCCACCTATAGGTATGATAATTCATCCCAAGACTCCGAGTTCTCTATGTACGATCAAGAGTGGAATGAGATGAATTATGAATTATCATTGGACACTATGATCTAATCCCCCTTTGAGAGTTCTTTTGGTGATTTTTTGGGACCGAATTCCCATGTTAGGGTAATTATAAGAGGGACTTCAGAGTATAATAATCAAAAAACTATGAACCAGTTTATGAACATTACAATGACATGAGAAGAATACAAAGTCAATATAGAATATGTGGAATGAGTAAAATTTTTGTAAAATAAATGTAAATATTTTGAGTACATGTCTCCTATTTTTCTAAAAATTTGTTAATTTCCTATTATTTTTAAAAAAACATTATTAAAAATTAAGTCGAACCGAGTTGGCCCAGGCCGGCCGACTCCCCCGTTAAAACCATATAACGAGGTTTGAAAGGGATGACGTAGGGCTGTAAACGGATGCGGATAAAATTCGGATTCGCTCCGAATTCGTATCCATTTAGGTGGATAATATCCGATTTTAGATATCCGTCGGAGCGGATATCCGGATATGGATATTATCCGAATGTTAATCGGAGCGGACACGGAAATGCCCGCTCCGCTCCATTTAAGATCCGCTCCGAATCCACCTTTGATAATATATACATAATATATATAATTATATATTTAAAATCATTATATTTACAAATATGATTAAGTATTCTTTATTATATATTAATATACTAAGTTAATATTGATAAATATATGATAAATTTAATATTTTATAATTTTATTTCTATGTATTTGTATATTATTAAATATATTAATTAAATAATATTTAATTAACATTCCGAAGCGGATATTATCCGTATCCGCTCCGAATCCGAAGATTATCCGACTTATAATATCCGATCCGTATTCATATCCGATTCGGACCGGATACGGATTATCCGAATAGCTAAACGGAGTGGATACGGAAACGTCATATCCGCTCCGTATCCGCTCCGTTTGATTTAGCCCTAGGATGACGTACGTTTGATTTAGCAATATACCTTACGAAGATGGGGGATTACAAATGGATTAAAGCGGCCAATTAAATTGAATAGATATGACCTAAAAAATTAAAAATGTTTATAAGGTCTAAAGACTATGGCACAGGGGAGTTAACTTTTGAACTAAATAATAAAGGGCGGTGAAAACTCTAAAGAATAATACAAAATTACCAAACTTTGATAATGAAAAAAAATACTTGAACAACAAAAAAAAGAATAAAAATAAAGTAAGTAATTACAGTCTGACAAAACATGAACATTTTTACAAGATGTAAGAGAAACGTGTTCTAAATCAAGTTAATTGTTAGTACATTTAAGAAAATATCGATTGAACTGTTGATAATTTTTTTTAAAAATAAAAAAATAAGTAATATTCTATACTTTTTAAAAGTTAATTTAATTTAAAAAATACATAAATAGAAATATTTATGTGGCGTTAAGGTACTAAAATCTGATTTAACCTAATCCTAATTGAATTGGACGCCAATAACAAACTTTTGTAAGTGATATTAACTAATAGGAAAGTAGGTTTGAGCTTCTAAATCATGGATTATCCACACCCTAATAGGGTTTGGAGCTTAACTAAGTGATAAGTTCAAAGTGTAACAAAATCATTTGATCTACGTTTTGATACTAGTTGCACCGTAATTACAATGGCATAAGATACACTACACGGTATAAAAATTTTTTTGACTGTTCTTCATGGTATAATACATTGGAACTGATCAAACTAAGTTACGGGCTGTTTGGTTTCATGAAAAATATAAGCTTTGTCAATAAAAAGTGTTCGACAGTCATTATAAAAAATATAATTTTATAAGAAAACCTATTTAGATAAAACGACAATTTTCTTTAGTCATATTAGATTTTTTTTGCTACATCTCACCAAGCATGACAATTATGGGGTGTTTGGTTGCATGATAATTTTTTGTACACTTTCATGATAAAAAATTGTATTAAAATAAAAAGTGAACCAACTCATGACATAAAATTATCATGTTTGGAGGGATGTGATTACAAAAAAGAGTAACCACCGCACATGACCAAATAAAGTGGGGGACCACAAGAAAAAAGAAAGAGGTGAGACCCTCTTTTTTTGTTTAAGAAGAAAATCACTTTCAAAACATAAAATTGTCATGGTTGTCAAACACCTTTTTTAACAAGTTTTCTTACAATTTTTAAAAATTAAAATAAAAACCTCAATTATCATGCAACCAAACACCCCATTATCTTTAGCCATATTAGAATTTCTTTTTTAAATATAACATTTCCCAGAAGAACTAGATCATTGGAAACAGCTAAACGAAATCATTTGAACTGATTAACAGAAGAGGATCCTTTCAGGGCAAAGTGTGGATATAAAAGTAAAAATAGAAGGCTTCCCAATTACTCAAGCGATGATCTCAAGTGAATCCTGCCATTCCAACCTTGCATTACTGCACAGAGCTAGAGAGAAAAAGCAAAATAGACTGCATCAGCGAAGCACTGCCATTTGCCTACATTTTCCTGATTACCAAAATCAATATTGGAATATTGGAGTGATACACGTTAAATCCCCTTCCCCAAAAGAAAAAAGGATTGCTTTACAAAAATCGTTTAATCTTCAAGACTGAGGCGGCAAATCAACCATCTCCCTGTTACATTAACTTCCTCGAGAGCACCGACCACCTACACGGATGAAAGTCAGAAGTGAGGAAACCCTTCACGGAATCAGTTAAACATCTTTCCCAGCATCCCCGGTCAGTTTGAACAAAAGCTCCGCTCTGCAGAATCGAAGTCTACACTCAAAATTCTCCAACAGCTCTTCTAAAGTGGATATACTGCATTCTTTTAAGTGATTTCTACAGAAGAACACAGGCAAGATGGGTTATCTGGCAGATTACGGAAGCAATCTGATGAAAAGACAGAGCTGACATAACCATAAACTTTTTGTTATACCAGCTAAGCCTCCCATCTACTTTTTGGCCTCATTATCCCGCATTATTCGTCTTAATTCTTCCCGGTGAGCCTGCAAAAACCAAATTCAACACACTTATTCCAAAAGTAGAAGCTGACAGTACTTGCAAACTAAGTCCCTTGAAACACCTTGTGCAACTCCTTCCACCAACTCATTGATTTCTCTTGTAGCAACATCCAATCCATTCCCATCTCATATTCGATGGTATTAGGCTGAGCACAATGAGATGTTGAAACCGCCTTTCTCTGAAAAAAATAACAACAGGACAAGAAATGAACCATGATAAATTTCCAAATTTCCGGGATAAGAAAGCAAGACGGGTGACTTCATAATCACCCATTCTTCTCGTAGCATTTGTTGCTTCAACTTATCGATTACAGCATGACCAAAAAACTTGGAAGACTTTACAGGTTGCTTCGGAACAACTCTGCGTGCAATTAGAGGCCTGAAATCATGTAGAAATTTTTTGGGAAGTAAAACAAGAAGTTTTCCAAAGAAAGAAAAATGGGATGTAAAAGTAAAAGTAAAACAACTCTGCGTGCAACTGTCCATTGACAGATTACGTACTCCAAGAACGAGAACAATGAAATGTAAAACAAAAGTTTTCCAAAGAAAGGAAAATGGCTATAACTTAAACTGAAGAATACAAAAGATATTCCTTGTTCTTTTAACTCAACTCAAGCTATAATCCCAAATTATTTGAGTTCTTGGCCAAATGATTCTCTTTCTCCACTCATATGGATTTTGATTTACATCTTCCAAAATATTCAAGTCATTCAAATCACATTGAATTATTTGAGTTCTCGGCCAAATGATTCTCACCCCACCATGTCTCTTTTACATTTCCCACTCCACCATATCCCTTTTTCAAGTGTATTATGTCATTTAGACTCTCCAAATATTCTTTTTATCTATCTCTCTAATTTTTTTCAGCCATATTCATCTGTATACCATTAATTTCTACGTCTGACTACTAGTCATTTATCTTAAAAGTATATTTTCTTCTTTTATCCCCATAGCTCTCTGTTACAATTTTATGCTATGGATCATGAGTTTGATCCCTCTATTATTTAAGCAATCTTATATATGTATCTCATCTTTTCTTAAAAATAGGTATGATGATACTCTTCTTCATTTATTCGGTATTTTTTAGAGATTAATATTTTACTAAATTTTCACCTTAAATCTTCTATATATTTTCATTCTCTGGATTACATACTTCGCATTAAAAAAGCTTAATTCTCTGTCTTCTATATATTTTCACATTAAACTTTGTTATGTCATCTATCTTCTATGTTTGTAACAAAGTAGTCATTAAAAATATTATCAAAATAACTTTTTCACTTTTCTTTAATGTCATCATCTTGGATCAATTTTTTAATTATGTTTTTATTATCCATGATACATCTGACTTGATTAAGATCTATCTTCTCTTTCTCATATTTGCTAATATGTGAAATATCTTTTTTGTCATCCTTAATTCTATGCTTTCTGACAACTCCATAAAAAGTTAAAACATATCAAACACCCCCCCCCAAACGCATTTTAGTCCTATCATGTTTAATTGTTTGCGAGCGTTGTAGATACATGCAATGGTTGACCACAAAGAAGATGATGTACCGACAGTAAGATGCAATGTCGGTTGAGATCATGGACACATGGTAGATATGGTAAGAAAGAGAGTTCATTGCAAATGGTAATGATATGGTAAGGAGAAGAACGGAGGTGTTTTTCGTTTGAACAACACATTGTCAGACTAGGTGACAATGTTAGAAATGTGACAAGGTGAGTAGAAAAATGAGTGAAGAGATAAGAGGCTACATAATAGGAAGAGCCTCACAACATGAGATTAGGATTGAATAATGGGAGCAATTGTATGATGAGCTCCTTGAGAGGAGGAAGGGAGATGTGCCAACCTACAAAGAGAAGAGAAAAGAAAAGACAAAACAAGAGCCAAATCAGAGTTGGAGAGTGAGAACTCATCCACATACTCCAAACTAAGAAAAGTTATGCATGCAAGCATGTATGTGGAGGAAGAGAGGAGAGGAGCAGAAGGGTCCAGAGTTGATCTTATTTTTGGCCAATCAACATCGGCCAAACCTAGCCACACTGACGGTTTTGGTGTGGGAGCAAGAGGAGCGATTTCGTCGATTTAAGAGTATTGAGTCATACACGACATACGCTGACTGATGAGTATTTATTTAAAAAACAAAGTGTCTCGTAGAAAAATATTAAACAAACAATGAAAGAGATGAAGGTGATAGGAACAACTACAAAGAGAGTAGTGAGACACATTGTGAAGTAATTTTTATATGTAGGTATAAATCTTAATATATATGTATGTATGTTTCATTTTATTAATATTATTTATGGCTAATGGAGTTTTTTACCTTAATGTAGGCATCCCAATATATGCAACACTAGCCCTACTTTTAGACTATGATTGATGATGTTGCTGAATTTGAACCGAGAATTTAGGTCCTTACTAGCAGGCATATCTATGTTGATGAACTAGATGAGGAGGTACAGGAGTTGAGAGCATGCATAGAAGGTTTCAAGTTGGTCTTGAAGGAGAGGGACTGCACAATCATGTGTAGTCGGTGGACAGGTATCACCAAGAGGACCATGATTAACTTCTTAGTATATTGTTCAGAGGGTACCACTTCTTTGAAGTTGGTTGATGCTTCGGGTCAAATCAAGAACTTCGATTATATATTGTCATTGATGGATACCGTAATGAAGGAGATTGGGAAAGACAATGTTATTTAGTTCGAGACTAACAATGAAACCTCTTACAAGATGGCAAAGAGAAAATTGACAAAGAAAAGGAAGCATCTTTTCTGGGTGCCATGCACAATGCATTTCATTGATCTCATGTTAGAAGATATAAGAAGGGAGGCTACATTTTCTACACTTGTGAGACAGGTGCATGTTATTACTTCTTTTATTTATTTGTATTCCCGTCTGTTGAACATAATGAGAGAGAATACTACAGGGAACAATCTTGTGAGGCCTGGCCTTACTGGGTCTGTTTGGTTTGACGTAAAACTTAATTCAAAGAAAATGATTCTCGTTGCATCCACTTTTCAAGGAAATTGAAAAGGTCAAGCTGACATTTGGTTGTCCGTAATTACTTTTCTATGACTTTGTTGGTTACCGTATCTTCTACAAGTAAATATAACAAAAAAGAGATAATTTTTATAAGATATTAATTATTTTTAAACAAATATTTTTTATTTATGAAAAAAGAGTGTTAACTTGGCTAAATTATTTTAAATAAAAATATTTTATTTAATAAAATAATTTTTATTTACTATTATGATTAACCGGTAAGGTAAAATATTCTTTTCTTAACAATAAGATTTTTTCTACGTACAAAAATAACTTTTATTTG
The DNA here is from genome assembly GCA_036172225.1 of Cryptocoryne crispatula var. balansae. Lineage (NCBI taxonomy): Eukaryota > Viridiplantae > Streptophyta > Magnoliopsida > Alismatales > Araceae > Cryptocoryne > Cryptocoryne crispatula. Next base: position 6,336,320 of record CM069930.1, on the reverse strand, counting down.
AAATTGACAATTTTACACACATATATATTAACCTACTATTTTTATGACTATAATGCACTTGTTAGTTAGTTTGATCCATGTAAAATAAAATTTAAGTGAAAGTCATTTTTACCGAACAACCTTTCTGAAGAAATTAAAATAGTATATATTATTTGGTAATACATAAATCATTTGTTTGAGATCACAAATTTTTACCTGAATATTTTTAAATGTTTTTGGTTATTTTATTTTTAAAATTATTTTTGATAATTTTATGTTTTAAATTTTGATATATGTAAAGTAATATATAATTTAACTGAATTATTTTTTATAACTTTTATCATGTTCATTACTTTAAAATATTACATTATTTTTTAAATTAAATTTTTATAATTTTACTATTTTAAATTTAAATTATATTAATTAATAAATTTTTGAGTGTTAAAAAAGTCGTTTGCCTCCGTTCCGTGCAGAAAACGGCGTCCGGATTAATAATGGGGATGCCAAAATCCATCATTTTTGGAGTCAACGGAGGGGCATTTCATTGACCAGCAAATTTCCTGACAACCAAATAGACTGCATAACTGAGTTTTCGGGAAAAGATGATCCAGCGGCCTGTTTTTCGGACAAACAAATGGACCATAAGTTTGTCACGAACTTTATTGCATTTAAGAGTTTGCATCGCCACATGCATGCATTGATCAAGTTCACTCAATCAAAGGAGTATTATAAATATATGGTGGACCACTTGCATGACAAGGAGGATCAATTGGAAATTCTTGTCAAGGTTGAACGACATATCACATACGAGATTTTGGGAGAGGATTGTCTATTACTTGACAATTATTGAGCCACTGGTAGTTTCTTGAGGTTGGTTGACTCTGATGAAAGGAACAAGATGGGCACTCTATGATAAAATAGACCATGCAAAATTGAAAATCAAAAAGAACAATGTCAGAGAGTATAAAAATGGTGGAAGATCATTGATGACGGATATGATAGGATATTATCATGATGTATTGTAGGTCAATGAATATCTTTGTGCTTATTTACTTTCTACTTAATCAATATTTAGTTTGTTGACAATGAAATATGCTTGAATGATCGCATGATATTTTTTGAAGCCCCGCATCCAATATGGAGGACAAATGTCTAACGACAATGAGATGTTTCGAGGTACTCTCGGTCATTCAACGTCTATACCGAGCTTAACAAGATAGGATAGAAACTAAGTTAGAAGTAAGTGAAAGTTATATTAATAATTGGAAATGAAGAAATAATTGGGAACACTAACCATTTTGTTATTATCAATTTTCAGATACAACACTATAAGATGTAAGATGAGGGTTGAATAGAATCCACTAGATGTTGAGCCAGAACATTAGTTCCTCCAATTGTGAGAGGAACTGGGGAACATTCAACTTAATACAAAGAAAGGAGGAACAGGCTGACATCTGATAGGCTGGAAAAGCTTGTATTTTGTTATTATAACATGAGACTATGCATTAAACATATCAAAGACCGACAAAAGATCTCAATGGAGACATTTGCACGGTTTGCAGGTGGACCATATGAGCAAAGATAGCAGATGAACCACATGAAGAGGTTGACATGGAACAAAATTTTAAAGAGGACTCGCTTATGGGATAAAGGATATGACAACTAGAAATTATCTAGTTGAATTTGATCCTGAGGACCGTGCATGGGCTAAAAAAGAATTAGATGATGTTGAGACCAAGGATGTTCCACCTACTCGTTAGACAACACCATCTTCTGCCCAAGCAGCCCTACAACCGCCTCCAACCTTAGCCCTAGTTCCAACACCCACCCCACCCCAAGCTATGCAACCCATTCCTAGTCCAAGGAGGACAACGACAAAAGTGTCAGGGAGGTTGCAGTTTCTACACTTGTGAGGCAGGTGCATGTTATTACTTCTTTTATTTATTGTATCCCCGTCTGTTGCACATAATGAGTATACTGCAGGGCACGATCTTGTGAGGCCTGGCCCTACTAAGTTTGCCACAAACTTCATTACATTGGAGAGTTTGCATCGCCACAAGTATGCACTGATCAAGTTCATTCAGTCAGAGGAGTATTATCAATATATGGTTAACCACCTGTATAACAAGGAGGATCAATTGAAGATTCTTGTCAAGGTTGAACGATAGATCACATACGAGATTTTAGGAGAGAATTGTCTATTACTTGATAATTATTGAGCAACTGGTAGTTTCTTAAGGTTGGTTGACTCAAATGACAAGAACCAAACGGACACTCTCTATGATACAATGAACCGTGCAAAATTGAAAATTAAAGAAAAGAATCTCAAAGAGTACAAGAAATGGTGGAAGATCATTGATGACAGATGGGATAGGACATTGCATCATGAAGTACATGCTACAAGTCAATGAATATCTTTGTGCTTATTTACTTTCTATTTAGTCAATATTTAGTTTGTTGACAATGAAATATGCTTGAATGATCGCATGATACTTTTTGAACCCCCGCATCCAATATGGAGGACAAATGTGGTGTTGCAAGTACTCTCTCGGTCATTCAATGTCTATACCGATCTCAAAAAGATAGGACATAAATTGAATTAGAAGTAAGTGAAAGTTGTATTAATAATTGAAAATAAAGAAATAATTGGGAACACTAACCATTTTGTTATTATCAATTTTCATATACAACATTATAAGATGAGAGTTAGAGTATACTCATATCAAATATTGATTTGAAATATTCTTGCGATGAAATTTCTCCTAATATGTTTATTTAAGATCATGTTTTATTACCTTTTTTAGAACTCCATTAATTGCCTATAGAGGGTTGATTGTTTGCTATTTTTTTGCAGCTAAGTGATGGATTCAAGTTAATGCCAGGAGTGAATGGAATCCACTAGATATTGAGCCACAACACTAGTTCCTCCAATTGTGAGACGAACTGGGGCTGGGGTACATTCAACTTGATACAGAGAAATGCGGAACATATTGACATCTGATAGGCTAGAGAAGCTTGTATTTTGTCATTATAACATGAGACTGTGCATTAAATATATCAAAGACCGACAACAAATCTCAAAGGAGATATTTGTACGGTTTGCGGGTGGACTATATGAGCAAAGACAGAGCACATGAACCACCTGAAGAGGTTGACATAGACCAAATTTTTCATGAGAAGCACTCACTTCTGGGATAGAGGAGAGGGCAGCCAGAGATTATCCAATTGAGTTTGATCTTGAGGACCGTGCATGGGTTGAAGGAGAATTAGATGATGTTGAGATCGAGGATGTTCCACGTACTCGTCAGGCAGCCCCATCTTTTTGCCCAAGCAGCCCTACAGTCGCCTCCAGCCTTAGCCCTAGCTCCAACCCCACCCGACCCCACCCCACCCCCACCCCAAGCTACGTAGCCTGTTCCTAGCCCAGGGAGGACAAAGACAAAAGTGTCATCAAGAAAAATGGGACACTTTGCACAATTTAAAAAATATGTGAGTTGTGGGTCATCACATGACATTGTAGAAGAAGCAAAGAAAAGGAAGTTGGATATCAGACGATGTCCTATGAGTCCAGATGGCAACACAGGCACCCTCCTCAGGTGATGATGACGAAGAGTGCATACCAACCACTCAACTAGGAGGATGAGGAGATGTGCGTGGAGAAGAAGCAGATGCAGCAGGTTGAGACTCATCTAGTTCACAATAGCCCTACTTCTTTGATGAGCAACCACCACATCATCATACAAAGTCAGATTCTCCAATATATGATGAGCTCCAATAACCGTGGATTCCACCTACACAGCCCACTTATATGCCACATTCTGATGTCCACGACTTCAGTGAGATGGCTGATGTATTCTTTTTGGATGGATATACACTCGCATTGACGAGAAGACAAGGGAGAAACCAATCCTGATAAAAAGTAAGAGAAAGAGAATAAAGGTTAATATCATAGAAATTGATAAACATGAGATGTATAATTATTATCATGTTATATTTATTTATCATGTTATTATATATAAATCACACTTTATTTCTTTTTAAAGCATGTTAAATGTTACATTTGTGTGTTTTAAATTTTTTTAGTAGATTTCCTATGTTTATGACATTTTTCATGATTTTTTTATTTTTCTGAAGAAAAAAATGATTCTAAAATCGGCCGAAATCGGTTTTCCTTCCCTGGAATCGGCTGATTCTAGCCGATCCATCGGATCGGATCGATACTAACCGATTCCAATTCTAGAATCCTTGGTTCAAATGACTTAATAAATTATTTAATATTTTCTACCTTCATTATAAGATAAGTGTTGTATAACTTTTTTTAGAGTCGGTTTTAGGCTTTTAGCACCCCCATCGACATTAGCGATGGCGTCGATCATGGACTCATAATATGACCCCTTTACATTGTTCTCCAATATGTTACTATGGAAGAACCATCTTGATGTCGCACGTCCAATTTTTTCCTTGCATATCTGCAAATTCTTCATTTCTGTCATGATGGACATTTGTCCTTGTCGCAAACATGTGATGATAGGATCCATGGGACATACTGCTTACTGCTAGGTCATCATCTCCTGCGAGATCATGAATTTCCTCTTCTTGTGTATTCGATTATCTCCCACTTCTGCGTTTGTTCCCACTTCCTGAACCTTGATGTATGAATCGGTTGGCACGTCAATACATACTTCATCCACAAATGGGTTACAACTTACTGCTTGTCTTCATCGCTCATATCAAGTCGTATTTGTAACAATAATAATTAAATATTAAATGTTACATGCATACATTGATAAGATTTAGTAAACTATAATGACAATGTACTATCATCAAAAACTATCTTGAGAAAATTCTGGGGCAGTGTCTCGTTCCATATACGTGAATCAAATGCCTTACAAATTTAGAAATTTCTTTTCAGACGGTGTCTTTATGCCACTTTAAAACTCTCTTTGTTTGTCCCAACACTTGTAAATGCTTACAAAATTGAGCTCTTACCTCAAGTGGAGTCCGTGTGCACAGTGTAATGTTGCCTTTAATCTTGACGAGGTGAGACTTTAACTAGTAAGTCCCCCACATTAAATTTTTCTTGATATTTACAATGAGCTTTTCTCACTGACATGGATATCAAGTTGCAATGAAGCCAAATCAGATCATTTTGGGTAGAACTAGTCATTTAAGTGTCACAACTTGGAGAAGACGTGTTGAAGAAGAAAACTTAAAAAATAAAGACCACTTAAAAAAAAGGGTTAGCAACAAATTAAAACAAAAAAGGGATTAACAACAAAACTAAAACAAGACAACACTTAAAGCACTAATTAAATACTTAAAAGAAACAATTAACACTAACAAAATGCTTGAGAAAGGGTTTTAGAGTGAGAGAGCTTAAGAGATATTAAGGAAAGTGTGAGGAGAAGGGGAGGCTTTTTAGAGGCCTTATATAGCCCCCCACCCCCAATTAGACTAGTCGTTGGTCACTTGGTCGGTTGGGTTGTCGACTAGGTTCGTTGGCCCGGGGTCATGACCGGGTTAATCGCGACCAAAATCAACCGGGTCAGGTAGGGTCTCCCAACTGGGTCAAGACCTGGCTTTCCATGTGTTAAACATTCTAATAAGTATTGTTTATTTATTATACTATCTATCTTTTTTGCATTTGAGTGGTGAATTCAAATAAACAACAAAAGAGGGTAAAATCCACTTGCTGTTGTTATAGTACGAGTATTGAGTGAGAGCACTAGTTCATCGTAGTGTGAGAGAAACTGAAGCATCTTCAGTCTAATACGCATAAAAAGAAAAAACGAGCTGAAAAGTGAAAGATTGGAAAAACTAACGTTTTGCCATTACAATATGCGGTTAAGAATCGACAAAAAAATTCTAAAGAAAGATTTATAAGATTTATAAGTGTTCCTTATGAGCGAAACATGATGCAAGTGGTCAAGAATTGTCACATAGGGATGTTGACTTAAAATATCTCTTCCAAGAATAACATCCACTTTCAACATTGATGTATGAGAAGGATGTCAAACCAACTCCAGAGTTTGACCCCAATGATTATGAAAAAGATAAAGAAGAGTTGAACAGCGTAATCGGTGAAAATGAACAAATGCAAGAAGAAGAACAAGATACGCAAGTTGCTTGTACAGCTCCAACCCAAGATCTACCTCACACTATGACTGCAGAGCTAGCTACACCTATAGCTCCAAGTCCAACTTCTCATGCCACTTCAGCTACAGGACCTACTATCTAGAAGAGTTCATAAAAGAAAAAAAAGAATAGCAGAATTGAAATTATTGAAAAAGGTCTACCAACGTAGTGTTGGCCATGGTACACAAGAAGTAGGGAAGAGGAGAAAGTTGGCTGCCAAGCGAAGACCTATGAGTCTCAAAGATAGTACTCAAGCACCTTACTCAGATGATGACGACATAATTCATTCCACCTGCACGTACGAGTGGAGCAGTGCTTGATGATTTCGGTCAGAGACAACATTCAAATAGAAGTCCACGTCTGCGTCAGATGGGTTTTTTTATGTGTGACGGAAACTTATTCAGAACCTGCTTTAGACTTGAAGGCCAATAGATAGTGTATGATTTTAGTCAAATGGGTGAATCAATATTTGTATATGATACGGGCCAATTATAACTGATATGTCACAATAGAGCATTTGGGATAATCCGGATAACAGGGACCATGAAGGCCAATACCTTACATATCGATGATATGAAGATATCTTTCATATTGCTTAAGAATTGTACCATTTTATTTGTATATTGAAATGAATATTGGTGTTATTTTGTATCCACTCGTGTTAAAATCTATTATAGTTGTATGAAAGTGTGTTAGATGTCACATTAATATCTCTAACAATTTTTTTAGAGTTTTTCATTTTTCATTTTTTATTTTTTATGACTTTTTTGAAATTTTAAAAATAAAAAATTCCCCAATCTAGACTAATTTTAGATTGGATTCCTCCCGGATAATTGATCATGATCGGATCAATACTAACCAATCCTAGACCCAATATCGATCTAGCGAACTTTGGTTTCGGGTGCTAAAAGAGTATAACCATTAGCCATACAAAATTATGACAAATATCATATTAGGTAATCATAAAAACAAATATATTTCTTGTACAACTAGACTTAAAGAATCGAAAAGAATAAAAAAATACCGTCTGCTAGAGAACATTAAAATTCTTGTCTTCAGCTCTTCAATTATTGCATCAGCATCGCCTTTATTTTTACAAATAATAAATGCTTGACCTGAAAGCATTCAGAAGAACGTAACATGTTCATTATTGTCTAATTGGGAGCTTGCTAAGCTACTTACCTAGTTACAAGAGAAAAAATTCTTTATTTGTAACAAGAAAATTCTATACATAAGAAACATTATAATATAATACAAATTCAAGTATTAGTAAAAGCTTATTGAAACAGGTATATAAAATTATATAATGAAAACACTAGAAGTAAGAAAAGTACAAATAAACTTGAACCAGGAAATCGCATACCAAAACTGGGGTTTGAGAATGTTGACATTTCAATCAACCTTGCAGTGCATTTCTTGTTGAAAAAATGAAAAACCATGTCCTGAAAACATTGCAAAGCAAGCAGAGGAAACCACACGTCAGCTGATAAAACACCATCAATGAATTTTCAGCTTCACCTAAACATTAATGCCAGTCTACTGAAAGAATCACCTCACCGATGAATTTTGCATCAAGTTAAATAATAATAATTTAATTAAAAAGTTAAAATAATAATTTAATAATTGGCAGATCCCTTTTTAATACAAACAGCAGCCATATCAAGTATTTGGATCCGATAACAAGAAAAGGGGTTCCATATTGGGTTCCACCTGTTGGATCTGGTACAGCCCTTCTTTGCTATCCGGCGACAGTACCACCAGGCTCCACCAATAGGTGCCGAGCCTGCCGAGATCAGCCCCAAATTGATATGGCATCAGCTAATCCAAACCAAACTGATCTTATCTAACCCAATTCTGGCAGAAATTGGCCTTGGGATCGAGAACCTCAGATCAGGTCAACACCAGCTGACCACAATCTAAGATTGGCCAATCCTGCAAACCAAGATAAAAGCTCTTAGATTAATTGTTCTGTACCTAATTGTTTACCAAAAAGTCAAACAAATATGCCAAAGTTGTTGAATACGACTAGTTCCACACAAGATGATTTTAATTCTCCACATGAATCCAAAGAAGATGCATAGCTTTTTGTTCTTGTCCAAGATCCATTTCATCATGGCTACTCCAGGCGATCTCCCTCTGATAAGAACCTGATTTTAAGGACATGACTGTTCCAGAACATGGTAACCCAACCAACTCAGATACTTAAACTCAGCCACTTGCAGAAATGGTTAATAGTGAATAAGCCATTAGAAGACCATGACAAAACCGCCGATATAATCTATCATGAGCTACCTGAGGTGCTTGGATATGCTGTTATAATTTCATGATTAATCTACTTGGCTGTGTTGTAAGCAAGGATTGCCATCTCGGATCTCGGCTTCGTCTCGGGGGGGGGGGGTGAAAGAGAAGAGATCTCGGAGAGATCTCGGAAAAATCTCGGGAGATCAAATCTCGGATTCTCATATCAAAATGTATATATATATGAAACATAATATAATATCTTATAAAAATAGGAGTACATAAATGAATTTACATGAAAATATATAACACATTTTGTACATCAACTATGTGAATGAACAATTACAAGCACTTTCAATACCAAAAAGATAATTTTTGTGCTTCTAAAAGATTTAAACTTGTATGTAATCTTATTTAAATACTAATATGGTATTAAACTTGTAACACATTTTTATGTGATAGTATAAGTGATAGTGAAATATATTAAATGTGTTTACACTATCATAAACGGGGCGCAGAGTAGTCGCGGATCGACCTCGTTTCTCGGCCTCCTTGGCGCAGAGTAGTCGCAGATGGACCAGTCTACATGGGACGAGATCTCGGCGATCTCGTTTCTCGGCCTCCTTGGCGAGACCGAGATCTCGCGAGATCTCGGCGAGATCTCGCGAGATGGCATTCCATGGTTGCAAGTTTAAAAAAGATGGCTCCACCCTGATATCTTGGAGAGAAAATTCAACATTAAGCAACAGAACAGTTACTATTAGCAGATTAAGAAAAAAAACGTCAATAAAATGCCTTTAAAGGCCACATTCCTATTCCATTCGTCTCTTTCCAAAACCTGCTGTCAGAGCTGTAGTCACGTTGGATGGCAAAAGAACTTTTGAAGATGTCCACAGTTCATCAATATCCTCCTGGATTTTGGACCAACCTGAAGTGCGCCATAAGCTATTCACTCACCCTCCCAAGAGCTGTTTTTGCTTCTAATAATCGTATCCCAGAAGGACCCTTCCTCTGTGCCCAGTTTCAGACATTTACAAAGAAGAGTTACAAGCTTCCAAAATAGTTAAATCAGTGCCCCCTTCTTTTGATATGCACGTATTCTCTCATCTGATGAGATGCTTGCCTAGCCAAAATAATGTAGCTCTGTATGCCTCAAACTTGACATGAAATACCAAACATTGAACTGATGAGTACCCATCTACCCTCGCAAAGATAAGGTTAGCTTTCCAACCGTGAAGCTTGCCATCCATCTTCCCAATGACTGGGTCCCAATCACTCTTGATTGACCGTTTGTAACAGTGGCAAATCCAATAATGGTGAATTGAACTACAGGTAAAACCAAGAAAACTGAGGGTCACGTTTATAGTAAACATTGATTTGACATTTGAACCCATCGTTTCCTGCAACAAAAGGATGAATGCCTTGTGATTGGTCAACTTTTCCTACTAGAGGTGGAGAAGAGGAGGATGCCATTAGTATATTGAACATGAGTAACATGAATAGCTCATGCCCCGCTTTGACACCTATCAATCTTGATTCCGCTACCTATTTCCAGAAAGCACTCAACACTTAAGTAACAAGGACAAATATGTAAAAACAATAGGACCTCTTGTTGCAGCCCCAGAGTGCTAGCAAAGAAGCTCACAAGCTGATCATCGTGAAGAAGAGTCTTGCAGTCTTCAAACAAGATTTAATCAAATCAATCAATTGCATATAAAAACCTCAAAAGGAAACTCTGTAGAACATTTCCAATTAATCTTGTTATATGCCTTTCCAAAATCGAGCTTGCAAGAACATACTCCATTTACCAATACTTCAGGTCATTATGTTTTCATGCACTATCATAGATCTGTCAAATAATTTGTCAATTTGTCAATAATTTGCATGCTATTAGCCAGAAGTCCACTGCTGCAACTTTTTCTGAAATTAGTGTAATGAGTTGCATTGTAAAGCTTGATGACAGATGGTGTAGCTTCAAGGATCTGCACAGCCGCTGCCAAATCAACTTTCAGAATCTGCCAAAATAATTAGAAATTTTCGATGGAGAAGTCATCAGGCCCTGGATCTATTAGCCTCCATATTGAACAACACCACTCTAATTCTTCCTTAATAAAGTATAAAAAAAGGACCATGTCTTCAGCTGAGAGGCTTAAAATTTTAACATAATTCAGCAAGGGATGCCTTTGTTTTAAATCTTGGAATAAATTGTCATAGAACTATAAAATAGCTTGCATCAGCAGTATTCCTTCGGAAACATGTGGTTGTACTGTCATATATCATAATATGATCTATATAGTTTCTCATCCTCCTGCTGGTAGCATTGCATGGAAAAATCTAGTTTTTTGTCGCCTTCTTAACTTATGTTGCTTAGATTGCTGCTGCCATCCGATCTCCTCCATAAGCAATGCCCTATTGAAGTCATCTTTGGTCTCCCATCCTCCAAGAGAAAAGGTGTTACATTTTTTTCATCTCAAAGTCTTCTAACAGATCATCGTTCAACCTGATTGTAGCCATGCTTGTCGTTGGCCCATTTTTTCCTGCAAGCTGAAAGCATGGTTAGAATCCTCAGGCATCATGTGCCACCAAATATACACCATTTCCAAGAATGCATCCCCCTTGACGTGTATATAGCACAATAATAAGGTGATGATCCGATATGATTATAAGAAGGTGCTTGGGCACATTATTTGAATAGCTCCTACAACTCCAGAGACAAAGGCTCTATCAATTCTGGATTTAGCCAAATTATTGGCCCAAGTAAACTCCAGAGGCTCCATCCCAATTGATTAGATCACTTCTTGGAATATCTAATGAGAATAGAATCATTTACCCCATTGTTACACAATTTTTCTCGAGGCTCCATCCTAATCGGTTAGATCTCTTCTCGGAATATCTTAACGATGTTGAAGTCCTCAAAGAAGATGCAGGGGAAAGAAAAATAATCTGAAAATCCTCAGATTCTGATCGTCAAGGCCTCCGCTGATGTGCCATAGACGGGTAAAAACCCAGTTGTGCTGGCCACCCTAAACACCATTGAGATTGAGAACCTGCCCTGGAACTCTTCCACAGCTTCAATCATACATTATTCACGACCATCGGCCAGCTTGAAGGAGCATCCTTGCAATCAAGTCCTCTCTGATCTCCACAAACAAACAGCACCTTTGACAGCCAATTTGGCTTCTTGCACACATATAAGCGTCAATTCGCCTAAACTGCACAGTTTTTTCTTCCTCCAACCAAATCTCATAAGTTAACAAGTGAGAATCTGTTGCGGGACAAACCGGCTAGACCGGGCTAAACAGACCGAAAACGAAACGAACCGGCGCTAATCGCCGCTAAAGGACCCTAACGAACCCAAAATGGGTCGGATCGGACTCGAATCGGTCCAAACAGACCCAAAACGACCCCGAACCGAGTCGAACCGACTAGAACTAGTCGAAACCGGCTCAAAATGCCTTGAACCGGCCTGAACCGGCCGGTTCGGTGCCTGAACCGGCCTGAACCGGCCGGTCGGACCGGTCAGGCGGTCGGTCTGGCCGTGAACCGGCCCTTGTGAGCCGTCCGCTCGCGGACTACAGCCGTGTGACCGTGCGGGTACACTCGCGCGCGACTGAGGAAGGTATCGTGGCGGGCGAAGAGGAGGCTGCCCGGGGAGGTCGCGTGGCCACCTCCTCGCCGTCCCTCGGTCGTCCTCGTGGCAGCATCGTGACGGGGCTCCCGCGGGCGTGAGACCCAACAAAAGGAGGTGGAGGCAGCGCGGAGGCGCTCGCGTCGTCCTCGCCGACGCCGTCGTCCGGACGGAGCTGCGCGGTGGAGCAGGGGGGGACGGCGATGGCCGCAACGTCGTCGTCGCTTCCTTCCGTCTCCTTCTTCTTCTCTGTCGTCTGGCGTAAGGAGTATTGGCGGGCGGTCTCGTGCGAACGGCTCCGGAGGAGGGGTTGCGGCAGGAGAGAACCGGGCTGAGGAGGAAACCGAGGCCGGGGATCGCCGGATCTGCTTCCTCCGTAGCCTGCGCAAACTGGAGGGTCGTTGTCATGTAGGGGATGTGTGGGCGTGAGCGGGAGGCAGCGTTGGATGCTGTGTGTGACCGAAAGAGAGGGGGAGATGGTGGGGAGTCCTTCCGGGGATCGTTGGGATGCCCTCCTCAGCGGACGCTATGATCGATAGAAGCTCCGTTCGAACTCGACAAGGAGAACCTGTGAAGGGAAATGGGAGCGAACGGTGGATGGCAGACGTTATCCGGGGATCGCCGGTTTCCGTCGCCGTTGGCACTTTCTTCTCGAACTGGATTGGAGGATGCCGAGGTGGGTGTCACACGTTGCGGCCGTCGGCTTCAGAAGTTCTCCTTGGTCGATCGCGGCAGCAGAAACAGAAAACAGTCGGGAAACCCAGAAAGGGGAAGTGGGAGGAATAGCATGGAGGCCGGATGGTGAGGAGGAGGGGAGAGAACAGCCACCTGCCAGAGGGTTGAGGAAGACAAGGGGATATCGCCATGGGGGGGAGAGGAAGAAGACAGGGGCAGAGCCCCCACGCGGGACACCAGGCCGAAGCCGATTCTAAAAATTCCAATTGATTACTGAACTATGTACATCGGTCCTTCTTTTATAGAAGGGAGGAGACATTTAATTAAAAAAAAGACCATCTAATCTTCTATTTACAAACTTGTCCTCGTAGGGACACAAGAAAAAAAAACTCAAAAGTTACCCAAAATATGTCCCCATCAGAATCTTCATTGGATGATGATTTTAGACCCCCTCCCCCAAATGTCTTTGTTGCAGGACAGAAATGGAGACATCACCATCTGTCCATCTGTATGTGCAAATCAGCCCAAATAGATCACCACAGTGCTGCCATAACTCAGATTAAACACTAAATGGTCGAACCAAGCTTGAACCATGCTGAAATACACTTAACTGACGTGAAAATCTGTTGAAGTGGACTGAAACTTGATGAACCAGTCCAAAAATACATTGAAATGTGTAAATCCACCTTAACCAATCCAAAAACCAGCTGCCATAACTCAGATGCCTGGATCAGCCGATTCCCGATCCGATCCTATAGGATTGGCCGATCCAAGGCAGGTTCATCAGATCCAGGTCGATTCCTACAGCAGTCAGTCCCGGATTAATTATTCAGGGGGGGGATCAGATCGGTAGGTGTCAATCCGATCCGATCCGATCCGAGAATTGGCCAATCCAGATCGGATTGGCCATTTCTGCGAACTATGCATATAACAGGCCAAGTTCGCTACCTATGTTTGGGCCTAATTATGGTCTATTTAAAATTCATAAAATGAGTCCATTGTGGGCCTAAAAGGTGGCCACTTCTTGGCCCACTAAAAAGCTGCAAAAATCAGTCATAATCTCATGATTTAACACATTAATTGAGAAGAAAGATAAAGAGTATCTTACTTGGTGCTTTCCTAATCCAAGAATATTCATTAGATTGCAACCAAATCACATCTAGATTGCAAGCAAATCAAATCCCATCAGATCTTGCCAATTCTGGAAAAGATCTAATTGGAAAATCTTTTCTTGTGCCATAAGATGAGGTTTACCTATTGAGGCCATGGTGAAATGTCAAAATTTCTACATATCATATAAAAATATAGGGATGTATGAATGCATGACATGTTTTAAAAATTCGTTTGATTTCTATTTATTTGAGAAATAAACTTTCATAATCTTTTGGCCACATATGAATATATATAATATTTCATAGAAAATATTAGCCAAAAAATGTGATATGCATATAAATTATGTATATCAAGGTTATGGTTCATAAAATTCGTTTTTAGACCTCTCTCTATTAGAAGTTGCGAATTTTCAATGATAATTATATCGAGATTCTTGAACACCCTTGATTAACCATTGTAGCAACTCATATAAAAGAAAATTCAATCACATGAGTTATAACCCCATAAATTCAATGGAATGAAAACTTAATGTTTTATGCTTGATTTGAGTTTCATTTATATTTTTATGAGATGTTTTAAGCTTTCAACATCTTAAAGTTTATGTTCTTGATAAATTCTTAAATGTGTTGACATGTTTTATATGGGATTAACTCTTTTAACTCAAGGTCTTTTATCGAGACATGATTAGAGTTAATTCAGATCCGAGCATATTTGGATCAAATTTCATTATAAAGTTCATTTAAATTCCATCTAATTCTTAACATCTTAGTTTTAATAAAATCTGTTTAAATCATCATTTTCATGTTTTAAGTCTTTTCCATTAAGCACTTAGCTTTATGTTATCTTCGTTAATGGTGCAAACAAGCCGACTTGAGCTGAGTAGTATGGTGTTCAAACTTGGTTCGTTTATTTTACACGAGTTCGAGTACGAGCTCGAGTTTTAACGAGTATGTTGAACCTTCAAGCTTGGTTTGTTTATTAATTGAGTCGAGTTGAGCTTGAACTCGAGTAGTAACTAAACTAAAATTCAATTCACAATCAAACTTAAACTATATACAAACTCGTTTATAAACTTAAAATCAATAAAAAGTTATTTGTGAAACTCTAGATTTAACTTATTTATGAAACTCGATCTAAATTTAAACTCAAAAATTGAATTATTTAATATATTTAAGTGACAATATATAATTATTAATACTCATAATTTAATTTTTAAAAAGAAATATACAATAAAATATTTAATCAAACTACTCATGAGCTTATCAAGCCGAGTAGGAGTCTGTTCAAGCTCGGCTCATTTAATAAGTTGAGCTTTATTTTTTGTTCAAGCTAGTTCATTTAAAATAATAAACGAGCCAAGTTGAGTTTTATCGAGCCAAGCTTCGAGCTACTTGTCGAGCATATTGGTTCATTTGCACCCCTAATCTTCATTAAAGTCTAGCATTTTAGACTTAATAAAAATCAGATGTTTATGGTATCTGAATGGAGTGTAGTTAATCTAATGTGATTTCATGTCTTAAGCCTTAGTATTAGACTTAAAAATTAAAAAATAATAATAAAAAATGCCTGATTTTGTGATATCAAATCATGAGCATGTTCATTGCATTTTTATTCTAAGTCTTAGCATATTAGACTTAGGGCTCATTAGGATCATTATTTAAAAACAACTTTCATATTCTAAATCTTGAGGGTGCAAACGAGTCGAGCCGAGTCGAGTAGTATGGTGTTCAAGCTCGGCTCATTTATGTTACATGAGTTCGAGTTTTAACGAGTATGTTGAACCCTTGTTCAAACTTGGTTCGTTTATTAATCGAGTTGAGTCGAGCTCGAACTCGAGTAGTAGCTGGACTAAATTCAATTCACATTCAAGCTTAGCAAACTCGTTTATAAAACTCAAAATCAAGGAAAAATCATTTGTAAAACTCTAGATTTAGCTTATATATGAAACTCGATCTAAGTTTAACTCAAATTTTGAATTATTTAATATATTTAAGTGACAATATATAACTATTAATACTCCTAATTTAATTTTTAAAAATAAATATACAATAGAATATTTAATCGAGATACTCGCTAGTTTAAGCTTATCAAGCCGTGTAGGATTATGTTCAAGCTCAACTCGTTTAATGAGTCGAGCTTTATTTTTTGTTCAAGTTTGTTCATTTAACACAATAAACAAACCAAGTCGAGTTTTTATCGAGTCAAGTTTCGAGCTACTTGTCGAGTGTATTGGTTCGTTTTGCACCCCTATAAATCTTGCATTAATTACTTGGATTTCGTTATGTTATTTCTCCATTTTTAGTCTTGGCATTAAACACTAGACTTCAGAGTTTGACATGGACCCGAAATTGATATGCTAAGATATGATCTTATGATAATTAAGTCATATGTAATTCATCTAAGCATAATTGGGGCTTATAGCATTTTGAAATCCTTATTTTTTTAGCAATTTATCTTCATTTAATGTCAAAGTTTCACCTCACTCTAGGTAAAGTGGGAATTTCCATAGTGGGTTGAACATATGGACTCTTCCCACCATGAGATGAATTAGTGACAGAGTACATGCTAGAGCTCCCGTCTGAGATCAAGTATACTAGTTAATACCTAATAATACTTATCGAACATAACATAAGATTTGCCTAAGTGCACGATTGCTAGCTACTTTATTGAGTAAACTTATGGAGGTTCAAACCCAAAATGTACTATGAATTATGACAAATAATTTGTCTAGTGATGTACTCACATGAAAGTTGTTAATGGCCACACATTCTCATTTATTTTGGACACTATGAGAACATTACATTGATTTTATGTTTGAAGACATTTCTAAGTTGTTTCCAATTAAATCTACAATTCAACATGCCAAAATATGTGACGACTTTTATTTATGGGCACACTAAAATGATAGAAATCTTGTTTGAGCAACTATCAAACATTTTGACACAAACTATGTTAACTCGGAAAGTTTGCATAATTGTAAATATGAGTTAACTATCAAAGAAGTGGATGTCTAACGGCCATAAATAGACAAAAAATTGAAAAAAAATCATGTGAAATTGTTACCAAGACTACATTTTGAAAGGGAGTCGGTTATGTTTTAAAGTTTTTCAACCATCTTGCTGACATGTTGTGGTTAGTTGTTAGAGAAAAAAAATAGATGAGATGCATTTATGAAACAATGGATCGTGCAAAAGAAAATATTAAAAAGGTACGGAACGATAAATTGAACATATAGTTCAATTTGAGATATTGTTGAAAGACAAGGATTTTCAGTTTGATCGTCCTCTACACACAATAGAAATTTCATTATTACAATCTTAAAATTGAAAGTGATGGCGAGACTATGTTATCGGAGGCAATTGCTACGAATGCCTCAGCGCTATCGAATCCGGGCCGGGCCGGATCTGATTCTAACTTAAAGCCCCCCTGCCACCATACAGGTTTCACTCTCTCCCCCTCCCGATGGAATGCCTATCCCCCAACAGAGACCCCCAATAGAAGCACCCCGATGTCCCTCTGCCACCACTGCCACTAGCCGAAGAAGACGTTGGCGCCGCTACCTTTTGCCAGAGATGCCGCCAATGCCGCACTTGTCGCCAAAGAAGGTGCTGCCAAAAACGATCTTCAATGATGTAAATCGGTGCAGTTTAAGGTTCTTTCGATTTCTTTTTTTTCCCATTTTTCCTTGCTCTTTTTTGTTCTTCATCATTCTTTAGATACAACATCCTTATTTTAGGATTTAATTTATTGTTTTTTGGTGTAGTTTGTGGGAGAACCATTTTTATCCGAAAAAGATGTTTTTTCCCTTTCTATTTAGTTTGCATTGTAAATGTGATTAAATTGTTGTTAATTGCACACCGGAAAGGTAAAGTCAGACATTCCTTAGTCGGAATCGGAAGAAGTTACTAGACAAGCTAAACGTTGTCGGAAAGATATAGTTTTTATTTTTTTTCCTATTTTCCTATTTATTTTCTTTCTTTTGTTGTTTTGTTAAACTTTGTACGTTCATTAGCACACACTTATTTTGCTTTTCCAAATCCGGCAAAGTGACACTATACGGTAAAGTCATAATTTCGTTTATTTGTGGCTGTTTTTGAATTTTTTTTAATTGTAACTTAGTTTGCTTATATTTCTTGTGGTTTAAATTTTTGTTCTAATAGCATACCAATTTCTTCTCCACATGGTTATATTAAAGCAGCTTTTTATGTATTTCCCACTTTTTAAATATATTTCCTGCACTTTTAGATATATTTGCGGCTTTTTAAAATGTATTTCTTGTATTTTAGATTTTTATTGTTTTTTTAAATCATGTTTTTACTAGTATTTCCAATATTTTTAAATGTATTTCCTGTTTTAACTTTTATAAAACCCTAAATGTATAAATAATAATGTATACTTAATAATTAAAAAATGTCAGGTGCCTAAGGTGAGATAAGGTCTCGCTCGCCTCAACCGCCTCTCTGACTACATAGTTGTGACATCAAGCAATCATTATATTATTGAATTGAAAAATTGGTGTTATCATGTAAAGAATAAGATATCAAGGTATTCCGGATCGCGACATGGAACCAACCGGGTTGGAAATGGGCGCGACCGGCCCTGGCATGACCCGGTCGGGGCGACCTAGTGCACCGGGTCGTGGGGGGTTGCTGGGTAGTGTGACCCGGTGACTGGGTCGCGTGACCCGCCAAGCAACGGTCACTTGACTGTTGTCGGGCGTTGGCAATGGTCACATGACCGTTGCCAGCGTCGGAGGGGGGGTTTAAGCCCACCCTTACACCCTTGGGGGCCTATTTAAGGCCCCCAAAGTGTTCTCTTATCTCTCACCTCTCTCTTGCTCACTCTTGTTCTCAAGCTTTTGTTTTCAATTTCATGTTCTCTACCTTATTTAGTTACATAATTAGTTCATGAAGTATTTCATTTCTTTATTAGTTGTTTTAATTAGTTAGTCAATAAAATAGTTAGTTGGTAAATTAGTTATTCAATTAGTTTATTAAGTTCTTCATCACATCATTTAATTAGTTTGATAATTACTTGATAATTAAATCATTAATAATGTAATTAGTAATTATATTACTTTATTAGCTTTACTTAGATAATTAGTTAATAATTACTTTACTTAACCGTTTGCTAGTCAAATAGATATTCAAAATAATTACTTACTTAATTAGTTCCTTAATTGCTTCATTAGTGACTTAATTAGTTCTAATTATATATTTTTTAGTTAATTAAAGATGTCTTCTCCAAGTCAAAGACAGTAAGTAACGAATGTAGTCACGTACTTTTATGATTAAGAGATACATACCATCTTTGAGACTTATATCAAGGCAAATGTTCGGACGTTGTCACGTACTGTATATATGTACGGAATGTCTTGCCAATTTAGCATTTTCTTCCCAAATGGTATCATTGTGCCACCTTGAGTTCCCCTTGCCCATTCCAATTCTTGCATATGCCTACAAAATTGTGCTCTTACCACCGACAGAGCACAAGAGCATTGGAGCACGTTGCTCTTCATTCTAGCAAGGTGGTGTTTTAATCTAAAAATACCACCATGCATAATTTTATTAAAATATTTACATTGCACTTTCCTAGCTGCCATGGAGATCAATGTGCAATATGCCCAAGCTAATTCATTCCGGGTCGACCTAGAAATTTAAGTGCCACAACTTGAAGACATAGTTAATCAAAATAATCAAGAATTTAATCAAAAAACTAAAAATGATAAGAGTAATTAAAAAGTAACTATTAATGCACTAAATAATAAACAACTAATATACTAAATAAAAACTAAGCAAGCCATCAAGAATAAACGAAAAATACTTAAGTGAGAACTTGAAGCAATATGTGGGTTGGGAATGGATAAGGAGTGGGAATGAAGAGATGTGAGGGGTGGGAATGGATGACGTCCCTTAGGGGCTTAACCCCCCTCCCCCCCTAGCGGGAAGGAAAGAATGCTTCCCATTAGGGGAAGCATCTGTAAAGTAAATCCCCCAAAGGGGATCGCAGGGTCACATCGGGTCACGCAACCTGGCAACTGGGTTGGGCCAATCGGAACCCGATCGGGCCGGTCAACCCATTCTCCAACCGGGTCAGACTCACATAGCAACCCAGGCCCCGACCCAACATTTCATGTTTGCAATAAGTTTATATCTTTTTTCATTACTTATGTATGAATTAACAAAGACTATAAATGATTTCCTTTGGTGTATGATACTTTTAGATGATATCGTATTGATAGCTTAGGACACAATTAGTAAATAGAAAGTTAGAATTATGAAAAAATACTTCAAATACTAAGGTTTCAAAATCGATAGAATTAAACCATAGTATATGAATTATAAATTTAATAAAAATCAAAGATAAGTAGGTGAGGATATTCATTTAAATGGGGTAATGTTATCTCAAAGAATTCAATTCAATTATTTTGGATCAATTATTCGAAAAGATAGAGAATATGATGAAGATGTTAATCATATGATTCAAGCAGATTGGATGAAGTGATGATCGTCCACAGAGGTTCTATGTGATCGTAAATTCTACTAAAGTTGAAAGAAAAAATTTATTGCAAGATCTAAAATATTGTATGATAGTGAATGATAATAACAAAACATAATTCTAAACTAAGTGTTATTGAAATGAGAATGTTAAGATGTATGAATGATTATACTAGCATAGATAGAATAAAAAATGAATATTCTAAAGAAACTATAAGAGTGGCGAGAATTGTAGACATTAGACATATCAAATATAGACCAAATGAACTCCAAGTAAAAAAATTTAAAATACAAAATACAAAAAAATTGATTTGGTAGACCTAAGTTAACTCAGAGAAAGGTAATTCAATATGATTTGGACGATTTAAATATTTCTAAAAAAGTAACTCAAAATTGATGTGAGTGGAGAAAGAGAATTATATAGCTGACCTTAAATAATTTAGGATTAAGACTCGAGTTGAGTTGAGTTGAATAATGTAATATGTGATGTTTTGATGGTTTCCGTTAAATTGATGATAGCATTTTTTTTTGAATTTATGTTATTAACTTGCTATTTTTTTAGTTTTAAATTGATGTTGACTTGATCTATTTTGTTGTCTTTTGCCATGTTAGTATGTCATATATATATAATATAAATATATAAAAAATATTTTGCCTCGAGCACCTAAGGCCACACCCGTCACGTCGGGCACCTCGCGCCACAATAACATAGGTCATGCATGCTTCTCTCACAACCACTTAGTATATTGTAAGTGGACTTATGACGCAGATGGTCCTTGAATTTGGCTTTACCAAGCACATTAACTTGATGACAAGATCAACATGAAGATGACTAAGTATAGATACAAGCATAGTTGTCAAGGCGACAAGGCGCCCAAGGTGTTGAAGGGTACCGATTCCCGCTTAGGCGACAAGGCGGCCGCTTAGGCGTCCCCTAGGGGGTCAAGGCGGTATTCAAGGAAGGATGGGTTGGAGGTTGTGAGACATAAAAATATGCATAAATATAATCATATATTTATGCTATAATTGAATATTGAGTGTTTTAACTATGTATATAAGTAAATATGATATGTATGTGAAAGAGAAAAAAGTTAAATAAATTTTTATAAAATTTAAGTATATAACATATTTATGATTATAAAATTTATGTATCTGTGTGATAGTATGTGATAGTGAAATATTGTTATAATATTATTAAATGGGGGCGCAGAGTAGTCGCGGATCGACATGCGCGGTCAGGTCGCGAAGCCCCCCGAACCCAAAAAAGTATGTAATAATATAAGTGATCTTATATATGTAATTATGAAAGTGTGGGTATTTATTTTTGGATAAGAAGTTAATCATGTAAATGTGGATATTTAAATAGGTGTGGGTATTTAAATAGGTGTCCCTTGTGAGGAGTATCAAGAGGGTAAAACTGCTGGAAATTCTTTTCCTAATCATGTAAAAATACCCTGGACGCCTTGTCTGGGCGCCTTGGGCGCCTAGGCGGGCGCCTTTTTGGCCCCAGGCAAGGCGCCCTGGCAAGGCGCTGCTGGAAAGGCGCCTTGCCGCCTAGGCGGGCGCCTTGACAACTATGGATACAAGGACAAGGTTATCAGGATTACCAAAAAGCAGATCAAATGGGGCTAGTAGTATCACCCTTGACATGTTTATCAATAACCTATGTTAGACAACACTAATGTAGCTTTGAGAGGAGATGAAAGATGTAGAGGCTACACTTAACCGCCATTATGGTAAAGCAATGATCCATCCAGTCTACAGGAGCTATTACCAATTGTCATCAGAATAGAGTCGGGTAGTGCATCATGCATACAAATGGCCAATCCATCTTTGAACATTGACTAGAGAGATTTGAAAGGTCAATCTGGATCAAGAAGAGCATCTATTGGACTCGTACACTGAACTCCACTCCCGTCCATCCTTAGTGGCAACTTATTTGTGGTCAGCTAAGTCGGTACTCTATCTCCACTTCTGACAATTTTGAGCAATTTCTTCAAAAATATATAAATTACCCAAATCAGATCGAATTGCTCTCATCTACATTAACTCAAGTCTATTGCGCCATTTATTACTTCTATTATCTTGACATTTTCTAATTTTCTTACTAAAGCTTCCTGAGTTCTAAGTTAATATCCAAACAATCTCAATATATCTTCTTTCAATTTACCTAAATTTGCAGCTACTGCCACTTTTTGCAAATATATTCAATTGTATTCTATCTAATTTAGTATGCCCACATATTCATTTTAACATTCTCAATTTAGTAACACTTAACTAAGAATATATTTTTCTTCATTGTCAAACACAATGTGGGCTGGGATCAGGTCGGCCCAATCCAGCCGATCGGGTTTTGGCTCAATCGATCCGACCCAGCATCAAATAGACCAACCTAGCATGTCAGTGACTTCGGTTAGTCGAGTAGGGTTCAGTTGGACTGGCCGACTAGCCTAATTGCTAGCTGCATACTAGACATTAGCACCCCCAAGGCCCCTTGGGAGTCTCAATCCCCTTCCTTTCCCTCACTCTCCCTCTCTCTCACAATTCTCATTATTAACTTCTCTCTCTAAAATAGTCTAAATTCTCTCTCTCACTAAAACTTTCAAGGCCTCACAAGATTCTCAACACTCTCAAAACATTCTTTTTAAGATAATTGTGTTATTAACTACTTTATTACAATTCTATTTATTTTATTTATTGGTCTATCATCTTTTTCTAATTAAAATTCGACAAAACCATGACACAAACTACCAGCTCAACTCGAAGTGATCTAACTTGGAAACAATGCAAGATACGCAAGCAAGAAGGTTCAATATACCTATTGTAACAAAATAATATTTGCTGGGATAATTTGATTGAAGCATTACATTAAGGATTCACATAGAGTGAAAAAGCAATTACAAACTTAGGATCTTTAGAACTTATTTAATTTGATTGTAAGTCGAAACAATTTTTAACAAATTTGCAAATGCATCCAGTAAAAAAAAGAAAATAATGATCACTTGTAGATGATATAAAAGAATGAAATCTAAATTGCGATAGACAAAGCAGCTAGTTGTAGAGAGATTGATAGAACAAGGAAGGTGGGGTCAGGAGCCGAGACCAGGTCGTTTGGGCCCCAAACCGACCCGGATCGGTCGTGGTCGCGACCCGGGTCGGGCCGGAGTCGCCAAAAATAATAATAAAAAATTAATTTTGGGGTCGGGGTCTTGGGGTCGGGACCGGGTCGGTCGGCCCCAAAAGCAACCGGGTCGGGCCCGAGTCGTGACCTGGCGAACCATGGGATAGAAAACTCTGGTAAAGAGACCATGTCTACAGTGGGTAGTAAGTACTATACTCTCTACATTTCTTAGTTCTAACGTTAAAATAAAATTGCAAAAATACAACATTGGCCGGATAGGTTAAACAACAATCTACATCCTCTTTCATCTATAGTCACAACTACATATTCAACAAGATGCGAAAGCTTACTAAAAGAATAGTGCAATGAGATTTGCATCACATTACATTTCACATAAAAGTATAATGTAGAAAAATATTCTCTATTACAAATGATAATTTCATTAAGATGGGCAAATTGGATTAGTTGAGCTATCCATCTACAAACAAGAGAAAGAGAAAAAAAAACTAAAGACGATATTAAAGACTTGAGATTTTTGAAAGATAGTGAAGAAGACCCTATCTATAGTTGAGCAAATTGTAAAGGTATTTAAAATAGTTGATGATGATAAGAAAACTACGATGGGATACCTGAGCATGTAAAAGAGGTATATCAAAAAGATAACTTATAAAAATGGTGAGATACCATCGATCGTCACAAACTTGAATGAGAAAGGAGGGTTAGTATAGGTGTCATCTACCATAAACAATTTTCACATCTCATGATATGGATTCAAATAATATAGATATTGGGAGCATACATGTGTTACACTAGAGCTTTAGTGTAATGAAAAATACAACAAGGATGATGATGTTCACTATATTCAATGCACCACATTAGCACTCTAATGTAGTGTTAAATAAGCAAGTGTTCTTGCAAATGATGCGTGTAGATAAAGAAGTCAATCCATAATAGAGAGCAAGATATAAATTTTAGAACAAACTTAAAAACAAATAGGCATTATTAAAGTAAAAAATATAGGAAAGAAAATTTTGAAAAAATGATAAGAATTGGTATTTGGAATATTAGATCCCTATGGAAAAACTTATGAAACTTGTTGATAGTACGGAGAGAGAAAAGATTAATAAGACGTGCATACAGAAAACCAAGTAGATACAAGATAAGTGTAAATAAATAGGAAATACCAACTATAAACTATAGCATACAAAAAAATAAGAAATAAAAATGGGGGTAGGTATCAATAATGATCAAATATTACATGATGTAATAATTTTAGTGAAAAGAGTAAAAGATATGATTATTACGGTAAAAATAGTTATAAAAAATGATTAATATAGTTAATATGTATGCTTCACAAATTAGATTAATTTTGTGAAGCTATTGATAATCTTACACAGAGTACATCAAATCATGGAATGTCGGATCGGGATCTAGGTCGCGACCCGGGCCCGATTGGGTCAGACAATGGGCCGACTGGCCCGACCTGAGTGGGGGATCCCCTTGGGACACACGACCCCAGGATCCCGCAGGAGATCCTTGCCCCCCCCACGGGAAGTTGCTTCCCGTGGGAGGCAAGCAAGGGGGGTTCTTGATGCGCCCCTTGGGGGCCTATAGGAAGGCCCTTATACCCACCCCTCCCTCATCATCTTAAGCCCTATGGGACTTGCGTTTTAAGGCCAATTTTCACCCCTCCAAAGTCATTATTTCATTTAGTGAAGGTTAAGTTGTTTAATTGTTCTTCTCCTTATTGTTTAATTTGATTTAACATGACTTCTCCAAGTGGTGACACCAAAGTTACTGGGTCAACCCATAATGATCTGACTTGGCTACACTGCATTTTGCTATCCATGATGGCCAGAAAAGTGCAATGTAAATACTGTGATAAAGTTATGTACGGTGATATTTTTAAATTAAAATACCACCTTGCCGAAATGAAGGGCAACGTGCTCCTGTGCTCCACCAGAGATAAGAGCACAATTCCGACGGCATCTACTAGAATTGGAAGTGATGAAGGGAACTTCAAAACAGCATAAAGATAAAATTCGGGAAGAAATTGCCGAACCGGCAAGACATTCCATACATATATATGGGACCGGACAACAGCGTTCGGACATTCATCGTGATATAGGCCTTGAAGATGGTATGTACTGTGTATTATTTATCTCTTACCCTAATAAGTTTATTATCTTCATTACTTCTATGTTTGAAAATTAGAGGGTCTGTATCGGGCTATAAAGGCAAGTCGGAAGTCATTCGCCGACGTTTTGCGCCGCACCGACCAATCAATTGGTCAAGGATCCGGGAGTGGAAGGGGATCAAACCCATCTGTGGAGGAGGAGATTCATGATCTCACTCGAGATGATGACCCAAGAATAGGTCCTGTTGATCCCGTTGTCACCTGACCACGGCAACGCCAAACATCAATAACGACGGCGTTGAAGAATTTGAAAATTTGCAAAGAAAAGATAGGACGGGTTCTTCCATCATAGTATACCGACGAATGCTGCCAATGGACCATACGATGAAAACATAATTGACACCATTGGCGACGTTGGAAAAAGAGTGCCTAAACCTAACCCAAAAGAGATATACAACGTATATCTTCCTATGAAGGTGGACGATACAAGAAAGTATGTCAAGTCCTTTGAAAGGATTTGGGATGAAAGAGGTTGTACGTTGATGACAGATGGTTGGACCGATAAGCTCACTTTACAGATGTTTTACTTAATTTGTTTTATGTTATACCTAATTCGTTAATATTATTCTTAACATGCATAACTAAAAAGACGATGATAACCTTTCTAGTTTATTGTCAAGCCGGCATTGTGTTTTGGAAGTCGGTTGATGCATCAAGGAAGGTTAAGAACTCCAAATATCTTTTTGAGTTGATAGACGAAGTTATTTAGGAGATAGGGGAGGACAGGGTTGTCCAAGTAGTTACGGACAACGCGATTGCATACAAAGCAACTGGTCAAATGTTGATGGTCAAGAGACCGAAAATGTATTGGACACCATGTTCCGTACATTCTCTAGATTTAATATTAGAGGACATTTGCAAAGATAGTCAAATAAACCGGGTTGTGAAGTTAGCCCAATTTATCTCATCATTCATCTACAACCACAACTTCATCCTTAACCTAATGAGGGAACATATGAAGGGAAGAGAGCTTCTCAGACCTGGTGCCACCCGCTTCGCCTCCCATTATATCTCATTACAAAGTCTATTAACTCATAGGAGAGCTATTTGTCACATGGTCATCTCACTAGGGTGGGGTACTTGATTAGCTAGATGTAACTCATCAAATAAGCGGAGAGAGAGGAAGATTGAGGAAACAATTGAGTGGAGATTTCTAGAAAGTTGTAAAGAAGACATTGAGCATTGTAGGTGCTAAAGATAGTCGACGGTGATAGAAAAGCGGACATGGGCTGTTGATGTAGAACAAACCGGCTAGACCGGACTAAACAGACCGAAAATAAAACGGACTGTCACTAATTGCCGCTAAACGACCTAAAACGAACCCAAAATGAAGTAAATCGGGCTTAAACCGGTCGAAACGAACCCGAGCCAGATCGAGCCGCCCCCAAAACATGCTGAACCAGCCCAGAACAGTGCGAACTGGCCGGTTTAGCGCCCGAATCGAGTTGAACTGGGCCTGAACCGGTTGACCCGAGTCTGAACCTGGTCGAACCGGGTCTGACGGCCGGTCTGGGCTGCGGACCGGTTGGCGCAAGCCACCGCGGCGAACTACGGTCGTGTGGCACGGCCGGGGGAGTCGTGCCTGTCTGCACGTCGATGCCGGGTGGTCGCATGGCCGATCATCCCGCCGTCACCGTCTATCGCCGTGGCGGCATCGTGACGGGGTGGGGGCTCCTGCGCGCGAGGATCGTGACAAAAAGGGGGTCGGTCGCCGTCCTCATGGGATGGCAGCCTGGGGTGGAGACACGGCCGGCTGGCAGCGTGCAGCGTACCCCTATCGGGTGAAGTCGACCTCACGCATGCGAGGGTTTCCGGCCGCGCGGGCGTCGTTTCCGGGTGCGGCTTCGTCCGCCACTGCCACGTCGTGCAGGAGGATGAAACGGAGCAGGGAGGACGACCACAAGCTGATGAGGGGTTGAAGCCCTCGCCTCTGTGCCAATGTCTCCGTACGAACAGAATTGGAGGAAGCCAGGTCCGGCTGCGCCGTCGCCGTGGGAGGAAACTGCACGGGAGGACAAATCCGGTGATCATTGGATCTGCCCCCTCCCGCAGCACCTTCATTTGTTCCTTCTTCTTCCTTCGTCTGCATCCGGATAGGAATGGAGCAAGTAGACGAGGCATATGCTGGCGTCAAACGCGGAGGCTTCTGTCGATGACGAAAGAACCGGGGAAGGGGAAGACTGGAAGAACGGCTCGGAGGCCGGAGGATTGGGAGGAAGATAGGTGGCGACCACACCAGATCTGGAAGGTGGAAAGGGAAGAATAACGGCGCTCCTCACCGAGATTGAGGGAGGAAGAAGAGCCGGCCACCTGCCGGAGGTTGGAAGAGAAGGCAGTGCTCATCGCCAGGGTCGAAGGAGAAACGAGGGGGCCGCAGCCCCTGCGTGGGAGACACACCCGAAGGGCCCAAAAATTCACCGTCGAATCAACTATTCAACTCCATAATATGTACATCATTCCTCCTTATATAGAGGGGAGGACAAAATTAAAGAAAAGACCCCAATCTTCTTCTATTTACAGACTTAGACTAAAATTTTTTTAAGACTCCTAAAGTTGAAATTTCGTCCCCGTCAATTATCTATACGATGCAATAGATAGGGCAAAGGATAAGATTGCAAAGACCGTGTCCGACTTCAATAAGTGGTGGGACATTATTGACCGTCGGTGAGAGCGAACATTACATCAACCAATACATGTTGCAGGTATATTTCATTACTCATTTACTTCATTCATTTGCATTTGAAAATATGATTTGATTGATTAGTAACATTTGTATCTTGTTAGGTTACTTCTTCGACCTCCGTTACTATTACAGTCAATAATTCACGGCAACAAATGAATTACTTGATGTCAAGATCATCACAAAGATGCTTGGTGATGACGATCGGTCAATAATTGCTTGCAACAAGATGTATCACTACAGGATATGGTCTAATCATTTTGGGACAACAAGAGTGGAGCGAACTGTTATGCTCTTAAGTCCGAGTACTAATCGATTAATTCTTTTTATTAACATTCATTATTGATACCTCTGATGTAGTTCTGCTTTTTGTAGTTGATTGGTGGATGGACCATGGCAAAGCACCCGATTATTAAGATTTGGCAGATGTGGTTATCAGAGTGCTTAGCCAAACGACTTCGGCATCCAGTTACGAGAGGAAATGGTCGACGTTCAGCTTGATCCACACAAAGCAGAGGAACAGGTTGACGTCAAAAAGACTCGAAGTCCTTGTGTATTGCCACTACAACATGCAGCTCAAGTTGAAAAATCTAGACAGGTGGTCAAATTGAGGAACCAACGACCCAAGAGGAAGACATCAACTTGGATCAAATTTTTGATGAGAGAAATCTATTAGGAGTATGGGTAAACGACCAAGAAGGGATGGGCGAGCCTGAGTTCAATCTTGAAGATCGACAATGGGCTGAATGATTGCTTGGCGACGTCCCTCTTGCCCAAGAATTTCAGATTTCGCCCTCCGTGGCAAAGAGACGGAAGCCCGATGAAGGATTTAGCAGAGGTGCATGGAGCAAGGGAAATGGTAGGCAAGTTTTACCTGATCCTCTTGACATAACAGATGTAGAGACACTTGATGAGAATCGGGAAGACACTCCGTAGCCTGACATCAAAGTGCAGTATCAAACTTCGAAGGATTCTTCTTTGAAGAGCAGCAGTGGTGATGGAGTGGGGCACCAAGGGTAGAGAGCCACAACTTCAAGCAGGCAGAGATCCATGGATGTGGGAAGAGCTCCTACTATGGCAGAATGATTCACTAAAGAAGACCAGTACCCACGCAACCCAAGACATGGACCATAGGGTGAGGTCCCAAGGTAGAAGAACACAACATACCCAACATGGCGGACATCAGTACGATGGATATGAACAACCAACCTATGGGTATGATTCATTTCAAGGATCCTAGTTTACTACAAATGACCAAGAGTGGAGTGGGATGAATTATAGATCATCCATAGAGACCCCGATTCAATCCCTTATATGACAATACTTTGGTGGTTTTTTAAAACCCTGTAGCGACAATAGGGTCATTATAGAAGGGACTCCGGAATATAATATTCATCAGCATGGTATGCCGGGTCGCGACCCGGCCCCAACCCGGTCGGGTTTAGGCCCGACCGGCTCGGTCGCGACCCGGTCGGGGCGACTCCCCCGGCCGGGTCGCGGAGTCGTGGCCGGGTCGCGCGAGTCGCGCGACCCGGCCGACCGGGTCGCGCGACCCGGCCGGGTCCGCGCGACCCGGTCCGGCAACGGTCACGCGATCGCTGCCGACCGTTCCGCAACGCGGTCTCGCACCGTGCCAACGGTTCCCGGGGGGCGCAGCCCCCCCACCGGCCCCTCGGGGCTTTAAAAGCCCCTGCGGGGCTCTCCTTACTCCCACCCCCCCCACTCTCACTCCTCAACCTCTCATTTCGTGCTCTCATCGCTCTCATCGTTCAAATTTTTTGCTCATTTACTTAATTATTTCATCAAGCATTGGATTAGTTCATTTAGTATATTTATTTAATATTAGTTCCATTGATTAGTGGGTTAAGTAGTTTATTCTTTTTAATATTTATTTGCTTACTTGCATAGTTAGTTAGCTAGAAGATTAGTTAGATATTTAGTATAGTAGTTACTTAACACATCATTAGTTGGAAGGTATAGTTAATTACTTACCTAATTATATAATTAGTTAGTCATTTATTTTACATAATTAAAAGTTTACTTAGATTAGTAGTGACTAATTAACGTCATTAGTTTTTTAAATAGTTAATTACTTACTTAAGTAATTATTTAGTTAAAAAATGTCTTCCAAGCCAAACAACCCAAACTACCGCGACCCGGAGTGATCCGGCTTGGTTGCATTGCGATTTGATCTCCTATGGCGGAGAGAAAAGTGCAATGTAAATATCATGACAAAGTAATATTCGGTGGTATTTATCGTTTAAAATATCATCTGCAGTAATGAAGGGAAATGTTCTTCCTTCGCACACGGACTGGCCGGAGGTCGAGCTCAATTTCGTAGGCACCTACGAGCGATGGAGCAAACGAAGGGAACTAGCAAAAGACATAAAGAGACCGTCCGAGAAGAATTGCAACAACCGAGACGATCGGTACACATTTACGGAACCGGACAAGAGAGGCCGGATATTTTTGGAGACGAAGAGTACGAAGGTATGGGAGGTGTTACTCATAAACGTTGTTCATTATTCTATTTTAAAGGATAATTAAGTAGCCTTCGATACTTAAATGTTTTTTAAAAAGATGAACTCTCACGAGGGATGGAAGCAAGTCGAAGATCATTCGCCGAGGAAGACTTCTATACATACCGCCGAACGATGGGTCAAGTGGTCTGGAAGTGGGAGTGGTCGAGGTAGCGGAAGAGGATCCAACAACCAACCGCAAGATCAGGTTCATGATCTCACACAAGACGACGACCCGGCAGTAGGTCCCGTGGATCCCGTAATCACCAGACCACGACAACGTCAAACAACAATCACGACGGCGAGGAAGAACCTCAAATTACGTAAGGATGTGATCGGGCCGGGCAACGTCAAGGTGGTTCTTTCACCACGCATTCCGCAAATGCCGCGAAGGGACCATACTACGAGAACACGATCGACACGATCGCGTACGTCGGGAGGGGAGTGCCGGGTCCAAACCCAAAGGAGATATACAATGTATATCTTCCTACAGGTGGCAAGAAACAAAGAAGTACGTGCAACATTTGAACGCATCCGGGAGGAACGAGGTTGCACGTTACGCAACGACCGACGGATGGACCGGTAATTAAATTTTCTTTTACTCATTCATATTAGATGTATTAACATTCTTTTTTGGTATAACTTATTTATCATCTTATACTTAACGTGTATTACTAGAAGACTACGATCAATTTCCTAAAGTGTACGGCTCAAGCCGGCACGGTTCTTTTGGAAGTCGGTCGACGCATCGACAAGTAAAGAATGCGTAGTATCTTTACCACCGATTGATAGATGGAGTGATAAGAAATAGGAGAGAGCCGGGTAGTTCAAGTAGTCACGTACAATGCGGCCGCATACAAAGCGGTCGGCCGATGCGATGGTCAAAAGACCAAAGTTGTATTGGACACCCCGTTCCGCCCACTCTTTAGATTCGATGTTGGAGGATATACGCAAGGATCCTCAACACAGGTAGTTAAGCTAGCCCAGCTTTATTTCTTCATTTATTTATAACCACAACTTTGTCCCGCACTTACGAGGGAACACACCGAGGGCGAGAGTTGTTACGGCCCGCGCAACCCGGTTCGCCCTCCCACTATATTTCCTTAGAAAGTTTATCGAGTCAAAGGAGAGCTCTAACTCAAATGGTCATTTCACCGGTTGGGGTAGTTGGATGGCTAGATGTAACCCATCTGACAAGAGAAAGGGGAGAAAAGTAGAAGAGACAATAGAGAGTGGAGATTTTTGGAAAGTCGTCAAGAAGATGTTAAACATCGTCCAACCCATAGTGAAGGTACTAAGGATAGTCGACGGAGATAGAAAAGGCATACGGGGTATTTATTCGACGCGGTTGAGAGAGCGAAGGAAGAAATGTCCAAGACCGTGTCCGACTTCGCTGGTGGGATATTATGCATCGTCGGCCGAGCGTACATTACATCAACCCATACACGCAAGCAGTATATTTTCTTAAACATTTACTAATCTTTTTTATTAATCAAAGTTGCGTATAACATGTTTACTAATACTATTTGTTTCGTAGGTTACTTTTTCAACCCAAGATATCGCTATAGTCCACATTTCAAGGCGACGAACGAGCTATTAGATGACGTGAAGAGCGTCATCCGACGGTTCGTCAGACGACGACCGGCTATTATCGCTCGCAACAAGATGTACGATTACGTAACGAGGAGTTTTCACTTCGAACGAGCAGACTTCGAACGAGCCGCGACGATACTAAGTCCGGGTACGTAGAAATGTTTTTCATCACTTAATTAATCAAAGCATACTTAGATAATAATGTACGACATTCAATTTACGCACTGATTGGTGGACGGACCATGGTAAAGTACTAGTGGCACGAGGACTCGCGGACGTAGCCATCGTGGTCCTAAGTCAAACCACATCGGCTTCGGCCGCGAGCGAAATTGTCTACATTCACTTTCGATTCACACAAAGCAGAAATAAAGGTTGACATCGGAGGCTTGAAGACCTCGTGTATTCGTCACTACAATACGAGGTTAAAGTCGAGGAATTTGGATAGAATGAAGCAAGAACCGTATGGAACAAAAGAGTCGGATAGCACGGGCGGCCGGGACGTTCGGTGGACGAGCCGCCAATCGAAGAGGAGGATATCGATTTCGATCAAATATTCTACGAGAAGAACTCCTTAAGCTTGGGTAAACGACCGAGAAGGGTCGAGAACCGGAGTTCAAACCCCGACCGACAATGGGCCGAAGGAGTGCTCGACGATGTCCCCTTACCGAAGAATTCCAGATCCTCCCTCACTGAAAGCGCCCGTAGGACCGAGAAGGAACTAGCCAAGGTACGCAAAGTAGGCGAAAAGGTAAACAAGTTATGGCGACCGATCCTTTTGATATTGCGAATCTTCGACACGGTCGAAGACGATCGAGAAGATACGCCGGAGCCGAACATCCGAGTGCAGTACCAGACGTCCGAGGATTCGTCGTCAAAGAGTAGCAGCGATGATGGTGCTCGATACGGGGGCACAGACACTTTACAAGTACAAGGGACCTCAGATCCTCCTATATCTCTTACCACGTCGCTACGTTTTACCGGCGAGGAGCAATATACTCATGCGACTCAAGATACCGATCAGTGAAGGCCGCCACAAGGTGTAGGAGGTCATCGTAGCCTACGGGAGTTGGAGAATACCACGATGCCCCCGACTATATGGTATGATTCATCCCAAGGCTCTCTGCCCCTACATACGACCGCAGTACCGCGGAATGAATTATGCTGGAGTCATCGGATACTTCGATCCAATCGACCTATAGTTATGGTGACTCCTTTGGATCAAGTCTTAGGATAGTTTCCCGAGGGACGTACGAATACGATCGTCGTGTACACGTATCAAGCTTCGTACTCAACCCAAACGACACTGGGGAGAGTACATCAACTACCTACAAAGTGTACAAGACATCACATGGAATAAAATTGATGCATTATTCATTTAAATCATGTCATTTAATTTATCCAATTTTTCTGTATTTTTTCAGATTTTTTTTCGCATTTTTCTTATTTTTTTGAATTTTTCAAAAAAAAAAATATTTAAATAATAGGGTCGCGACCCGGGTCGCGACCCGGTCGCGACCGGGTCGGCCTGGGGGTCCCGCGACCCGGTCGCGACCCCCGACCCTACCCTCCTTGTTCATCAGCATGTGTGGCAAATTGTATATAATAGTATGAAACAATGTCGTGGGAAGAGTATAAAGCTTATGTAGAAAATGTATACCAAATTAAGTTTATGTAAATTGTAAACTAAAGTTTGCATTAATGAATGAAAATATTTCTATTGTTATACTTCTTATTTTTCAGACTTTTTTTCAAAATTTTTTGACATTTTTTCAATTTTTTATTTTATCGAAAAAATATTAAAAAATTCAGATCGAACCGGGTCGCTAGGATCCAGCCTTCCTTGCATCAAATAAAGAAAATATATTTATTAGAAGAGATCTCAATAGATATGTGAGAAACACTATCATAGATATAAGAAAGTTCACGGAGGTTTTGAATATAAAAATACAAATTATTCTACATTTTGCTATAGCTTATGATCTTATTCAAACAAATAATGATTTTATTAAAAGAGAATCTCATTTAATAATATTTAAAAAGGAGCAAATTAAAAATCAAATCCACTTTATTTTGACGAGAAAGTCCAATAGTGCTACTGGTAAGAATCGTAAAATTATTCCAAGGAAATTTTAACAAACCAATATAGATTAAATAACATATATTTAATAATTAACTTGTTTAAGATAAATGATTGGAAGTGAGGCCTAAACAATCATGCTTTAAAGATAAACATGGCTATAATAATTAAAGAAATTGTTAAAAATTCGGAGAGTCTCAAAGGATATGGCCAACCCCAACGAAAGACTCGGTGGCACAAAAGATGATTAATAATAAAAGATATTGGTATAAACTATCTAAATGTGATAACAACAAAGCATATGAACAATACAAGAAAGCAAAATGATAAGTAAAAAAGATTATTAGACGAATAAAATAAGAATCTTTAAACATGTGTACGAGAAACTTTGAATTAAAGAAAGTAAAAATGATTAGATTAGGAAGGATGAGAAACAAAATATCTTAAAATGTTAACCAAGTCAAATGCATTAAAGATAAATAAAGAAAATGTTTCATTAAACATGAAGATATTAAATAAAAATAGAAAAATTACTTTGATAGTCTTTTTCATGGCAACTTTACTAGAAAAAGAAAAAACATAAAAATATAACAAAGTTTAATTAGAAGTATACTAGGAGAAATCAATCATGGAAGCTGATGAAAACTAAGGCTTGTGTTCCATAAAGTATTTCTGCTGAAGTATAGAAATGATTGAAAGATTTAAAGATGAAATGGTTAACTCAACTTTTAACAAAATCTTATAGTGTTTGGTTGCAATGTTCAACAATAATTCTTTTACACTTATGTGATAAAAAGTTGTATTGAAATAAAATATAAGCTATCCAATGACATAAAATGGTCATGTTTAGTGAGATGTGACAATATAAAAAATGGGAACCATGTATGACCAAAAGAGGTGGAGGACCAAAAACTAAAAGAGGGCCTCACCTCTTTTGTTAAGAAGAAAGTCTCTTGAAACATAAATTTATAATGGTTGCCAAAGGCATCCTTAACAAATTTTGTTGCAAAGATATTTTGGTAACACAAATTCAAATTGTCACGCAACCAAACACCTCATTAATATAAAAAAAACGAATGAAATAGAAAAAGAGCAACTTCATACTTAATTTTAACAAAAAATAGATATACAATATTATGCAAATTATAAAGGGATTAAACTCATGAGTCATATAAAATTATAGAAAAGAGTTGCTAAGTAACGATTATGGAATTGTATAAATATTTTAGTTAATAATTTTGGATTTATGCATAATCAATCAACAATTGAAACTATTTTTCTTATTAGATGTTTGACAAAGACATATCGTGATATGAAGAACGATTTACTTATAGTGCTTAAAAAAAGATTTATATATAGTGTTTATTGACTTAGAAAAGATGTGCCATAGAGTTTTAAGAAGGGTTTCATGGTGGGTGTTAGAATGAAAGATTGTGCATGTTAAATATACACAATTGACAAAAGATCTATATGAAGAAACAACCATTAGTGTTTACACGATTTGAGAAGTAATAAAAGATTTTTCTATTTAAATTATTTTACATCAAAGATCAACACTTAGATTTTTGCATTAGTTATGAATGAATTAACGAAAACTACACAAGAAGATATTTCTTGCTATATGATGTTTTCAAACGATATCAATTGTATCGATAGATGGAACACCATAAGTAGTGAATAGACAGTCATAAATATAAAAAATATACTATGAGACTAAGGATTCAAGATAAATACAAATATAACAAAAATATATGCACCGTAAATTTGATGAAGACTAAGAGAAGGTGAAGGTGTTAGTTTGGACGTGGTAATATTATCTCAAAGAACTTAGTTCAAGTATCATGAATCAATTATTCAAAAAGATGTAGAATGTGATTAAGATGTTAATCATAAGATTATAACTGATTGAATAAAGTGAAGATTGCCTACGTAGGTTCTATGTGATTACAAGATTTCATTGAAGTTGAAAAAAAATGTATCATACAACTATAAAACTTGCAAAGTTGAATGGTAGCGAATGTTGAATTATAAAAGAAAACCATGTTTCTAAAATAAGTGTTGGTAAAATGAGAATGTTAAAATAGATAAGTGATCGTATTAAATTAAATAGAATAAGAAAAGAAAATTGTAGAACTAGCGACAATTTTAAACAAATTGAAAGAGGAGATTGAGATGGTTGTGGCATATTAAATGTAGACTTAAGGATACTCCGGTTAGAAAGGTAGAAATTATTAAAATAGTAGAAAATAAAAAGAAACATGGTAGACATAAAGTTATATTGGAAGGGTAATTCGATATGATATAGATGATTTAAATATTTCTAATGAAATAACTCAAAGTCGACATGAGTAGAGAATGCAAATCCAAATGGCCGACTAAATAAATTTGGGACTACAACTAAAATTGAGTTGAGTTGAGTATCATTGATCATCATTAGGAATGGACCTTACATCAACCTATACATGATGATTTAGAAAACATTTGTTGTAATTTAGTTTACATGTTTAAATATAAGCCACAATTGTTATTCAAATGATGTAAATTTTGCATGCATTATTTTTTCAATCCAATATACAATGACTCGAACACAGAAGATGAGACATTGAAAGGTGCCAAGATGGTCATCAGAAGAGTGTAAAGCAAGGATTTCGGAATCGGAATCGGAATCGGAATCGGATTCCGATTCCCAGAATCGGCCGGAATCGGCCGATTCCTGGGAAGGGAATCGATTCCGGATCGGTCCGGAATCGGTTTTTTTTTTTTTTGATTTTTTTTTCGTCAAAAAAATTCAAAAAATTCAGAAAAAAAACTAAAAAAAAAAGGAAATGAGTTAGAAACATTTTAAAAAATAACCAATGCATGATATCCATAAGAACACATCGTACAAATACTAATGAACACCAATTGAAGACTTGAAGACTTGAAGTTAAGTACATATTCTAATTCCATTTATTCAAATATCAAAGAGTTGATACATCATCAAAAAAAAAAATTACATCATATCAATCTACTTCTACTACCAATATCTAGGATAAAGATATGGGTTTTCCTCCTCTCCCTTTCTTTGCGCTTCACGCTCCTCCTCGTGCTCGATCTTGTATCTTGTCCGGACCCACTCCATATGAAAATAATGCCGATGCCATGCCATCAAGGTCAAATGGATCGGACGGGACGACCGGGACGTAAGCGAGAGGATGAGTGAAGGCGGTGGTGTAATCCATCAGGTCAACCCGCAGCCAACATGCGGATCTTGTGGCCTCTCGTATATAAGAATCGTGTCCAAATCCGGCGTGTAATATGGCTTTGGAAGCCGTGAATCGGGGCTGCTGGCCGATGGCCGGCGTCGGGTATGCACTCTCGTCGTCATCATCACCCGAGAAGTGAGAAGGAGCACTGCGTCTTGTCATACGGGGCGACGGACGCCGACCTCTAACTTCCTTCTCTTTACCTCTTCGACCATCTACGAACTACCGTAAGGTCCGAACCCAAAGTTTTTTCAACTTTGCAAATCCTCCCATTTTCGTCTGATCGCCTTTGTTTCGTTCTCCCCGAGATGAAATTTGAGTAGCCGTGTATTCTTGGGGACCTGAGTAGAGGCCGAGCTGCGCTAAAGTTGCGGTGGTCGCTCCATGCATTTGGGGGCGAGAAGAAGGCCACTGCCCCGAGCACAGTAGATGGAGCGGAGCGGAGCATCCTCCTCGCCCAACACCATCCAACTCTCCTTCTCGTGCGCACGGTCATCGGGGATCAAACTCTGAATGATCTGCGGCTTCCTCTCCTCTGTCCGGAGGCAAGTGCACGCTCCTCCTCACCGAATATCCGGTCCAGTGTCCACCTCCTCGGGTGGTGGTGTGGCGGAGGAATGCCTCTGCTCGTACGGGCCACACAGAATCGTGCAAATCGTGCCTCGCCCGATCTTCCTCGTCGATCCTTGATCTTCTTTATGTGCTACCTCATGTTGTAATGACGGAAGACCGACTTCTCCACGGTGCGAGGTCAACCTTTATTCCTCCTTTCGTATGGATCGGATTGAATGTGCCCGGTTCACTCTCGCGATGGGAGGAACGGTGCTCCCAGCGAGTATCACACGTCCGATGGCGGAAGTGGATTCCATCCACTCGGGTGTTCACCCAGACCCACCACTCGGTACGCAAAGAAAAAAAACAAGAAGAGAAAAGGTAAAGAAAAATTAGCCCGTCGTCTACCATAACTTATACGAAAAGAAAAGAAATTCCTCGTGGTAAACTATTACTATACCGGTGACACTTTGTCAATCGAATATTTCAGTCGACATCCGAGTATACGCCGACCCTCAACTTGTGTACTTGCATCCGAAAAATTTAAAAAAAAATTAGTTGCACAGTAATGCTAGTCGAGGTATTTAATGAACTCTAACTTACTTCTATCTCGCCTCTATCACTGTCTGTTGAGATCGGCACGGCTGTTGGATAACCGCTATAGTATACCCCGCATCACCTCGTTGTCGTTCACCACCTGTCCTCCATATCGGATGCGGGGGTTCAAAAGTATCTGCAATATTTTATTAGTTAACAACGTGACATTTAAGACAATTAAATACGAAAAATAATTTAATAACCAAGTTACTGCCGACGTGGACATCGTGGTGCAAGGTCTTGTCCCGTCGGTCATCAATGATCTTCCACCACTTTTTTTAACCTCTCAGGATTTTTTTTCTTAATTTTCAGCTTTGCCCGGTCCATAGCGTCATACAATGTGCCCATCGGTCCTGTCATCCGAGTCTACCAACCTCAAAGACAACTACCAAGGTGGCTCAATGATTGCCCAAGTAGTAGGCAATCCTCTCCCCAAAACCTCTTGTCGGTGATACGCTTCTCGGACGACAAGAATCTGCTTGCTCTTTCTTGTCGTACGGGTTGTCCACCATATAGTTGTAATACTCCTCGGACTCGTGAACACAACCAATGCGTACATGCCGGTGTAAACTCTCAGCAATGAAGTTCGTAGCAAATCGTGTCGGACCGGGCCTAACAAGATCGTGCCCTCCCGCGTGTGATCTCGCGGTATGTAGCGAGCGGGGATGCGAATAAATAAAAGATGTGATCGTCGCTTTGCTGACAAGTGTGGATACACCTCCCTCCTTGCCTATATCCTCCCAATATGAGATCTATGGAATGTGTTGCACAGGCACCCGAAGATGTGCTTATCTTCTCCGTCAACTTCCTCCCGGCCACCTTATATGATGGTTCGTTGTCGGTGACAACACAGAACCACATTCTCCTCCCCCATCTCCTCCACCACTCCATCAGTCGAGAGAAAAAATGAAGTCGGCATTTTTTATCTTCCTACATCTACCGACTTCGAGAATGTAGTCCCCTCGAAAACGGTACACCAAGAAGTTTATCATACTCCTCTTCGTGATACATCCACCCATCGCACATGATTATGCAACCCCTCTCCTTCCACACCAACAGAACCCATCCATCAACTCCCTCGACTCACTGGACCTCCTCGTCCAGTGCCGCCGTATATGTGTGCAACGCCGGGGCTTCGAGCCCGGTCCCGACCTTACCCGCGGCATCCACCATCGTACGGAAGTAGGGGGTGGTGTTTGCGTGTCTTGGGATGCCTACATCGAAGTTAAAAAAAATTGCGATCGGGCTAAAATTAAGTTTAAGTAAATAAAACACACGTAATGTCAATTTTAATTTAAAAAGTGATACTTGCGTAAAAACCACTTCGCGATATGGCGAACGGCTCTCTTTCACCGGCCGTTCTGTTCGCTTCACCCCTTTCATTGCCTCGCAATCCCCGTACGACCGGCGACTCTGTTTCTTAAATAAATACTCGTCACTCGGTGTAAATCGAGTGCCTTTGGTAGAAATGAACGGCGGTATTGCTCCCCGTCTCTGAGGTCGAGGCTCTCGGTCCGGGTAGGACGAGCCGATGCCTTTGCTCGGCCCAAAGGCGGGTCAACTCGGACCCGGACACTCTCGCTCCCCTCCTCCTCGACGAAGGCACGCTTGCGTCGTGCCTAGCACGTCTAAGCTCGGAGTCCGAGGACTCGTCCTCGCTCTGTGGCTCCGGCTCAGCTGGTGCCTTCCACCCGCACTTTCGAGGTAGGCAAATCGCGGTCCCTCCTCCTTCGGAGGAGCTCGTCGTGCAACTCCTCCTCTTGCTCGATCTAACAGCCCGTTGAGAGGCTCTGCACATGCGTATCCTCCGATCTCCTCACTCTTCTGCTGGGCACCTTGTCACGTTTTTACATTCCCACTTTGTTCGACGATATGTTGTTTCGTAGGAACACCCCCGTTCATCTCCTTCCCCCGCACCACTCGCTGTACCTCTTCACGACTGGGTCTACCATACGCCCGTGCTCCCAACCCACATCGAAGCACGCGTCTTGGTCTTTGCGTCACCTTGATCGGCCATCGTTTAAATCTGCAAAAATTGTAAACAATGCACTAAAAATGATTAGATAACATAAAAATTGTTTTAGGACGCTTGTTCGGGAAGCAGACAACCCAAAAACACACCATTCGGTATGTTTAAAGGGTTACGTATTTGCGGAAATGGTCATAAATTAACGTACGGGGTGTCAGAAATTTTCCGTACGAAACATCCGATCGATGTTGAGCAACTCGAGGAGTTATTCGATCACAAATCTTACCGAGTTTAACTCTACTCGGAGTCGTCGGAGAAACGTGTAAAAATAGGCGTACGGGATATCCGAATTTTTCCGTGCGAAATGGACATATCCGGATGGTTGAAAACTTAAACGGACTTGTTCGGACATAAATCGTAAAGTTTAACGACACTCGAAACTCGTCGGAAACGCGTAAGAATGGACGTACGAAGTTTTGGCGAAGAAATCTTACCAAAACCTTACAAAGATCGAAGAAGAGGTTGATTTGATGCCGATCCGAGCTTGAATCGGCGGAATCCTTTGAAGAACGAGGCTTGGAATCGCCGGAATCGCCTGAATCGCCCCCAGCATCGCCGGAATCGGTGGAATCGGGCCGGAATCGACTGGATCGACGAAATCGGCCGGAATCGACGGTGGATCGACGGAATCGAGGCCGGAATCGTCGAATCGCGCCGGAATCGCTGCGCCCTCTCCTTCCGCCGGGATCGGACCGAGGCAGCTGCCCGGTCGATTCCGGCCCAAAGGGCGGAATCGGTTCGATTCCCGGTCCGGAGAGGCGAACCGGGAATCGAACCGGGCCGGGTTAACCCGGCCTTCCGAAGAATCGGTCGGATCGACCGATTCCACATGGAATCGGTCGGAATCGGATCGATTCCGACCAATTCCAGGCGATTCAGACCGATTCCGCGGAATTCTTCCCGGAATCGGTCCTTCCGCCGGACCGATCCGATTCCGGAATCGGTCGGAATCGGTCCGATTCCACCGATTCCGTAATCCATGGTGTAAAGAGATGATAATAACTCAATCAAAAAATGGAATGCTAAAAGATAAAGACACACCAAAGCCAAACATCAACATTAGGTATGAGACCTTAAACGACTCAACATCGAAAAGCAGCAACAATAATCCGATAGATAATAAAGAAACCTCATGAAGACCAAAGAGGGTGTTAGACTACCCTCTGGCCTTCACATATGTGCTTCACCGATGAAGAGTAGTACATCAATGCAACATAAGATCTTAATCATAATGTGCGTATGCAAGAGATAGAAGACACAACGAGGCAGTGGTTATCGACAACACCAATTTTATAAAATCATCGTAAGACTCTTGGTATCTCATATATCGCCAAAAGTCTTATCAAATGTCCGAGAACAATTATTCATCTATAAGTTCCATATACTCAACCTATAGACGAGAAGTTTATAGATGAGATCATACAATAATTAAAGAAGAAAGTCGAGTATAATGAGCATAAAAACTCATAATATAATGTAATCAAACCAAAAGGTGCTTTTTGCATATCCAAGACAACTAATGCCAAGGTGCTTTTTGCATATCCAAGACACAAAGGCATCTTTTTGAGAGCTCAAAAAGTGCTCATGGTGCTCAGATAAGCCTCTCCCTCTTTCTCTCTTTCTATATATATTCAAAGCACAAGGAATTCTAAGTTGGGATTGAGATGCAAGGAAGGTTGGGTCGGAAGTCGGGACCGGGTCGGTTGTGCCCAAAACCGACCTGGGTCGGCCGGCGTCGCGACCTGGGACGGGCCGGGATAGGCCAGGGTCTCCAAAAATAATAATAAAATATTAATTTTCGGGTCGGGGTCTTGGGGTCGGGACCGGGTCGGTCGGCCCCAAAAGCGACCGGGTCGGACCCGGGTCGCAACCCGGCGAACCATGTTGAGATGGATCAGCCAATTTGGAAGAAGAAAACTCCATCCAAGATTGGCCTAGATTAGCTCTTGCAAAAACAGAAAAAAATAATAACAACAAAAAAAATTACATAGGATGGACACACGGCATCATAAGCATCCGGAGATAGTGGAGGGGCGGCATTGCCACCACCCTTGTGTTTTCTACTCTTCCCCACCCATTAAGATAAAGAAGATGGTACACGCAGCATCCGGTCACTTAAGTGACTAGATCCGGGGATATAGAGTCTAGAGATCCAATGAACTAAGTGATTAGATCATATCATATTACGGGTCCGATATCCCCGGTCTCTAGATCTTGGTGGTATCATGTGATAGACCATATACATTTGTCTTCCCCAGCCTAATGGGTGGCAGCGGCACCGCCCCTGCACCATATCCAAGAACTAATCTGACCCCGCACATTGGATGGAATCAGCCAATCCGAAACCAAACAGCTCATAGAGCACAATCCCCGCTGAAGTTCCGGCCAGGATCGGGCAATCACCGGGATGTCAATCTAGATTCGGATAGCCATAAAAATAGCTCATACCATCGGCGCTGCACATCCAAATTTCTAACCAAAAGGTGACTTTCCCCATAGTTTGTTGTCATTTCATTTTCCCCATAGTTTTTCTATCTGGTTCAGCCAAGTGATTTTTGTGTTCTTCAATTTTGTTTTACTTA
Source organism: Cryptocoryne crispatula var. balansae (assembly GCA_036172225.1). Lineage (NCBI taxonomy): Eukaryota > Viridiplantae > Streptophyta > Magnoliopsida > Alismatales > Araceae > Cryptocoryne > Cryptocoryne crispatula. Next base: position 6,292,863 of record CM069930.1, on the reverse strand, counting down.
CCATTTAAGTTCAATAAATGTTTTATCAAACAACTTGGCAGAACCAGATTAGAATCGCCTGGCCATCCAATTATTACTAGGGAATCCATGCATTCATCCCCATTTCTAAGATTTTATCGCAAAGCATAAAAATTATAGAGTAAAAAATAGATCATAAGATACCAGGATCCAGTGATCTTCCAAAAAGTCTAGTAGAAGTTGAAATAAGCCAAAAATAAAGATAAAACAAACATTCACAAGATTCAAAGGCAAAAAAAATTCACGTAGCCCACGGAGCTCACTTTCTACATAAAACTGGATCTTAGAAACATGCAACTCCAGTTAACAAACATAGCAGAACAAGATGCATGAGAAATCAAAATTAAGTATGACATAATTTAATGAGGCTTTAACCTCAACCCCATGACAAGTACCTCTATTTCTTCTGCTGTGTAAGCTATATCGAAATTTTCAAGCAGCACAAGGGTTTCTTGCTCGTAAGCTTTCCACATTCTATCTTCCCAAGGCTGCAGAAGTGGTTGGAAAATGATTACTAACTTGGAAACAGATGTTATTTCAAAAAATGAATTAGGGAAGTAATTGTTAAGAACTAAACCATAAAAACTATTAATTCCTCTTCAATCATTTCGTACGAAGAAAATACTAATGTGAACAATTTGGACGAATGACAATGGATCACAAAACTAGGACCTTCAGCATAGCTTGTAGGATTGGCCCATCCAGGATTGTGATTGGCACCTGCCGAGTGCCGACCGGTGGATGCTTCTGCCAAGATCAGGCTCAACAACGCTAGACAGTAAATCCTACCCGATCCAACCCCAACCAAGGGTCAGATCGCCCATGTTCGACAGTGGAGGGGTGCAAAACAAAAGAGTAAGGGATTAAGATTAATATCCAGTTGGGACGTCAAGGAAACTCACATAACCCTGTGCACTCCGACTGGCCATCAGGAGTGGTTGGCTTCAAAGCAGCCCAATCTGGATTTACCTCTCCAAGTTGCTCAATGTCCCTATCCAAATCTGGTGCAGCAGTCGGTCGGCATCAAGACTGCATTGGGATTCTACAGGGTGTTGTGATGATTGTGGAGGTGCATTGATTGCTGACGTTGAACAAAGGATACAAGATAATCACAGTGGAATAGAGAAGAAGAAGGGATGGAGGCCGATAGCAGAGGGAGAAAGAAGGCTTTCCTCAGCCAGAATTGGGGTGGAGAAGGCCACCATCTCGGTCGACTGAACAGGGAGTGGAAAGGGATTCCAAGTCCGAGCCCCCTTTATGGGACAATCCAAATTTCCAAAAATTTAAACTATTCCACTTCTTTTGGAAGAGTACAGGGATGCTCAATTTATTGAACCAGAAACATTACAATTAGATATTTAAAATAAAAATATTTATAAATATGGCCTAATGACAAAAAACTCAAACTGATGCTTCCCTATTTCTCCATCATACCCTCCAAATGACAAAAAGCTCATCCCTGACTTTAGAATTCCGCATCTTGACCATCACTGCTATTTGTGTCATGCGTTGATGTCTAACTAGTGATCAAGGAGGCGACCCATAAGAATGAGCCGATCCTATTATCAAACTTGATGCAAAACAAAGTTAAAATGACTAAAAAAAATACTAGAAATAGGGCTGTAAACAGTTTGGTTTGGTTTGGTTCGGTTTTGAGCCGATTCATACATATTTTTTTCTTCCTGAGAATCGATCAAATTAAACCAATTCGATCCGATTCCCTACCGCTTACGATTCCAATTTTGATTTCAGAATCTTTGTCGTGGTTAGTCATCCTTGCACAATCGAGGGTAGCTGGGACATCATAGAGAGGCAATGGCCCCTTCACTCCGCCGGTTTGCTCCATGTTTGCCTTCTTGATCCTTCTCCTTCTTTGTCTTCTCAATCATTGTCATCATCCGGAGGTAGCACAATTGGAGTAGGGTAGACGGAGTCCAAGGTGGTAGAGGAAGAACGGAGCCTGAAATGGAGTCATTGCATAGAGAGGGATGTCCGGTAGGCATGGTGAAGAGGATGGAAGCTCCACTTAGATCTGGATATGCCGAAGGGATAAGGACTAACAGGTAGACAGTGGCAGTTCCAAAAAAGGAGAAGACGGTTGCAGGGGTGGTGATGAGATGATTGGGACTGTGCTGGGACGGGGCAACATAGGGGAGAGGATTCGGTGATGGAGATGGCAGGAACAGGGAAAATGGCTATGGATACAGACAAACGTCCTCACACAAGGGGAGGGTGCCGGAGAAGCCGAGGATGTCGTTCCAAGGTGTGACGAAACCAGGTGGGAGGTGGGTCCAGCAGATGGTACACCTGGAACAAAAGGTTGGGAGGAAGAGTGGTGTGACAAAGTGTCCTGGAGGTGAAGAGGGAGCAACCAGAGAAGAGAGAGAAGTCGGGGAGAAGAGGGGAACTGGACGAACCTCCGGTAAAGAAGGGAAAGTGCCGGCTTACTACCGGAGGTGGCTTACCTACGGGAAGGGGATGAGAGCTGCATGTGGGAATCCTTTGGAGAAGCACGCACCAGGGAAGAACCACAAAGAGAGAGGGGGGACCAAGCAGGGATGAGAGACAGATAATAGGAATCAAGAGAGACCTATAATCAATTTCTATCGATCGTTCGCTTCATATCTTCCATATGACTACAATGATGGTTTATATAAATCTTTGGGTGAACTTACAAAAACAAACTATCTGTCTTTTAAGTAATGAAATGTAAAGAAACCGACTTAAAGGACTTCAAATCATGGAATGCCGGGTCGCGACCCGGCCCCGACCCGGTCGGGTTTAGGCCCGACCGGCCCGGTCGCGACCCGGTCGGGGCGACTCCCCCGGCCGGGTCGCGGAGTCGTGGCCGGGTCGCGCGGGTCGCGCGACCCGGCCAGGTCGCGCGACCCGGTCTGGCAACGGTCACCTGACCGTTGCCAAACCGTCATGGGGGGGCACAGCCCCCCCATTCAGCCCCTTGGGGGCTATTTAAAGCCCCCAAGGGGCTCCCCTTACTCCCACCCCACCACTCTCACTCTCAACCTCTCATTTGTGCTCTCATTGCTCTCATTTTGTTCCTCATTTACTTAATTATTTCATCAAGCATTTCATTAGTTCATTTAGTATATTTATTTAATATTAGTTCCATTGATTAGTGGGTTAAGTAGTTTATTCTTTTTAATACTTATTTGCTTACTTGCATAGTTAGTTAGCTAGAAGATTAGTTAGATAATTAGTATAGTAGTTACTTAACACATCATTAGTTTGAAGGTATAGTTAATTACTTACTTAATCATATATTTAGTTAATCATTCATTTTATATAAATAAAAGTATACTTACATTAGTAGTCACTAATTAACGTCATTAGCTAGTTAAATAATTAATTACTTACTTAAGTAATTATTTACTTAAAAAAAATGTCTTCTCCAAGCCAAACAACCCAAACTACCGGCGCGACCCGGAGTGATCCGGCTTGGTTGCATTGCAATTTGATCTCCATGACGGAGAGAAAAGTGCAATGTAAATATTGCGACAAAGTAATATTCGGTGGTATTTATCGTTTAAAATTTCATCTTGCAGCATGAAGGGAAACGTTCTTCCTTGCATGGACTCCGCCGGAGGTCAGAGCTCAATTTCGTAGGCACCTACAAGCGATGGAGCAAACGAAGGGAACTAGCAAACGGCATAAAGAGACCGTCCGAGAAGAATTGCAACAACCGGGGAGACGTTCCGTACACATTTACGGAACCGGACAAGAGATGCCGGATATTTTTGGAGACGAAGAGTACGAAGGTATGGGAGGTGTTACTCATAAACGTTGTTCATTCTTCTATTTTAAAGGATAATTAAGTAGTTAAATACTTAAATGTTTTTTAAAAAGATGAACTCTCACGGGGAATGGAAGCAAGTCGAAGATCATTCGCCGAGGAAGAGTTCTAGACGCACCGGCCGAATGATGGGTCAAGTCCGGAAGTGGGAGTGGTCGAGGAAGCGGAAGAGGATCCAACAACCAACCGCAAGATGAGGTTCATGATCTCATACAAGACGACGACCGGCGGTGAGTCCCGTGGATCCCGTAATCACCGGACCACGACAACGTCAAACGACAATCACGACGGCGATGAAGAACCTCAAATTATGTAAGGAGAGGATTGGCCGGGCAACGTCAAGGTGGTTCTTTCACCACGGCATTCGGCAAATGCCGCGAAGGGACCATACTACGAGAACATGATCGACACGATCGCGGACGTCGGGAGGAGTGCACGGTCCAAACCCAAAGGAGATATACAATGTATATCTTCCTATGGAAGTGCAAGAAACAAAGAAGTACGTGCAGTCATTTGAACGCATATGGGAGGAACGAGGTTGCACGTTAATAACCGACGGATGGACCGGTGATTAAATTTTCTTTTACTCATTTATATTAGATGTATTAACATTCTTTTTGGTATAACTTAGTTAATATCTTATACTTAACAGGTATAACTAGGAAGACAATGATCAATTTCGTAGTGTACAGTCAAGCCGGCACGGTCTTTTGGAAATCGATCGACGCATCAGGACAGGTAAAGAATGCGGAGTATCTTTACCAATTGATAGATGGAGTGATAGAAGAAATAGGAGAGAGCCGGGTAGTTCAAGTAGTCACAGACAATGCGGCCGCGCATACAAAGCGGCCGGTCGGATGCTTATGGTCAAAAGACCAAAGTTATATTGGACACCCTGTTCCGCCCACTCTTTAGACTTGATGTTGGAGGATATATGCAAGGATCCTCGAATAGACGGGGTAGTTAAGCTATCCCGGTTTATTTCTTCATTTATTTATAACCACAACTTTGTCCTTGCACTTATGAGGGAACACACCGAGGGGCGAGAGTTGTTACAGCCCGGTGCAACCCGGTTCGCCTCCCACTATATTTCCTTAGAAAGTTTATTGAGTCAAAGAAGAGCTCTAACTCGAATGGTCATTTCACCGGGTTGGGGTAGTTGGATGGCTAGATGTAACCCATCGGATAAGAGAAAGGAGAAAAGTAGAAGAGACAATAGAGAGTGGTGATTTTTGGAAAGTTGTAAAGAAGACGTTAGACATCGTCCAACCTATAGTGAAGGTACTAAGGATAGTTGACGGAGATAGAAAAACAGACATGGGGTATTTATATGATGCGATTGAGAGAGCCAAAGAAGAAATCTCCAAGACCGTGTCCGACTTCGTCAAGTGATGGGATATTATAGATCGTCGCTGGGAGCGTACATTACATCAACCCATACATGCAGCAGGTATATTTTCTTAAATATTTACTAATCTTTTTATTAATCAAAGTTGTGTATAACTTGTTTACTAATACTATTTGGTTCGTAGGTTACTTTTTCAACCCAAGATACTACTATAGTCCACATTTCAAGGCGACGAACGAGCTATTAGATGACGTGAAGAGCGTCATCCGACGGTTGCTTGGTGACGACGACCGGGCTATTATCGCTTGCAACAAGATGTATGAGTAGAGAATGCGGAGTTGTCACTTTGGAACGAGCAGAGTTGCACGAGCTGTGATGATATTAAGTCCGGGTACGTAGAAATGTTTTTCATCACTTAATTAATCAAAGCTTACTTAGATAATAATGTACGACATTCAATTTATGCAGCTGATTGGTGGATGGACCATGGTAAAGTACCAGGGTACGAGGACTTGGCGGACGTAGCCATCAGGGTCCTAAGTCAAACCACTTCGGCTTCGGGCTGTGAGCGAAATTGGTCTACATTCAGCTTGATTCACACAAAGCGAGAGAAATAGGTTGACATCAAGGAGGCTTGAAGACCTCGTGTATTGTCACTACAACGTGAGGTTAAAGTTGAGGAATTTGGAGAGAATGAAGCGAACCGGATGGAACAAAAGAGTTGGATAGCACAGCAGGGACGTTCGGTCGACGAGCCGCCAATCGAAGAGGAGGATATCGATTTGGATCAAATATTCTACGAGAAGAACTCCTTAGAAGCTTGGGTCAACGACCGAGAAGGGTTGGGAGAACCGGAGTTCAACCCCAAGACCGACAATGGGCCGAAGGAGTGCTCGACGATGTCCCTTTACCGAAGAATTCCGCATCCCTCCCTCACTAAGAAAGCGCCAGAGGACCGGAGAAGGAACTAGTCAAGGTACGCAAAGTAGGCGAAAAGGTAAACAAGTTATGACCGATCCTTTCGATATTGCGGATGCGATACGGTCGAAGACGATCGAGAAGATACGCCGGAGCCGAACATCCGAGTGCGCATCGTACGTCCGAGGATTCGTCATCAAAGAGTAGCAAGATGATGGTGCCGGATACGGGCGCGAACACTTTACAAGTACAAGGGACCTCGGATCCTCCCATATCTCCTACAACGTCGTTACGTTTTACCGGCGAGGAGCAATATACTCACGCGACCCAAGATACCGATCACGGTGGAAGGCCGCAAGGTGTAGGAGGTCATCGTAGCCACGGAGTTGGAGCAGAATACCACGATGCCTCCGACTATGTGTATGATTCATCTCAAGGCTCTTGGTTCCCTACATACGATCAAGAGTATTGTGGAATGAATTATGTGGAGTCATCGGATACTTCGATCCAATCAACCTATAGTTATGGTGACTCGTTTGGATCAAGTCTTAGGATAGTTTCCGAGGGACGTACGAATATGATCGTCGTGTACATGTATCAAGCTTTGTACTCAACCCAAATGACATGGGGAGAGTACATCAACTACCTACAAAGTGTAGAACACATCACGTTGGAATAAAATTGATGCATTATTTATTTAAATCATGTAATTTAATTTATCCAATTTTTATTTATTTTTTCAGATTTTTTTTCGCATTTTTCTTATTTTTTTGAATTTTCAAAAAAAATATTAAAAAAAGGGGTCGCGACCCGGTCGCGGTCGCAACCGGGTTGGCCTGGGGGTCCCGCGACCCGGTCGCGACCCGCGACCCATCCCTCCTTGCTTCAAATACTAAAATAAAATGTGAGATATTAATTCTAATGCTACTACATAAAAAATAAATGTGACATTTCCTAGAAACTCGAATGGTGATGTCGTAGACCTTGTCGTCCGTCGGATCCGACCCAATCCTCATCAGAAGACAGTAAAACATAAGCAAACAGAAGGCCATACTTGGAGGCTCTAGAACTTATATGAAAGGCTCTCTTGAAAAGCCTCAAGAGAGAAGCCTCAACATGTACCCTTTAAAATAGAAAGAAACTAAGAAAATAATAGCTAGAGGAATTCAACCCATAAACATGAGCCCTATGCCATTCAAAAAATAATGGCTAGAGGTTCAACCTATAAGGCCAAGCCCTATGCCATTCAAGAAAAAAAATAATGACCAGAGGGGGTCATGTCACTCAAAAACTAATAACTAGAAAAGTTTTATCTGTAAGGCAGGGATTTATGATATTAAATCAATTATATGATAAGCTATGCATGTCAAACCATACTAAGATACTCAAATCATAAAAATAATACATCATACATAATGAGCTAGGCAAATTAAATTATGCTAAGATGCTCAAATCATAGCCATAAAACAGGAGCACTAAAAGATAATGAACGAGGTTCTTAGCCTATTTCACATCCTAAAAGCCAGGATAGGATGTCTAAGTATGATGGTGATAAGAGCTAATTGGAAATTAATTTTAAGGGTATGACTATGTATACTCCAAGAAAGAATGGGTCGCAGGTCATGACCAGGTCAGTCCGGCCCACAGCCGACCTTGTCCGACCTACTATTTTAATATTTTTTCAAAAAAATTAAAAAGATGCAAAAAAGCAGAAATTGCAAAAATTCTGAAAAATAGGAGTCATGTACCAAAAAATTTCATTCATTTTATATAAATTTTACACATCCTACATCTCCTATCTAAGATATGTACTCTTCCCATGTCATTAGAGTACATAGAATTGCACATATGGACATGAAAATTATACTTAGCACTCCCCTGTGTAATTATCCTAATATCGAATCCCAAAAAACTATCACCATAACTATCATAGGTGGAGTGGATTGAAATGTCCAATGATGATCCATAATACATAACAAACGTCTCTTGATCATATGTAGAGAACTAAGAACCTTGTGATGAATCATACTCATAAGTGGATTGTCCATAAAAGTGATAGCCGCCTTTCAAAGTGTTTGTACTCCACCTTGCAGTCTCACACCAAGATCTATGTCTTGGGTCGCATGGGTGTACTACTCTTCTCTAGTGAAACGTTAAGCCGTTAAAAGAGTTGTCACCACATATGTGGATCTCTGTCCACCTAAAACGGTGCCTCCCTCATACCCCACTCCAATGTTGCTACTCTCCAATGTAAAATCATCCGAAGGCTAGTAATAGACTCAAATGTTCAGCTTTAGAGTGTCTTCTCGCTCCTTATCAAATGTCTCTATATTTGCTATGTCAAGAAATTTGTCAAAATCTCTTTATCATTTCTTTTACTTTGTGCACCTTTGTTAGATCATTTTTCGGCCTACCATCAGTTCTCCAAAGAAGGCAGAATCTGAAATTTGTAAGCAAGAGATACGTCGTCAAGCACTCCTTCAGCCAATTATCAATCTTCTAGATTGAACTCAAGTTTGTCCATCCCTTCTTGGTTGTTCACCCATATTTCTAATAATTTATTTCATTGAAGATTTGATCAAAGTTGATGTCTTCATCTTGGATCACTGGTTCCTCAGCTTGACCTCCTGAAACTTCTATTCTTCATCTTTGTTCTTCTTTCTGATTCTACTTTATTCTTTCCAAATTCTTCAACTTGATCCTCATGTTATAGTGACAATACACAAGGTGCTTAAGTTTTTAAAAAGTCAACATGTTCCTCTGCTTTGCATGGATTAAGTTGAATGTCAACCAATTTCGTTGGCAGCTAGATACAGAAGTGGTTTGGCTAAGCACTATGATAACCACACCCGCCAAGTCTTCATAGCATAATGTTTTGACATAGTCCATCCATCAATCACCTACATAAAATAGAACAAAGTGTTAAGAGATAATTAAGGATGAATTTGAATTCTAATTAAGGCATCAATAAATATGTACCCAGACTTAAGAGCATGACAACTCGCTTCACTCTTGTTGTACCAAAATGAAATGCTCGCATAATGTAGTTATACATCTTGTTACAAACGATAATTGACCGTCGTCATCACCGAGCATTGTATGTCTCTCTTAAGTTTGGTGTGAGCACTCCTCTTCCTATGTCGGTGATCATGTTGAACATGTTATCCTAGTAGGATCCCTTGGCGGCGTTCGACAATACGCTATGATGAAAGAACCACCTTGATGTCGTCCATGCGATACTCTCCTTACATAACTTCAAGTTCTTCATTGTCATTTTTATTGTTGTTTAGCATTGTCGTGGTCGATTGATTACTAGATCAATAGGATCCACTCCCAGATTGTCATCTCGAGTGAGTTCATAGATCCCTTCATCCTCCGACCGGTTATTTGATCCCCTTCCACTTCTATGTCAACATCCACTCCCCGATCCTTGACCCATTGATAGGTAGGTGCGTTTAAAGAAGTCTTCGACAGTGAACAACTTCCGACTGGCCTCCATAACTCAGTAGATATCATCTATTTTAAAAAATAATAATTCGCTAATGGTAACTAAAGAAGGTCATCAAGAACTTTTATGATTAAGAAATACATACCATCTACAAAGCCTTCGTCTTAAGAAATGTTTAGACACTTTTGTCCGGTCTCGTATGTGTACAAAATGCCTCACCAATTCGAAAATTTCTTTTCGGACGGTATCCTTGTGCTAGTTTGAAGCTCCCTTTGCTTGTTCCATGAATTGTATATGCTTATGGAATTATACCCTTACCACCGACAAAGTTCGAGAGTACGAGAGCACATTGTCCTTCAATCCAACAAGGTAGTGTTTTAATCTAAAAATACTACCATATATAACTTTATCATAGTATTTACACTATGCAACATGACCAAGCTAGATCATTCTAAGTCGCACCAAAAGTTTGGGTGTCATCGCTTGGAGAAGACATACTTAATTACACTAATTAAGAATTCCATAAAACAAGTAAAAATGATTAAATTAATTAAAAGATAACTAGTAACTAATTACTATAAGAAAAAAAAACAAATAAAGTAATAACTAGTGATAATTGCAAAAGAACGAGAAATAAACAACTAATTAAATAATTAAGAACTAATCAAGTAATCAAGAGCTAATGAAAAACACTTAATTGAGAGCTTAAGAATATGAGTTTTGGAGTAAGGGACTTGAGAGAGTGGGAGTGAAGGAAGGCCTCTTGGGAAGCTTATATACGCTTCAAGGAACCAGGAAAACTTAAGACCCCCCCCCACCCCCCATCGCCCCCAATAGGCTTTTGATCATTGCAAGCATCATCACGCGACCTAGTTGGTGGGTTGCATGATCCCGCAATCCCACCAAGACCAAGTCACCGGGGGGGCGACCAGGTCACAATTAGGCCGGTCAGCCAAAATTTTGACTGGGCTAGGCCCGGGCCACGACCCGAGTCACGACTAGGTATTCCATGATATAATCTATAACCATATCATGTGACTAAAGATATGAAACTAAATGAGAAAAACCATTATCATCTCTAAGTATCCTTATTGTGCTTCTGATTTCATGTTTATTTTTAAACCAAGAGATTATGACTTTTTTTGTCTCCACATTTTCTATGTATATAAATCTACTCCATAATGAAATCGAATGAAATGAAAAATATCTCATAATGTTCATCGTTACCAAATATGGTGACACTATTATCCATGGCTCATTTAATAAGATAAATAAAATAAAATAAATAAGACAAGAATTATAAATAAAAAAGAACTATGCTTAATTCAACCAAACAAGTAAATATGGCAAGATTAAAACTAAACAACAACTTACATTAAATAAAACTAAAAATAATAAAATGACAAAAATTTAATAATATAATGCCCAGAAAATGACAACAAAAAATATCAAAAGTTAATGCATTTGGATTAATTTAACAATCAAATTAAGTAAATGATTTTGATGAAAATAACAAACTTTAAAACATAACAAATAATGGCGTATATCAATCAAAAAAACACAAAACAACACAAATAATAATAATAATTTATTCAAAAAAGTCAAACAAAAATATAAAACAACAAAACCAAAACATAATAACCAAACAAATAAAAAATCAAAATAAAATCATAAAATGATAAGATATCAAATAAACATCGTAAAATTCAAAAGAAAGACAAAATGTAAACATTCAAAAATCAGAAAACTTAAATCACCGTTTAAAAAACAAATCTTGACAAATCAAACAAACGATAAAGAAACTCTAATAATGCAATAAAAATTCAATAATTCAAATAAATGATCAAAAAAATCTGGTAAACATTCATAAAATTCAAATAAACAGTCATAAAAAAGTGCTAAATCAAATAAACATTCAAAAACATCCAAGTCAATGTTCAAAAAATCTTGGCAAAGTAAATAATGATAAAAAATTTCTGATAAATCAAATAAAGATTTCAAAAAAATTAAATCAATGCCCACAAAGCTACGATAAATTAAACAAATGGTCTTAAAATTCTAAAAAATTGGGATAAACAATCTAAAAATAAAAAATCATACATAATCAAATAAAACCAAATTCAACAAGAAATGGTTAAAAAATCAAAACATAAAAATGACAAGGCAATATTCCCATGAACTAACCTCCAAACCTAAAACAAATGATACGATAAATCAAATCTCATAAAGTCATGGAGAGAGACATATCTCCTAGTTCCGCTATGGTGGTTAGTCAAGGATATTCATGTAGTTACATTGAGGTAAATAACACCAAAATATTGTAAGTTAGGTGGAGAGTAGTAAAAAAAATATCTCAAAGAACTCACCAAATTACGTCAAAAATAAAAAATTGTGGTTCACATCTTCTAAGACAAAAGTTTTCCTATGATAATATTTAAAAGATTTTGGAACACGGTTTGTGAGTTCCTAAACTTAAATACCATCCTGAATTATCTTTATTCCTGTGGTTACCCAAAATTTTCAAATGACACTACAAATCTAGAAAAATCATAAAAATTAGGTTTCAACAGACCTAATATTCAAGTGCATGTTCTCATTCTTCTATCAATCTTTTCTTTCTTAGATTTCTTACTATAATAAAGTTCATCTTTTTAAGCTTTTTTAAAACTTTATATCTTGCTCTACACTATAGACTAGATTCTTTATTCACTCTCATTCTTGATATGGGAACTCTCACTTACCACCACTATCAAATGCATACGTTATGCATATGCATCACATAGGGGAAACATCTACCTTTGATGTTCTTTCATTACAGTTGGGTCCTGATGCAGCACATCATAAAAAAATACCCCAACATTTATTTTATTCGAATCTATATAATTAGATATGACAATGTTTTTAGTTTGGCTATCACCTATTGGAACCCTCTCCTTTAATCTGAGCTTGGGACCAACAAAAATAAACATGTACTCAGGTAGAGTTTCCACAACATCTGAATAATTGGAAGAAATACTTAAGTGTTCCAATTCCAAGCCATGGGTCAATCTTGGAGAAGAGGGACTTGGCCAAAGATTTGTCATCAGTTCCCTGTTGTCAAAAAGTCATCTTCAGTTGCTTGCAGCCTACATCTTCCACAAGATACCTGAAAGAATTGCATCCTGCACTTTCTTATCCAATGTTTAAGGTGTACCGCCATTCCACTTGAATAAGCGATCATGCACCATTCGTTCCATGCCTAATTGTCTTCCAAATAGCCTTGAACAGATCTGCCATAGCTAGTGAATGATGCCACACTTCAAGAAAGGATGAATCTGGTCTTCTTGAAATATGATGCAGAATTGGCACACCTCTTGTTGTATTCTAATCAATAACACCAAGATATTGAACCATCTCATATTCAATAAAAAAGCAGCATAGATAACCCAATGCCAAAGCAAGGTATTTCACTCAGATAACAAAAGAATCACATAATGTAATAGAAGGTAGTTCGAGTAAGCATCGCAAGAGAGCAACTCACAAGACCAGTGAACCATTTGCTTGCATCCTGTAATTAAAAGTAACAGAATAAGGTTACCAAATATGTTTGACACATCAGAGAATAGATAGCTTTGAAGAAGTAAACTTGGAAGACAATGAAGTACTCAGACATCAGTACCTAAAAATGCATTCAAGATAACAATAAAAAATTTCAAAATAATGATAGATGAAAGGACAACGAAATTCAAATATTCCATTCTTTAAACAAAGAAAAGTTGATGTGGAAATCGTGTAGTTTTTAAGGCTGTTGCCTAAGTAACGGCAAGGCACTAAATCCCGCATGCCTTGAACCCGCACCGTATAGGGTTTAAAGAAGGTGGGTGCCCAGGCACCTCAACGCTGGACTGGCACCTCAACCCATGCCATAGAAGGTTCAAAGAAGGTGAACAAGATGCCTACCCTGGCACCTCATTGCTGGACCGTCCGTCCAGCCTAGCAACCTGAACCCCCCCCAATGCCTGAATGCTCTCATTCCACTTCAAATATCGTAAAATCCCTTTGCACCCGAGTTCTGCCTCTGTCTACTAGGAAAGCTTACCACCTCCATCCACTGAGAAGCACACCACATCCTCCACCTTCACTCTTCAGGTGGGTCTCTGGCAGTGCATGTCTCCCTCTGTGTCTCCCCAGTCCCCACTACAGCAGCCACCTCTCACCCACCAGCAACTCCTCCATATGGCTACCTCTCCCACGCCGTGCCTTTGCCTATCTCTCTCTTTATATATATATATATATATTCATCATGGTCCCTCCCTAGTCCCCTGCTCTGGCAGCCACCTCTCTAAAGCCGTGCTTGTACTCTTACTGCCCTTCGGATGCTCTATCGCCTGGAAAACTATGGGAAGTTGAGTGACCTACCAAGTGGATTCACCATCATCCATAACTCTAGTTGCTACCTGAATTAAATAAATATATATATATATTAACATCAAAGTATCTCTTAAGATGTGTCTTCATTCTGGTACTTAGTACAACTGTGTACTGTGTGATGTAAGGCATGGTTCGTGAATTGAGTGATTGTTTAGGGATGGCTGATCAGGTGTTTTGGCTGCATTATTCATGTGCTGGAATGTCTTGTGCGACAGCATACAGAGGAACAGGCATCCCACAAGGCATTGTAGCTAGGTGCAGTTATGGGGCTCCAGATCCACTTAGAAAACAGAGCATCATCAAACAACTCTAAGTGTACATATCATGACATGCGATCTCTCAAGAATCTCTCGAGATCTCCCGAAAAATCTTTCTTTCCACGTATCCAAGAAACGAGATCGTCAAAACAAGAATAACAAGAACATCTGTATGGTACCTCTGGTCTCTTAATTTCCTCTGCCTATTACTATCCCTAACTTCTTTGCTCCATATTGAACAAACTACCTTATCATATATATTCTCTCATTCTATCTTCTATTATTAGTTTAGTTAGATGGCGTTGTTAAATTTGCTTCACATATTGCATCTATTAAAATTTTATAAGTTAATATTTTTATGACTATATCTGTATAATTGACCCAAAATGTCATATCCAAATATTCATCTAGACATTATTATCTATTAAAATTTTATAAGTTAATATTTTTATGACTATATATGTACAATTGACCCAAAATGTCATATCAATCTCCTCTCCATACCGTTCAAGATGAAGCTTAAGTCTGACATAAGATCCTTCGTATGTCTTCTATTAACAGTAGTTCACCCTCTCTGTATTTCATTTTTAATTCCCTATCAGTTTATTTTGATGTCTAATATGAGTTCCATCATCCTTTTTGAAAAGATTACATGATATTTTATAATTAAACATACATTTTGATTGGCATTTTCGAAATCTAATCTCCTAAGAATTTTACAAGATCTCTTCTCTTTAGTATTCCCGAGATAAAATCGAGATGCAAAATAGCAATCCTTGATACATGTCATGTACATCCCTTGTATAACCATACACATTCCAAGCAGCAAGATGCGTACTTTTTTCCACTATAGATCCATGTCAAAAAAACCTAGCTTAGATGCTCTTCAACTGTTTCTAAGGAACTACTTAAACACTAAAAGGCAACATTATGACAACTCTGAATAATACTTGAAGAGTATTTGTTGGCGTCAAGATTTTTCAAAAAAAAAGGGGGACAATTGGGCCAAAGAAAGAAAAATGGGCTTAAGTGTAGGGTATACAGCCCACAATTCAGCCAATATTTGGGCCCAATTGGCAGCCCATTTCCAGCTCTGGCCGGCCAGCCCATAACCAGATAAATTCAGGTCTTGCGCGCAGCCCATAGAAGGGCTTGGGCCACAGCCTCCTGCTGGCCCAGAAACCAGGCCCATGTTGGGCTAGGCCCACTTCAATTCCAATGAGAACAGGCCCAGCCGCACCCACCTGCCACCTCAGCATTAAAATGTGCGCACCCACCTGCCCAGCCACCTCATCCTTGACCCATTTATGAGGTGAAGAAGCCAATGTGGCCAGCCTACGTGGGAGACATCAAGGGTCAGTCTAATATTGAAGACTGGTGGGAATTCAAGGAGTTGGGGAAGGCCAAAAGCCATCCACGTACAGCACAGCCTGGCTCTTCACCTCCCCCTCCAGCCTCTATAAAAAGAGGGGGGCGCACCAGCCAGAGGGGGGGCTGCTTCAGACGCCGGGAGGCTGCCAAATTGCACCTGCACCTGCTGCCACCTGCTGCCTGCGACCAAGGAGAAGAAGAGAAAGGAGGAGAAGAGGAGAAGAAGACAACAAGGCAAGAAGGTATAATGGGTACTCCTCTTTAGCCCTATAAAGGGTCTTCCTTCTATCTGTCCTACGTGCCCTCTCCTGCCCCCTATCAATCCTCACAAAAAATGCTCCATTTCAGTCCATTCAAACCCCCTTGAACTGGACGACATCACACCCTGTCCGGCCTCTTCAAACCGGCCCAGTGCTGTCCTTGTTCAGCCCATGTTCAGACCACCAAACAGGTCCATAACCGGTCCCCTTGCGACCCGATCCTTTCCACTCTCAGACCTCTCTACACGGGTCCCAAATCAGGCCCCCAAAAGTGCCCATGTGCAGGTCTGTTTCGGCCCAACCAGAGCCCCATCAATCAGGCCTCAGCCGGTCACCAAACCAGACCCCTTCCAGGCCCTCACTGGACCACCTGCAGGTCTCCATGTCTGACCCCAATCCGGTCCCAAATCAGGCCCCCAAAAGTGCCCATGTGCAGGTCTGCTTCGGCCCAACCAGAGCCCCATCAATCAGGCCTCAGCCGGTCTCCAAACCAGACCCCGTCCAGCCCAAACCAGGACCCCAAAATCAGCTCCAAACCAGGCCCTCGCCAGGCCCATTCCGGCCCAACCAAAGCCCCATCAATCAGGCCCCAGCCGGTCTCCAAACCAGACCCCAAACAAGTCCATATACAGCCCATATCAGGCCCCAGCCGGTCTCCAAACCAGACCCCAAACAGGTCCATATACAGCCCATATCAGGCCCCCAGCCGGTCACCAAACCAGACCCCAAAACCGGTCCCAAATCTGATCTCCAAAATAGCCCTTCGTGCAGGCCCATTCCGGCCCACCTAAACCCAAACCAAAACAGCCCCATTGTGGCCTACTGAGAGGACAGCAGTCCAGGAAGCTCCAAACAGGAGGACAGCAGCCAGAAAGTGGGCCGACTTGAAGGTGACAGCCCGGCCCCCCTTGGAAACCGTACGACGGGCCATGGGCTTAGCCGGGTGGCCTTCCAAGTCGGTCCGGTCAGGCAGCTCCAGAAGTGCAGCAGCTCTCCAACAGGCCCTTCCGGCCCAAACAGTCCAAGATAGGCCCGGCGGGCCTATGAAGATTGAAGGCCGGCTCGGAACGCCGATGGAATTGAACCGGCCTCCATGGCCTTGTTCCAAAAATGAACAAATAAAAAATCCAGAATGCGAAAGCAATATTAAATTAAGGACTCCACCCTTCGCGGGGACTCCAACCTTGGACGACTCCCCCCAGGTACGTCCCGGGATGTCGATCCGGACGGTGGCGCGGGCATGCTCCCGTAGCCAGCGGTTCCTTCCCCCAATATGGCTAAAGCTAAGGCTGGCTATTTTGGATGGGTAAATTTTCACTAAGTTGGAAAAATGGCCGGCATGCCGTCGTAATGCCAAAATTTTTCCAAAGTAGTGGAGATAAACCTATGTTGGGGGAAGGACCAATCACATTGTACACCGATGTACTTCATCCTATCTTTCAATGAAATGAAACTCCGATGTTCATATTGATGCATAAAACCGGGCATTCAAAGTGACCCGATGGGTCGGAGGCGATGCAAACCGCCAAAACTAAATTAAAACCAATTCAAATTTAAACAGAAAAATTAAAAACAGAAAATCAAATCTGAAAGTCATAAAATCAGAATTAAAATAAATCTGAAATTCAAACTTGAACTCACAACCGATCTTCAACAAGATTGAACCGGTTTTTGAAGCAAATCAAACCGAAATCAGATTTCAAACACAAAATCTGCCAAAACAAAATTCAGATTTAAATCACATCTGTCAACTCAAAAAAATCAGATTTCAATAATCTGGAAAATTCATTCAATCAAACCTTCAACCGAACAAAAGATCAATCCCAAAAAGAAACTAAATAAGCAATGTTTCGACATCTCAAAACATGGATCAAAATCCACCTAAAACAAAAATCAACTCAAAACCAGAAAATTCAGAAATCAGAAAAATCAAAATCAACCAAATCAAAAATCCAAACATGTTTAAAACTTTAAGCACATCAAACTGAAATCAAAACAAAAACTTGAACCAATCAAGTCCAAAATCAAAACCAAAACAGATTCGAAACAAAACAACTTGAATCAACCAAATTCAATCCAAAACAAATAAAAATCAAAAACCTAATCAATCAAACAAATTGATTCAAATTCCAAAACTCAAAACCGACTTTCAAGTCGACCCAAAATCAACCAACAAACAAAATCAACCCGAACAAAACGGTTTGCATCTGATCGGACCCAAAAGGCCGCTGCCCTTTTGAGTTCTTTAATTTATGATTGTGGATGTGCATATCTCCGAAAACAGGTTGCCACGACGGTTAATCAAAGGCGTTCCAGCCGTTGCTCGATGTAAGTTAACGCCGGATACTCGCACCATCCGGCGGAGAAGGGTCAAAAAATGAAATTTTCAAAGAACCCGAACCTCGGTTCTAATATTTTTAAAACTATCACTGGACTACATAATATTTTTAGGATATCACATATTTTCCTAGAAAAGTCCGGAGATGTCTTTCTTTCTAAAGAACAGATGCAGAAAAAAGAGGTTCACACAGTATTCATCTCCCCTATACCGATAAAAGTTTTCCTATAGAGTCCATAAGTTTTTCTCCACATTTCCAACCAAAGACACCCAAAAAGGGTATATAAAACCTATAGGAGATAAAAGCAAACCTAGAAACTTGACAGGAAACGCACCCTAATCATTATTGAAAATCAACATACTGCATTCCTCAAAAATATTGATGCTTACATTTTTTCTCTTACAGCCAAGATGGTGTGGTGTTCTTACATCCAACTCCACTTGATTTCCTTTAAGCCAACTATTCTTGGCAAGTTGTTTCTACTTAATCTTCTCTGCAAGGATATCCCAGTCAGAATCACCCTTGGATCGGCTGAGAGGTGCTTCTTTTTAAAGGTGACAAAAGTCACAAATTCATTAATATTGAACCAACAAAGTACATAATAGAAAGTCATAGTTGTCAAGGTGACAAGGAGCCCAGGCGTTCAAGGGTTCCAATTCTGCTTAGGCGATGAGGCACCGCTTAGACGTCACCTAGACGGTCAAGGTGGTAACATTAGATATTTATATACATATATATACATGTGTCTACACACATATATATACACAAATCATATATATAATTAGATGTTAGTACTATATATTTAAGTATACATACAAACATATATACATAAATATAATTATATTTGTATGCTAAAATTCAATGTGCATGTTTATGTAAGCATACATGTGAATGTGTTTTTTATGTAATTATGTATGTGTAGGTATATAATTTTTTGGGAAATAGTTAATCTTAATAAACTAAGTGAGAGAGAGAAGAGACTTAAGATAGATTTTTAAGTATATAACATATTTATAATTGCAAATCTTAAATTTATGTGATAGTATAAATGATAGTAAAATATATTATATGTTTACACTATTATTAAATGGGCATCCATGAATCATGATCAAGTTATGGGGGTCAAGGGGACAATATCCCTTGTGTGGGGGGTATCCAGGGAGCAACACCCCCGGAAGTAATTTTTTAACAAGGTAGAATGGTTGGGGTGCCGAGCCAGACACCTTGGGGACGCCTTGGAGCGCCTAGGTGAGCACCCAAGCAAGGTGCTAGAAGAATATACAACCCTCTTCCAAGTCAGAAAATGATCAACATAAAAAGGCTAATTCAGCGGAAGTCCTGAATAGGCAAAGAACCAATCCTTGACAAAAGTGACAGCTCAGAGAAGAATGGATGATGGAATTTCAAAGTGTCTCAAAAATTCTCTTATTCTGAGCCCTTCAAATGGACCAAAGCCCCATGAGGAACGATAGATTCCACAAAAACGCAACTACACCAAGGAATAGCATTGTTCCACGGCTGAATAAAACAAGTGGTGGAGGTAGGATCCTGCCATGGTAAATTACAGCTTCTGAATAAGATGTGCTAGATATAATTAATGATAAGACAGCACAAGAAGATGTGATCTATATCCTCAACTTGAAAGATCTTATCAAGATAGACTTTAGTAGGCAGCCTCCCTCTACAAATCTTCCACAGAAACAATCTGATCTTCAAAGGAAACAACACAAACCACGCTGTATTCCATTATGGTATTTCTACACCTCCCCAACCAATTCTCCCACAAGCATATTTCACTGAAAAGGAGAATCCCTAACCAGGGAGCCACTTGACCATATTATCCTGTTGTCTAACACAAGAGAATGCTCTTAAAGTAATCTACCGGATTCGAAAACTCGCTGACTTCCTCATCCTTCATGTTTCTTCTGAAAGACAAGACTACTTGTCATCCAAGGCCTCACCTCCCCACATAGAAGACACTTTAGCATCCATATCTGCTAATATTCTGAGCAACCAAAGAAATGATCTGCTAGCTTCATATTTCCTGCCCATCTGTCATTCCAAAATAAAGTATTCCTACCATTACTCACAACAATAGACTAGAAGGCAAAAAATAAATCCCAATTATAAAAGATACTCTTCCAAATCCCTAAGAGTCTCCTACAAGATCTAAAGTCGCTTACCAAGCTTTTGCCAATCATCACCCCATATTTAGAGCACACAATCATGCACCACAGAAAGTTATTACCTTAATTGAGATTCCAAAGACACTTAGTAAGAAGAGCCATATTGAAACATTCTAGCAGCAGCAAACCAACTCCTCCCTCCATCTTACTTCTACAAACAATATCCCACTTGACAGAAGAAGTTAGCTCTTAATCTTGAGTTTGTTGCAGACCCCCTTGAGAATAGAGAAATAGTACAAAGGTAAACTTTCCAGCACATACTTAGAAAAAAATTCCACCTGCCTCCGCCAAATAGCATATTGCGTTTCCATCCTTGCAGCCTTCTTTCCACCTTATCAACAAGTTGTTGCCCGTCATTGGGTTTAGAAATCTTATCAGACAAAGGCAACCCTGAATACTTGATAGGAAAAGAGCTGCACAGCATTTCCAAAATCTGACCCAGGCGATCTCTTTGATAGTCATTACCATTTAGGGGTGTCCACTAATCAGGCTGACCCAATTACTTGAACTGAACCAGTCCAAAAATTGTCGGATTGGTTCGGGTCATGATCCAAACTTGGGTCATTCAGGTTTGAAAAAGACAACCTGAATAAACTCGAGATGGAGTGTGCATAACCGATAGCCAGCATCCACCACGCCATGTTGTTTTACATCAGCATCCACCTTGATAAGAAATAAAGAGTGTTGGCATCTTAAGATAGCCGATGTGAGACAAATGTCCACTACCCACTTCCAGCATCACCCTCCAGCTGTCCATCTCTTTAGCCCCACATAGCCAGCCTCCAAAATGAAAAGGACTGAAAGAACTTACAAATAGAGCACTATGCCTTTATGGCCTCACCCATCATGGATCTTAACATCCTTTTAGTATAAAATTAGTTTGGTTCGTGACAAAATTATTCTTGACCAAACAACTTTTTAGTTTCTTAAGCTGTTAATTGAATAAAATTTAATATTTTGGTTCAACCCGAACCAACCCAATTTGGTTTGGTTCGGTTTGAGTGATTTGATCAAGTCAGTTCGGGTTGGAAAAAATCTCTATAAACCAAATCAAACCCACCCATGAACACCCCTATTGACATTAATCCCAATAATTTCCAACTTGCTAATTTTTAATAATATTACAGCCTCCATAAAGTAAAGTATTATTCTCATATTTAAGCAAATTTTAAGTCCACGGACGACAAAAGCAAAGTGTCATCCGCGAATTGGAGGTGTGAAATATTCTCCAAGTTAGAGCCCACCTTAATCCCCTCAATGAAGCCATACTGCTCAGTCTTCTCCCTCATAAAACTCAATACTTGCCCCCCACAAGGACAAAGAGAAGAGGAGATGAAGGATCTCCTTGCCTGAGTCCTCTTGAGATACTAAAGAAACCAAAATCACTACCACTCATGTTCACAAAAAACAATGTTATACTGATGCAACAATTAACCCATTCAATTTATTTGTAAATAAAACACATCAATTGCATTACTTTAGAGAGAGAGTTTCAATTGACTTTATCATAAACTTTTTTCAAAATCCAGCTTATGTAACAAGCATTCCCTCTTTCTGAATTTCTGGTCATACACACATTCATAAGCTGCCATAAAGTTATCTAGAATATATCTCACATGAATGAAAGCTGATTAGGTTGCACTTATCAACTTCTCAACGTGTTTGCTCAGCTTAGACATAGTCATAACCTTTGAAATAATTTTTTAGCTACTGTTGACCAAGCTGATGGGTCTAAGATCTTTACTGTCATCAAAACACCCTTTCTTAGTGAGCAAAGCAAAAAAAGGAGAGTTCAAAATTTTAATGCAATTTTGACAGCATTCAAATTCTTTGATCATAGCCATAAAGCCAACTTTAATGATCTGCCAACACTTCTGATAAAATCCTGCAGAAAACCCGTCTAGCCCAGGAGCCTTAAAAGGTTCCATAACCAGGACAGATTCGAACACCTCTTCTGAGAATGCAACAACAGTCCCACTTGACAATCATCAACATCACATCATCGACAATTCATTAAATGTCAGATCAACACAGCATCAAAGACCTAATTTGGTGTCTCACACCCCATCCATAAAGCTTGAATAGGCATTCCATGAGGTGAAAAATATGTCATATGCCTGGAATAAGCAGTCGTGAGACATTCCCTTCCATTATAATTCCAGACCTAACCATACAAATTTTCACTAGACTTTCTATTACTTCCACAAAAAGTTTATTTGTTTTGTAACTTTGTCTTAAACATAAACTGCATGTAGTAATTTCTCTGAAAATACAATCAAAACACTATTGTTTACATATAAAATAAAAGTCAACATAAAACGAACCATATTTGACTAGTTAGAATCCTGATTTTGATTTTGTTACACTCCTCTCTAACTGCAGGTTTCCTTAGTACCAATCTTTATGCTATCATTCAATGATATATAGCAAATAATCATATTTTTCTTATTTTGTTTACCAATGTAGGCAAATTGAGTATGAACTATGGATATCTTCAAATCTTCAGGCACGTGCACATTTTCTGTCCTTTATTCTCTCTTTTATGATTATAATTGTACCTAGCTTCAATTATATTTATTTTGGTAAGAATAACAGCACAGATATTCTGTCTTTTAAATGCACATTTTCTTTGTCCTTTTTTCTATATCTTTTATTTGAGCCTAAACTAACGCAGCATTTTTCTTTCAGTTAAAAAGATTGAAGCAAACAAATTGAAGAATTGAGAAACCCTGCTAATGAATGAATGCAAACTGGTGGAGAAGACAAGGTAGAGTTTTTTATTGAAGAGTTTTAACAATTGTATCATCATTCACTTCAGTTAACAATTGTATTATCATTTTCCTTAGGCCCCGTTTGCTAACACTATTTGACACCTCTATCACTATCAATTTTAAAATTGATATTCCTAGTAATCACTAAGAAGTGTTTGGTTAGTAATATCAATTTTGAAATTGATAGTGAAAACAAAACACATTATGTAATACAAATGTCAACTTGTATCAATTTTGATATTGATACTCCAACCTCTAAAATTATCAATATCAATATTGATATAGTATCAAATTTAAAACTCTAACCAAACGGGCCATTAAGTAACGATTATATTTCCATTTGCTCTAGATGACACTTAACAGGTTTTGAACAGACCTGTACCTGAATTAAATTTTTAGATCCTGACTTAAATCCAAAAACATTATTGTACTTAATTTGCATATGGGTTTGGATCTGGATTCTTTTATACGGTATGGGTTCAGATCTGTGTGTTTCCTAGCTGAACCTGACCCATTTACAGGTCCAGATGGGAGTTAGAATGAACTGAGAGGATTAGAAACTCAGCAAGAGAAGAAGAGGCAAGCAGAACTGTGCAGACTGGACGAGGCTAAGACAAGATTATTAACCTAAGTTTATTAACTGGTTCAATTCAACCAGATCTCTTACCCAGTTCAGGGACCGAGTGACTGCCTAACAGAGTATGCAATCATTACCAAGCAAGACACCCAGCCATCACTTCACCTCACCTCATCACCTAGGCAACCAAGGCACCTTTGATAGCACACTCAAACTTGGTTTCTCCATCTCCCTTAAAACCTGTTTGAGCTTCAAAACAAGCTTCTTAATAACTGGGCTCACATTGAGAACTCAGAACCTCAGACAGATACGACAATTGAAAGAACAAATCAGATGTCACAAGAAATAAACTGTTCATTCTGGATATGGTAATAAAATCAGACAAAATATAAGATAAACCATTCATCATTAACTCAATCAGGCTACATTGATTCCATCCATAGTGTTTGACTAACTCTCTCACCATGAAATCTTACATCAATAAAATCTCCACATACACACCATGTTATATTTGAATTATTTGATAAATCATCTGCATTGTCAAAAGAGAGTTCTTTCTCACGATGAATAGTTCAAGGGACTGGTTCATCTTATGTAAATATATGAATTTCAAAAGCATTGCATAAAAATTTTTGAAATTTGTCTCATGAAGGTGAATGATGGACTTGCTAACAGGTGGCTGTTGGCGTACATTTTTTTCAAAAAAAAAGAGAGAAAGAAAGAGGAGAACAGATGGGCTGGTTTAGAAGCTGGGCCAACAGCCCATAAGATCAGCCACAATTGGGCCCAATTGGGCACCCCAGCAGGGGCCGGATTCATCTGGCCCATAATCGGCACATTTCAGCCAAGTTCAGGCCATGTGCGCAGCCCATAGGAGGGCTTGGGCCTCCTCTCAGCCTGCTGGCCCAGAAACCAGGCCCACTTCAACAGCAGTGTGAACAAGGCCCAGCCGCACCCACCTGCCACCTCAGCAGCCTTGTGCGCACACACCTGCCACCTCAGCCTCCCAACCGTCAGTTGAAGGAGGGGGAAGGTGAAGAGACAGCCAGCCAATCAATTGGAGTAAATGGTGTAACATACATGGGGGAGGCCAAAAGTCACCAGCGCATGCAACTGCTGGCTCTTCATCTGCCCCCTTCACTCTCTATAAAAGGAAGAGGGGCGCACCAGCCAGAGATGAGAGGCTGGAGACGCCGCCAGGCTGCTGGACTGCACCCTGCCCCTTGCTGCCTTGCGCCCTGCTCCTGCTGCTGCTGCCACCTGCCGCCAGGAGAAGGAAGAAGAAGAAGAGAAGAAGAAAAGGTAAAGGCTAGTTGGTGCGCCCATGTAGCCCTTCAAAGGGCCTTCTTTTCTACCTGTTCTAGGGTCCATCTCCACCCCCTGGTCGGTCTGCAAAAATCATCTTCTACAGCCTATGTTCGGACCCAAACCAGGCCCCTAAAAGCCCCTCTGCGCAGGCCTATTTCAGTCCAACCGAACACCCCAATCCTGGCCCAAGTCCGGCCCCAACATGGTCTGCCAATCAACCCTCCTGCGGCCCATTTAGCAGGCCCACCTGCAGGTCCACTTGGCCCAGCCGAACACTCTCACCCATAGCAGGAGAAAACTCCCTATTGCAGACCCATAACCTGACCCCTGTTCAAGTCCATAGCCGGCCCAATAGCCCATAATCAGGCCCCCTTGCAGCCCACTCAAAAAAACTCCCCGAACTGCACCTGATTTAGCCCATTGAGCACCCCCTTTTAGCAGGTCATTTCCTAGCTCTCTGCGCACCCCAATCCAGGCCCAAAACAGGTCCCCAATCGGCCTTCTTTCAGCCTGCTGTCCTGGTCCTCCTAGCAGGCCCATTAAGCAGACCCCTCACAGCCCCCTGATCGGTCTTCAAAAATCAGACCCAGGTCTGGCCACATTGCCCTTTGTGCAGGTCTGTTTAGCCCACCAATCAGGTCCCAAGTCAGAGCCTGAAATGCCCATTGTGCAGGCCCATTTCGGCCCACCCAAAACCAAACCAAAACAGCCCCATTGTGGTCTACTGAGAGGACAGCAGTCCAGGGAGCTCCAAACAGGAGGACAGCAGCCAGAAGGTGGGCCGACTTGAAGGTGACGGCCCGGCACCCCTTGGAAACCGTCCGACGGGCCAAGGGCATAGCCGGGTGGCCTTCCAAGTCGGTCCAGCCAAGCAGTTCCAGCAGTCCAGGGAGCTCCAAACAGGAGGACAGCAGCCAGAAGGTGGGCCGACTTGAAGGTGACGGCCTGGCACCCCTTGGAAACCGTCCGACGGGCCAAGGGCATAGCCGGGTGGCCTTCCAAGTCGGTCCAGCCAAGCAGTTCCAGCAGTCCAGGGAGCTCCAAACAGGAGGACAGCAGCCAGAAGGTGGGCCGACTTGAAGGTGACGGCCCGGCACCCCTTGGAAACCGTCCGACGGGCCAAGGGCATAGCCGGGTGGCATTCCAAGTCGGTCCAGCCAAGCAGTTCCAGCAGTGCAGCAGCTTCCCAACAGATCCTTCTGGCCCAAAACAGTCCAAGACAGGCCCGGCGGGCCTATGAAGATTGAAGGCCGGCTCGGAACACCGATGAAATTGAACCGGCCTCCATGGCCTTTGTTTTTAAAAAAAAATGAACAAATAAAAATTCAGAATGCGAAAGCAATATTAAATTAAAGAGATCCACCCTTCGCGGGGACTCCAACCTTGGACGACTCCCCCCGGGTACGCCCCGGGATGTCGATCCGGACGGTGGCGCGGGTATGCTCCCGTAGCCAGCGGTTCCTTCCCCCAATATGGCTAAGCTAAGGCTGGCTATTTTGGATGGGTAAATTTTCACTAAGTTGAAAAAATAGCCGACATGCCGTCGTAATGCCGAAATTTTTCCAAAGTAGTGAAGATAAACTTATATTGGGGGAAGGATCAATCACATTTGTACATCATTGTACTTCACCATATGAAATGAAAGTGACCTTCTATGTCAATTTGAAATGCATGAAACCGGGCATCCGATGGCAACCCGATGGGTCGGAGGCGATGCAAACCGCCAAAACTAAATTAAAACCAATTCAAATTCAAAGAGAAAATTAAAACAGAAAATCAATCTGAAAGTTCAACAGAAAACAAGAAAAATCAGAATCGAAATAAGCAAACCGGTTTCAAACAATCTGGAAATAAACAAAGCAAATCAGGTTCTGAAATGGGATTTCCCTGCCACATTTGCAGACCTTCACGTAGGTCCCTTCCCCCTTCAATTCAGGCTTGCTCGGTTCATCTGTAGAAATCCTACAACCGATCCATGTTCAGCCCACATCCAGGCCCATTTTCAGCCACCTGCAGCCCACCTGCAGGTGCCCATAGTCGACCCCCCTGTTCAGGCCCACAACCGGCCCAGGAGTAGTCCTAAACCAGGCCCACAAACAGGCCCATTTCCTGGTCTTCATCCAAGCCCACAAACAGGCCCATTTCCTGGTCTTCATCCAAGCCCACAAACAGGTCCCTTTGAGACCCAATTCCAGCCCACTTGCAGGCCCACTAAGCAGACCCAAAAACCTGCTCCTAAAACCTGCAGCAAGTAGCCCCTCTGCGGCCCCCATTCAGCACAGCCCTCTGCTGGTCTCAAAAAATGATGCAATCTGTCCCGGTTGGAATGCACCTTGTGCAGGCCTGAGCCGGCCCATTTCAGCCCGAGATGGGATTCTATCTTGGGTCCGGGAGAATAGCCTAGTCAGGTCTGTTTTCATCCCATCCAAACTCCCTCAAGCAAGCCCCTTTGTGGCCAGCTTCCTTGCCCTCTTTGGCAATCACACTCTAGCCCCTTTGTGGCTCGGTGAAATCCCAAATCAGTCCTTAAGTAAAAATCAGATTTCGGTTACACCCAAAACACATAAAAACCAGGTTTCAATTAAATCTGCAAACCAAAAATCAGATTTAAGCAATCTACTAAAACGGGTTCTAACCGACTTCAAAAATCTGGTTTTTGGCAATCTGAAAATTCAGAAAAATCAATCAAATCAAAACCACACAATGTTTAAAAACTCTTCAAACACATCTAAACTGAAATCAAAACAAAAAAACTTGAACCAATCAAGTCCAAAATTAAACAAATCAAACCGAAACCAGATTTCAAACAAAATCTGCCAAAACAAAATTCAGATTTAAACAATCTACTTAAACAGATTCTAACCGACTTCAAAAATCTGATTTTTGGCAATCTGAAAATTCACTTAAAACCTACTAAACTTCTCCCAAAAGAAATCAAATAAACAACTCCAAACACCCAAAAATGGATCAAATTCAACACAAAAACAGAAAAAATCAGAAATCTGGAAATTCATAAAACCAACCAAACAACAAATACCAAATTGCTTAAAACACTTTAAGCACATCAAAATCAAAATCAAACAAATTCAAAACAAAACAAATCAAATCCAAATCCAAAAATAAATAAGTAAAACAACAAACAAATTGATTCAAAACGCAAAATCAACAAAACTGACTTTCAAGTCAACCAACAAACAAATAAAACAAACCCGAACCAAATCGGATTGCATCTCATCAGACCCAAAAGGCCGCTGCCCTTTTGAGTTCTTTACTTTTTGTGGATGTGCATGTCTCCAAAAACAGGTTGCCGCGACGGTTAATCAAAGGCGTTCGAGCCGTTGCTCGATGTAAGCTAACGCCGGGTACTCGCACCATCCGGCGGAGAAGGGTCAAAAAATGAAATTTTCAAAGAACCCAAACCTCGGTTCTATTACTTTCAAACTATCACTGGACTAGTAGTATTTTTAGGATATCACCTATTTTCCTAGAAAAGTCCGGAGATATCTTTCTTTCAAAAGAACAGACGCAGAAAAAGAGGTTCACACAGTTGCATATGTTTAATATTCTAGAAACCACACCGTGAAATTTCAGTGTATCATTTCACACAACATTCTACAAGGTGGAGGACATGATAAGAAGTGGTATAAAGTATAAATTCAAGTTAAAATAGAGCACAATAAACAAGAAAATTAATCCTTTTCGTGACAAAATGCCACAATTCATTAAAGGCACATGAAGAGATAAGAGGGAAAAGAAAGTGAAAGTCCTCACTACTAAGGGAGTTGTGGAGGAAGCCTATCCAAGATAGTCCACAGCAAGCACGAAGAAGACCCCTTCGGCTCTGGGTAAAAGCCAAAATAAGCAAAGAACCAACATTTCACAGAGTAGTAAATATGTGAGAGAATATGGCCCTAGCTGCCAAATTGTTGCAAAAACATGTGCCAATTTCTCTCTTTTCAGATTGCCAAAAAAAATGCAGGGAACGTAAGTTTCCATATTGTCCTATCAAATCCCCATGTATTGATTTGCTTCCATCCCCTGAACAACTGCCAAATATCTCCATCTTCCTCCCAGGGTAAAGGAATTTACACACAAAAAAAACAGCAAGATGAAGGGATCTCTCCATGAAGATAGGCTCTTCCAGTAACCCAAGTGAGCAAACAACCAATCCTTGACAAAAACCGGTATCATCTGAAGAATCTTCCTCAGATGTTCATAGTGCTCTACGAAAATTCTTTAATTCTTTGCATGCCATATGGTCCATAGCATAGCAGAAAGAACCACGTCACACACCTTAGGATCTGCAGCCCAGGGGTTCAAACTAGACCACATTTGTAACAGATCGATAACACTGCCTAATTCCTCCCACTGATAATGTCACTGTAGAAACATATGGTCAATGTCTTCCCTGCACACTCCACAGAAAACACAGTTGATACCGTCAACAATGTTTAATCTATGCAAAAAATCTCTAGTTGGCAGATGTTTCCACTGAATTTATATAGAAAAAGCCTGATCCATATAGAAATCATTGGATCCCAACATCTCTCCACCAAGCACATTCACATCCTCCAAATTGTAGCAAGCTGATTTAACTGTGAATCCTCTTTTTGTATTTGAATACAAAAGAACTTGATCGTTATGAGACGATCAGATATTGACACTACAAATAAGATTATATAATCAAAGATAGTCATTGATCTCCTTTTCCTCAGGTATGAAGGTCAAATTCCATCCCTGCTGTCTCTGAGGCATCCCACATCTCAGCAATTGTAACCTTCCTGA
The DNA here is from genome assembly GCA_036172225.1 of Cryptocoryne crispatula var. balansae. Taxonomy (NCBI): domain Eukaryota; kingdom Viridiplantae; phylum Streptophyta; class Magnoliopsida; order Alismatales; family Araceae; genus Cryptocoryne; species Cryptocoryne crispatula. The sequence goes on along the minus strand of CM069930.1, from coordinate 6,263,056 downwards.
TATGACAAATGCTATATAACATAAGATACAAGAATGAGAGCAATGAGTTTTCAATCTACTGATCTTCCAAAACCTGATAGTCTCCCATGTTAACAAGAAATGATGTGCAGCACTAAAAGAAATTGTTCTTCTATGCGAGGCCTTTCCATATTGCTGACATCCTGGAGCTACCCCAAATAAACGTCCCCAAAGAAGATACCCTCTATAAAATATTTCGATCTTACCACATCAATCCAGATCATTTTCGTTACCTAACCTCCATAGCCATATAGACAAGGCAATAGAGTTTTCTTCAATGCATCAAGAGAAACAATCTCAGTCACGCCTTCTTTATTGTCTCTGCAGATATTTTTTCATACAATGAGATACAAACCCTTCTTCATATCTCCTCAGTCCTCTCCAAAAGAAAAATGAATGCTTTCCATTTTCATACATAATCCTTTCAGTATTTTGAGAATGAAGAAAAAATGCAATGGAAAACTCCGAATCACATGTTTAGAGAGAATCCATCTTCTTCCTGTTAAGAACAATCTGCTTTTGCATCCTTGGAGTTTTCGTTCAATCAAGATGAGATACAAACCCTTCTTCATATTTCCTCAGTCCTCTCCAAAAGAAAAATGAATGCTTTCCATTTTCATACATAATCCTTTCAGTATTTTGAGAATGAAGAAAAAATGCAATGGAAAACTCCGAATCACATGTTTAGAGAGAATCCATCTTCTTCCTGTTAAGAACAATCTGCTTTTGCATCCTTGGAGTTTTCGTTCAATCAAGATGATAACCGGTAACCAGTTATTAGCTTTTATTCCACGTGATGACAGCAGTAAACCTAGATACTTGTTCAAAGAATTTTTTTTTTAATAAGTGGCAGAGCCACAATTCAATATATTGCATGAGAGAAAGCATATGTTGACACCAAAAAATTACACAAAAAACAAAATTTTCATTCGGATTTGTAAATTGTATCTTAATTGGGATTTACACGCAAAGGCATTCACCTCAACCGTTTAGGAGGTGAGGCACTTACAAAACACCTCGCCTCATCCTGAAATGCCTCACCCAACCTAAGCCAAACAATCCGGTAAGACCGGATCCGTTTCATAACTTAACCACCCCTATTAGCTTTCTTTTGTTATTATAACTTTATTTATCTATGACTACAATACATAATTATTAAAATGATGTATTTATTTCAATTTCAAAAATATTTTTTAGATTTATTTCAACTATTTATATTAGATATATGTATTATTAAAATAAAAATAATTAAATAATAATAAATGCCTCAAGCACTTGAGGCGCCTCACCTCGGGTGCATAAAGCGAGGCGCTAGGTACCTCACTTCAGGTGCCTCACGCCTCAGATTACGTAATTTACACGTCAATTAAATATCCAAAAATCAATTAAATATTATATTTCCACTGTTTTCCTTGACAAACCACGTGTTCATGTCAATTCAAGTCCAAATCGGACATCATAACCCATTTCATTGTTATGGGTTCACTTTTCTAAAAATCCTATTTATTCTATTTTTGTTTCCTAAAATTTAGGATAAATATCCAAAACTCAATAAAAATTCAATAAACACACCAAAAGCCCATAAAATCATGAAAAATCAACAAAACCTATTTTCTAAAAATTCCATATTTTTAGATTTTCTTCACAAAATCTAGAAATTTATTTTTCTGTCCCAAAAAATGAGAAAACACCAAATATTGGTATAAAAAAAACATTCTTTCATGTGCAATATTATTTTTAAAGGCCCCTGACACTCCCCTAAAATTTCCATATTTTTTGGACTTCGAAAAACCAATTTTGTCTTTTTCTGCATTTTCTCATTAAAAATTCATAAAATAAGGAATAAATCCCAGACAAATCCTGGAAACCATAAAAGATAAGGAAGTCCCCAAAATGCCTTCCCCGCTTGAAAGTGTTGGGGTGGGGTCCACTACCTAAAAATAGGTAAAAATCCGACAAAATAGAAACTTAGCCCTATTCTTCCTCCAACCGATCAGATCCCCTACTGGAGATCAAGCTCCTACCCACCTGCTTCCTACAATCCGCCCTACCTCTCTCGCCCTTTTTTAAAATGTGACCGAAGTCACATTTCATTGAACATAAGAGAAAAATTACAACACAGGAGATACAAATAGGGGAAAAAAAGACTAAAAAACCACCCCTGTTACCAAGCTGGTAGGTCAAGGAGACAAAGCCAATGGATTACACAACAGCTAGAGACAGAAGAGCTTCCACATGAAAAATCATTCTCTAAATAGATCCTCTATCAGTCCCCGTCCCTTTGCAATGAAGAACCAATCCTTCACCAACGCACCTGATGATGAAAAATATTCATTGGATTATCAAAAAGATCTCCTGAACCATTCCTAAACTCTCTCCCCTTCTATAAAAAGGCCACCAATGCGTCCTTGAAAAAAGGTTCAGCGGCTGCAATCAAGCCTAACCGCACCAACCTGCAGAAAAGAAGGAAAGAAGGGAGAAGAAAGAAGAAGGAAGGCTCCCCCAGCCCTCCAACCGCTGGACACCAGGGAGAAGCTCCTCAGGAGGAGAAAAAAAAAGAACAAGAACAAGAAGAGGGAGCCCCATTGGCACCCTAATCAGCTGCCACACCAAGAGAAAAGAGAATGAAGAAGAATAGAGGGGGGGTGCATCCACCCCCCTCAAGTACTGCCCCCCCAAAAACCCTTATTTTCACCTCTTAAACTCCTCTGAACACCCTTGCAGTCTACCCTTCCTGAGCACCCCATAAAATCCCTCTTTTCAGCCCCTAACTAGGTCCTTCAAAGCCCAGTCCAGCACCTTCAAACAGGTCCTGGTCAGCCCCTCAGATATGCCTGTTTTCGGCCCTGAAAACAGTCCCAAATAACCTCATAAGATGCTCCTCAGATACCCCTGGTCAGCCCCTTGTACAGCCCCATAGGCCAATCCATATAAGCCTACTACACAGCCCATAAAACACCCTATGAAGGTCCTCAAAACTCCCCTGTTCAGCCTCTATTCAAAGCATCAAAAGCCCCCAGTTTCAAGGATTGCAAAATCGCTGGAAAAGGATCGAGACCGACACAATCGGTTGAAATCAGTCGAATCGGCCCGAATTGATCTGATTCGACCTACTTTGACATAAAATCAGTCGATTTGACTGACTTCGTCGGGACAACATAAGTCCCGATGGCAGATCGATATCAAGCCCGATCAAAACCCAATATCAATCCAATTTAAGAGTGATATCGGCCCCGAAGAGCCAATTCGTGCTTCGAAAGTGCTAGGGCTTCCGATATTGACGATTTGGGCAGTTACAAGGTGATTCCGATGACAAGCAAGCAATTCCAATGGTGATCCAGTTGATTCCGACAGTCATCCAGTCTATTCCAACGATTCTTGGGCGACTCTGGCGATTCCTCCGACAATTTCAGCAATCCAGGCTTTGTTCGATAACGATTCTTCCTCGACAATCCATTATTTCAAGTTGTTTATGAGTTTTCATCCCATGAAACACCCTAAAATTGTGATTAGGGCTGTTTGGTTTCTGTCGACTCCCTAAACAGAAGTTGTTCAATTTTCATTGACTCCCAAAACAATTCAAACAAGGGTTGATCTATTCCCAGCCCCCCTAAATAGTCTGTATTCCATCCTAATTTAATCATTGTCTTCTTTAACTTAGTTGTTTAATGTTTTAATTGATTTTTCTTTGTTTACAATTCCTAGTAATAACTGACCATGACATAAGAGAAGCACTCACAACACATGATATTGGATGGGAGCATAGACATATAGTGGATATGGCCAAGAAAAGGATGAAATGCAAGTGGTGTGAGGAGGAGATGAATGGAAGAGTGTACCAACTAAAGCAACGCATTGTTGAAGTTGGTAGCACTGTTAAAAAATATGATAAGATGTCTAGGGAGATTAATGAAGATATTAGAGACTATCTCACAAGAAGAGCCTCACAAAGAGAGATTATAATAGAGCAAAGAGAGAATTTGCATGAGGAACTTCTAGGGAAGAGGTGACAACCTCTAAAGGGAAAGGAAATGCAAGAGCTAAGACTCAACCTAAGAGTGAGGACTCATCCACAGACTATAAATTAAAGAAAACTAGGCATACAAACAAATATGCACAAAGGGAGGATGAAGTGAGAAGGAGGGGAGAAAGAGGGTCTAAGGTTGACCGTGTCTATCATCAATCACATTTGACATGACCTATACCCAGTGACGGTATGAGTTTGAGAGTAAGAGAAGAGGTATATCGTCGTTTTGAGTCGACACACCCAACACAATCAATAGTAAAAGGAGAAGAGTATTTGTTTAGGAAACGAAGTGTCTTGTAGAGGACTATTCAGCAAGCAATAAAAAAAGTGAAAGCTACAGGAATAGTTGCAAAGAGTGTAATAAGACATATAGTGAAATGATTTTTACATGCAGGTATAAATCTTAAATAGTTAAATTTGTTCTCTATTTCCTTTTATTATAAATAATTGGGGATGAAGGCAATAATATTTCTTCTATCTACATGAATATAGGTATCTCAGCACACACAACCACTAACCCATACTTTCATACTATGGTTGATGCCATCGTTGAGGCTGAACCAGGATTGTAAGTCCCAAGTAGCAAGTTTTTTTATGCTAGAGGCATGGAGCAGGAGGTGGAGGAGATGAAGTTATGAATAGACAAATTTAAGCTGGTGTGGAGGGAGAGAGGCTGCACAGTTATGTATGATGGGTGGGCAGGCATCACCAAGAGAAACATGATCAACTTCCTAATTTATTATTTAGATGCTACAATTTTTTTGAAATCAGTTGATGCTTCGGATCAGAACAAGAGTGTCGGGTACATCTTTTTCTTAATGAATGTCGTTGTAGAAGAAATTAAAGAAAAAAATGTTCAATTTGTGACTGACCATGAACCAGCCTATAAGATAGTAGAAAAGAAATTTATGGAGAAGAGATCATCTCTCATGAGTACCATATGCAGCACACTCCATTGACTTCATATTGGAGGACAAAGGCAAAGAGCCTTCAATATCTACACTAATCAGGCAGGCCCAAGTGATCATATCTTTCATTTATTCACACCTCTGGTTACTACATGTCATGAAAGAACATACTGAGAGGCATGATTTGATCAAACTTGGACCTACAAGATTTGTTACAAATTTTATTGCATTAGAGAGTTTACATCGACATAAACATGTACTGATCAAGTTCATAATGTCGAAGATTACTATAATTACATGGTTGACAACTTGCATAACAAGAACAATCAATTGGAAATTCTAGTGAAGATGAAAATTTTAATCACTGACAAGAAATTTTGGGACAAAATTTCATACTTCTTGTCTATTATTAAGCCACTGGTAGTTATCTTGAGGTTAGTTAATTCAGATGATAGGAATCAAATAGGAAAACTTTACAATTGCAATGGACCATGCAAAACTAAGGAACAAAGAGAAGAATCACAGAGGCTTCAAAAATGATGAAAAATAATTAATGTCAGATGGAATAAGACATTAGATAATGATGTACATGTAGCCAGTGTTTTAATGTGTTTATGCTTATTATATTTTAATTTAAATATTATATATGACAATGACATTTGATTGAATAATTGTAAAATATTTCTTAAACACTTGCATCCAATATGGAGGACAAGTGTCCAATGACAATGATCCGTCAACTGAGTCGAACTATGGCTCTCCCTCAGCATCGTTGGCTTCGATCCATACTGAGAGTGGATGTTCTTCTTAAAATAGATACTCTAAGTCCACATCCCCTGGTGACAAACCTTGACTAGCTTGACCTCTCTCTAGGTACAATCCACCTACAAATGTGGCAACCTGTCCTCGGATATCTTCTGCCTTTCTTTGATGTTTTTGATCTTCAACCTCATATTGTAGTGGCAGAAGACTAACTTCTCTAATCTCTCATTTTCGATATGTTCCTTCTCTTCGTGTGTGTAAGGTTGAAAGTGCTCCAATTCCTCTCACATTGACTTGAACTAGTACTCTGACTCAACACCCGAACTGATACAATTACTAGTGAATTTCATCCACTCATGTTGTTCACTTGTATCCACCACTCAGTTGTGAAAGCACAAATAGACCTGAAATTAGTAAGCGTATGATGTTCTTATAACAATGTTTAACATCTAAATGTGTAATAGTTTACCAAGAGAAACTCTATCATGTGAGTATTACAAATCCAGATCTCTATAAATTACAATTTTGTGTTTATATGATGTCATCTAAAATACAATTTGAAATGGAGTTGAGTTTTTTGCCACCATTTACCTTCAATACTTACTAAATTATTGAACATTACTCACCTCAATCTCAGCTTCAAACCTATGTTCTAAAGTCCTACATAACCTCTTTAACACCAATAATGTGTGGAAGAGTACCTCGACATCATTACACACATGTCTACCATATTGTATCCTCTAGTTGAAGAAATATCATATCATAAGAAAACATATCCAACGGTTAATGTATTAATCATTAACACATTACTATAAGAATAAACTGAAAGATAACATTTAAATTTATACATGCAGTATAAATGTTGTGGTGAAGTGTCTTGTCGTATTTGTTGTCAATCACTTTCCACCATTTTTGATAAACCCTATGACGTTTCTCTTTGATTTTAAGTTTTGCTTTGTCTATAGCATCGTATCAATATCTCATTCTCATTTGATTTTTATCATTTGAGTCCACCAATTTAAAGGCCTGTACTAGGGGTTCTATGACAAACAAGTGGTATTGTACCTTTTCCCACCACCTTTTATCCTTAATAAGGGTCTCCAGCTTCAATAACATCTTATATTGATCTATATTGTTTCTATAGACATCCATATAGTCGTGCTAAGCTGTACAGAGTATAAACCTCTTTAGATATAGGCTCTCGAATGCAACACAATATGTAGTAAATCTGGTTGGATCCGGTCAAACTAGATCACAGCCATCAGTGTGCTCCCTCGTTATATGTAATAACATAATATGCCTATAAATAAAATGTGACCAGTTGTTCTTGATTGACTGATGATTTCATAGATAGATCCCTCCCAATATCCTTTATCATAAGATCATTAGAGTGTGTAGCATGGAGCACCCAAAACAAGTGGAGCCTAGCCTCCATCAATTTCTTTATTGCAGTCTTATACAATGCTTCGTTGACAACAACAATTCGCACAATGTTCTACTCTCCAATCTCCTCCACACCAGTGTTCATCAAGCTAAACAGGTAATATGCATTTTTCAATTTGCTTGAAACATTAAGAGATTTCAAAAATGTAGTTTCATAATAGCACACAAAGAAGTTTATAAGTAACCTTCTTGTGATTACTATTCATCATCACACATTACAGTGCAACCCTTCTCCTTTCAGTTGAATTTGAATCCATCTATCCAAGAGGTTAACTAATCAACCTCTTCATCCAATCACCCTTGTGTATCTATTTGGAGGTGAGGATTTTCAATCATGGGCCAGCCTCACCAATGACATCTACTATTATCTAGAAATAAGGATTGGTGACAGCATGTGCTGAGACACCTACATGAATCAAAATAAATGCAACATTGTTAAAAAAATTTCAAAAATATCATAAACATACATTTGATAAAACTTAACATTTTCATATAGCTGTGTATTGCTTTCTGTCCAACCCCTATCGTAGCCCTAACACCCTTTAAGGCATGCTTTATCAACCTATGGCCTCTATCACTCTGCCTATACATAGAGGTGTCTGTAATTGACCGAATTGAATGCGACCGACAGAAATTAGTACCCCGGACAAGCCATGTACCTTCCCCCACATCAGAGTGTCTAGTGATGGCACCTGAACCTCCTTCCCTCCTTCTTCCCTCATCCTTACAAGCTTGTGCTTTACTAACATCCATGGCTCTCCTAACCTAATCCTCATCATCATCATTTGAAAATGATGAATCAACTTGGATATGAGCATGCCATTTTCCTTTCTTAGCCTTTCCAAACATGAGATTGATGTATGTCCATCATAACAACTCATCACGAAGACCTTGCCTCTGCCCAATTCTAACACCTCTTTGTGATGCTCTCCCAGTTAAATATTCTCTCATTTCTTTCTTAAGCTCAATTGGGATCTTATCACACTTCTTCACGTTACCACCCACGCTGGCTATATGTTACGTGAGGTGGAATAAACCTGACACCTCTATTCATGTCTTTTTAATACCATTTACATCTCTCTCTCTTCTTCTTAATATCCAGTAAGTGGTCAAGTTACCATCCAATGTCGCGATGTGTAGCGACGCCTTGCTCCTAGTCCGACACTTTACTTGCATCCACACACAACAATTTAAAAATTGTAAATAACATGATCATCCCATCAGGGATAACTAAGCATCACCCCCAAAGGGTGGGTGATCATCACCCTTGTTCAAGGTGTGAGAAAATAAGAAAACCACCCTCATTTAGAAGTGAAAAAATTAAAAAATCACCCCCGAAAGGGTGGCTGTAGGCTGCCAAACATTGATTAAAGAATTGATGGAACAGGACAGATTCCGACCGATTCCGGAATCGGATCGGTACGATTCCATGCGGAAGGAACGATTACAGCATGAATTCCGCGGAATCAGTCAGAATCGATCCGATTCCGGTGATTCCTTGTGGAATCGGATAATCCCGACCGATTTGTCGGAAGATCGGAATCCTTGGTCCGGTTCGATTCCTGGTTCGATTCAGGACCAAGATTCGAACCGATTCCGGCCCTTTTAGGGCCGGAATCGACCGCCGCGGTCGATTCCGGCGATCCCGCGGCGCCTACCCTCGATTCCGGCGATTTCCAGGGCAATCCTTGCTCGGAATCGACGATTCCGGCGATTCCATCGTCGATCCCAGGTGCCAACACCGATTCCGCAGCGATTCCAGCTCTGCCAGCACCTATTCCGGCGATTCCGACGATTCCGGCGGCGATTCCAGCAATTCTGGCGATTCCAAGCTACTTCTTCAAGGGATTCCGCCGATCCAAGCTCCAATCGACCTCGATTCAACCTCTTCTTCGATCTTTAGAAGGTTATTGGTAAGATTTCTTCGCCGAAAACTTTGTACGTCCATTCTTACGCGTTTTCGACGAGTCCGAGCGTCGTTAAACTTTGTGATTCCGACCGAACAAGTCCGTTTAAGTTCTGAACTATTCGATTGGATGTTGTTTGCACGGGAAAAATTCCGGATATCCCGTACGCCTATTTTTACGCGTTTCCGACGACTCCGAGCATGGTTAAACTCGGTGATTTTTGATCGAACAACTCCGCTCAAGTTGTTTGAACATCAATTGGATGTTCTTTGTACGGGAAAAATTCCTGATACCCTGTACGTTAATTTGCGATCATTTCCGGCAAATACGTAACCCTTTAAACATACCGAATGGTGTGTTACTTGGGCTGTCTACTTCCCGATCAGCGCCTAAAGCAATTTTTATGTTATCTAATCATTTTTAATGCATTGTTTACAATTTTTTCACGTATAAGCAATGACCGATCAAGGTGATGCAGCACCAGCACGTACTTCTGACGTGGGTTGGGAACACGGGTACATGGTAGACCCAGTCAGAAAGAGGGTACAGTGTAAATGGTGTGAGAACGAGATGAACGGGGGGGGTGTTCCGGCTGAAACAACATATTGCCGGAACAGGTGGAAATGTAAAGAAATGTGACAAGGTGCCGAGGGAGAAGAGTGAAGAGATGAGAGGCTACATGACAGGTAGAGCCTCTCAACGGGCTGTTAGGATTGAGCAGAGGGAGGAGTTGTACGGCAAGCTACTCCAGAGGACGAGGGACCGCGATTTACCTACCTCAAAAGGAAAAGGCAAGGGGAAGGCACCAGTTGAGCCGGAGCCAGAGAGCGAGGAGTCCACAGACTCCGAGCTTAGACGTGCTAGGCACACTAGCAAGCGTGCATTTGCTGAGGAGGAGGACAGGAGGAGGGGAGCAGGAGGGTCTGGGTCCAGAGTTGACCCAGCTTCGGCCCGATTAGCATCGGCTCACCCTACCCGAGACAGAGAGACTGACCCCAGGAGACAAGAGCCATACTGCCGTTCTACTTCTACCAGTACTCGATTTACGCCGAGTGATGAGTATTTATTTAAGAAACAGAGTGTTGGGCAGATGGGGATTAAACAAGCAATGAAAGATGTGAAGGCAACAGGAACGGCTGCAAAGAGAGCCGTTCGCCACATTGTGAAGTGATTTTTGCATTCAGGCATCACTTTTAAATTGGCATTTATGTGTTTTATTTACTTAAACTTAATTTTAACCTGATCCAAAATTTTATTAACTTGATGTAGGCATCCCAGCACATGCAGCCACCAACCCCTACTTCCAGACGATGGTGGATGCCGTGGGTGAGGCTGGACCGGGTTTGCAAGGCCCGGTCAGCAGACATATATACGGCGCTGGCCTCGATGAGGAGGTCCCGGAGTTGAAGGAGTGGATGGATAGATTTAAATTGGTGTGAAGGGAGAGGGGTTGCACAATTATGTGCGACGGGTGGACAGGTATCACCAAGAGGAGCATGATAAACTTCTTAGTGTATTGTTCTGAGGGGACCACATTCTTGAAGTCGGTAGATGCTTCTGAGAAGATAAAAAATGCCGACATCCTTTTTTCTCTGATGGATGCGGTGGTGGAGGAGATCGGTGAGGACAATGTGGTTCAGGTTATCACTGACAACGAACCTTCGTATAAGGCGGCTGGTAGAAAGTAGATGGAGAAGAGGAAGCACATGTTCTGGGTGCCCTGTGCGGCACATTCTGTTGAAGGGGCCCCAAATCATGGATTCAAAATATCATATACAAATTCTTACACGTAGCGAGACCCATTTTTCCTTTACGAGATCTCGGTTCTTCGGAATGGTTAAAGTGACCGACCAGGGCCCTCTTGATCTTATCCCCTTGTCCTTTAACGATAGATGAACTACTTATCTTCTCTTAGATATGGGTCGGACGAATAGGGCCAAATCAGGGGATCGTATTGACCCTCTTCTGAGCCTATGGGAGAAGACACTTTTAGCCCCTGCTTGTTCAGTTCTATTTCCCAGTTGCTTTTACAGAACTTCCCTCTTGTATCATCAAATTACCAGATCCACCTATCATCGCCGGCATAACCATAAAAAATATCATTAAAAAAGCGTGAGCTTAGAGGATATAGGCAAGGAGGAGAGTGTATCCACCCTTGTCAGGCAGGCGCAGAAGATCACATCATTTATTTATTCGCCTCCCCGTCTGCTACATATTATGAGATCACACACAGGAGGGCATGATCTTGTTAGGCCTGGTCCGACTCGTTTTACTACGAATTTCATTGCATTGGAGAGTCTATACCAGCACAGGCATGCATTGGTTAGGTTGACACAGTCCGAGGAGTATGATAACTATATGGTGGACAACCTGCATGACAAGAAAGATCGGCTGGAAATTCTTGTCAGGTCTGAGAAGCAAATCACTGACAAGAAGTTTTGGAAGAGGATTGCCTACTACTTGACAATCATTGAGCCACTGGTAGTTGTCTTAAGGTTGGTAGACTCAGATGACAGAGACCAGATGGGCACGTTGTACGATGCCATGGACCACGCAAAATTGAAAATAAAAGAAAAAAATCACAGAGGTTACAAAAAGTGGTGGAAAATCATAGATGACCGATGGGACAAGGCTTAGCACCACGATGTCCATGTTGCAGGTTAGTTGGTTAAAAAAATATTTTTGCTGAATAATTGCCTTATTCATAATGTTAATTAATAAATTCTTGCAGGATATTTTTTGAACCCCCGCATCCAATATGGATGACAGGTGGTGAACGACAACGAGGTGATGCGGGGTACACTAGCTGTTATTCAGCGTCTCTGCCGATCTCAGTAGGACAAGATAGAGGCTGAGAAAGAAGTAAGTTAGAGTTTATTCAATACTTTGGAGTAACCTTACCAGGTAACTAATGTTTTTTTTTAATTCTTTCAGATGAAGAAGTATAAGATGAGGGACGGCGTATACTCATACACTGATCTGAAATATTCAGTTGACAAAGTGTCACCTGGTATAGTAATAGCTTGATGAAAATTTTATTTTATTTTCATATAAGTTATGGAAGATGAGGGGCTAATTGTTTACCTTTTCTCTTTCTTTTTTTCTTGCAGCTGAGTGGTGGATTCAGGTGAACACCAGGAGTGGATGGAATCCACTTGCTGCCATCGGTATCAGGATACTCAGCCAGAACACTAGTTCCTCCTATTATGAGAGGAACTAGAGTACATTCAACCTGATACATACGAAAAGGAGGAACAGGTTGACCTCAGACCGGCTGGAGAAGCTGGTCTTTTGTCATTACAATATGAGGTTGTGCATCAAGAATATCAAGGATCGACAGAAGATCGGTGAGGAGCGATTTGCACGATTCGCAGGTGGTCCATACGAGCAGAGGCATTCCTCCGCCACACCACCACCTGAGGAGGTGGACATGGATCAGATATTCCAGGAGGAGCATGCACTTGCCTCATTGATAGAGGAGAGGGAAGCCAGGGATCATGCAGCTGAGTTTGATCCCGATGACCGTGCACGGGCTGAAGCAAAGTTAGAAGGTGTTGAAGCTGAGGAATATGCTCCAGCTCCACCTCCACCTACTTCTCAGGCTCAGGCAGAGCCTTCTACCCCAGCAGCTATGGAGCAGCCACCTGCAGTAGCCCCAGCTTCAGTCCCAGCCGCCATTATCCAGCCCATTCGTAGTCCAGGAAAAACGAAAACAAAAGTGACTGCACGAAAAATGGGAGGATTTGCAAAGTTTAAAAAATCTTTGGGTTCTGGTACTTCAGAGATGACTGAAAAGGTGAAGAGAAGGAAGCTAGAGGTCAGACGTCCTGTGAGCCCAGATGACAACACGCAGACAGCACGCAGGCTCCTTCTCACTCCTCAGCTGATGATGAGGAGAAGTGTATACCAGCGACGCAGCCATCAGCAGCAGCCCAGTCTCCTGATTCAAGGCATCCAAAGCCGTATTACACGCTGGATGAGCAAACACCGCATTCTTATATTATGGAGCCACAGTATCCAGCATTTGGCCAGGCTCACCAGCAGAGGATTACACCACTAGCTCCACCAGAGTTTGCTTACATCCCGGTCGTCCCGCAGTCCGATCCATACGACCTTGATAGCATGGCATCGGCATTATATTCATATGGATATGGTCCCAAACAGTATACAAGACTGAGCACAAGGGAGGAGCATCGACAGCAGCAGGGAGAGGAGGAAGACCAATATCTATATCCTAGATATTGGTAGTAGATTGATATGATGTAAATGTATTTTTTTTCATGATGTATCAACTCTTTGATTTTTGAATCAATGGAATATGTACTTAACTTCAAGTGGAGTTCATTAGTAATTATTCGATGTGGTCCTGTGGATGAATGCTAATCTTATTTTTAAAATTTTTTCTAACTCATTTCCTATTTGTTAAAATTTTTTCTGAATTTTTAAAATTTTTGATGAAGAAAAAAATTCAAAAAAAATCGATTCCTGGAATCGGAATCGGTCCCACCTGCGAATCAGCCCATTCCCAGGAATCCGATTCCGATTTCGATTCCAGAATCCTTGCTGCCAAAGGGGTGACTGGTGACCTATCATCAATCACCCCTTCAGGGGGAGAGTTACATACCTATCATCAGTCACCCTTCAGGGGTGACTGGGTGACCTATGCATTCAAGCCCAAGGGAGCCCCCTTCGAGGTAGGGAGTCCCGAGGGAAGGGGGATCGAGGAAGGGGGAGAGTTACATACCTATTTTAAGGGGGTAGCCAGAAGAAACCAAGATTGTCGGAGGGGGAGTCAAGAATCGCCGGAAAGGAGCCCTAAGGAAAGGGCGGAGCTGGAATCAGGAGGTGAGGAGACAATTGGGCCAATCTTCCCCTTATTGGGGGGAGATCAGTCCAAAACTGGGTCATCAATCAACCTAATTTCGAATGTTTCCATATTCCAGTGAATCAATCAGGATCAACTGATTCGCGATTGAATCCAGTAGGATACGTTGGCCTAGGATCAATTCTGCCGATTTCGACCGATTCGGCTGGAAGTCCGTTTCAGATCGATAGTTCGAGAGAGAATCATATCGTCCATGATCGATTTATCTAGCAATCGGTCAATCCCGATCCAGATCGACCGATTCTACAATCCATGGTTACTATAGTGTATAATCAAGAGTGTCCAAGTAGTTACTCGATGTAATTAACACTAAAATATTAGAAATTCGGTGGGGATATGTTAAATTTTATAAAAACACAAATAATCTCAATAAAAATTAAAAAAATTAAAAAAATTTGGTTCAAATGAAGTGATAGGGTAATCCCTATATCAACAATTAAAAAAATCTATGGAGCTCGCATTGAGTTCTTATATATGTATCATACAATCTTTCTATAGAATACCATCTATATTCATAATCGTCAATGCTAAGGAAACTTGAAACATTTTCATAAAAGTTTTAATTTTAATTTTTGAGATTTCATCAATATAAATACAAAATAAAGATAAAAATAACATAAGGATTACTACCAAAATGGTCACAGCCACAAAGCTATAAGAAGAATTGTTTCCATTGGGTAAGGTTGACACTCAAAATGTGCAAATTGAATGAGACCCATCCCGATTGCGTGACTCCAATCCTTGATAAAGAAGGCCATGTGTTGAAGAATCCTAGCTGAGTCCTCAATTTTTTTCCTCGAAAACCCTCTTACTCTGGGGCATTTCAAATGGCTCAAGGTATCGCCAGGAGTAAGAGCCTTCAGAGATTTGAAACCTCTCTCCATAGCAAAAAGTTCCCTCATTGTAATAGTGGAGAACGAACAACCTCATGCTCAGCCATGTTCCAACCTTCGTCGAGTGAGTCACAAGGAGTTGATAATGCCACATTTTAAAATGGATGGTTTAAATCTTCAACAAGGAGTCATAAGGAATCTATGGTACATTAGCCCCTTAGTGAAGAATACAGCTGTGGCAGCACAACGCCACCACGATGGAATTTTCAGCCCATTTTAAGACTGAAATCAGCCCCAAAAGGGCCTATATCAGATCGGAATCCAATATAGGCCCATATTATGTATATATTTTTAAATTTTTAAAGCTTTTTGAAAAACAAATCTAGATCTATTCAAAAATGGTTTTTCTCCAGCAAAATTGACCATATCAACAAATCGCATCTCTGGTCAGATCGGGACCCACAGATCCGAGTCCCGATTTCAATACCACAATCACACTATCATAATCCCAAACAGAGTGAATCCTTCATTCCGCATCTGATGCAATCCTATACATCCTGGAGAATATAGCTCTGCAAGTGTCTCAAAGCCCACTTAATTTTCCTTCTGGAAGAGGAGTTTCCTCCTGCTCCCTAAGCTAATTCCTCCTGCTTTAGATGATCTGAAAGAATCTTAATTCCTTAGGATCTCTCCAGATGCTAGATAACTTGTTATGGACTCGAAAATCTGTAATCCAGCCTTCCTCGTGACCCAACCCATACTTTGAAGTTTGAACAGACAATCTTACCCCAATAAGAGTTCTTTCTAAGATTCAGTTTCCATGAGACCATGACTAATTGGTTAGCAGTGCATTGTTAACTATTCCCAACAACATAAGACCAACCCCACCCACCCTGATATTTCTGCAAACATAGTTCTATTTTACCAAATGAAAACCCTTACCACTTCCATTTCCCTGCCAAAAACCTACTTTTAATACTTTCCGACTTCCAATAGACACCTTTTGGGATCTTCAACATGTAGAAGTAATATAAGGGGATGCTTTGGAGTGCCACCTTTGATTAAATCCATATCCCCTTGTTGATGGCATTTTACTCTTCCAACCTTGAAATTCACACTCAACTTTTCAGATTAAAATTTGTCAATAGTCATTTTTTGTAACCTTATCTGACAACGGTAAACCCATGTATTTAAGTGGGAAAGAAGACCTGGGTATGTAAAATATTGTTTGCACACAAGCTAAGTTTTCTGAGCATTTAAAATTATCATTTCACACTTGTCTAGTTGATTTTCAAGCCTGTCACAGCTTCTAACACTCGCAAGTTAACACAGTTCCTCATCCTTCGAGACAAACAAGATTGTCATCTGCAAACTATAAATAGATTATATGCTCCATACTGGTTCCCATGTGGACCCACTCGTGCAGTCCTTCCTGAGTAGCCTTCTCCCACATGTTGCTTAACACTTGACCTACCAGAACAAAAAGAAAAGGAGATCAAGGGATCTCCCTACGTCAAACCCCTTGAGCACCCAAAGAAACTTGTCATTCAAATGCACCGAGACTTTAGATGCGTTGATACAATGCATGATCTAGCTGATCCACTTCCTACATAAACCCATAAGACCCATGATTCTGTTCAAATACTTCCATTTCGCTTTGTCATATGCTTTCTCAAAATTCAATTTTAACAATATACCTTCCTTTTTCTTGCACTTCTTGTCATGAATACATTCATCGCTGCTGTAAAGTTGTCTAAGATGTATATGCCTTGAACAAAGGTTGATTGGGAGGTGTTGACTGATTTATCTATATATTTGTTAAGCCTACTTGCTAAGACTTTCGTGACTACTTTGTAACTACAATTATGGAGACTAATTGGCCTTAAATCTTTGATATAAGTAGTGGTCTCTTTCTTCAGCAACACCACCAGTGATGCAGAGTTCACATATCTAATATTCTCAGGTTCCCTCTGAAACTCCCTCACCATTGCCATAAAATCCTCTTTAAAAATATCCCAACACTCATGAAAGAAGCATGGAGAAAATCCATTCAGGCCTGTGCTTTGGACGAATCAGGAACTTCTACCAGCCTTTATTACAAAATTAGCAGCATGAGTATTCCAGATTTCTCTAATAAATTGATACCTAATAAGTCACATTTACTTAAATTGATCTTCAGCCCAGAGACCCACTCAAAAATGTGGATTAGAATTCTCAAATTAAAAAAATTAATCCTATTGGTACAAAAAAACCAATAAGATAAAGATATAGGTCAAAAAAGTTCCTTCTCACCTTCGAGTGAAAAAGAACCTAAAAAAAAACTATTAACAAAAAATGGCACCCAGAGAAAACAAATTGAAATAAAAAGCATAAACTACAGGAACAGCCTAGTAAACATCAAATTCTAAGGCCTAATAAACAGAAAATTGTTGACAATGACAAAATGCCCTTAACTAGTTTCCAAACGAACAATTCAGCAAGTTGAGAAGGTCAAAATACCCAACATGCAGAAATATAGCTAAGATTCTTCTTACCTCTGGCTTTCTTCCCACTACAACAGTCTCGTTTGTAAGATCAGGAACAGCTTTTTTCAAGGATCTGTCAGAGGAGAGGCTCATAGATGCTGCATCAAGCTTTGCCTTCCCAGCAGATCTTCTGTCTAGCACCACCAAATGAGTATCAAGCTTTGAGTTTTCCTTGTCCAAGTGAACTATCGTTGAATCTTCAAGAGCATTTTTGTCAATATGATCAAAAGTGATATCATTTCCTTGTATTTTAGAACCATTCTTTTGAAAATGTTCAGTTGGTTTAGTTGCATCTGCAAGTCTTATTTTCTTGGGTGGCTTACTGTCAATTGCATCCACAGGTTGACCCTTTGCTCCATTTGTACCCAATGCCAGTCCAGACTTTTGGATGGCCTTCTCACCTAAAAGATTCTTCCCAACACCCTGATCAGCTCCTTGTTCCAGGCTGACTGAGGACAGTGATCTCTTGATTGTCGCATTCTTGTGGGATCTCTCTTTTTCCATTGAATTTCCCAAAAAAACTTTACTGTTGAAAACATACTTAGCTGAAACAAGAGAAATTTCACATTTAGATAATTGTTAGGTTGTCATAAAGAACTACAAGCATAGCATAGAAGTTATAATTAAAAAAAGTCAAATATTATACCTTCAACTCCAGCTATACTGTCTCCAATTTTGTCCGATATTCTGAAACTTTCAACATCAAATGTGCGGTAGAAGATGTAATCAGCCGCTTTCACTTCCTCATCTACAGGTTGCGGATTTCTCTTGTCCCTTGAAGTACATATGACATTGCATTTACCCGCAATTGCTTCCTAAAGTTCAGATAGCAAGCACACACAACTCAAGGTGAAAAGAAAAGAAGCAGAGTCATCTAACACATTTGAAAGAAAGAAACATCCAAAGGGAACTTGTAACTTGAATATTTCACATGTATTTCATCCAAGGAAATCAACTAATCAACAGAATAATATCTTCCATTTTTCTTTAAGTGTGGACGGGAGACCAATTTCTATTGATTACAAGAAGAATAAAACAAAACAAGAATCCCATCCCTCAACTACTGAGATGATAGTTGAGGAAGAGGAAGGAGATTACAAACAGAAAGGGGAACAATTAAGGAAGGTGTCCTTAAAAATCTTATCCTCCAAAGTGGCTGCCATTGTGAGCCAACATCCAATCTCTAACATATCAAGACATCGAGTGAATAATAGGCCTTGGGTGCTCAAAAGAGTCATCAAACATCCACCTATTCCTCATGCACCTAATAGCCCATAACATCGTAGGTAAAATAAAACTCCAAGTATTGGTACCCGGTTCTTACCACTAAATCTTCCTACCCTTAAACAACACTTTGCAAAGCGACTAATAATCCCACAAGTGATGAGGTAATCAACGGTTTATCCATTTCTGCCACAGAAAACACCTGATGTTAAAATATCAGAAAAAAAAACAAATTTAAGTGACACCTAGAAGGGAACCGTCGTAATAGGAATCACTTTTAGTTAATTTTAAGTTGTTTTTACAGTTCAGTCCTTAAAAGGACATATTTATAAATATTCTTTTTAGCAGAACTTTTGTAATAACTGTCTCCTCTATATAAGGAACAATCATTGTAATCCTGATACAGTTGAGTAAAAAAATAATTTCGGAGCCTTTTGCGGTTGTTCACAGTGGGGTGCGGCCACGTTAGTATCCCCATCTCCTCCCTGATCAACAATGGTGGCCTCCTTTTCTCTCCACCCTCCGGCACCAAGCCATTCTTGTCTACATCGTCACCTTCTGGCCCCAAGCCATTCCTCTCCTCTTCCCCTTCACAATTTCATCAAATCAGCTTCATCGTCTACAACTCTTCATCATCTTCTTTCTCCTCCATTCTGGTTGACATTGGAGCTCAACTGCGCATACAACCACTTAATATGGTGATCACCAAGCAATGGCAATTGACATAGCACATCTCCGTTATCTACTACATCAACAAGACAAGACAATCTGGCAATCTTCAGAAAGTCTCCAACTTCATCATCCACCATCAGATTCAGTCTTTTCCTTCGACATCTAATCCTCTGGCTCCGTCAACAAAGCATCAACCAATCTCTCCAAAAGCACTGGAACTCCAGCCCATGAAATGCGATCTCCCGAGAATCTCTCTCAATGTATTTGAGAAACAAGATCGTCGAAACGAAAATATCTATATAGTACCTCTAGTACCTTGATTTCCTCCACCTACCACTATCTCTAACTTGTTAGATGGCCTTATTAAGTTTGCTTCATATACTGCCAAATTTATTATGAAATCTATCTAAATATTCATGTAGACATAATTATTTGATAAAATTTTATAACTTAATATTTTATGACTGTATGTGTATAATTGACCCAAGATGTCATTAATCTCCCATCCATATTATTCAAAAAGAAGCCTGCATCTAACATAAAATCCCTTGTATGTTTCATGTTAACAATAGTTTACCTTCTCCATGTTAGTTCTCTCACATCTCATTTTTGATATTTAATATGAGTACCCTTGTGCTTTTTAAAAAGATTATATGATATTTTACACTTAAAACATGCACATGGATTGGTATTTTTGAAATCCAATCTTCCGAAATTTTTTCGAGATCTCTTCTCTTCAATTTGCATAAGATGAAATCAAAATGCGAGATGACAATTCTTGAATAAGGTATACCCTATATAAATGAAATCCAAGATCTAATCTACCAATATGTTTTCGAGAATCTCATGAAATCTCTTCTCTTTCAACCTTCTAAGATGAAACCAAGATCCGAGACGGCAATCCTTACTCCAACCACCAATCTATTCATGAATCTTTCAGAACATCGATAACCCCCGCCATCACCTTCTTCCTCCCTCATCTCCTGTCACCAACATGACACAAATCCAGCATCTTCTGCCATCAACACCACAGTGCTGCTCCCACCCCTTCCTTGCTTTTCGCGAGATCCAACATTGGCATAGGTATCCAACAAAGCAACTGTATGCACCTCCTCATGATGCCACCGTTCTCGTGTACAAAAGTACCGAATATCCAGAACTTGTGCCGGAACACCTCTCTCATCTGCCTAATCAAGCGATCCACCTATATGCCATCCACAACCCCTAATCCGGCTGCCTGCTCTCAAACCAACTCCTGCGCAGCAATTGCTAGGCCATTTTCTCAAGATTGGGCCCCATCAGCAAGCATGCGTTGGAGTGTGATCAGATGGACCTAGTTTTGCTTGGTCCAAACAGTCAGGCCAGGCCCGCCTCACGTTGTTGTGAAAAGGTTTTGGACGACTCATTCCAAAACAGGTCTAATCAGTTCAATTGATCAAACTTTTACTTTTTCAATGTTAATAACCAATTTAACTCTATAGCTAGTCAACTTTAATTCATTTTCAGCACTTCAGCTCCAGTTTTAGCCACTCGGTTCCACGCCACGTTGTCTGCAAATCTTCCATAAAAAAAGTTTGATTTTGATAGGTAATGGAGACTTCCACTTTGCTTGATCCAACGTACTAAGCAAACCCCATAAGATAGCCAATTAATGGAAGACTTGATTGTGAAGACTACTTTCTTACCAAGAACCTAGAACTAAAAAATGCTCTCAAAATAACCAAATCTAAAACCATGTAATTTTAAATGCCAATAAAGCCTAAATCCAAAAGGCCATGCAATTCAAATCTTAACAAATCCCAAATTCACATAAAAAATATATGAAATCTGAAACTTAAAATTATAGAACCTAAAGATCCCAAAAATCTGTAAAATTCACTAAAACTCAAATCGAAATCAAGATTCAAAATCCCTAAATATATCAAATGATAGACCAAAACATAGCAAAATAAAAAAAATGCATCAAGTCAAAACAAAAAGAAACCAAGTTCAAAGCAAAAGCCAAATTAAAAAAATGCATCAAGTCAAAAAAAACCCATGTTCAAAGCAAAAGCCAAATTAAAAAAAAAATGCATCAAGTCAAAACAAAAAGAAACCATGTTCAAAGCAAAACCCGTAAAGTTAGAAGACATTAAGTCTTAACCAAAACAACAAAAAGTAAATAAAACAGCTTCAAATAAAACTACCAGGCAACTGAATAAGCCTTAATCAATCCAAAAAAAAACATAGTAAGAAACTCAATCAAATTCAAATCCTCAATCCTAAAGTCACCAACTGACCAAAGCAAATGATAAAAAAGTGAACAATCAACTCAAAACAAGACAGAGACCCCAAATAAGCCTTAATCAACTCAGAATTAAGTCCAAAAAAACAATCTTAAATATAAAAAAACATCAAACCTTAACCCAAAACAAACCAAGCTCATAAAATAAACAACCAAAACAAGTTATATTAAAAAAAACACTGATTTTGTATTCCAACAAGTTTATGAATCTGTTGTTCTCGTATGTTTTTTTACATGAATGTATGTGTTTTATGAATGGATTGTTATAACAGTTAATCAAGAATATTCGAGTCATCACTCAATATAATTATTATCGGAACCTCACAAGTTCAACAGGAAGAGCTAAAAAAATTTTCAAAAAACCTAAAAACCTCAATATATGTTTTATATATCATGAATTAACTAATACTCCAATAAGATATCACATATTTTCATAATCTTTAAAGCTAAACAAATATTATCCATTCCAAAAAAGTTAAGATATGAACTTTTTAAGTAACATCAAATAGCATGCCCGATGGACCTCTAAAGGGGAACCACTTCAAAAACTTTAGGGTCCCTTGTGTTTGCTGTGTTTCAGTCCTTAGAAGTGCTTGTTTGTAAAAATTTTAAGTTCTTTCAAGTCTTTTCTTTCATTTTTGTCTGTAAGAGGACAAGTTTGTAAATATTGACTTTAAAGGTCTTTTATGAAAAAATAGCTTCTCTTTATAATGAGGCCATCGTATGAAATAGTTGCTTAGTCCCACTAGGGACCAGAGGTCGCCACGGCCCAGAGGCTGTCATGACCCCGCCAACCCGGATGCCCTTCGTGCTGCCATGATGCCCCCGTTGAGGCCTTGCCTCCTCACACACGAGCACGACGCAAGACTGCCACGTTCCCCTTCAAACTATTGCGCACGGCCACCTCCAACATGTTACAGCACCCAGCCACCTGTGGCTCCTTCCCCGCGTGTTGGACGCAGCAAGATGTTGCCATGACCCCCACCAGGGGTGTCATCGTGACCATCACCCTGCCAGCCCAAATGCCCTTCATGTTGCCACAATTAGGGGTGGGCACGGTTCGGTTTGGTCCGGTTTGGACCATTTTTTTTCCAAACCGAACCAAACCGAATCACCCTCCCAAACTGAACCGAACCAAACCGAATCAATTCGGTTTGGTTCGGTTTGGTTCGGTTTAAACCGAAAATAAATAAAAATATTTAAACTAATTATTTTTTACATATATATACTAATTTTTATGTTAAAAATAATGGAAATAAATATTATTTTATTATAAAATTTATAAAAATATCATTTTTATTAATACTATAATAGTTTTTTATATTTTTTGATTAAATCGGTTTACACGGTTTGGTTTGGTTTAAATCGGTTTGGAGATTTTCCAAACCGAACCAAACCGAAAGGAGGTTCAAACCGAACCAAACCGAACCGAATGAGCTGGTTCGGTTTGGTTTATCGGTTTGAACCGTTTTGTGCCCACCCCTAGCCACAATGCCTCTACTGGGGCCTTGCCTCCTCACACACAGACACGATGCATGACCTGTTCTCCTTCACGCGTTGTCGCATGTTGTCGAATGCAGTCGCCTCAAGCGTGCCATGGCACCCCACTTTGCTCCTAATTCCGTCATGCACCCCCTAGTTCAACTAGAGCCGGTCCAACCGACAGCTGGTCTAGACGACCAGTCTGAGCCTATGTTATCTAAAGCGCTCATCTCAAGCACCTAGGCACTGAGACACGACAAAGGAAGGCAAAAACACCTCACATTGGTAATTCTTGCCTCACCCGCTTGGCCTGAATCCAGACTCGGGCCAGATCCAATAACTTAAAATTCTTTTTCACCATCTCAAAACTCCCAATGCCCAATCTTCCACCCCAAGGCTTCGACAATATAATGCCCGGTAGTCCTTAGAAATAAGTTTTTAGCTTTTTTATGCTCTTCTTCAAAAAAATTATTGTTAAATATAATTATATATTATTAAATACATTAAAAATGTATCTTGCCTCAACCAACCAATTTGCCACCTAGGTACGCGTGGACGAGGAAGAAAGGGCTAATAATCGGCCCATTCAATCCAAGAATATTATTGTTTCTACCACCCGGGAGGAGGAAGAAAGCCCAAACCCACGGGAGCAAAGCACATGGTCAATCAATGGCCCGATTTACTATTATAAACCCTCAGTTCCTCATATTGGAAAGTTTGGCCTAGCACAGACCGCAAGCTCTACAAATCAGGTGAGGGACTAGCCCTAAACCCATGGTTTCGACCAGCCACTAGCCTGACTAAGCAACAGTCTGGCCCATTTATACTTCTCCATGGGTGGGAAATCAATCCTTTATCGGCCCCAAAATAAAGTTGTTCACCTGACCAGCCGACACTAGAAAATTGTTCACTTGACCTGGTCTGGCCAACATCAACCAACCACCAAGAATACTAACAGGGGATAAAGGAGCATTTCCCTTACCATAAGATTGAGAGAAAAGCTTCCCCTGAATTAAAGCAAGTTTGAATGCATAGGACAACAGTTCCCTCAATGGGATGCTAGCCAAAGATTAGTCAGTCTCAACTTGCCACCAAGTGCTCTTCCAACATGCGGCGTATCCCACCAACTCAGCAAAAAGTCATCCTTGCATGGCCAATAGCACAGCTTGCACCACCCATGTGAAAGCAAGCTATGAGATAGCCTAGACTGTGGAATCGGCCGAACAAGATCAAAATAAGTCGATTCCGAAATTGGATCGATCGATTCCAACCAATCCCGGCCGGAAGGGCTGATTCCTCCAGAAATTCCAGAGGAATCAGACGGAATCTGTTGAATCAGTCCAAATCAAACCAATTCCGACCGATTCCGTTGGGACAACTTAAGTCCCAATGGTGGATCGATATAGGGCCCAACCCAAACCCGGTATCAATCCGATATCAACCGATATCGGCCCTAACAGACTGATTATCGCGATCAGACTTCAAGGATTCCCGATCTGTGGGTGATTCCGGCAGTGATCTGTCAGTGATCAATTCCGACGATTCCATATCGATTCCAACAATTATCCTCCGATTCCGGCAATCCTCATGGCAATTATGGCGATTCACTTGTTGTTCTTTCCTCGACGATCATCACTTCATCTTCTTTGAGGTTTCTTTGCCCGGATTCTCCTAAAGTTGTTGGTTCACCTTCCATCTACTTTTAACGACTTCGTAAAGGGTCTAAACATATCGAACAGCTTCTTTAAGGGGTTGTTCTTTTCCGACCACCCCCTAAACTACTATTATTCATCTATAATAGAAGTATTTAATTGTCTGCATGCGTTGTAACTACAAGCAATGGCCGACCACGGTGAAGATAATGTACCAGCAACAAGATGCGATGTCGGTTGAGATCATAGACACATGGTAGATATGATAAAGAAAAAAATCCAATGCAAGTGGTGTGGTAAAAAGATGAGCGAAGATGTGTATCGCTTGAAACACCACATTGTCGAAGTAGGTGGCAATGTTAAAAAATGTGACAAAGTACCTAGACAAATGAGTGAAGAGATAAGAGACCATCACAAGAAGAGCCTCACAACGTGAGATTAGGATTGAACAACAGGAGGAGTTGCATGATGAGCTCCTTGAGAGGAGGAAGGGAGAGTTGTCAACCCACAAAGAGATAGAAAGGAAAGACGAGCCGAACCAAAACCAGAGTGTGAGGACTCATCTATAGACTCCGAACTAAGAAAAGCTAAGCATGCAAGGAAGCATGCACATACAGTGAAGAGAAAGGAGGAGAGGAGGGTCCAAAATTGACCCTATTTTTCGCCGATCAACATTGACCCAACCTAGTTACACTGAAGGTTCTAGTGCGGAAGCAAGAGAGGCATTTCATCAGTGTTATACACCCACTCATAAACGACCTACATCGACAGATGAGTATTTATTTTGGAAGTAGAGTGCCTCGTAGAGAAATATTAAACAAGTAATGAAAGGGGTGAAGACAACGAGAACAATTGCAAAGAGAGCAGTGAGACACATTGTGAAGTGGATTTTACATCCAGATATAAATCTTAATATGTATGTACGAATGTTTCATTTCATTAACATTGTTTATCGGTGAATGGGATAAAATTATGGTTGATGGAGTTTTTAACCTTACTGAAGGCATCCGAGCACACGCAGTCACTAGCCCCTACTTTCATACTATGATTGATGTCGTTGCTAAAATTTGACAACGAATGCAAGTCCCTACTAACAGGAATATCTAAGTTGGTGGGCTAGATGATAAGATACAAGAGTTGAGGGCATAGTTTTTAGAAAGTTTCAAGTTAGTATGGAACGAGGGGCTATACAATTGTATGATGGATGGATAGGTATCACCAAGAGAAGTATGATCAACTTCTTGGTGTATTGTTCAGAGGATACAACCTATGTTATCGGAGGCGATCGCCTCAAGTTGTCGTCGACAACCTGAGGCGGTCGCCTCCTCTGCCTCGGCTGCCTAGGTGATAGGGGTGCAAACGAACCAATACACTTAACAAGTAGTTCGAAACTCAGCTCATTAAAAATTCAACTCAGCTCGTTTCATACATTAAATGAACAAGTTTGAACAAAAAATAAAGCTCGACTCATTAAACTAGTCAAACTAGAACAGACTCCTACTCGGCTCAATAAACTCGTGAGTAATTTGATTAAATATTATATTGAATATTTATTTTTAAAAATTAAACTATGAGTATTAATATTTATATATTGTTACTTAAATATATTAAATAATTCAAATTTTGAGTTTAAACTTAGATCAAGTTTCATAAATGAGCTAAAAGTAGAGTTTCACAAATGACTTTGACTTTATAAACAAGTTTGTGTATAGCTTAAGTTTTTAGTCCAGCTATTACTCAAACTTGAGCTCAACTCAACTCGATTAATAAATGAATCAAGCTTGAACATGGGTTTAACATATTTGCCAAAACTCGAGCTAGAACTCGAGATCGTGTAAAATAAACGAGCCGAGTTTGAACACTGTGTGAACCTCTTTTTTCTGCGTCTGTTCTTTGGAAAGAAGAGACATCCCCGGACCTTTCTAGGAAAATAGGTGATATCCTAAAAATATTAGGTAGTCCGGTGATAGTTTAAAAATATTAGAACCGAGGTTCGGGTTCTTTGAAAATTTCATTTTTTACCCTTCTCCGCCGGATGGTGCGAGTATCTGGCGTTAACTTACATCGAGCAACGGCTCGAACGCCTTTGATTAACCGTCGCGGCAACCTGTTTTCGGAGACATGCACATCCACAACATAAAATAAAGAACTCAAAAGGGTAGCGGCCTTTTGGGTCCGATCAGATGCAAACCGATTTGCTCGGGTTTGTTTTATTTGTCATTTTTGGATGACTTTGATTCTTTCTGATTTTTGAGCTTCATCTGCTTTGAATTCGATCAAAATCTGATTTTTGCTTTATTCGAGGACTGATTTAGGATTTCACCGAGCCACAAGGGGACTGGAGTGGATAGATTATGATGGGTTAAAATGGGCTTGCATGGAGGACCGTTTTGGTACCGGTTTCAGAACCTGGACATGGGCTGAACAAGGGCAGCTTCGGTCCTGGTTAGGGGGCCTGTTCAGGTGACTCTGAATGGACCGGCTGGGGACCTGTTTGAGATGTCCTGGATAGGCTGAAACCGGGTCACAAAGGGACTGGTTTTAGGATCTGGACATAGGCCTGCAGGTGGGCCAGAATACGGGCCTGTCTGGGATGTCCTGGATGGGCTGAAACCGGGTCACAAAGGGACTGGTTTTAAGCCCTGGACATATGCCTGCAAATGGGCTGATATGGGCCTATTTGGAGGTCTGCTAGATGGGCTGATCATGAGCCTGAAAATGGGCCGCCTGGAGACCCGTTTTAGGCCGGCTTTAGGTAAGCTTCAGAGGGATGGAAGTCAACCACATGAGGGTTACCGAACTTGGGCTGAACTGGGGACAGTTCTAGGCCTGGGAGGGGATCAGGAAATAGGCCGGTTACGGGCTCGGTTGTGGACCTGAACAGGGTTCTGTTATTAGGCCGAACTGGGCTCTAATTGATGATCCGAGCGAGGGTCAGCAGGTGGGCCAAACAAGACTGAAGATGGGCCTGTAAAATGACCTATTAGGGATGCTCTAAGTGAGCCGAAATCAGGTCGCGAGGGGACTGATTTTCAGGGTCTAACCATAGGCCTGCAGATGTGCTAATGTGTGGGCCTGACAGGGAGGCTAATCGCAGATTAACCTGAACTGGACTTGGGCCATACTTGGGCCTGGCATATAGGTTCAAGCTGGGCCTGAAAGAAGAGACAGCAGGTGGACTGAAGGTGACCCATGCAGGAGGCCGAACAGTGGCTGTTCATGGGCCTGGATTGGGGCCTGCGCAGGTGGTTTCAGATGTGCTGGAACCTGGTCACAAGGGAACCGACTAAGGGTCTGGACAGGGTTCTGTTATTGGGCCGAACAGGGTTTGCAGCGGGCTATCAGGAAGATGAGGCAGTAAAATCCCATTTCAGACCTGCATTACTTTATTTTTTTGTTTATGAAAGAGTTTTGCTCATTTGATTTTTGGTGGTTTGCATCTGATCGGGCACATTGGGCTGCCAATCGGTGCCCACTTCATGCATCAAATTGACTTTGAACTTCATTTTATTGAAATATGAGTGAGGTACATTGGTGTGAAATATGATTGATCCTTCCCCCAATATAGGTTTATCTCCACTACTTTAGAAAAATTTTGGCATTATGACGGTATGCCAACCATTTTTCCAACTTAGTGAAAATTTACCCATCCAAAATAGCCAGCCTTAGCTTAGCCATATTGGGGGAAGGAACCGCTGGCTACGGGAGCATGCCCGCGCCACCGTCCGGATCGACATTCCGGGGCGGACCCGGGGGGAGTCGTCCAAGGTTGGAGTCCCCGCGAAGGGTGGATCTCCTTAATTTAATGTAGCTTTCGCATTCTGAATTTTTTATTTTGTTCATTTCTTTGAAACATAGGCCATGGAGGCCGGTTTAATTCCATCGGCATTCCGAGCCGGTCTTCAATCTTCATAGGCCGGCCGGGCCTATCTTGGGCTGTCCTTGGGCCGGAAGGGCCTGCTTGGAAGCTGCTGCTCTGCTGGCTCTGCTTGGCTGGGCCGGCTTGGAAGGCCACCCGGCTATGCCCTTGGCCCGTCGGACGGTTTCCAAGGGGTGCCGGGCCGTCACCTTCCAGCCGGCCCACTTCTGGCTGCTGCCTTCTTGCTTGGGCCTCTCTGGACCGCTGCCTTCTCAATAAGCCACAGAGGGGTGTTTTGGCATGGCTCTGAGTGGGCCGAAATGGGCCTACAGGGAGGCACTTCGGACTCTGGTTGGGGCCTGATTGGAGGGACTGAACAGGCCTGTACAGAGGGTAACATGGCCGGACCTGGATCTGGTCTTTGGAGACCGGTCAGGGGGGCTGTGGGGTCTGTGTGATGGGCCTGTCAAATGGGCTTGCTTGGGGGCCGGAACTGGGTCACAAGGGGACCTGCTTTGGGCCTGAATTGGATGCCGGGACATGGCCCTGAATTGGGGTGCGCAGACAGCTAGGAGATGACCTGTTAAAGGGGGTGCTCAATGGGCCAAAACAGGTGCAGCTCGGGGAGGATTTGAGTGGGCTGCAAGAGGGCTGAAGATGGGCCAGGATGAGGCTTGTTTCAGGCCTATAGAGTGTGTTCAGTTAGGCCACATGGGGGCTTGAGTTTGGCTGCGAGGAGGGCAGGCAAATGGGCAGGCTTATGGGCTCTTTTGGGCCTGCGTAGGGTTTACTAGGTGGGCTGCAAATGGCCTATGCTGGGGGTCGGACAAGGCTAGGATTGGACCAGCAGATGGCCTGCTTTAGGGGCCTGAACATGGGCTGATTATGGGCCTGGAACAGGGGTCAGGCCATGGGTTCGCAGGAGGGCCTGTACATGGGCCTGATCATGGGTCGGCCATGAGCTGGAATAGGCCTGCGCAAGGGAGTTTTCAGAGGGTTTGATCTGGGTCCGAACATGGGCTATACAGGCTGATCCCTACAGGCCTACGAAGGGCAGGAGATGGGCCTGGAATAAGCAAAAGAAGGCCCCTTCAAGGGGCTGTATGGCGCACCCAGCAGTTCTCTTTACCTTTTTTTTCTTTCCTTCTTCTCCTTCCTTCCCTCTGGCGGCAGCAGCAGGTGCAGTGGGCAGCAGGTGCACAGTGGGCAGCAGGCGCAGTGGGCAGCAGGTGCACAGTGGGCAGCAGGTGCAGTGGACAAACTGGCAGCCTATCGGCGTCTGAAGCAGCCCCTCTCATTTGTGCGCACCCCTCTCCCTTTTATAGAGAGTGAAGAGGGCAGATGAAGAGCCAGCAGGTGTGTGTACGTAGGTGACCCTTGGCCTCCCCAACTCTTTGAATTCCCACCAGTCTTCAATATTGGACTGACCCTTGGTATCTCCCACGTAGGCTGGCCTCATTGGCTTCCCCCCTCCAATTAATAGGTCAAGGAGGAGGTGGCAGGTTATGTGCGTACAAGGCTTGCTGAGGTGGCAAAACTGGGCCTGTTTTTCAATGGCTGCGGCCCACTTCTTCCCTCTCTTATGGGCCTGTACGTAGGTGAGTTATAGGAGCTGGAATTCAGTTAATTAAATTAAGAAAGACTGGGCCAGCTGGAATTTGTGCCAATGGGCCCAATTCAGGACCTGTTTTGGGTCCTGATTTGACCCAATTGAGGGTCGGTCCAGCCTGAAATTGGCCTGAACCTATTCTTTTTTTTGCTGTCCCCCTCCTGTTTTTTTTTTTCTGAAAATTCTGACGCCAACAAACACCATACTACCCGGCTCAGCTCGTTTGTAGGCCTAAGGCAACCGAGGCGTGAGGCAAATGCCTCAGCCTTATCAGATCAGGGCCAAGCCCAGATCCAATTAACTTAAACCCCTTAAGCCCCTCTCGCCGTCTCTCTCCCCCACCTGACACTGAGCCCTCTACCACAAGAAGAAGACTGCAGCGCCATCGCCAATCGCCAAAGTCAACCTCCCCGTCGTCGCCTTCTTTTGACAAAGAAACCGTCCAAACCGTATGAGGAGCTGCCCAACAGGTCAATTTTAGGGTTTTGATGTTTTTTTATTTCATCATTTTGTCTTAGTTTTTTTTTTGTTATCATTTTTCTTCTAATACAAGAACCTTATTATATGTTTTAGTTTGTTCTTTCTTGTTATAAATTGTTGGATGACCAGACTTAGATGGAAAATGTGCGTTCTTTCAATTTTTCATTTTTTTACATTGTAAATGTGATTCAATTATTTTTATTAGCACACTGGCAAGGTGGAGAAGGCAGAAGTTTTGTTAATCGAGATTGAAAAAATTATCAAATTCGGACTTTTTCGAAAAGGTATAATTTCTATTTTTATCATTTTTTCGAATGTACTTTTTATTTTGTTATAGTTCAACTTATTAGTTTAATATGTTCATATATACTTCTTCCATTAGTTTAATTTAGTCAGACAACATGTTTATTATTTTTTCGGAATTGTTTTGCTTGTTTTTTTCTATTTTAGTTTAAATTTGATTTTTGTTATTGTTGTTGATGTTAGCTAGTTAAATTGTCGGACAGCATGTTAATTATTTTTTTCTAATTTTCTTCTATTTTAGTTATTAAGTCCTCTTAGCTAGAAAGATGTCAATATATGACATGTTTAGTACGTTCATATGTTGTATTATTTTAGTTTAAATCTGATTTTTTTATTGTGGTTGATGTTAGTTAGCATCGTTAAAAAGTCAGACAACATGTTAATTTTTTTAAAATTTTTTTATTTTAGTTATTAAGTCCTCTTAGCCAGAAATGTGTCAATATATGTCATATGTTTAGTATGTTCATATATTGTTATATATTGTATTTATTTAGTTTAAATCTGATTTTTTTGTTGTCGACGTTAGTTAGCATCGTTAGAATATCGGACATGTTAATTTTTTTTTATTCTTTTATGTTCTTTATTGTTGTTAACGGACTTGATGTTTGTTTATTTTTTATAACAATGTCTAAAATCGTGGAACAAGATCATGCTTCAGTGACGGGTCAAACACCCAAACGATTTCAACGGGTCACATGATTGCAAGATATCCTCCTAAATCGAAAAATGTTGATTAGAAATAAAGAATTTTGGTGGATCCGAAAAATAGGAATCTTGTTAAATGTTCATTTTATAACAAGGATTGCAAATGTGAGAAACAAAGAATGAAGCAACAAATAGTCGGTCTATCCACCAATGTCACAAGTTGCAAGAAGACTACACCGGAGACAAGGATTAAGCAACATATGGAGCGAGCCAAACAAGCTCGCTTTGAAAAGGTTACGGTGATAATGGAGATTGAAGGAAGAGATAATCTTCTGGAATGAATGCTCCACAGGCAAGCATGGAAGCCGAAGACACATTAGTTGTTTGTGATCAAGCATTCTTGCCTCCTCGTTTGAGTAGTTTGAATAGTACATTTAAATAATTTTCAGATCATGTTAGAGACTATTGGTCAATTTGGCCCAAGTTTGAAAGATGTATTGTATCAAAAAGTTCGTGAAACTTTGTTTGGGAAAGAGATTCAAACAACTCTGGAATTAATCGAAAAAGAAAAAAGTAGTTGGTTGAAATACATATGCATTATCATGTCTGATGCCTAGACAGATAGAAGGGGGAGGACATTGATAAATTTGTAATCAACACACCTCCCAACACAATGTTTCTAAAATCAATAGATGCATCTTCACAAGTCAAAGATGCAAGATTGTTGGTTAATTTGTTGGACAAAGTTTTGGTTGAAGTTTGAGAGAAAAATGTTATTTAAATTGTAACGGATAATGTGGCTAGTTACGTGGCTGCAGAGAAAATTTGATGACCATACAATCTCATTTGTTTTAGACATCATGTGCGGCCCATTGTATTGATTTGACGTTGAAAGATAACTCTAAATTGTCGGGCATTAAGTCCCTAATTAAATATGCCAAGTATGTGACGACATTTATTTATGGTCATACAAAGGTTCTTCTCATAGAAGAAGTTTACCAAAGAAAGAAAATTTGGGTAGGACAACGGTCACAAGGTAATATCTCAAGTTGAAACTTGTTTTATGATGTTTCATTTCGATTTGTGAATTATGACCGTCGATAACATTTTTTTTGCAAGGTTTGCAACAAACTACCTTAATCTAGAGAGCCTACACAATTTAAAGGCTAAATTAAGACGGATGTTCACATGTGAAGATTGGACTACCTAACAACCGATGGACTAGGCAAACTGAGGAAAAAAAGTCATGTGATATCATTCTAAAAATAACATTTTGGAGAGGTATGTCCTACGCTCTATCAATTTTCAAGTCTCTTGTAATTGTCCTACACCTATTGGATGGTGAGAAACCGGCAATGACCTACATTTATGAAGCAATGGACCGGGCAAAACAAGGAATTAAGAGTGCCTTGGATGATAACTTTGACAAATATGGCCCAATTTGAGACATTATTGATAGGAGGTGGGACAATCAACTTCATCGTCCATTACATGCAATGGGATATTATCATAACCCCCAATTCTTCGACTCAAATCCGGATGTTGAGAGTGATAGAAATATAAAACAAGGACTATGATACGATTAAGGCTAATTAAAAGTCCTGATGAGCAATATTTGATTACCAAGTAACTAAATACATACAAAGATGATGAGGACCTATTTAGCAAAGATATGGCCATTAAATAAAAAAAACATCCATTCTAGGTTGAACTTTTACAACTTTTCATTACTACATTTCACATTATTGTTTTTTATTTGATTCATTATCAATTTTATTTTAACAAATTGGTGGAAGGATTGGGGCAGCAAGGTTCCCTAATTGCAAAGATTCGTCATCAGAATTTTAAGCCTCACTTGTAGCATCTAGTTGTAAACGCAACTGGAGTACCTTTGAACAAGTATGCACTATTAATAGTATTTACTTTTTAACCGTTTCATTTGAAATTTTAAAGTGATTTTCGGCCTTATAATACGAGTGCACGCAAAGAAACGAAATAGATTAGAACAAAAGAGGCTAAATGATGTTGTCTATGTCCAATACAATCAAAGACTTCGAGATCGTCATTTTAGGATGGAGAAGTCCAATCATGATTCTATTTTGTTGGATGATTCGATGAGGCCGACGAGTGGATTACTAGAGATGAGAAGGACTATGCGCATGAAGGAGATGACCTCACATGGAGGGAAGTTGAGCCAACAACAGACGTCAAAGAAGAGGAAGATCCATCCACCAGAGCAGAGACCTCTAAAAGACAAAGACTTGAGAGGGGAAAGAGTGTGGCCATCAATGAAGATATCTTAAAATCTGATGGGGAAATTCATGTTCATCTTACCGATGAGTCTTTTGACTAATATTTCTTTTAAACGGATGGGGACACTAGTTAAATGTACTTTTTAATGGTGTTTTGAACTAGTGGTTATTTATATACTTCTATACTTATTTTACAATTATTGTTCAAATGTTCTCTACTTGATCTATTACATTTTCTTTTATTGTAATGTATTCATTTTTCTAACATGCTGGTAGAAATGAAATGGAAAAGGTACATCGTTAAACTTATTTTTCATATATTCATCTTATGCATTTTTAATATAATTTCTCTTGTTTTTTGTATTTTCCTCATTTTTAAATAATTATTTCTACATTTTTAGACATTTTCTAGATTTCTATGATTTTTCATATATTTTTAGATATATTTCCCACATTTTGATATATATTTCCTACATTTATGATGTATTTCTTGCATTGTTCAATATATTTCCAACTTTTTATATTGTTTACTTTGAAAATAAGTACAATAATGATGTAACCTCAAATTTAAAGATTTGATATCTTTTGTTTTGGAAATTCATTCTTCTTTTGAATTTGAAATAGACCTTAGCATTGACTTCTTAGGAAAATAGATGGTATTCCATAAAAGTACTAACTATGGTCAAAATTATATGTTGAGGTTGTTAGGTTCTTTGAAAATTTGTTTTGACATCTCCCCGTCGGATGGTGCGAAGATCCGACGTTAATTACATCGAGATTACTCGAAAACCCTTGATTAAGCGTCATAGCAATCCATGAAAGTAGAAGACATGCATCCACAATAAACATTCACACAAATATAGGAGAAAACAACTCCATGAGCTTGATGAAAGGCAAGCAATTAATTTGGTTTTAAGTTTGGTTTAAATTAAATTGATTTGAATTGAATTGATTAAAATTGATTTGAGTTAAAAGTTGTTTATGGATTGATTTAATTTCAGTTTGTTTTAGACTTGTTTCGTTAAGGTTAATTTGTTTTAAAGTTTGATTTAAGAAATTGATTTGAATTGAGTGAAATTACTTTAAATTTGTTCAAGTCAGATTTGGCTTGAAATGAAGTTCGTTTGGTTTTTCTATTTGATTTGAAATTAACCTGAGCTTAATTTAAGAGTTGGATTTGAATTGAACTTTGATTAATGCTTCCGAATTTTCTTTGAAATTTACAGAGTGACTTATCATTTGATTTCTTGTTGGAGTTAAATAGAATTTGCTGGTTGTATTTGGAACAAGTAGGGGGCTGCTGTACAGATTCGGGGAGGTTTACAGTTTCTGGATTTAGGATTATGCACCCTTTTTTTTTAGACTTTCAGATTTCAGACCTTGGAGTTCAGATTTTGCATCTTTGAAATGTAGATTTCAGATTCTACATATTTCAAATTTTTACACATGTTTTAGATTCTAAATCTCCAGATTTCAGACTTCTGGATTTTGTTTTAGATGGGTTTTGACATGTTTTGAGTGTTGCTTATTTAGTTTTTTCTTGGAATTGATTTTTGTTGTTTATTTGGGTGGGGTTCGGTGCATTTTAAGATTTGTTTTAATTCTGTTTTCTGGTTGAGTTCACAGATTTAATTGAAATCTGATTTTGTTTTGGTAGATTTTGTTTGAAATCTGATTTCAGTTTGATTTTGCTTCAAAACCAGTTCAATCTTGTTAAAGATCGGTTGTTTGTTGAACCGAGATGAGTTGAGTTTCAGATTTTGTTTAGTTCTATTTTTGGTTTGAATTTGCAGATTTTGTTTTCTTTTTTTTGGTTTTTTCGTTTGAATTTCCAGATTGATTTTGAAATAGATTTTATTTTGGTTTTGCGGTTTGCATCGCCTCCGACCCATCGGGCCACTTTGAATGCCCGGAATCAAACATCTCAAGTCGACATTGGAGTCGCTTCATTTCATTGAAAGATGGGGTGAAGTACATCGGTGTACAATGTGATTGATCCCTCCCCCAATGTAGGTTTATCTTCACTACTTTGGAAAAATTTTGACATTATGACGACATGCCGGCTATTTTTCCAACTTAGTGAAAATTTACCCATCCAAAATAGCCAGCCTTAGCTTAGCCATATTGGGGGAAGGATCGACGGCTACGGGATTCATGCCCGTGCCTCCGTCCGGGTCACCAGCTACGGGATGCATGCCCGCGCCTCCGCCCAAGGTGGAGTTCCCCGCTATGGGTAAATCTCCTTAATTTAATGTTGCTTTCGCATTTCTGATTTTTTATTTGTTAATTTTCTGAAGGCCACTTCGGGCCGGTTCATTCTTTCGGCGTTCAAAGCCGGGCTTCAATTTTCATAGGCTCAACGGGCCTGCTTTGAACAGCTTCGGGCCGGAAGGGCCTGCTGGAAATTCTGCTGCCTTGCTGGAGCTTCTTGATGGAACCGGCTTGGAAGGCCACCCGGCTATGCCCTTGGCCCGTCGTGCGGTTTCCAATGGGTGCCGGGCCATCACCTTCAAGCCGGTCCGCTGCCTTGCTGGAGTACGGCTTCTGCAGAACCTGTTTTGGAGCACTTCCCCTTTTGCTGTGGCGGCAGAACCATGGGCCAAGGATGGGCTGAGAAATGACCTGCTTTAAGGGGCCTGTTTGGGGCTGTACAAAGGACAGCTTGGAGGCCTGACTTTGGGCTGCGCAAAGGGCTATTGGATGGCCTGGTTTTGGGCCTATTTAGGGGTTGTTTAAAGGGGATAAGAACAAGGGGCTTGAGGATCTGCCCGGAGTAGACTTGGGCCATCGTGCGGTCTCCAAGAATCCCCGGGTCATCCACCCTCACCTAGGGCTCTAATAGGTTCCACAAAGGGGCTGTTCTAGGACCTGATTTGGGGTCGGTTTGATGGGCCACAAAGGAGGTGATCAGGTGGCCTTAGTTAGGCCGAGAGTAGGCCTGCACAAGGGGCATTTTTTGGGCCTGGTTTGAGACCGAATTGGGGCCTATTTGAGTGGGCTCAGGTGGGCCGGAATGGGTCTGGCGAGGGCCTGGCTTGGAGCCGGTTTTGGGGTCCTGGTTTGGGTCTGAACAAGGGATAATCCGAGGTTTGCAGGGGCCTGGTTTGGAGACCTGTGTAGAGGGTCGGATATGGGCTGTATATGGGCCTGTTTAGGATCTGTTTGGGGTGCCTCTAGATGAGCGGAACAGGTGACCAGAGTGAGGAGGGGTGCGACCTGTTTAGGGACAGCATGAGGGGGGGGCCAAAACAGGTCCTGTTTGGTGTGTTTTAAAGGGGGCCGAACGGGGTGCTTGTTTTGGGCTCCTGTGGAGGGAGATTTCGGCTGAACCAAGTGGGCCTGCAGGAGGCTAAGAATGGGCTACTTGGGAGGCCGGATATGGGCTTGCGCCAGGACCTGTTTGGGGTATATTTTGGCTGAGCAAAGGCCAGCCGAGGAGGACTACCCAAGGACTACTTTGAGTCGACCAGGCCATTAGGGGAGGTTAAGTAGATGAAGAAAGAGAAAGGGATGAGAGGGGACGCCCTTATAGGGCTACATATCCATAATATTCACCCACCTGTTCTCCTTCCTTCTCCTTCTCTACTGGTCGCAGGTGGTAGAAGCAGGTGCAGCAGCAGGGGGGCAGTAGCAGGTGGCAGAATGGCAGCCTGTTGGTGCGCCAAGCTTCCTCCTCCCCTTTTCTTCTTCTCCTTGGTCGCAGGCAGCAGCAGGGACAGCAGCAGGGACAGCAGCCTGTCGGCGTCCAAAGACAGTCTCAAAAGACCTCTTCCTGCAAGAGGAAGGGACACCGGAGGAAGCCCTTCTCCTTCTCCTTCTTCTCTTCTTTCTCTTTTCTTCTTCTGGCCGCAGGTGGCAGCAGCAGGTGCAGTGGGAGGGCGCAGCAGACTTGCAGCCTGTCGGCGTCCAGAGGCTTACCCCCAAATGCTGGTGCGCACCCCTCCTTTTATAGGGGCTGGAGGGGAGGTGAAGGGTCAGCAGGGGCTGCGCATGGGCCTGGGTTGGTGCGCAGGTCCCTTGGCCTCCCCCCATGCAGCCAGTGCATTTAATTGGCTGCCTCCTCTTCCTCCCCCTTTCTTGGGCTGACTGCAGGGCTGGGTTGGCTGCATGGTGCGGCTGGTGGCTGAGGTGACAGGTGGTGCGTAGGCCTTTTGGCCTCCCCCCATGCAGCCATGAAAACTCATCAAATTTAAAAATCCCAAATCTGAAAACTCATCAAATCCCCAAGTCAAATTAAAAATCCCCAAATAACATCAAATCTGAAGGACAAGAAGTTGAGTAGGAAGAAAATCAAAACACCCCAAGAGAGTAAAACGTTAAAGAAAAAAAATCAAACTTAAAACAAACCCCAAAAGATAAAACACACCAAGTCTTAATCAAGTCCAAAAAAATTTCTAAACAAAACACATCATAAATAAAACTCATATCAAATCAAACTAAATTTAAAATACCAAGTTTGCATTGTGATAAGGTTATGGGACCATAACTCAAACATGTTTATTTTTGTGAATGTATGTCTTCTATACATGAATACTATGACGGTTGATCAAAGGGTATTCGAGTGTTTGCACAATGTAATTAACACTGGAACATCGCAAGTCCGGTAGGAAGAGGTCAAAAGAAATTTTCAAACAACACAAAAAAATAAAAATGTGGTACATGTGGTTTAAGTGACATGGTAATCCCTACGTCAACGCTTAGAATATATGTGGTACCACACTAAGATAGCTATACACCTATAGAATATCACCTATTTCCATAGTCGTCAAAGCTAAACAAAAATCAAAATTCTATTCCAAAAAATAAACATGAATTTTCTTAAAAAAAGTTTTGAGGTTACATCACCCACTTAACCATGTCGTATGCTTTCTCGAAATCTAACTTCAAAAGTACGTATTCTCTAGGTCTCATCTTCTAGTCATGAAGGCATTCATGAGCAGCCATGAAGTTTTCCAAGATGTATCTACCTAGAATAAAAGCAGTCCAAAAAGAAAAGGTAAGTTTATCAATGTATGTACTCAGCCTGGAAGCAAGGACCTTGGTGAAAACTTTGTATCTGCAATTGAGAAGTTTAATTGGTATAAAATCGTTAATGTCCTCCACACTTTCCGTCTTAAGTATCAGGATCAGCATGCTCGAATCAAGGTATATAATGTTTTCTTCGAGCTCTCTGATCATGGTCATAAAATCCTCCATGTCCCAACAGTAGGAGTAAAACCCAATGGAGAAACCATCGGGCCTTGGAGCTTTGTAAGGATCCATCTCCTTGATGGTATCAAGAACCTCATGTTTAGTAAGCTAGCAGGTAAGAGACTCCGCTTCAGCTACATCAAGTTTCTTGGGCATGATGAAGTTAATAATAGGACTCCAACACTTTTCTTCCGTGAAAAGATGTCTATGAAAGTTTGTAGCTTGAAGACCGATCTACTCAGTCCCTTCGTAGTCATACTCGCTAATTCTTAACTTATGAAGTGTGTTCTTCTTTCCGATGGAAGCCTGAGTATAAAAGAACTTGGTATTCTTGTCACCTTCCTTCAACCAAACCTCCTTAGACCTTTGTTTCCATTTGATTTCCTATCGAAGACACCATTCTTACTTTATCTTAAGCTATTCCATTCATCCTTCTATTCACCTAAAAGAAACCAGCATCATTCAATTTTTCAAAGCGATCAAGCTTGAATATCCAATCATTCCCAGTACCAGCTGAAGTATTGAACAATGTTCTAGCCCACCCCATCAGTTGCTTATTTCTTCTATATCCAATTGCTTCTTGCATACAAAAGGTACTTCCTCTAAGAAATGGTGGGCCCTACCCCAAAGTAGAAGAAGAGTTGATATGTACTATAGCTACTTTTATAACATAATATGGAGTATCCATGATTTGTGAAAATGTTTGCTTCATCGTGGAACTATGAAAATGTTACACTTCACATGTAAAAAATATAAATAATGACCCGAAGAAAAAAAGAAACAAGAAAAGCTTGATATTCAAGAGATGCTTTACAATCTTTGACAATTTAAAATAAAGAATACAAATCATTAAAAAGAAGAAAAGAACCCAGAGCTTTCTTGAACTTGTTATAACTTTTTCTTGTGCATTTAATTTGAATTTTTTATTTAAGCATGAAACAGACTAACATTTTTAAGATGGATACAATGAATTTTTTTTAGCATTTATTTGACTGATATTTAGTGCACTAATGAATCATGTCATGTTTTTAGTAGCAATCTTAAGAACACGGCAGGCACTAGTTCAAGTAATAAGGTGGGTACTAGGCCCGTACATGAAAAGGTGTAAAAGATAATACAAGTAAATGTAAAATATCTCAGCTCCTTTCCACTCATCACCAAGGATTGTCGTTTCGGATCTCGGCTTTGTCTCGGAAGCGTGAAAGAGAAGAGATCTCGTGAGATTCTCGGAAAAATCTCGGGAGATCGGATCTCGGATTTCATTTATGCAAGGTATACTTTACCCAATGATTGTCATCTCACATCTATATTTTATCTCACGGAGATTGAAGATAAAATATCTCGAAAAATCTCAAGGGATTAGATCTTAGAAATACCAATCAATGTGCATGTTTAAATGTAGAATGTCATATAATCTATTTAAAAAGGACAATAAAACTCATTAAATATTAAAATAAGTCATGAGAGAATTAAAAGTGTAATACAGAGATGGTGAACTATTGTTAGCATGAGACATACAAAGGATCTTATGTCAGACCAAAGTTTCATCTTGAACAATATGGATAGGAGATTGATAACATTTTGGGTCAATTGTACATATATAGTCATTAAAATATTAAGTTATGAAATTTTATCAAACAATAATGCTTAGATGAATATTTGGATGGATTTCATGATAAAATTGGCAATATAAGAAGAAAACTTAACAAGATCATTTAACAAGTTGGGGATAATAATAGACGGAGAAGATCAAGGTATCACAGGTACTACATAGATATTCTCGTTTCGGCGATCTCGTTTCTCGGACGCACCGAAGAAAAGAGATTCTCGGGAGATCTCGAGAGATTCTCGGGAGATCGCATTCCATGCTCATCACATTGTGCTATTACATCAGACAGTTCGGTTATTACATTAGATGGCTCAGTAACTTTCATTACCAAAACTTCTTTTCTTATTCTGCAACAAATTGCTAATATCATGAAAATGTTTGGATTAGCACTTAAGTTCCAAAATACAACATGAGCCCAAGATACAAGCATGCCACATGTCAAAATCAATTAAGCAAAGCACTTACCAGGCGATTCACATCAAATACACCTACACTTTTCTCTGACCCCTTTGCTAAGAATATTTCATTTGTCAGAGGTTTCTCGCACTCCACCAAAAAGTTGTGGATTTCAATGGGCCGGAAAAACCAAAGAATCTTCACCCCTCTTCTTTGACCAGGCTGCTCCCAAATCTTAACAATCTTGCCGATATGCGGCTCTGGCTCATCTTCTTGGAAAAGGTAAACACAGTCATATAAAGAGTACTTTTGTCCATCATACGTAAAAGAACCATAAAACTGTGCATTCTTGTTTTTCGCTTGCCCTCTCTTTTCACCCCAGGCGAATTCGACAGATTGTTTCTCCGCGTCCTCCGGTTCAGACATAACTCGCAGATTAAAAGGTAGCCGATACTCAAAGGGCTAATTTCAAAACACCGATGAGGAAAAGAAACGACAACAATGATAAAAGGATTTCAGGAGCCAGAAAAAAAAAGTGAAGACGGTGGAACAAATACCAAGGTTCAAAGGAATAACAGAAAAAAAAAACACTCTAGACGAAGCAGGGTACCAGTTTTTCGAATGGGTCCGTAGAAGAGAGGAAGGGAGATACTGTAAAAGGTGGAGGAGGGAAGGAAAATGGCAAATACCTCACATAAACCCTGACAAGCAAACAATCAGAAGAGAGAGAGAGAGAGGAGGGGGCTTTCTTGGAGCGGGAGCGAGAAATTGCTGGAAGTCTCACACTGTTAGCTGAAAGCAAGAGAAACCCTAGAAGCGCTGACAATATGAAATACTAGAATGTGAGAAGTAGGAGGAGGAAAGAACCAGTGCGGCGTTCTCAGAAAGAGGCAAAGGTCCCCGAACGCGGAGCAAAAACGGGAGCCTGCGCAGAGCAGCGGTAGACAGCGAGACCAGGCGGAGGTTCCGGCGCTGCGGTCACCGCTGGGG
The DNA here is from genome assembly GCA_036172225.1 of Cryptocoryne crispatula var. balansae. NCBI lineage: Eukaryota > Viridiplantae > Streptophyta > Magnoliopsida > Alismatales > Araceae > Cryptocoryne > Cryptocoryne crispatula. The sequence goes on along the minus strand of CM069930.1, from coordinate 6,221,101 downwards.
CGGAGTTGCCGCTGGCCGGAATCGCGGAGAGTTGGGAGTTCACCTACCTACACTACGGCGAGAGGGAAAATCATCAAAAAAAAAAGAGCTACGGCGAGCGGTTTCTGTCGTAAGAACTTAGCAGGTGGCTTGGTTATAGCGCTGCTCTCCGGGGTGCCGGTGGGGGCAGAGATGGGATTCGAGAGATATTTAACGGGGTGTTTGATTGTATGATAATTTTTCGTACATTTTCGTGATAAAAAATTGTATTAAAATAAAAAGTAAACCAACTCATGACATAAAATTATCATGTTCGGAGGGATGTGATTACAAAAAAGAGTAACCACCGCACATGACCAAATAAAGTGGGAGACCACAAGAAAAAAGAAAGAGGTGAGACTCTCTTTTTTGTTTAAGAAGAAAATCACTTTTAAAACATAAAATTGTCATGGTTGTCAAACACCACTTTTAACAAGTTTTCTTAAAATTTTTAAAAATTAAAATAAAAACCTCAATTATCATGCAACCAAACACCCCATAAGTGTAATCTTGGAAATCAAACCATCCGGTAATAAGAGGCAAAGCCCCATTTGACTAAAGAAGGGGCTATAATAAAATTTATACTACAAGAAAGGGTGTATGGGTAAACAATACACTTTTATATCATTTCGGCGACAAACATTATATTAAAATAAAATCTTGGCGGGGGCAGAGATGGGATTCCAGCGATATTTAAAAGTAATCTTGGAAATCAAACCATCCGGTAATAAAAGGCAAAGCCCAATTTGACTAAAGAATGGGTTATAATAAAATTTATACTATAAGAAAGGGTCTTTGGTTGAACAATACACTTTTATATCATTTTGGCGACAAACATTATATTAAAATAAAATCTTGGCGGGGGCAGAGATGGGATTCGAGAGATATTTAAGACTTGAGAGTAATCTTGGAAATCAAACCATCCGGTAATAAAAGGCAAAGCCCAATTTGGCTAAAGAATGGGTTATAATAAAATTTATACTATAAGAAAGGGCCTTCCCTGCAGGGGCGGGGGGGTCATCCTGTGGGGTTCGAGTGCTTGCCGGAGCACTCGAACCCTCGCCGGTGCGCAGTGCGGCGCACTCCTGGCCACTGTGCCATGTTCAAAAAAAAAATATCATTTTGGCGACAAACATTATATTAAAATAAAATCTTGGCGGGGGGCAGAGATGGGATTCGAGAGATATTTAAGACTTGAGAGTAATCTTGGAAATCAAACCATCCGGTAATAAAAGGCAAAGCCCAATTTGGCTAAAAAATGGGTTATAATAAAATGTATACTACAAGAAAGGGTGTTTGGTTGAACCATACACTTATATCATTTTGGCGATAAACATTATATTAAAATAAAATGTGAGATAACTAATGGTATAAAAGTGTTATGTTTGAAAAGATGTGATGACAAAAATAAGTGTGGTATCGTATATTATTAAAAAATGTCAAAAACACAAAATAAAAAGGTGAAAGTCTTTTTATCTAAGAAACAAAAATAAATATATAAATTCATAATAGTTATCAAACATTTATTTTAACAAATTATTATAAAATATAAAATTATAACAAAAAAACTCAACCTATCACTCGACCAAACACCCCACGAGAAGTTGTATAAAATGTTAACTATATATGAAAGAATTGTAACAAAGAAAAGTTATTTCACTTGATTTAAATCAGTTTTAATATTGATACATGATATAATAAAGTGCTTGGATACTAATATTAGTTTTAAATTTGATAGCTCCAAAAGATCTAAAATCAATACAAGTTTCGACTTGTATGAAAATCAATACTCTTCTCCACGAAACTCTTGATGCAAAGCCGCCTCCACCGAGATGAAGCTCTCTCCACCACGAAGGGAAGCACTCTGCCGCGAATGCAAAGCCTCTCCTCGCGGAAGGTCATGCCCTCTCCTCCATCGGTGAACCCCTCTTACCCTCTTCTCTCTTTCGTAAGGAATGGTCCTACAATATTGGGTACAGTAGAAGTGACGATTCTTATTCGATTTAATATACACTCGACTAAATATGTATATTTAAATAATTAAAGTATAAGTATTAATAATTCGACCATATCCTCGAAATAAAATTTAATGCGAGGTCAATCGAACTTGGATCAATGAGTTCCGCAAACAACTTAAAATTAGAGTTTCAAAGATGAGTATAGGTCGCGTTTGATTTCTATAAACGATTCGACGTCGACTTTGAACTCTGGCATAGATCGAACTTGAGTCGAGATGATGATGATATTAGAGTTGAGTTCGAACTCGTAGACTCGATTAAGTAACGGCCGGCTTTGAATAAGAGCTCGAGCCCATATTTAAACTCTCAGAAAAAAAAAGACAAGAGTACGAACAATATATATATATATTTTTTTTGAACATACGAACAATATATATACTACTCATCATTTGCACTTTTGTCCATCGGCCTCTCGGCAGCCACCGGCTTCTCTTCCGAGCTCTATGAATAAGAAGGTCCCCTGAAGCTTCTACTCCAACTCGGAGGCAAGCAAGCGATATATATATATCTAATCTAACTTAATATAAGAAGCGGGAGTGCCAATTTTTCGTCCTCCCATTTTTAACCATCCGATTTTTCCCCTATTTTTTTTCAGCCGTCCAAACATTTTTCAGGTCCACCCTCCTTCGACCGTCTGATTTCCCCCTGTAATTTTCAGCCGTCCGAGCGTCCGATCGATCCAACGTTCGACCGTTCAGAATGTTTATCTGGGAGCTACATCGCGAGTGTTCTCCTCTGAGTAGAATCCCTCTTCCCGTGCGCGATCTTCTTTCGCCCTCGCCTCCTCATCCGACAGCGTCCGCTCTAGAGAAGCCCTCCCATCCGCATCGTTTGCCGACAATGATGCTCTCTTTCCTCCCTCATCCGACGCCGTCTGCTCCCTTTGGTAACTCCCCTCCCGCCCTCAAACTCTACTATGTGTCCTTCCGCCGCCAAGCTACCGAAGCCGATAAACCCGCCACCAAGCCACCGAACGGACCCTTTCAGACTCCTTCCTTGATCATGCCTCTATTCCTTCGACCTCAATCCCAACTTGCAAACCCTGTTTCTTTCCTAAATCATACGCCTTCTGCCGTCAAGCTGTCGAAGCCGATAAACACGCCTCCAAGCGGCCGAGCGGACCCTTTTGGACTCCTTCCTTTATCATGCCTCTTATTCCTCCGACCTCAATCCCGACTTGCAAACCATGCTCTTTTTCTAAATAATACAACCATCGGAGGATACTATATGAGTCCGGATATCTATGGGACTGAGTCGAGGTAAGCAACCTTGCCGTAAACAACCATCCTCCTCTATTCCGACTCTTATTTACGTACTAACCAACCAATTTCTCCACCATCACTACTCCGTTTAGTTACCTTGTTACGTTTTCGATTCTTCCTTCATCTCGACTCTCTTTATACCGTCAACTGTTGTTGTTGGAAGAACGCTGGGCACTTACTTGCACGTGACCTTGTTCATTGGTATTCTTCTTCGTCTTTGCCAGGCAGTTTGATTAACGATATTGGGTTTATTTGTTTTCATAGTGTGTTTGATATTGATGTACAAACCATCGCATGGTGTTTAGCTATTAATAATTTTTGATTTTATTGATGTACAAACCAGAACGTGCTGAAGCTGAGGTTATGGAGTGCGCATTCATAATTGGGTTGCCAAAGTTTAAGGTATATATGTTAGCTGTTATGTACTCAAGAAGATGAGATGCCACCAATTGGGTTGGATTGACATCAACTTCAATTTTATAATACATTATTAGTATTTATGGATCTTTATTTTATTTTATTTTTCGTTCTAAGAGTATCAACGGAAGAATCTTGTTTAATTCTACATGAGGCACAATAATTCTTTGCACTACAGCAGAAACCATACACTTATCCTTCTCTATCAATTTTCTTGTTTAATGTTTTCTCCTTTTTATGCTGTCTGCTTGAGTGAAATTTTCCATTCCTTAACATGTGATAATGCTGATGTCTGTTACATCTATTCTTTAGGATCTTATTTACTTTATTTGTTCTTTAGATGGATTCCATGTCAATTTTTTGCTGCATTTCTGATATCTAATTTTTTTTTAAATTTCTATGCTAAAATTTTTAAGCACGAATATGCTTGTATTCTTTTTGTTATAGGTCACAGAATCTTTCTGAATATGTTGTTTTATATGCATGTGGATGTGTTTGTAACTTTGTTTCATTGTTCAGGGTGTGATGAAAGCAATTAATGTGAACAAGTTAACATCTGCTGGATGCTCAGTCAAAATATGGATAGCGGATTGGTTTGCACAGTTAAATAACAAGATGGGGGGTGACCTGAAGAAAATTCAAACGACTGGTCGCTACCTGATGGAAATTTGGAAGGCTGTTGGAATGAATCTTGACAAGGTTGAATTTCTATGGACTTCTGAGGAGATTAACAAACGTCCAAATGAGTACTGGACTCTTGTTATGGATATAGCTAGAAGAAATAATCTTCCTAGAATTGTCAGGTAAATTGTGATTGCAAATCTTTTATTATTACCCACGGATGATGATGTTCTCATTTGTCATATTTCTAATCTTCCTAGAATGGTCAGGTAAAATGTGATTGCAAATATTCTATTATTATTTACTAATGATGATGCTTTTATTTGTCATATTTTTCTCATCCTGTAGGTGCTGCCAAATAATGGGCAGAAATGAACAGGATGATTTGACTACAGCCCAGATCATGTACCCATGCATGCAGTGTGCAGACATATTCTTCTTGAAGGTCATTTTGCTACCTTTTCTTGTTTTAGCTTATGGATGATCTATGATGTCTGAATTTAATGCATCTAGAAGATACAAGAGTAACTGCAATCTTTATCTCACCTAGCTGTTCATGCTAAATAATTTGACATAAGGTAATGGTCATTGAATTTTTTGTATGGCAATATTGCTATGGCTTGAAGGTCTTTTTTAATTCTAGCTATTAGAGTACATATTTAACAAATTCTGTTTTACCATTTACGGTTTTTTCAAGTTTAGGATTTTCTGATTTGCCTGATGGAGTTTGATAAATAAGTTATACGGACCTGATTACAACATGTTAAAAGCAATCTGTTAGTGTCACAGGCAGACATATGTCAACTGGGCATGGATCAACGCAAGGTTAACGTACTTGCAAGAGAGTATTGTGATGCCATCAAAAGGAAGAACAAGCCTATCATCTTGTCACACCGTAATTTTCTTTCTTAATCTATTGAATTTCTTTATCATTGTTATTGCTTTTTATCTGTAGTTGGTAATAGTGGCCATAACTTCTTTTTTTTCAAAAAGTGAACTGATTATCTTTTGCGTTAATAAACTACAGATATGCTGCCTGGCTTGCAGGAGGGACAAGAAAAGATGTCCAAGTCTGATCCAGCTTCAGCCATCTTTATGGAGGATGAAGAGGTTGGTATGAAGTTAAAAAGTTCTGTTATAGTTTACTTGTGAAAGGTCATATTGTGTTAGCAAGAAGCCATGCCTCATTTATGTTTACTTGCTTATTTTGTTCTTTCCAATTTTCATTTCACAACTAATATTGTTGTGGAGGTATGAGACAGGTTCATATCAGGTATATGGACCTGATTGGCTCTTTGTTCCTTCATTTTTAGGGTGGGGAAGTTAGGGCGGAAGCATCTACTCCTCCACTGCCCGAGGGCAGCAATCCCACTAGATCCGGGCCATCCATTCACTGGCAGTCGGTCCAGAATGGTTTTTGTTTTTGTTTTTTTTTTCAATTGTTGGAATGACCAATCCTACTTCCTGGAGGCTGCAATCCCGGTAGATCCCGACTGATCCTGGATCATTTTCTTTTTGTTTGATTGGCCAAGCCGGATGATTCGTTCCTAATCTGGATCCTGTTTGCTGGGATGTGTATGGAAAGATTCCTTACTCTAATGGATACATAAAGTGAAGTAGTCTAGTGGGAATAGAGTCATAATTATTTATAAGCTAAAACATTTCTTATCGCATTCAGCAACGAGTCCAAAGCCCCACATACTATATTAAAAGTCGTAAAAATTTACATGTACAAAAATAATTGCGATAAGAAGTTATTTATTATTAACTAATAAAACAGTCAAAAATTTCGTTGAGCACATTTAAGTATATTGAACACATCAATCAGAAGATGACTGTAGGTAGAGAAAAAATGTACTAAGTTCATTCTGGTAGTTCCTCTTCCACTTGCATATTGTTGTGTGGGAAATTAGTCATCCGCCCCGGACATATGCGGCATGTGTATGGAGGTTGTGCAGTGGTAGTTTTCTCGTCTTTCTCACTTATCTAGAGGGGTTCCAGTTTAGGGTGGTCATTTAATTTAGAAATTTCACAATACCGATTTCAAATTGTTCAAATATTTTCCCATCTATATCTTGCTGTCTCTACATGGACTATTTCGATTTGTTTGTTGATGAGCTTTTGAGGTACAATAACCGCATCCGCTTGTTGTACTACGGGTTTCGAGCTCGCGGCATGTTGTATTTTATTTTGTCCATTTAATTTTTTGAGTTTTTGTTGATGATTGTTGGAATTGTTGGTTTTTAGATTCTTATGTGTCAAAATTTAGTTTCTTACAAAATTTGATTTCTAGAAAGTGGTTTCTTTTATTTGTTAGTCTGAACAAAACTTGATGATAGAAATAGCTTTCTCGTCCACCTAAGATTGTCATGGTAATCCTTGTCTGGAGTATGTCAAGTATTTAATATTTCCATGGTTTGGGAAATTTGAGGTATTGCGTGATGACAAAAATGGTGGAAACAAGTGAGTAGCTTATTTATATTCTTCATTTTGAAAATTTTCTTACTCACTCTATCTTGGCATAGTTCTGTGGTCTTTAAGTAGCATGGTTCAATCTTTTTTTTTCCTTGGGGAAAGTATGTCTGACTCCTCCAAGGTATTACCAACTGGAGTTAGGTGAATGTGAAGATTGATATCTTTAAACCAGTTTTTTTACCTCGTTAACCTTGAAATCCTTAAACCTCGCGGGGAATCAGTTCATGGGAACTCTCCCAATTCAATCTCTTCATTCAACTGAATCATTGGTTCTGCCCTCTGTTTTAGACATGGAGCTGCTTGATCTGTCAGACAATTCCCTTTCTGGTCCTCTTCCTCCTGAAATTGTTAAAATGCAGAAGCTGAAAGTGCTCAGTCTTGGGAAAAATTCCTTCTCAGGCAATATTCCCAGTGAAATAGGCAAGCTTGACGATTTGGAAGCTATCGACCTATCCATGAATCGCTTTGAGGGACAGATTCCCGATATACCACAAGCCAGTCTCAAGGTATTTAATGCCTCCTATAACACACTTCCAGGTCCTGTTCCTGAAAGCCTGAGGAAATTCCACGATGACTCATTTCATCCTGGAAATACTCATTTCAGGTCCTGTTCCCTTCTACTTGCAGAATCTTTTTATTTCTGAGATCTTGAATTTAAAGATTTCAGGTCTAAGATTTTGGATTTAGTGTCTTCTGGGTGGTGCTGCTCTGGGTGGTGCTACACACTCTGGGTTGTGCTACTCCTTAAGCAGAGAACTGTTGCACTTAGAACAAATGCCACGTAACTCCCAGCTGCACATCATTAAAGACACGTCATTAAATATACAAAGGATGCAAAGGTCTGGATTTGGAGAGGTAAAAGTGCCTTTTCAACCAAATCTGTTTTGAGAATAATTGGTTATGAGGATTTAAAGTGGGATGGGCTAAACCTCTATAGTGAGAAAAACACCACTCAAGATCCAAATCTTTCATTGGAAGATTGCAGAGAACAGTTGCCCATAGTCAATTACCTCAAATGAATCATCAATAAAAAAGCAAAATTATGTTGCTTTTGCGGGATCACCCTAGAAGAACTGGAGCACCTGTTTATCAAGTGTGGGATTATCAACTACCTATGGAAGTTATGCACAAGAATGTTGAAATAGATGCCAACCAATTTCTTAATATTCTCCTCATGGCATGTAGATTTACATGGTGGGACATCTCACAAAACCATACAAAATCATTGAATTGATTAAATTTGTTGGTTTGATTTTGATTTGAGTTGAATTTAGTTTGAGTTGAATTTAATGGGTTGAATTGCTTTTAGTTTGGGTGAATTTTGTTGCAATTGAGTTATTTAAGTTTCAGTTTGATTTTTGGTTGAAATTGAGTTGAGTTGAATTTGTTTTGGGTGAATTTGACATTCTAGGAGTTTTGTGCAAATTTCAGACTTATAAACTGATTTGGGTTTGAGTTTGAATTTGATTAATTGATTTCAATTTGTTTGGAATTTGTTTGAATTTGGCTTGTTGGCTTCATTTGGATTTTATTGAGTTTGAGTTGAATTTTATTTGGGAGTTGATTCAAGTTGATTGGGTTTGAGAATTGAATTTAGTTTGCTTGGTTCATTAGGATTTGATTGAAGCAGATTGACTTACCATTCAAATTTGTTGAGCGGAATTTATTCAAATAATGAACTGGGCTTAGTTCATTTTGTTTTATCTTGATACCGAGCAGATTGGGAATTTCGGGATGGCAATTGATTTCAGAAATTTAGAGTTCAGACTTTTCAAATTTTTTGCATGCTCAGAGATTTTCAGATTTGGGCCCTGTTATGATTTGATTTAAATCAGGTTGAAGGTCTTTTTTTTTAATGGGTTGTTTACAGATTTTTTAACGGGTTCAGATTTCAGTCTTCAAATTTTGGATTTTTACAGTTCTTTGGTTTAATTGAACTTGATTGATTTGTATTGAATTGAATTGGAATTAAGTTTGATTTGAGTTCAATTGAGTTTAGTTCATTCAATTCATTGGTTTTAATCAAATTTCAGCAGAATTTGTATTTGACAGTTTTCTGGATTTTTCTTTTATGCAATTTCAGATTTATGTAAATTGATTTGGGGCGATTTTGAACTTGGATTTTCTTATGGGTTTGAATGGTTCGAGACTACCTAATTGTGAATCAGCTCCTGATTTGCTCAAATTTGGGACGGGCCTGATTTTAGTTTGTTGATTCCCTCGAAACCTTTCAGATTTCTATCTATGAATAAAGCTCAGATTTTGAAATTCAGAAATTCTGGCTTGGATCTCCTGCCAATTCAGGTCTTCTACAAATTCTGCACGTTGCACACTTCTGATTTTTCGGCTGCAGGTTCTATGGACATTAAACTTTCAGATCTCTTTTATTCTGCACTTTCAAAGATCAGATTGCAGATTCTTCAATGGGTTCGGCACAAATTCAGTTTTCAGACTTTATGGTGCATTCGGATTTTCAGTTTTCTTCAGTTCCCAGGCTCCAGATTTTATATTTTTTTCAGACTTTCAGGTTGATTCCAAATTTCAGACTTTAAATTCTGCATATTTTACAACCTTCGATTCCTTGCAAAGTTCAGATTTTTATTTTTGATTTCAGTTTTGCTGTATGTTTCAAATTTCAGAAATATAACATTCAATCTTTGAAACTCCCGAAAACCAGACCAATTTCCAGATTGCAGACTTTAGTTCGGATCCTCTACAGACTCTGCATTTCAATTGATTTTCAGATTTCGGATCCTGCAAAGTTCAGATTTTCTGATTTTTGGATTCTGCATATTTCAGACTGGTTTCAGCACCCAAAACAGATTTTCAGATCTTCAAACTCCAGGATTCTTAATTGCAGATTTTTTTAATCCAGATTCCCTGCAGATTTCAGATTCTGCTGCGGATTCTGCACCTCCCATCTTCAAATTTCAGATTTTAGGGGAGTTGAGTTCAGATTTCAGGTGTGATTTAGTTTTCGGTTTGTGCACCTCCCATCTAATCCTATTTGATCTTCTTGCAGGAGTTTCCTATCATAAAGGGGTTTCACCACCAGTTTCTCCTCATTCTTGGTTTGGCAATGGATGTGGGGTCGGCCATAAAACCTATTGGTCTTTGCAAACATATCAGCACTACCTGCACTGAGACTTGGTTGCCTGTTCTTAAGTTGCCTATTCTCTTGTCCGCAAAACGAGGGTCATCTCGCCAATTGAGAGATGGAAAATATATCTTTTGCGCAGGATAAACTAACTATAGACTATCTTCTTTTAATTGTGTACATGAATTATGCTGCAGGTGAGTTATATGAAATTTTGCTCAATAGCTTCAGCTGCCAAAATCTGAGGATGAGATTGCAGCTATTACAAGACATGGAGTCATGCCATGGAGGCCGAAGAGGATTATTTCCACGTTTCTTCAGAGAAAAAAAGTTATACGAAATTTTGGATCCCACGCAGGGTAAGTAATGAAATCTTCGTGGAATGTGGATGGGGGATTGTACAAGATGTTCTTTGAATTAAAGAAAAAGTTAACAATGATGATTCAATCACTCGTAACTTTTCTTACACCTTGATGATCATTAATACTTTATCAAATAATCTTGCATGAAATTTGATTAAGACAAAATAAGTTGGTTTAGTGTTGTCAAATACAGTACCATGTTGTTTTTGCTCAATGCATATGATTAGATTAATATTTTTTAATTATTAATAAATTAGTATTATATTTTTATGTAATTTTAATTTTTATTTTAAAATGTCACATCATTAATTTCTTATTTTATATATCTATATTTTACTAAATTTTATATAAATTTAATTATTTAAAAATTAATTTTATCTTTTGAAAATATTCGTACACGTGCGAAGCACGTTCCTTGACTAGTATATATATATATATAGCAATCAGTCCGATTTAATCAAACTTTTAATATAATATAAAATATAAAACATTAATTCATCATTTTGCTAAGGAATGTTGGTTATATCTGATCTATAACTGTAAGGTATTGTTTAGAGGAAAAAAAATTCTTACATCTACATCATATCGAGATTTTAAATTTGATATGAAATATAAATTATTCATTGTGTCATGTTGATTATATCTGATGATTTATAGTTAGAAAATATGTTTCTGCTTGGAACATCGAATTATTACATGTGACTTTGTCAATATTCAAATTTAATCAAAACAATTAAATATAAAATATTAATATTGAAATATTCGGGGAGAAAAAATTGACAGCAAAAATAATGGCTAAGGGTATATTCATTATATATATTTATGAGGTCTTTGGTTGCATGATAATGGAGACTTTTATTTTAATTTTTAAAAATTGTAGAAAAACTTGTTAGAAAAGGTGTTTGACAACTATGACAATTTTATGTTTTGAGAGTGATTTTCTTCCTAAACAAAAAGAGGATCCCACCTCCTTCTTTTCTCTTGTGGTCTCCCACTTTATTTGGTCATGTATGATAGTTACTCTTTTTTGTTATCACATCCCTCTAAACATGATAATTTTATGTCATGAGTTAGTTAACCTTTTATTTTAATATATTTTTTTATCATGAAAGTGTACAAAAAATTATCACCCAACCAAACACCCCATTCGCATTTAACACCTTCTCACGGTCTCATCTTAAAATGGAGCGGGAGTTACAAAATTTTTAAATATGGAGCTAGACTTTAAAACCTTTCGAGGCTCAGACCCCCTTGTTAAATGGATCAGTCGTTGATGTTCTGTAATTGGATTCGAAGTTTGGGAGGTCTTATGTTAGAAGATTGACAAGTTCAAGGGACTAAAAACTAAAAGCATGCTGACTAAAATTGATAACAAATAATAGGCCCTAAAGGATCATTCTCCACGTGTGTGAACTTTAAAAAATAAAAATATTTAAAATATATGTTCGTAAATATAATTATTTTAAAATACCATATTTGGTAGCTACCCAGTATTTTGAGTTTGTTGTTATAATATAATCAACAAAGTGACGAGTACTCAAGTTGCAAGTGATAAATGCTTTGTGGGTAAAGTTACTTCTTGTTTCAACTAGCATTAATTAATTGTTGAAATTTTTATTTTACAACACTTAAAAAGATTATTATGACGACAATGTACGATTAATTAGGAGTATACTTTGCCTCAACAAAATGGAGGTCAAAGATATTAGTTCTCTCTCTCCTGTTCAACGTTTCATCTTATTGGGCACCATTACAGTGTTTAAAGCTAATTTAACTTTGGTCATTGGCAGCAAATGTGAGTTGAAAATTAACAGTATTAATAGTCTTATAAATAATAACATATTATATGAAGTGCGAAAGGTGCTATAGGAGTTGTCAAGGTTTTATGAGCTTTGATATTTCAAAGTCATCTGATAAAAACAAACTCAAAATGGTGCTTGATGCAGTCGAGCTCCTTCATGCCCATATGTCAAGCCAGCTTTAAGTAGATAGGAACGAGTTTTATCCACCAAGGGTATTTTGCGAGGACCATCTCATTTATATCTGATCAAAGATTTTGAATGACTCATTTTTGAAATGGGTGCTTTTATTTTCATCCCGAGACTTGTATTATGTTTATTGCACTCACGAGTCTCCACATATTTTGTATCTGAGTTGGCCGATCCATGATCAAAGATCTTTAAAGAAAAAACACTCTGATGTTGGATCCAAAATGATTCAACTGGAAGGGAAATGAACCGGAAGGCGAGCAAGGTATTCGTCCGATTGTCGCTCATGTGCCATCTAGGGCTGTTCACTGTTCGATTCAACTTGAAAAACCAAACCAAACCAACTGTTCGGTTCAACTTGGTTTGGTTTGATTTGAACTACCGATCGGTTTAATTTGATTTCTAGTACCCTTCAAACCAATTAAGTTATATATAAGATAGTATTTATGTATCTTTTCTTATAACATTAAATTTGTTTTAAATGTTTTTAAGGTAAAATTAATGTAATTTATAAACATATACACAAGATTTTAATAGAATATGATTTAAAACGAACAAAATAAAATTATATATTGATATATCTACTATACCTTAATTAAATATGGTTTGAACAGAACCAAATCAAACCAAACTGAACCGAATTAATTTGGTTTAATTTGGTTTGGTTTGGGAGATAGTTTGGTTTGATTTGGTTTGAGAAAAAATACTCAAAAAACTAAACCAAATCAAACCATGAACACCCTAGTGTCATCTGCGCAACGCCTGAAGAAGAAGAAGACTACCTGGGATGAAGCAAGATGTTGTAGTGTTTGCGCTTCCTACACTCAGGCTGTGCAAATTTAGATTTTCTAAGACAAGGATGATTCGTATGTAGCGATTCAAGGCAAGCTCATTCACTCACTACAACAGAATCCACCTCTACAGCAAATAATGCATGGAAGGTAAAAGTAAAGTTTAGACCAATGTGAAGATGGCCAAACATCTGCCTACCATCATGGGCACCGCCTGCCGAACAGGTGATTTTTCTCAAGACCTGTCATTTGTGATTGGCAAGAAGGTGCCCAATCCACTGTTTGAATTCTGGTCCGTATTTGCTTCCGATTCCGTTGAGTCATCCCGGTAGCAAGAAGAAACTATAGAGGTTGCTGCCACTGGGAATTCAACGAACCTTTTGCACCTAAGATGACCTGCAGAAGGCTCTGCGCTGCCAGGGTCTGATTAGGGTTTCCAGATATAATGATTTTCCCGTCAACTGCACCAGGGACTGGATCATTCACTGTGACCTCCGCACCAGATATCTGCGGAGAGCAAAGCACCAACAGATTCAGTTATCGTAAACAATTCCGACAAATGCAGTTTTCCATTATAAATCCCAAGGGTTTATCGGTAAGCGCATAATTAATCATCTTGCTTCCAGTTATATGCAACATAATGTTGCCGCCCTAAGGTTCCTATTGTTCTTTGCAAAGATTCTTTCATATTTGTCAAAGTATGAAGGGCATTACGCAAGGGGACTGAAGAGCCAAGACCCAGAACTTTGACGGAGCTGAATAGTAGTAGAGCTGTTGGTGGCACCACACTGGAAGAGGTTTTGCATATCATATACAATCTGGGTGTGCATCTGTAATGGTACTCGCCTTTTTTGAAAAGTTTGATACAGCCACAATACTAATACGCAGACAAAACTTGGGAGAACCCTACGGGTGTTTGTCAAAATAGATATTCCCCTGAATTTCAAGGCATCTCCAGGATGACTCATCTAAAAACCAGAAACCAAATAAGTTTAGAAACATGTGGCACCTGGGCTATCAACTGGATGACGTCTAAAATTCGCTCACGTAAGAACACTTCAGCAGTTTCAAATAATTGACCAACAACTAAAAACTAAAGATAAAATTCAGTAAGCTAAATCTCCTAGCTATTACAATCATGCAAATATAAAAGGACATAAACAAATATCTGATCTTTTAATACATTTAAAATTTAGCTCTTCATACCTGTTTGATCCTATGTAAGTTTGCACCGTTATCTCCACAAACAATTCCAACCTGATGTTCAGCAATTGTAATCTCCACGGTAGTATTTGTCACAATTGCTTTCGTTTTACTGTCACAGCTAACAAGACGGAAAACATTTTGGTAAGAAAGCTGCTAAAATGCCTCAAGAAATTATCCACCATTTCCTCCATGACTAGACAAATATGAAGCCAGAAAATGGGAATTCTTCTCAGAAGAAAAAAAAGCTTGCTTGACATAAAACAAGCCTTGATAACCAGGTATAATTGAGAAGAAAAGCAGATAACGAACCACTATAAGAAAATAACTTAAAAGTATGAAACCCCTTTAGCAGTTTGCATAAGGAACGATTATTTGTTAAGTAGGAAATAAACACTAGAAACCCATTCCCTGCTGACAAGGAGCTTACAACAGGATGTTTCAATCAGACAATGATAAAGATATCCAACCGAACCATATTGATGTACACTTTGTCTGCTTACATTACAAACATCTTCCAAGGTGCAAGATTGGTGGGATCAGGGACATTGGCGAAAATTGTGCAGTCCATCCAAATACGGATTGGCCTACCTGTCACCGGTGCCAATCCTAGGTGATCCAGTTGGGTTTCAATTTTTATTTAATTTTCCAAGAACTCTGTGCAGGCATCAGTTGTCCTTCCTGTTTGTTTGTTTTGTTTTTCTAATTCTGGAGTCTGGAATGCTAAAGTTGTCCACTTTCTCGAGCCATATTAGAGAGCACTTTGAATAGGCAAATGATGACCAGACTTTTGGGGTGGCTTCTGATCCACTCCCGATTTCCCACCGGAATCAGTCAAAATAGAACAAATCGGCTGATTCTGGACTGATTCCAGCGACTCTTTGCTGGAATCGGCCGCCGAGGCAGCAGTGGCACTGTGGTGTCTTTCCCCCCCCTATCGGGAGAGAAAGATGGTCACTGGACCCCATAGGACCAAGATCCGGTGACTTAAATCACCAGATCTGGCTAATATTGGGTCCCTTGGATCTGACATTCCGGATACCGGGTCTCTTGGACCCGGTATGAGCCATATCAGGTGGAGAAGGTGCAGTGGCGACACTGCACTGCCTCACCTCATTTTCCGGCCCCAAAAGAGCCACGTATGACATAATCTCATGGGAAAGCTTATAATATAAGTTTTAAAAAAAAACAATCCAAACTGATTCTAGATCAGTTTTTTTCCCATTGAATTGGCCAATTTGGCCCATCTGCTGTGGATAGGGATCGGAATCAGCATTAGCCGTTCCAGTTGCCGATTCCAATCTCGCAATCCTTGCAGCTGGCCTTTTAAGTCGGTCTTATTTCTTCTTCTTATGTGCCCTCTGCAGTCTGCACCTGTCTTCTTCCTCAAGGTAGTTTGCTAGAATGATGCAAAGATGGAGATGGCAACTGACTGATGGCAGAGGAAAATAAAAGCAGAATAAGGAGGTGAAATCTCTATTGGGCTTGGTGGAGACAGTGACCGAGTGATGACATTGTTAGCTGCATCATCAAGGTGGTGTCAATGTCGCGTGTGCATGGCGGAGAGGGCAATGGCAGTTGCAACGGAGATGGAATACATGGTGAAGATGGGCAGGGATGTAGTACCAGGCAAGAGCAGTGACGGCAAGGCAATGCCAATGCATAGGAGAGGTTGGATTGGTTGATCCACCAATCTGGCTGCTCCATGACCAAATAAGTGGTGGGGGATCTTACCAGTTTGCCAAAAATCCAAGTTGAAGCAACAGTGTGCAGAGTCCCAATTGCGTATATCATGAAGATGGATCATTTTGAGATTCACGTAGACTCAGAATGAACAGAATTTGGCTTGGACCATGACATAAGTAAAGTAAATCTTGAGATAAAACCGTTGTTTATCAATATATGAGTCAAGCCTGGTTCTCAAAAATAGCCATAAAAGTTCCACATTTATTGCAAGACGAGAAATTACAACCAAAAGAGAAGTAACAAATATAGAAAAGTGGACTCCACCAAGAGAGTAGGGATCCATGACAAAAGAAAGGGATTTGCATCGAAGGAAGAATCTTCTCCGATTATAGAACCTCGATAAGTCCAATCTAAAGCCTTAAGTAGTAGAGGGAGCTGCCTTCAGCCACTCATGAACAAAGAGGAAAGATCTAACCAAATATAAATATAGAGAGGGCAAAAATCTGCTGGAAAATTATGTCACTCTTCCCCTTTCAAATAACCCAAAGCGTAGAAGAAATAATGAGTGTCCACAAGATAATGTCTTCTCTCAGGTTTAACCCATCCCACTGTAAAAAAGAAATCATTGATGCCGTCCATGTTCTGCCAAGTGGAAGTGAAGGTCTTAAACAAAGTCCTCCGTAAAGTGAACACTGGTCTCATAAAACAAGCCACGAAAAACACATTTGAAAATGCCAATATTCTTTAACTGTTGCAGACGATCTGAAGTTGGCGGTCTACCTCCCTGAAGTTTCCAAGTATTTTTAATTCCTTTAACATTTATATATATTTTTATTATCACATTAACTTATAAAAAATTCACAAATAATTCTTATTTTATTTTTGATTAGTTTTTATAAATTTTATTTTTAATTATTTTAACATTTATATATTTTTATTATCATATTAATTTATACATTTATATATTTAATTTTTATCAAAATCGGATAAACATATACAAAATTAATTGTTTACGATTCCAATAAGTTATTGAAATATATGATTCCAATAGATATATGATATAAAATATATACTGTGAAGGGAATCAATTCCAAAATCATTTTTTTCTTCAAAAAATATAAAAAAATGCTCCCCTCCTCCTCTCTTCCTCCATTGATGTTGCACCCTTGCTAGCATGCCTAGCTCTACTGAGCTCAGAGCCTGTGGATGAGTTCTCACTCTCCAACTCCAGTTCGGCTCTTGTCTTGCCCTTGCCTTTCCCTTTGTGGGTTGGCACCTCTCTCCTCTTTCTCTCAAGGAGCTCATCATGCAAGTCTTCCATCTGTTCAATCCTAATCTCTCGTTGAGAGACTTCCTGTAAGGTAGCCTCTGATCTCTTCGCTCTTCTCCCTAGGCACCTTATCACATTTCTTGACATTACCACCAACTCCAACAATGTGTTGTTTCAACCGAAACACCCCCCCCCCCCCGTTCATCTCCTTTTCACACAACTTGAATTTGATGCTCTTTTTTGATAGGTATATCATGTGCCCATGTTCCTAACCGAAGTCAGAAGGATGTACCGACACTATATCATCATTGTGATCGGCCATTACTTATACCCATAACATACATAAACAATTTATACCGACTGCTAGACATGCATACAATTAGTTTAGGAGCTGTTTGGGAAGAGAACAACCTGTTAGATGGAATTTTCATTATGTTAAAATCACTTCGGAGTCGTCGGAAACCCATAAAAATTAATGTATAGACATTCTGACACTGAAATGTTATCAATAAGATGTTAACGTTAAAGAAACGGCCTGATTAGAGCAATTCGCGAAGAGAACAGTCCGCCTAATAGGCTGTTAGGTATGCTTAAAAGGTTACGGAGTCACCGAAAATACGTAGAAATCAGCGTATGGGGATTCCAGCAAATATATCTTACCAAGAAGATTCAAACTAAGAAAGAATGGTGTGAACAGAGCTGTTTGGAAAGAGTACAGCCCATTTCACCGATTACATAGTCATCGAAAATG
Source organism: Cryptocoryne crispatula var. balansae (assembly GCA_036172225.1). NCBI lineage: Eukaryota > Viridiplantae > Streptophyta > Magnoliopsida > Alismatales > Araceae > Cryptocoryne > Cryptocoryne crispatula. Next base: position 6,203,142 of record CM069930.1, on the reverse strand, counting down.
CGTAGAAATGAGCGTATGTGGATTCCGGTGAAGGAATCTTACCAACAACTTTCAAATGATTTAAGAACAGATTGAACGGAGCTGGAATCGAGCTTGGATCATTGGAATCGGCTGAAGGAATCGTCGAAATCGCCGAAGGATTGCAGGAATGGCTAAAGAATTGCCGAAATCGGCGACGGAATCGACTAATTCCGCTTGAATTGAGCCGCAAGGTTGGATCGAGCGATTCTAGCAAGAATCGCTGCCATAACAAAGGGAATCGCCTTTAGCCATTGTGGGTTCTGGCTGTGAAGGGGCCGATTCCAACCTTAAAAGGTTGGAATCGGATTAATGTTGGGTCTGAATCGGACTTAGTATCGAACCGTTACCGGAAGCCCTATCCTTCCGGCAGATCGACCGATTCGGACCGATTCCTCCAGAATTCCCAAGGGAATCGGTCCTTCAACCAATAATCAGATCAAAATCGACCAATCCGATTCCAGAATTGTTCGATTATGATCCGATTCCAAAATCATCCGATTCTGGTGATTCTGCAATCTATGCGTGATATACTTAGGCCAATGAGTAAACCAGGCCAATATCTGCCTATGTCTACTTAAACTCTCCTCAATGATAAAGTTAGTGACAAATCTAGTGAGACTAAGCGTAATAAGATTATGGCCATCTATACTTTCTTTTGATGTGGAGCAAATGAGGATGACTATATATGAATGATGTGATCATCTATGCCTGAGTCACAACTATACTGAAACTTCCTTTCTAATATCTTCTAACATGACGTTGATGGAATATGCTGCACATGGTACCCAAAATAGACATCTTTTCTCCATCAACTTCCTACTTGTAGTCTTATAAGAAAGCTCATTGTTGGCACAAGAAACTTTCAAATTTTATTAGATTGAGATTAAATCTAATCCAATCCCCATTGAGTCACAATGCTTAATTCTCGAATTTAACACATTAATTGAGCCCACTTCAATTGATTAATCCATTTAGAAATGGCCTAAATCAAGCCCAATTTTGTCGTTCATTCATTCTTCATATGCTTAATGGGTTGCCTCCTTGTCTCAATTCAAGCCCATTAGATGTCGATTTTAACCTAGTTTGATGTCAATTTTGTAGCACCCTTTTCCACACACTTAATGGACTGAATTTTAGTCCTGAAATAAGCCCATTGCGATGGCTTTCCTTTAGCCCACTAGTCTCCACGGTACAACTTTGCCAAGGGCATTTTGGAGAAATCTCAACCCTACCACCTCAACATCCAAATCCAATGCCATCTCTTCTTATTTTGAATGGGCGCGGGTATACTGACCAACGGATAATGTCCTATGGTTTGAGCTAAGCTGGAGGCAACACTGCATTGAATAAAGCAAGCCACCAAGCCCCCTTCCTGGCTTAGAAGATTGAAGTGAGCCTTGTAGGCTTACTGTTGGCATAGTCCAACTCCTTCCAGGACAACCCCTGGTAGTAGGAGATCGATATTCACAACAAAAAGGAACCTCAACCTTCCTAGCGCAGACCCAGAGGATCATGAGAGGATACCGAGAGCCTTGCAGCTCTCGTCGACTACCGTAATTACTACGTGGGAGTCCTACTCCCATTGGAACTCTTATAATCGGCGGGAAGGACAAGCACTTATAGCATCATAGCTTGTTGACGATAGTCGCGGGAGACCTTGCACAATTCTTGCCGAGCCTACAATTGCCGACTTTGGAGTATGTCATCCACCTAAATCTCTCCCGATGGCTAAAGGGGGACTCCTATTGGAACTCCTACAATCGGCAATAAAGGCAAGCACTTATAGCATCGTAGCCTATTAACGAAAACCACGAGAGACCTCGCAACGGGGCTCCATATGGCATGCAAGGAAGGGAGGTCGTGCCAACAAAGAAAGTGGTTTCGCAATTCCTGTCGAGTCCACGATTGCTGCCTTTAGAGTTTGTCGTCCACTCGAATCTCCCCCAATGGCTAAAGAGTGCTTTCCTTATGTAAAGGGTACCGTATCCCGCAAGGATGGGCACGGACAGCGATAGAAGCACATCTCATAGTGTCTGGAGGGGTAAAAGGTCTCTATTCTCAACGCGGATCCAAGCTTGCCATAAAGAGGGGGGAGTCGATTATCGGGTGCTTATGGCTCCTTGCCTATAAAAGCATGCATGGAGATTGTCCCACCAGGGGAATGGTTAGACGGAGCGGAGGAAGAACTTGGTAGAATAGAGGAGAACGAGGGAAAGAGGGTCGGAGAGGATGCCACATTTGTTTGTCACAACCTGTCGATTCCCTTGTTTTCACCGGACCTATGGGCATTGACGTCTACCAAAGCTGCCTCCTTCCCCTACAAAGGTTGTTGAAGCTTCCTTCCTGGTCCGCCATCGTTGATAATGATGTCTCCATTTTTTTTTCCGCCACTGCCAGTATGACTAACTGTTGTGGCCTTCGCAATAGCCATCTCTCCTACTGCTGTCAGAGTTATCGGTCCCCACTGCCTATGTCGTCAAGGTTGCCTGCCTCCCTGGTCTAGTTCACCGAGGCCTTCGTTACCTCTCACCACCATCAGAAGCTTCCGCCAAGACAACCATGGTAGCTAAATCCCGACGACCTTTGAGGCAGTTCTTGTAGGAGCAGTTGTTGCCATGAGGATGATCTAAGAGCCACTGCAGAACCCCCCCCCCCCAAGGCTTTCCTGCCATCGTCAAGATTGGATAATCATCACGAAGGCCCTCCACAAGTATTTTCGTCGTCGTCTGAGGCCGAAGAACACCCTCGAGACTTCCTCCAAGCTTTCTACCATAGTCTACAACTTCTGACGGCATCGATGAGGCTGGCATGACACCACGAGGGCTTCAATGGAGTCCTTTGCCGCCATTGAAGCTAAAGATGGGCCCCAAGGCCGCCGAAAGCAACCTTAACCGCTGTCAAGGTCTTCCGCAAGCTCTCCCGTCTCCATCGAGAGCATCCGCAAACTGCTCCACTCACCGTGGCAGTCGAAGGCGACTGCCTCACCTGCAGAGAGCGTTGAAGCCAGTTGAACTAATGAGTACCTTTTTAGGCCACCATCACTGTTGAGACCAGAGAGGTACCACGAGACCATCTTCCAAGATCCTATCTTCTTGAAAGGCCTTCACAGGAGCTCCTCCATGACTTCAAGATGAAGTCGAAGCCAGAGGAGTTCAGCCAAGATGAACAAACAGGGCCATTGGTATCCTAACAAGCCCCTTGGGCTCGAACATCATTTAAAACAAGCTATCGGCCATTAAAAATTTAAAAATAAACAATAATGTGTCGAGTATAATGCTAGGGTCAAGAAACTTGTCCTAGGTCCCAACTAAGAATCAAATAAAAATTCACCAATTTAATCAAATAAACCAAGATAAGCTTGGGGCCGACCTTGTGCATGTCCCATGGTCTTGACTTAACTTAAGAGAATTCTAATAATATGGTTAAGTATGGGGTCGGCCTTGTGCATGCCCCTTAGCCCTTAAGGTAGACATACAAAGGTTGAATAAAGATCCCAATGTCTTACCATGCCCTGACAAGGAACAACATACCCATGAAGCCATGGAAAGGTTGTGTATGTTTAACATGTCGGCATGCCGAATCATGTGCTAATGAGTGTCATCAATCATGGAACGAGTTCCCATGTACCTATTAATGGTCGGGATACACTCGATTCCAAACCAATGGGACGGATCTCCAAATGTCTATCAAAGGCCGGGTGAATCCTATCCTAAATCAATAGGATAAAATCCATGATGTCTATCAAGGACCGAATGGGTTCAATCTTATTTCACTCAAATTGATGAGAAATATGGCTTCAATGCTGTCCCACCATGTATTTGTGACTTGATTCAAGCAGCAAAGAAATTTCATGTTCAGTGCACAATAGATATTGAGTGGAGAATCAATAGTTTCACGAACACGATGGAATGCAAGGAACAAGAAAGAAATTTAGAATTTTAATAAACCAACAAGTTGCCAAACCGTGAAACCTTAAGAACAAAAAGGAAAATTCTCAATCTGACTGTGTGAAACAGGAAAAGAAATGAAATCATGAAATATCCAAATCTGAAATGTGACTTAATCCCAAAATAGATTTTAAAACCTCAAATATTCCATTCGAACCAGTAAATCTCAGTCAACAGAAACAATAAAATCAATTAAAACCAAAAGATCTTAATTTTAACCAGAGAGAGATAAAAAAATCAATCATGAAACTTAAAAAAAGCAATCAGATGATTGGAATTTAAACCCAAGGCATCAAAATCTGGTTCTCAAACATTAAGTCTGCAGTTAAAAAAAATCAGAAGTCCGTCATCCCAAAAATCAAGAAATTATGAAATTTGAAATTAAAACAAACATTCAATATAAAGACATCCAGAAAAGTAGACGATTAACTCAAGCCAAATCAAATCCTTAAAAGAATTCTAATCAATCTAAATAAAAATTCTTGAACATAGCAAGACACCAAATCTTAAAATAAAGATAAACAAGACACATTTTTTTAATGAAATTCCAGTCAAATCCAAAGTGAATTTCAACAGATAAAATACACTGAGTCTTAGTCAATTCAAAACAAAATAAAACACATTTTAGATAAGATCCCAATCAAACTCAAAACAGCAAAAAATCAAAACCCAATCTCAAACTATGACATTTCGAATTGAATAAATAACACTCAACAGAAATTGACTCTATGGGATTTTGACCAATTGAAGCCAAATCCAAAATAGCTATAATCAAGATAACAAACCAAATACAAGATCATCAATCCATCCAATCTAAAACAAATTCTCAAATAGGAAAACATCAAGTTTTAATGAATAGCCAATAAACTTTAACCAACCCACTACACCCAAAGACAATTTCATAGATAAGATACTGAGTCCAACCTCAAAACAAATCAATTCCAAACAAACTGATATCAAATTAAATCAAACTAAATTTAAAACACACCAATTGTTTGCATTCCATCAAGTTCATGGGGCCATTGCTCCAAGTGTTTATTATTTGTTTGGATGTATGACTTCTATTCATGAATTGAAATCTAGAAATCCAAAGAATTCTGAAATTTAAAACAGTGGGTCTAAATACAAATTTGAGATAAAAAGAAAGTCTGAATTCTCAGATTCAAAGACTATTTTATCAGAAATTGAAAATCTCTGAGTCCTAAACCACAAGCCTCAAAATCCTAAATCCAAAACAAAAAAGATCGGACCCTAAAACTTAAAAATCTTAAACATAAAAGATGCCAAGTCTTAATAAGAAAGCAAACAACCAATCCAAAAGAAACCAAACCCCGAAATGAAATCTTAATTCAACTCAAATTAAAATCAAAATGACTCCAAAGATAAAAAGAAGTCAAATTTTAACTAAGATAAAACACATTCCAAAGATGGAGCTCATATCGATCGAGCATATCAAACTAAATCCAAAAACGCTAATTGTTTGCATTCCAACAAGTTCATAGGGCTGTTGCTCTCGAAGTCCCGAGTGCTTATTTTGTGGATGTATGTCTTATACAAACTTGCTATAACGGTTAATCAAGGATATTTGAGTTGTTAATTAATATAATTAACATCGAAACATTGCAAATCTGATGGGAGGAGGTCAAATAAAACATTTTCAAAGAACTCAACAGCCTCAATATATGTTATATACATATCATTGAATTAGCTAATACCCCTATGGAATATCAATTATTTTCCTAGTTGTTATAGCGAAATTCAAAATGCCAAGAAAAAAATTTCCAAAAGGGGATGTTAAAATTGAGGTTATATCAGTACAAAAGTGTGCGCTTACCTTGGGTGAAGGCTGGTAGCATAGGACAACGTTTCATTTCATTCCGGCAAAATAATACTTCAACTAGAAAAATCCACCATATATAACCCTATTATAATACATTAATACTTACATGGTACTTTCCTTTGTGTCACGTTTACCAAATTGCAATGAAACCAAATTGGATCACTTCAGCTTGCGCAATGGTTTGGGTATCACAGCTCAAAGAAGACATTTTCAAAAAAAAAATTGATATAACGACAATAAAAAAAACTTAACACATAAGAGTTAGCAAGACATAGCTAAAAGATAATGCTTAAAGACCCTTGAATGTTGTGAGAAACTAAAATCTTTAGATAACTTTAAAGAGAGGAGAGAGAGCAATTATTGTCACAGAGGGTTCTTAGGGTGAGAGAGAATGGGATGGAAGGGTGTGGTGATGTAACTTGTAAGGCTCCTTAGGGGTCTTACATAGGCCCTTAAAGGGCCTCAGGGCGCAATATGTGCCCTTAACGGCTAGCCATTGGTGACTTGGGTCGCCAAGTTGCCTAGGGTTGGGCCGAGTCACCCAGCCTGGCATTCTATGGAACAAAGTAAAGCCCACTGAGAATGAGAATAGAACTAAAAAGGACTCAGATTGAGGTGACACTTTATCTTTAATTATTCAGTATCAGAAAGACAAATATAGCATTGGGAATCACTCCTGTAGAATATATCACATTTAAAAGGTTCTATATTTAATATTAGTTGATTTTAGATGTTTTCAGTCAAAAACAATTTAACAGCACATAGAAACCTGATGTCACATGAAACAAAATAGACCAATACGATAATTAGGGGACTATTTGGTAAGCTTTAAAATAATATCAACCACTCATACTTTAAGTAAAAAAAATACTAGAAAAATCTATGAATTACGCAAAAGCAACCTACCTCAAACAGTAAGAATTATAGATTACCGTCCCTCTCAACCTTCTCTCAGGTTCGACGGCAAAAGAACCCACATTTAAGGAAATCTATAAGCTCTCTCTCTCTCTCTCTCTCTCTCTCTCTCTCTCTCCACTAATGATCACCGGATTGGAATTGGTACTTGGATTGGTGGCTAATGATCCGATCTGGATTGGATTGGACCGGCCGATCACAACCTTCGGAAGGAATCTCGATCCAGAATCAAAAAATTTTAAAAATTAAAGAAATCAAAATTCTGCTTCCAACCCCGATTCCGATTCGACTTCGGTCAATTCAGACCAATTCTTTTTATAAAGACATCTAAAAAAATCAGGAGTCCGATTATGACTCCAATTCCAATCCAATCCTGGCCAATTCCGTCGGGATTTTCTTTGATCGCCCATCCGGGTAAAAATCGGATCATCATAGACTGATCCAATCCAAGAATTGGCCGATTCTACAATATATGCTCTCCACTGCCTTATTATTAAGGGTGCATATAGATCAGTTTAGTTCAACTTTGGGTTTGCTTTTTCAAAATTGAACCAAACCAAATGAGGGTACTAGAATGAACTGGTTCTATCCAGTTTGGTTTAATTTGAGACTAAAAAATCAATTACATATTTAAAATAATTAATTATATGTATATTTACTCATTTATAAGTTATAAATAATTGAGATAAAAATTACTTTATTATAAAAAGTATACAAATAATCATTTTACCAATAATATAGTAATAATTTTATTATACATTGGTTTAATTGGTTTATTTGGCTGGTTCAATTTGGAAGACTCCAAAACTAGATAAACTGAACCACTAGTTCAAACTAAACCAAAAAGCCAAATTGGCCAGTTCGGTGATTTGAACCATTTAATGTACACCCTTACTTACTATCTCTTGTCTGGAATCTTGCCATAATTACCTTTATACCATGGATCCAGCCTCACTTATTTTACTAGCATTAATGCTTTGTAGGCTGAAATTGACAAAAGAGAGAAACCCTCAACTTTTGCAAGGCGACTCTAATGTTAAACAACTCAAACTTTGGTAGAACATTATAGTAAACGTTCTTACGTCTATAATTGAGATCCATTAAGGGATTATCTATCCAAGGCACACATTCACTAAAAAATTTGTGTAGTTTTTCCTACCAAAATTAAAAAATGATGCATTAACATGTCTGGGTATCTAATAAAAGTATAAAACGCAGGATAAAACCAAAGGCAGGTAATCACTTTTTATTAGCAATTCCTAACAGAGAACAGTCCTTATTGTTCAGTTGGCAAACTAACAAAAGGTGTCAAGAGTGGTAGAACATTTCTTTTCTCTGTATAGATATGGAAAACAAAAGACATTCATCTAGAGAAAGAACCAGTAAAAGTGAAGTGGTATATTTTAATGTAATACTGATGCTCACTTTCCAAGCTCTACTCTGCCTCCAGAAGGTGGCAATCCCCTCCCACCATCTGACATAAACCTTGAGTTCTCTAGAGCTGTCTGTAAAAGAAATCATTTAAGGGAGATTTAGATTAGGAACTATCTAGAAGAACAAAAGGCAGTTACCAACATGGGAAACAAAACCGAGAAGAGAATCATGAAACAAAAGAAAAGACAATTGAATCTTAAATCTTAAAGATGACCTTAACAGAAATGTGAAATGTCAGAAATGAATAGAGAAATGAAGATTGGGGTGTTTCCCTCAACCGCGAAACAAAATAATCCACCAGATAACCTTGAAGACACCCAAAGTTGCACATTAAAGGTATATTTAGTCTGCTAAATGATTCTTAAAATAATGATGACCTTAAAGAGAAGTGGCCTGTTTTCACCTTATCTAGATCAAGATGCATTAGGCTGGAAATCAGAAGATTAAATAACATACTTTCCTTCCCATTGAATAATCAAACTAAATTATTAAAGAACGGAGTTTCTATGGCCGAATGCCTCACAAGACATGACAAATTCTGGTGCTAAACGACCTTGGCCAACTACTACCTTTTTTCAGAGGGATGAAATCAGGCAGAGAAACCAGTCAAAATGCTTTGCCAATTACTTGGACCCTCACCACATAAAATCAACCTTAAACTCATGAGAAAAAATCGACATAAGGTAGTAAAATGATCAGCACCATCTTCATCATAAATGCTTCATGATACAAGCATGTATTGCCGCGCTCCTTGATTACATTATTACAATCATCAATGGAGAATTTGCCATCATTGATGCAGGATTACATGGATGGAACAGGCAGCCTGATGCCAGAACAAGTGAATTGACAGGTATCATACCTCGAACTGTATGCATAAAGATTGGCCATATTAACTGTGTCCCAATGTCCCACCTTATGGTCCATATCTGTTGATAGGCCTATGAGCAATTGGAGAGAAGGGGAGCTGGGAAGGAGGAAAGGCTGGGACAATTCTGACTTGCAGAAATTGAGCAGCACTTCATTCCAGAGGTAACGCGTAGGCAACCACCCACTATCATCGGGAGAAGAGGGAGGGATGTGGATACATTTCCTTTCTCCTTTTAATTCCATGCCAAAATCATACAAAGCTTACGAACCTTTTAGATGGTCCCAGATTACAAAATAATGCTCCAAAAAGCTTGTCCATTGTTCATTACCCAAACTTGCATAAAAACTTTCATAGGTTTTATAGATAAACCAACAGAAATTACACAAAATGTTGGACAAAATACTGGCATCCATACAGTTGGTTCCAGCCAATTGAACAGCCAGCCAATCTCCTTCATGTTCATCATATATGAACACTGAGTAATAACTTTTAAGGACAAGGTAATGTCCCAAGTAAATACAATACTTGAAACAAAAAAGTGTAATGTTTATCAAAATACATCATGATAAACTTCTATTCCCCGGATGTAGTCATGTATGGTACTAAATTATTTTCCCTGTTATCACCAGCCACATGCACAGTGAACAATCTCTTGACAACTTGAACCGCAAAAGCACACAATGTGATGTTCATGGGCATGCACCCGGGTAGGCATCAACTTCCATTCTATTGCATAAAGCCATCCAAGAAAGCAGTGTGGTGTTCATTGAAAGCCATAGAATAAAACCAGGGAAGCCACCCTCCAGGAAACTACATCTAGGTCATCTACCAAGTGAGCCAAGCTCTCACGATAAACCCAGTCTTTCTACCTACACGAACTGTTCGTCTCCCCACTCCTTTAAGGGTCCTTGGATGTGTTCAACTGCATGCTGCAAGTGCAGCCACACTTATCACATGCAGAACACCAAGACAACGCAATTCTGCTCTAGTGTAGCATCAATCATGATTTTGAAAACAAAAGGACTTAAATCCTTACCCCTCCTGGAATGGCAGACCATCACAACCATCACACTTCAATCTTTTATGTAACACTAGTGACAAAGTCCAAAGAAAAGAACATATCTATTTCCACAAAAGATGAAAGTACAAAGTCTATAGTGACAATCTCTTGGCACAAAGGTTTAAGAACCAGGTCCAACAGAAGAGCTCAGTAAGAAAGGAAACATAACCTTTGCTGGTTGCTTCAGGGGTAAAACAAGGAGGATTGGATCCAGGGAGTGTGCAAGGCAGCACTGGTCAACCAGGCACCGCATGAAAGCTCATACAGCTCGGGCACGATTCGAGCGCACAGTTTCAGCAGTGATTCCAACTCTACACAGGTCAGTTGTTTAGTTGCTTCAGATGGACAGTAAGCTCTCAGATGGAATTGGCAGGGATGCAAAAGTGCAAGGGAGTCAAGGATCGCCAGATTTGTGAAGTGGACAGCTTCTGGTACTGCAGGTTTCCTGGGTTAAATAGCAGGCAGTGATGGTCATACATAGAAAAGACAGCCTGATGATGACCTTAGGATCGCCAGATGGTGACTGATGCAAGTGTGAGGAAGGGGTGACGAAGCACAAATTTGTCGTGCTGAGTGGGAAAGAGAGAGTGGATGAGAGCATAGAGGCCGAAGGATAAATGAAGAGGATTGGTAGGTCCTCCTTGGTTGGACTAAGGAAAAAGGAGGCAGAGAAGACAAAGGATTCCTCCGCCAATCAAAGAGAGAGAGGGAGAAAGGGATAACCCAGGGCACTCCCCTCAAAATTTCACTTCTTCCTACTTGCGTTACAAAATAGGCTATCACTTAAATAGAGCCAACATTCATACTTAGCCCCTTTAACAAAGGTTAATACAGACATATCCTGAACTTTAGACAACATGACTATTCAGGCTTAAGCACCTTATAAAATATATTTAAGCTGATAACAAAATGACTTTGTGCTTCTGTACATGTAATCCGATCGCAACTGCAACAAAGGGCATAAAAATATTACATTAATTAATAGTGCTATAAAAAATTCACAAAGAATCAAATTCTTTAACCCTAAGAACTTGGAACTATATTGTTAGTATCTAGCTAGGACACTAGTGCTTCAATCCGATTTGACCAGGCCCACGTATATGGGCATTGTTGGCATGCTGCGGACTCGTTGGATCAGAGAGGACCTACGATCAATTGGGCCAATATTTAGGGAGCCCAAATGTTTTGTGATTTTTGCCTTTCATCAGGATATGAGCTTTTGTAAAGTAGGGTTATGTACTCAAATATCGTAAACTTCAATGCCCTTACTTGTAGATACTTTTTTGGTTCTTCTAAAATTAATGGATCTATAAAAGACCCATCCCCCCATGTAAAGAGACAAGGTGAAAACATATGGTAATCTCAATTCTCCTTGAAGTGACCACACTTCTTTCTTTGCCAGGAGACATCCCTGTCTTCTATCTCCAACTGAGGAAGCTGTTCCTCTACCACTCTCCCCTTCCAGCCGATGAGGCCATTCACCTTCTGTCCTCTCCATCACAACTAAAGAGACCCTCACAGCCTTCCAGCATTGTCCCAATCCATGAACTCAGTGTTGGAGTGTTTTGGGTGTTCGGTGTGGAAATCAAATGAGGGGTCATCATTTTAGCCATCTGTACTGGTAGCAACGCCCATCACAACCCAACTATTGGGTCATCACATCCACTGTCTGCGCTGGTTGCAGCACCCACCATGACCGAACTGATCTCTCCAGCTGCCGCCCAAGCTTGCCACTCTCCTAGGGTTGTGTTGGCGTGCATTTTTTTTCTCTCACACAAAAAAAAAAGAGAGAAGAAGAAAAGAAAGAAACAAAGCAGGCGGCCTGGCTTAGAAGATGGGCCAACAGCCCATTAATTGGCCACAATTGGGCCCAATTAAACACCCTAGCTGGGGCCGGATCCATCCAGCCCACAATTGGCACAAATCAAGCCATGTACAGGCCATGTGCGCAGCCCACAGCAAGGCCTGGGCTTCTCCTCAGTCCGCTGGCCCAGAAAACAGGCCCAATTGGGCCAGGCCCACTTCAACAGCCAGGCCAATCAAGGCCCAGCCGCACCCACTTGCCACCTCAGCTCCTTGGTGCGCACCCAGCTGCCAGCACAGCCCCCAACAGTCACTTGAAGGAGAGGGAAGGCCAAGAGACAGCCACTCAATCAATGTAATTAAGTGGAGTAACTCCCATGGGGGAGGCCAAGGGACACCTGCGCACACAACTCCTGGCTCTTCATCTCCCATCCTCACTCTCTATAAAAGGGAGGGGGACGCACCAGCCAAGGGGGAGGGAGTTGGAAGCGCCGACAGGCTGCCGGACTGCTACCCCAGAAGCTGCTGCCACCTGCGCCAACAGCCTGCTGCCGCCAGAAGGAAGGAGAAGAAGGAAAGAAGAGAAGGTAAAGGAGCCTGCTTGGTGCGCCCATGTGACCCCTTCAAGGGGCCTTCCTTTTCTGCTCACTCCGGGCCCATCTTCAGCCCCTTGCATGTCTGCTGAAACCAGTTTGCATAGCCTATGTTCGGCCCTAGATCAGGTCCTCTGAAACCCCCCTTGCGCAGGCCTGTTCCAGCCCAATCGAACACCCCATTCCAGGCCTAAGTTCGGCCCCAATGTAGCCTGCCAAACAGCCCATGGCCGACCCCTGTTCAGGCCCATAATCAGCCCCTGTTCAGGCCCATAATCAGTCCATGTTCAGGCCCCTAAAGCAGGCCATCTGCTGGCCCAATCCTAGCCTTGGCCGACCCCCAGCATAGGCCATTTGCAGCCCACCTAGTAAACCCCCTACGCAGGCCCAAGAGAGCCCATAAGCCTGCCCCTTTGCCTGCCCTCCTCGCAGCCAAACTCAAGCCCCCCATGTGGCCTAACTAAACACACCCTATAGACCTGAAACAAGCCTCATCCTGGCCCATCTTCAGCCCTCTTGCAGCCCACTCAAATCCTCCCCGAGCTGCACCTGTTTTGGCCCATTGAGCACCCCCTTTAGCAGGTCATCTCCTGGCTGTCTGCGCACCCCATTTCAGGCCCAAATCCGGCCCCAATGTAGCCCACCGGACAACCCCTGCTGCAGGCCCCTGGCCGACCCATGTTCAGGTCCATGGCCGACCCATGTTCAGGCCCATGAGCAAGCCCATTTGACAGGGCCATCACACAGACCCCACAGCCCCCCTGACCGGTCTCCAAAGACCAGATCCAGGTCCGGCCATGTTACCCTCTGTACAGGCCTGTTAAGTCCCTCCAATCAGGCCCCAACCAGAGCCTGAATTGCCCTCCCCTGTAGGCCCATTTCGGCCCAATGTAGCCATGCCAAAACACCCCTCTGTGGTTTATTGAGAAGGCAGCGGTCCGGAGAGGCCCAAGCAAGAAGGCAGTAGCCAGAAGTGGGCCGGCTGGAAGGTGACGGCCCGGCACCCCTTGGAAACCGTCCGACGGGCCAAGGGCATAGCCGGGTGGCCTTCCAAGCCGGTCCAGCCAGCAGAACAGCAGCTTCCAAGCAGGCCCATCCGGCCCGAGGACAGCCCAAGATAGGCCCGGCGGGCCTATGAAGATTGAAGGCCGGCTCGGAACGCCGATGGAATTGAACCGGCCTCCATGGCCTATGTTTCAAAAAATGAACAAAATAAAATCCAGAATGCGAAAGCTACATTAAAGTAAGGAGATCCACCCTTTGTGGGGACTCCAACCTTGGACGACTCCCCCCGGGTCCGCCCCGGAATGTCGATCCGGACGGTGGCGCGGGCATGCTCCCGTAGCCATCGGTTCCTTCCCCCAATATGGCTAAGCTAAGGCTGGCTATTTTGGATGGGTAAATTTTCACTAAGTTGGAAAAATGGTTGCCATACCGTCGTAATGCCAAAAATTTTCTAAAGTAGTGGAGATAAACCTATATTGGGGGAAGGATCAACCATATTTCACACCAATGTACTCCACTCATTTTTCAATGAAATGAAGTTCAAAGTCAATTCGATGCATGAAAGTGGGCACCGGTTGGCAGCCCAATGTGCCCGATCAGATGCAAACCGCCAAAACTAAATAAACAAACCTTTTTTTTTACAATCAAACAATGCAGGTTCCGAAATGGGATTTTACTGCCACATTTCCCCAATAGCCTGCAGGTCTAGGACCACCAACCAGAGCCCAGTTCGGCCCAATAACAGAAACCTGCCCAGACCCTTAGTCGGTCCCCTTTTGACCAGGTTCCAGCCCATCTGAAACCACCCGCGCAGGCCCCAATCCAGGCCCATGAACAGCCACTGTTCGGCCTCCTGCCTGGGCCACCTTCAGTCCGCCTGCTGTCTCTTCTTTCAGGCCCAGCTTGAACCTATATGCCAGGCCCAAATATGGCCCAAATCCAGCCTGCGATCAGCCCCTTCTGTCTGGCCCATACCGGCCCATCTGCAGGCCCATTGCCCAGAGCCTAAAAAACAGTCCCCTTGTGACCCAGTTTTAGTCCATCAAGGACCTCCTAAACAGGCCCCTATGTAGCCCATCCAGCCAACCCCCAAACAGGCCCATAACCGGCCTACTTACAGGCCTATGCTCATAGCCTAAAACCAGTCCCTTTGCGACCCGGCTTTTCAGCCCGTCCAGGACACCTCAAACAGATCCCCAGCCGGTCCATTCAGAGTCACCTGAACAGGCCCCTAACCAGGACCGAAGCTGCCCTTGTCCAGCCCATGTCCAGGTTCTGAAACCGGTACCAAAACGGTCCTCCATGCAAGCCCATTTTAACCCATCATAATCTATCCACTCCAGTCCCCTTGTGGCTCGGTGAAATCCTAAATCAGTCCTCGAATAAAGCAAAAATCAGATTTTGATCGAATTCAAAGCAGATGAAGCTCAAAAATCAGAAAGAATCAAAGTCATCCAAAAGTGACAAATAAAACAAACCCGAACAAAACGGTTTGCATCTGATCGGACCCAAAAAGCCGCTGCCCTTTTGAGTTCTTTATTTTATGTTGTGGATGTGCATATCTCCGAAAACAGGTTGCCGCGACGGTTAATCAAAGGCGTTCGAGCCGTTGCTCGATGTAAGTTAACGCCGGATACTCGCACCATCCGGCGGAGAAGGGTCAAAAAACGAAATTTTCAAAGAACCCGAACCTCGGTTCTAATTTTTTTTAGACTATCACCGGACTACCTAATATTTTTAGGATATCACATATTTTCCTAGAAAAGTCCGGAGATGTCTTTCTTTCTAAAGAATAGACGCGCAGAAAAAAGAGGTTCACACAGGTTGCAGCACCATTCCTGTGGAGCCGAATTGATAGCAGTGATCCTGTACCAACCCACCACACTTCGCAGCAGTGCAGCTGGACTTCTTTGTTGCTATAGACCAGCACATGTGTTATCTAGCCCCATATGCACCCCTGTGCAGGGTTACCCTTGCCCAGCCACCCTCCAGCAACAAATCCATCCCACCCCGGTTTGCACTCCTCTGCCATTTGTCCCTTGTTTGTGGCTATGGTAGCCACTGGTGGTGTATCCACACCCACCAGAACCCCATCCCAGCTGCAACATGGAAGCCGCCTGTGTTGATTGTGCACCAAACTGCTTCCCCGCCATCAAAGCTGCCAGCTGCATGCCTATCGTCCGTACATCGTGTAATTGTGCCACAGACAACAGTCACCCTGCCTGCCTTCTTTGGGTCAGAACCTATGTTATCCGAGGCGTGAGGCGCCTGAGGCGAGGGACCCAGCGCCTCGCCTAAGGCGCCTAAGGCGGGCGCCTCAGGCGCCTGAGGCGTTTTGAGGTGGCGCTGCAGGCGGTGTGGTGCACCGGCTGGAGTGGCGTCAGGGGTGGAGGCCGGAGGTAGCTTCCGGTGGCGGCCGCAGGTGCAGCTGCAGCTGGCGGAGGCGACGGCGGCCGCAGGTGAAGCTGCAGGTGGCGAAGGCGGCGGCGGCAGCTTCCAACGGCGGCGGCTGGGGCTTCCGACGGCAGCGGAAGTAGGGGCGGCGGCGGCTGCTGGGGCTTCCGATGGCGGCTCTGCAGCTGGCGGAGGCCGCTTCCGGCAGCGGCAGAGGCTTCTGGCAGCGGCGACGGCAATGGCGGAGCCTTCCCAAAGCGGCGGCAGCGGCGGCAGGTGCAGCTGCAAGCGGCGGCTTCGTCCGGAGGCAGGGGCAGCGTCGGGGGCGAGGGCCTGGGCATATGAGGGTTCGGGAGGGAGGGAGAGAGAGAATCGGGGTGTTTAAGTTACTCGGATCCGGTCTTACCGGATCCGGTTCTTACCGGACCGCAGGGGGGAGGCGGGCGAGGCGCGTAGGGCGCCCGAGGCGCGCGATGCGGCGGGTGAGGCGCCGGAGGCGCTCGCCTCAGGCGGAAAACGGCAAAGCGAGGCGGTTTTCAACCGCCTCGCCTCGCCTCACCGCCTAGGCGGGTGAGGCGACCGCCTCTAATAACATAGGTCAGAACCCCTGCCAGAGTGCCACTCAGTGAAGAGCAGGCCTTCTATTTTTATGCAGGCACTCCAAGTTCGCAGCTGAGACAGGACAGGGTTGTTGAGACAACAGAACCAGCTGGCTGTCCTGCCTTACAGCCGGCCATCAGAGGCATCAACACTGCCGGCCCAGGATTGTAATGATCTAGACACCAAACCAATAGTTGGGCCCACAAGTCATCAGCAGCATGGTTAACCTGTCTGCTTTTTTCCAACTAAGGCTGTACATGCGGCCTTTTACTACCTTGAACAATGTGGGTGTCAGTGAATTTGTAAGCTATTAAGTTTTAGTAACCGGTTGGAAAATGAGCAGCCAGGTGTGCATGGAGGTACCTCCTGACCCTCACTCTTGTGTTTACTATGATGCATGTTTATTATTTTCTCATACGCACATCATGTGTGAGGACTAGGCTTCTAATCCGTATACACCACGCTGCCTGCTTGTGTGAGGGAGATCCCACCTGGTACCCAAACTGAGAATAAACAAGAGAGTCCCTGACTCAGGGTAGTTACCACACTACCACGATCCTGCTTCCCACTCATTGTAAGGCAGCCGACCAGGTTACCTTTTCATTGGCTTAATCTTTTTCGTGGCATCAATTTTGGCTCCCCAGTTTATATTGTTCATCGCATTGTTGCTTAGCATGGTAGGCAAGTCCCACCTGGTACCCAAACTGAGAATAAACAAGAGAGTCCCTGACTCAGGGTAGTTACCACACTACCACGATCCTGCTTCCCACTCATTGTAAGGCAGCCGACCAGGTTACCTTTTCATTGGCTTAATCTTTTTCGTGGCATCAATTTTGGCTCCCCAGTTTATATTGTTCATCGCATTGTTGCTTAGCATGGTAGGCAAGTCCTTTAGGCGGTCCTCCATCACTACCACTTATCTTTATTTTTCTGAATTCTCTGGTACCAAACAAACAAACTTTTGAAAATAAACCAAAGAGAAAAATGAAGCCTCATCACAAGAATTCTGCATATGCAATCATACCTTTTGAAAATTGGCATTGTTATATGATATTTGGTGGCCCACACTATGTGATAAAGATGCTTGAGGGTCATAAAAATGAGCTAAGCCCATTGGTGGGTGTGACCTAGGGGAAGAATAAGCCTTCCTTCCATATGAAGAAACATCAGGAGCATATGAAGAATATTTCCCAGATCCTGAACTCTTTGGCATTCTGGCAGCAAAAAAGTTGTCACGCAGTCTACTAGTAACCTGAAATAGTGCATCTTGTACATTGTTGAGGTCTCCAGTAATCTGTAAACATGCAAAACTTAAATGAATTAAGAACAGATAGAAACATCATAGGAGAACCATTGAAAGAAAATCCAGATGCATAAAAACCAAGTACTGAAGGAAAAAGCTATGAGGTTGCAAGGAAATCATTATGATGCCTGAAATGGTAGTGTTCATTTAAATCCTACTAATTCACGTAACTGTGCTGTTAGATGAGGCAATGACAAATAAATGATAAAGATCTTCGTAAGAATGTGAAAGCACAGTAGAAGATAAAAATATCCTTTATGTTCAACAGAAAGCACGTGACAATGAGATGCCATATTCAACGTCTATATCAAACTTGACATCTACCAGTTAACATGTAGACATCTGAGAAACAAAACATTGAACCTGTACAACTTCTTCTCCCTCAGCAGCACATTTCGGAACCTGGTTCCCTCCTAATATCTTTATTGCTGTGCCGGTGACCTTTCTCATATCTGATATTATCGTACCTCCTCTGCCCATCAAGCAACCAACCTGACTTGGTAATATTAGAAGCCTAGCCGAAACTGACTTTTCCAAGCTTGATTCCAGTCTTTTTTTAATGCCCACCTCAAAAGATCTCGTGAATACACAGCCTACAGCATTTTGAGCAGGGGAAAATTGTAGCTCTGCAGTCTATATAAGAAGATAATAGTCAGTCGACTCTTTATCAAGTGGATATCATAAGTTCCAGCTAAAATTTATCATAAGAATATTTAGAAGTGTCTATTCTGTCAGCAAAAGCATAGTCACTAACCTCAGGTGCTGAAATAGTGATAACCCGTTCTTCTGAATCAGCAACAGTAGCATCAACATCTATAGATGTGCCCGTCTCATTCTCTAATGCCTTAATGATAGTTCCTCCCTTACCAATTACACCCCCAATCTTATCATTACGGCACAGAAGCCTGAATGAAACATCTTGTTGGCTTTTCTTCGTGTCAGATGTTGATAGCTGACTGACTCCAACCTTTGCTTGGTGCTGTCTTGAAGTATAATCAACATAACTGCTTGTAGTGGGTACTAGTAAGGAATTCCTAAATGAAAGATCTCCATAAGCATTGGAAATTGTCCCTTTAGGAAATGTTGTGCTTATGTTTTGCACTTTGTCCGATGGTGAATTATTTTGAAGGCAGTCACAAATGGTAATGAGTGCTTTCTTCACAGCAAGAACATCTCCAGTAATCTACCAAAAAGGTGGGCTTTAGATAATCACAACATTGCATTTAAGAGAGAAAAAAATGCCTACATATATATACGCATGTATTTGCATGTCTAAGTGTGTGCTTATATGTACACTTGCATAGAATAGCTGTGATCCATGTCTGTAGCCAAAAGAGATAAACCAAGTTACTAATACAAGCACAAACATACATAAAGAAAGATTTGCAAAAGTCAATATATTGCATTGTTAGCATTCATCTAACATTTGTATAGAGATTCTAATGCCCAAAGTCCACATCATACATTTTTATAAAATTAACTAAAGTGTCGTGGAAATATCCCACATGTTACCATATCAAATTTTTTGGAATTCTTATAGAGAAAACAATCATGTGATTTTTGGAAAGTAAATTATTTCCTTTTTTGAAAGTCATCAAGACTACTAAACAGTGGATTACATGGTTTGCGGAACTGGATTGGAATCAGCTGATTCTGGATTGGAGTAAGTAGGGACTGACCTGGTTTGGGGAGAAAGTACGACTCCACCCCCTCCCCGAATCCTGGCCGATTTTGATAGGAGTTGCCTAAATTGGGTGATTCCATGGAAAACCCAAATCAGACCTGAAAATCGGATCCGATTCAGACAAAATCAACCACCCCCTTCCAATGTTGGAGCAGATGCAGTCACCACAATTTTTAGGCGATTTTTTGAAGTGCTGTGCCACTGACTTCTTTGGGAAGTTTTAGAAGCGCCGCTGCCACTGGCTTTGAACACCACCATTGCTCATTTTGAACATATGTGAGCTGATCTTGCGGCCACCAGCAATTCTGCACCATGCCACTAGTATAGTTTGAATCACCAGCAGCCTGGAACTAGCATATGCAGTCTGAAAATGAGCGTAAAACATTGAAATATTTGTATTCATGTTTTTCTTGTTGGGTTACAAGTAAATGTTTAATTAATATTTTACTTAATCTGTGTTGTGTAGGAAAATGATCGATCAAGAGCATGATGGCACCAGATCAGCTAGATTTCATGATATTGGAAGGGAACAAAGATTTATGTTGGATGTAGCCAAGAAGAAGATACAATGTAAGTGGTGCGAAAAATAGATGAATGAAAGTATTTTTTTCATCTAAACCAACACATTAGTGTGATAAGTGGAAATGTAAACAAATTTGATAAGGCCCTTGAATAATTATTTGAAGAGATGAGGACATACATGGATGTAGATATGAAAGCAACAATACACTAAAACAAAATATCTGAGGGAAGATGAAGAGAGAGAAGAAGACAAAGAGATAAAGTGCTAAAATTCATTTGTTGAACCCTCAAGCTATGCAAATTTGAGTTGTTTCTTCGTTTGCAGTAGACTCGACCAATTGATGAGTTTGTGTTTAGAAGAAAAAAGTCTTCACAATAAACAATAAATCAAGCATTGAGTAAAAGTAAAAGTGACTACTAAAGCTGCAAAACAGATGGTGAAACACATTTGAAAGTAGTTCCTATATGCTGATTGTAATTTGTAGCTTAAATATATATATATATATACATACCATGAAAATACTATTGAAGAGGTATAACAAGTTTAGAAGTTCCAATGTCAAAGTATATAACTGAACTTTATGAGAAGGTGTCTGAATTAAAAACTTGGATTGATAGGTTTCGTCTTGTCTAGGAGAAGGATGTACTATTATGTATGAAAGATGGACATGAATTAGAGTATAATAAACTTCATTGTGTATTGTTCTGAGAAAACAATATTTTTGAAATATATTGATGCATTTGGAGAAATTAAAATTCAGCTTATTTGTTTGACATGATATATGATAGAAGAAATAAGAGAGATGAATGTAGTTCAAATTATGACGATTCTTCTTATAAGGCCACGGGCAAGAAGTTGATAAAAAGAGAAGATATATGTTTTGGGTATCATGCGCTGAATGAATTATTCCATTGACCTAATCTTAAAAGATATTGGGAAGGATTCAACTATTGGGACACTTATTGCTCAAGCTCAACTAATTATATCATTGTTGGCACTACACATATCCATAAATAGTGGATGGATAGGATAAAAATGGTCGCATGAACAAAGCCATTCAGATCATGAGAGTGAAGTCACGTTCGGCTGAATTATTAATTATCTACTTGTTCATACAGCCCACACAATCAAAACAAATAAAACAATCTATCATGATGGTCATTAATTCAAAAGCAATCCGGTTGTCTATGCATATGATAACCATCTAAATAGAGACCAGCCATGCGGGAACTAACTACAAAAGGAGTATTCGGGGGTGAAAAAAACCACTCCGGCAGAAGAAGAGGTTGGGCAATCTCGACCAAAGATTGATTGGCAGAGATGGTTCAATGAGGCCAGAAATCTATGGATCCAATCATCCAACAAGATGCCGGCCCATTTATGCCCCCCTGATGACAAGCCTATTCCGAAGGAGTCCATGCCATAAAACCAACAGAAATAATTGGGAGAGATAGAAACATGTCCACCAAGAAAAGGAAGAGAGGAATCGACCCTTGATCGGGTTCCACTCCGAAGCCGACTCTCCCGAGGGTGGAGTCCTTGTAAGGCAAGACAAATTGCCCTAAAAGGAAGCCCGGATAAGCCGACGAAGGGAGGCGAGTCAATCTCGCTTACTTCAGACTTCCTCTTAGTCCGTCTCGGAGCTGGACACCTCCTTTTCGGAAGGTCTCCGATGGCAGAAGGGGAGGCGGACGGTTATATAAACAAAGAGGATTGGAGGGGCAGAGGGGTCGAGTATAGAAAGAGAAGAGAGAGTCCCAAATAGAGTGGAATAGAGTCGCAATCGGGAGAAGGCAGTCGGAGGGGTTACCGAGTGCCATCGATCGTGTTGTCTTCCGAGCGTCGTCTTCCCCTTCCGAGGGTACCGTCAAGTCCTCCTTCAAGCAGCACCGTCGATCGTGTCGTCCTCTCCTTCCGGTCATGCCAACGACCCTTGCTCCATCTAGTTGTCTCGTCGACAAGGCCTGCCGCCTCTTCTGGTGCTGTAAGCCCCTGTTCTTCTTCAAGCGGTGCCGACACCCCTATTTTCTCCTCCCACAAGCAAGGATTCCGGAATCGGAATCGGAATCAGTTGGGACCGATTCCGATTCCGGGAATCGGCCGGAATCGGCCGATTCCTGGGAAGAGAATCGATTCCGGATCGGTCCGGAATCGTTTTTTTTTTTCGTCAAAAAAATCAAAAAATTCAGAAAAAATTCTAAAAAAATGGGAAATGAGTTAGAAATTTTTTTAAAAATAACCAATGCATTCATCCACAGGACCACATCGAATAAATACTAATAAACTTCAATTGAAGACTTGAAGTTAAGTACATATTCCAATTCCATTGATTCAAAAATCAAAGAGATGATACATCATGAAAAAAAAAATTACATCATATCAATCTACTACCAAAATCTAGGATATAAATATGGGTCTTCCTCCTCTCCCTGTTGCGCTTCACGCTTCTCCCTCGTGCTCAGTCTTGTATACTGTCCGGGACCATATCCATATGAAAATAATGCCGATGCCATGCCATCAAGGTCGTATGGATCGGACTGCGGGACGACCGGGACGTAAGCAGAGGATGGTGGAGCTGGTGGTGTAATCCACTGCAGACAACCCAAGTAACACACCATTCGGTATGTTTAAAGGGTTACGTATTTGCCGGAAATGGTCGTAAATTAACGTACGGGATATCCGGAATTTTTCCCGTGCAAAATGGACTTAAACGGATAGTTCAAAACTTAGACGGACTTGTTCGGTCGGAAATCACAATGTTTAACGATGCTCGGACTCGTCGAAAACGCGTAAGAATGGACGTACGAAGTTTTCGGCGAAGAAATCTTACCAAAAGCTTACAAAGATCGAAAAAGAGGTTGATTCGAGGCCGATCCGAGCTTGAATCGGCGGAATCCCTTGAAGACGTTGCTTGGAATCGCCGCCAGAATCGCCGGAATCGGTGGAATCGGGCCGGAATCGATGCTTGGATCGACGAAATCGGCCGGAATCGACGCTGGCAGCTGGGATCGAGGCCGGAATCGCACCGGAATCGCCGGATCCAGCTTCTGCCGCCGCGGGATCGACAGAATCGACCTCCGCAGGTCAATTCCGGCCCTTTTAGGGCCGGAATCGATTTGATTCCCGGTCCAGAATCGAACCGGGAATCGAACCGGGCCGGTTGACCCGGTCTTCCAAAGGGATCGACCGATTCCACAAGGAATCAGTCGGATCGACCGATTCCACAAGGAATCGGTCGGAATCGGATCGATTCCGATCGATTCCAGGCAATTCATACCGATTCTGCGGAATTCTTCCCGGAATCGGTCCTTCCACCAGGAATCGACCGATCCGATTCCAGAATCTGTCGGAATCGGATCGATTCCGCCGATTCTGCAATCCATGCCCTCAAGCACCTTCGATAACATCGGAAGCATCCTTCCTCCCTGTTGAGATCGACTAGAGCTACCTTCTCTTCCTCCAGACGAGCCGTCGAAGCCCTCGCCAGATCCCGACGAGGCCCGCGGGGGGGATTATTTTCCCCCCAACTTATGTCCACCGTAGACATGAAGTGGGCCCCACCAGAAAGTGTGACAAAAAAATAAAGCAACATCGGCTCTCCGATTGGACGAGGCTAGCCACGAGGGAGATCGCGACGATGGGCCGCCGCCTGGATGGGCCCGACAAGGCTTTCAAGAGGACCATGGCTCTAATAAAGGCCCAATGAGCCCTTCGCCAACAGTGCCCCCAAAAGGGGATTCAATTAATAACAAAATTTTTGTTTAAAATAAATCATTCATGGGAATTTAAATAAAACTCATTAATTTGAATTAAACAAACCTAGATGAGCATTTGACCGGCTAAAAATCTGTCATATGGTCTCGTCATAACTAAAAGAATTTCAAAATAAATGGGAAGCCAATAGGCTGACTTTAAGCACGTCTCTTGACCCATAATCAAATTAAAATAAAAATAAATAAACAAAAAACAAAAATTAAATAAAAATCTACTAAATTAATCCACAAACCGAGGCAAACATCTGGCCGGCTAAAAACCCGTCACATGGTCTTGGCTTAACTTAAAAGAATCAAAATATGAGAAACCAATGAGCTGGCTTCAAGCACGTCCCTTGATCCATTAAGGTAGACATACAAAGGTCTATTTTAAAGACCCCCAATATCTTACCATCCCCCACAGGGAGCCATTCACCCATTATGCCATGGAGAGACTGTGCATGACCAACATGCCGATATGCCAAACTATGAGCTAACGAGGTTCATGAACTATGAGCTAATTTCCCACATGCCTATAAAAGGTCAGGACATGCTCAATCCCAAGACAATGGGACAATTTTCAGGATGCCTATCAAAGGCCAAAATGTTTGATACTTGTAACTTGATCCAAGTAGTGAAAAGTTCATGATCGGTGCACAGTTGGTATTGTATGGAGGATTAATAGCCTACATGGTTCAATGGAATGCAAACACGGAAATTTGTAATAATAAAAATCTGAGACTCAAATATGGCAGGATTTGGATTAATCCTTTCAGCATGAATCTGACCACCTCGTGGGTGAAACATAAAATCAGAAACCTGAGAGTTGTCTTAAAAAAATCTGAGAACCAAAACCGGAAGATCACAGCACCCAAATTCCGAGAGCATGAAACCTGAGGACAGAACCAAGTTTAAGCGAGATAGAGCTGTTGCAGAATTTAAATTGTAAGTCCTTGAATAAAGGGAGGGGATTAAGGCCAACATTGGGTAGATCAAGATCAGGCTTCTGTAAATTCCCAACTGGATCAAATATTCATAAGACATAAAACAAATCCAGATCAAATCAGTTTGTTAGATGAACCTTAATTAACTCAAATTAAAATCTCAACCAAAGCTTGATTGAACTGCATCTTGGAAATCAAATCCCAGAGCGTACATCAAGCAAGTTAACTTGAAACCAGAATCATAAGCTGAATTGAGTGGCAAGATAAAACAAAACTTTTCTAAATAAATTCAGATCAACTGGAATCCGATAAAATCTGTCCTATTCAAAATCAAAACATAAAAAGTGCACTAAGTCTCAACTCAAAAAAATCAGAAATAAAAAACTTCAAAGAGCATCATACACTGAGTGAAATTTTCACCTGAGTCTGAGCCCAACTAAAACCCCTTAATCAAATTTCAACCAAATCCAAATCCAATCCAAATGATATACACATCTTAACCGTAAACTGAAATAAATCATCAAATAAACTCGCAGTAATCACCTGTCAAACATCAAACTCAAATTAAAACCCAGGAAATCAATTCATGCAGAAATCAAGACAGAAGTTTAAAATCTGAAAGCCATCACAGGATTCATTAAATTCCCAAGATAATAAACATGATCCATCAACCTAATAACTCACATCTAAATCAAAATCGAAACTTTAATCCAGATTTCAATCAAAATTCAAAAACAAGACACTTGACTGAAAATTAATTAAGTTTCCCAAATCAAATCCAAACCAATTTCCCAAGTCAAATCTTAAAACACATTAACTTTAACTAAACAAATTTAATTTGAAATAAACTGAACTTAAATTAATAAACAATTCATAAAAAATTCAACTCAAAACAATCAAACCCAAATCAGTTCACATAAATCTGAAACCTGCAAGTTACATAAAAAATCCAGACATCTCAAATTAAGGCACAATTCCCACATCAGAAGATATCAAGTTCAAAAAAAATCTCACAGATTCAATTCAAAATCAAATTAAGATTCACATCAAAATTTCAACCAACAAATTTAATTCAAAATTAAACAAACTCTATTCAACTCAAATTAAATATGAACTAATAAGCAACCTATAAATCCAAAATGAATCAAACAAACAAAATTCAACCTAATTTTATCCAACAAATTTAATCCAAAATCAAACAAACTAAATCAATTCAACCAAAATTTTAAAACACATTAAGTGTTTGCATTCCATCAAGTTCATGGAACCATTGTTTATTTTAGTGGATACATGTTTTCTATTCCATGAATTGCTATGACGGACAATCAAAGGTATTCGAGTATTCTCGATGTAATTAATATTGGATCTTCACACCATCCGATGGAGAGAGATCAAAAAATGAATTTTCAAAGAACCTAACAACCTCAACCTATATTTTTATACATATCATGGGCCTAGTTAGTACTCTTATGAAATACCACCTATTTTCCTAAGAAATCAATACTAAAGTCAAACCAAATCAAAAATAAAATTGGAAAATGAATTTCCCAAATCATAAAATTTTAAATTTTGAGGTTACATCAATCATTTACACAAATGAACATGATTTGATTAGACCTGGTCCCGTTCAATTTAATACAAATTTCATCAACTTTTTTATTCAAAAGTGGACAGGCCATGGATTTCTATTAATTTGGATAAAGTACAAACTATTTAAGAAAAAAGAAGTGCAAACCCAAAACTCAACTATCAAGTTGATAATGAAGAATGGAGGTTACAAGAAGAGCTTAACATAAAGAACCTGTTACAAATTTCATTACCTTGGAGAATCTCAGCAAGTATAAACACCAATTATGATGCTTTGTGTATACAACAGATTATATTGATTATATATGAGATTTGCAACACAAACCTGATCAATTTGACACATTGACAAAGATGAAATATCTTGACCTGATTCAAGATAATCATTTTTGGGATAAGATTGGGTACTATCTTAGCATCATAGAGCCCCTTTATATGAGTATTGACATTAATAGATTTCAGTAATAAAAATAGTATAAGATGCTTGCACAATGCACTTTATGAGATAAAGGTAAGAATAAATAAAATAATCTAAAAATACAAGAAATAGTGAAAAATAATCGACGGAAGATGCTTGCACAATGCACTTGATGAGATAAAAGTAAGAATAAATAAAATAATCTAAAAAATACAAGAAATAGTGAAAAATAATCAACGGAAGATGGCTTAAAATACTACAGCATGATATTTATGCAATAGGTACTTCATTTTTTTGAAATAAGACCAAAACCTTAAATTCTATTAATTACAAAACATAATGGAAGAGAAAGTACAAAGCAAAAGCCAAAAGAAAGACATGGGGAGGAGAGAAGCTCATATACCAAGATGGTAGACCGGCAACAAAACTATGTAAAGAACATCTTAAGTTGCATGAAATTCTCCTCGACAAAATCGTCCCACAGCTGATGGCCTGAAAAAGCCAACGTCCAATCTTTGATGTAGGCGGTGATGACATTAAGGATCAACCTTAGGTTCTCAAAATGTTCTTCAAATATTCTTTTATTCCTTATGTACCAAATAGCCCAAAGCATACTGGTAATATAAACTTCCAAACCATGGGGTCTGACAGCCAGGGGTTTAATTGGGACCGACTAAGCAAAACATAAAGAATGTTGTCGCAGTCCAACCATTAGATCTTCTAATATTTGAACATGATTTTCCAAAGAAAATTGATAACCCCACAATTGAAAAAAAAAAGATGATTTATAGTTTCCTCATTGCAGCCACAGAAAACACAAGAAGTGAAAACCATTGGAAATATCTTTTGAAGATGACACCTTGTTGGGAATCTCTGCTCGCCAATCTTCCAAAGAAAGATCTTGATTTTGGAAGGTAAT
This sequence comes from Cryptocoryne crispatula var. balansae, assembly GCA_036172225.1. Classification (NCBI taxonomy): domain Eukaryota; kingdom Viridiplantae; phylum Streptophyta; class Magnoliopsida; order Alismatales; family Araceae; genus Cryptocoryne; species Cryptocoryne crispatula. The sequence continues at coordinate 6,175,532 of CM069930.1, read as the reverse complement.
GGGGATCCCCAAACAACATTGTGACAAGGGACAATCTCACCTATAATAAGTGATGCATGATGGTCTCTAAAACCAGATTTCGGATAGCAAATTGAAGTTATATGTAAGTGCCGATATCACAACATTCTAAAAACTCCAAATAGCAACTAAGTCGAACTAGAAGTGGCCCAAAGTGCGCAACCCTCAAGTGGCCGTGACCAAGGTAGTTAGTCCTAGGGGTGTTCATGGTTTGGTTTGATTTGGTTTTTGAGTATTTTTTCTCAAACCAAACCAAACCAAATTATCTTCCAAACCAAACCAAACCAAACCAAATTTAGTTCGGTTCGGTTTGGTTTGGTTCGGTTCAAACCATATTTTACTAAGGTGTAGTAGATATATCAATATATAATTTTATTTTGTTTGTTTTAAATCATATTCTATTAAAATCTTGTGTATATGTTTGTACATTACAATAATTTTACCTTAAAAACTCTTGAAACAAATTTAGTTTTATAAGAAAAGATGCATAAATACTATCTTATATATAACTTAAACTAAAATATTTAATCTAATTCGGGTTATTCGGTTTACCGGTTTGGTTTGGTTTATATGACCCTTCAAACCAAACCAAACCGATCAGTAGTTCAAACCAAACCAAACCGAACCAAAGTACTGGTTTGGTTTGGTTTTTCGGGTTGAACCGAACAGTGAACAGCCCTAGTTAGTCCGCTACCCGAGTTAGGATGCTCAACTATCAACAACAATCTAATTAGCTCGAGATAGGCCCGCTCAAATTTGTATGTTGACAGTGATTTAAATAACGAGCTAGGTGCCTACTCTCACGTGCGACATAGTAGATGAAGAGATAATAAAAGAGCAAGTATAATGTGTAGAGAAAGAGTGTGTAAGAGAGTCGTACCTCCAGGCTGAGGTGTGGTGACATCCACTTGGCTGTCTACACTTTGACTGATTTATACAAGTAAAATAATACACTATTTTTACACCCACACCTCATAAGGTGATGTCCGCCTGGCTGTCTACACTTTGACTGATTTATCCAATTAAAACAAAACACAATTTTTACGCCCACACCTTGTAGGGTGATAATAACCTACAGATATGACAAATTCGGTCATAGTGAACATATTGATGAGCATGTTGATGACATGGTGGTGTCCTTCGCCTGTGCCGAGGTCAGTCACCTCGTAAAATAGATATTCGCATCTCTAGTTGTAGTGCGGCTTTCGATGTGTGGAGGATCAAAAATTAGCGTCAAATATGGCGGTTCTGCATGTGTTACAATGCCAGATGCTATAGTAATTGTGCAGGTTAATGAGTCTCGATTTATTGTAGCTGCTACAATACCATGGGGCTCTTTTCGCAGGGGATGCTAGGGTGCTAAAAAATTAAAGGGGCCCAGTAACCTACAGCCAAAGGAGGAGATGGTGAGGCTGGTAGTGTGCAGCACTGGATGAGAAGAAAGGGGAGTTGGGGTTTGTTGGCACTAAAATTTTTCACTTAGCTCGTTTGATATAGATTTCAGCAATATCGAAGTCGGTGCGGAAAATTCGACCCAGATTTGGAAAATTCAAGAACAGATGATGCAACTAGGCTTTGGAAATACCCTGGCATAGCTTGACATGCTACAAATGGCCAAGATACTATGCTTAGTGCATAGCCCCGGTCGAGAGTTTCGGAACGATGCCTAAAACATGGAAAACGGATACTGGAAAGCCAAAATGACCATTTTGCCCTCAACACTTCGGGACAAGTTGGGACTCTAACATGGAATTTCAACTTTACCATATTGTCAGCATCAAATAGAGCCGGACAACGCTTAAAACAGATCGAAAATCCAACCACCGGTTGAAAAGATATACAAGGAATATCAAATTCGAGCAAAGTCCGTATTAAATGACACCAATGGCATAATGGTCCGATCAGCTCCCAGATCGACCCATGGGCTAGAAATTTCATTTTTTTGGTGACAAACTTAGCTTTTATGAATATTTATGTGTGAAAAATAAAATTTGGCCAATAGAAGAAGGTAATTGCACTCAATTACAATTTTTAGCATTATCGACGGTCAAGATCACACCGATCGAAAATGGCTGAATCAGGAGATCCGATGCAATTCAAGAGATCTCAGCCACACAGATTGATGGATCACATGATCAATGGTCAGTAGAGCTCATTCCATATTTTTGGGGATAAATTCAAGGTGTATTTAATTGATTCCGATTAGGATTTACTATATCCGTCGGATCGGGAGTACTCTGATCAACCAAGCTTAAACCTAACCCGAGATAGGCTGTCCTTGGTTGTTGCAGGCCGAACCCAGCTCATCCTCTCCCTGCTGGGTGCACATAAGGCCCTATAATCTAGGAGTTTGTGCGCTAATTCATCCCCACTTCATTTTATCCATCTAGTTTATCTCCAACCACTTAGAGATGAGCTATATTCTCTAACCACCCTAACTCCCTTGGTTTATCTCTATCCCAACTGACCCTACAACAACCCCTGGCCTATCCCCATCTGAGGGCTAGCCGAACCAACCTCCCAACTTGCATGGTGCGCTCAAACCCCCAGAAGATAGGAGGCTGTTGGCGTCCATTTTTTTTTTACAAAAAAAGAAGAGGAGAGACAAATGGGCAGGCCCAAGAGAAGACCGGACAGCCCATATTTTTGCCAAAACAAGCCCAATCAGGAGCCCACATAGGCCCTATAAGAAATCCATGATCCCATCCTAGAATTAGCCCAATTCTATGTCAAAAAGGGCCTGGGCGCAGCCCCCCAGCCAGCCCAATTTCATCTTAAATCAGACCTGTGCGCAGCCCACAGCAGAGGCTGGGCCGCAGCTCCCAGTCAGCCCAACTAACCCATGCATATCAGACCTGTGCGCAGCCCATGTTTCAGCCCACCTGCGGCCTAGTGTGAACATGCCACACTAGCTGTCCTGCCACATCAGCAAACCACCTGCGCACTGGCCAAGGCACACCCTTGACTGGTTAATGGCGTGGGGAAGCCCAAGCAGTCAAAGAATTGAAGCCAGGGGGGGGAAACCAAAGAGCCAGGCCATAAACACAGCATGGGAGAGCACAACAGGCATCTCACGCTGGATTCTAGATGGCCCTTGACCTTCCCCTCATCTCCTATAAAAAGGGAGGGGCGCGCCAAGAAGAGGGGGGAGCTTTCTGGACGCCGACAGGCTGCTTCCCTGCTGCTGCTGCCTGCGACCAAGGAGAAGGGAAGAGAAGGGAAGGAGCTTGGCGCACCAACAGGGGCACCATCCTGCTGCACCTGCCACCTGCGGCCAGAAGAAGAGAAGAGAACAGGTGGGTACAAGCAAGAATGTAATTATGTAGTCCTTACGGACACCTCCCCACCTCCTTCCAAATTCTCTTCTCAACCCCTCTCATGGCCTAAACCGGCCTTCATCTTCATCGGCAACCCATGGCCTAAAGCAAATCCCTTTGCCAATCTCATCTCGGCTCATTTTAGGGACACCCAACCAGACCTCAGCTGGACCCCACGTGAAGCACCCTTCTCGGCCCACCTATAGGCCATCCGAAACAGACCCCCTGTCGGCCCACTTCCAGGTCAACCAAATCTCCTTTGCGCAGGCCCATTTTGGTCCACTAGGAGCCACCTGATCAGAGCCCTCCTGGACAGGTCCGAGGCCATTTTCTTTTAGCCCATGTCCAGATCAGAAACTGCCCTAATCCAGACCCCTAACCAGGTCTCATCTCACACCCTCAATCGGATCCAATTTCAGTCCAAGATGCTGCCCCTCACTCAGGCCCATCTTCAGCCCACGCAAGCTCTCACCTGACAGGTCCCATTGTAACCGGTGTCTTACCTCTTTGTGGTCAAACTATTAGCTCCTTTGCGGCCCATTCCAACAGGCTGCAATCAGGCCCAGAAAAGGATCCACAATCGACCCATCTCTCACTCCATATACAGTCCCATAGCTTACTCATATTCAGTCCCTATTTAGGCCCCCTCCGCGGCCCAGACAGCAGCCCCCATGTGGCCAACATCTGTCCCCTTTTGCGGTTCAGCCCAACAGACCCCTAAACAGGTCCTGTTCAATAAAAAGGAAGGGAGATTGATGCCCCTCTGGATAGCCCCACCGCGGCCTACAGAAGGGGGCAGCAGCAGCTCCCATCCAAGCAAAGAAGAAAAAAGGCAGCAAGGCAGTGCCGCACCGTCCAGTACAAGCGCAGAAGCTCACCAATTTTCCAGCATGGTGGGCGGGGGCGATGTCCCGGACCCTCTCGGAATCCGTACGACGGGCCGATTGTTCTGTCCGGGCGGGTCCTTGCCCTACCACCAAGATGGAGGAGGGGCGCACAAGCCCAATAAGCAGGCCCTTCCGGCCCAAGAAGACTGAAGACCGGCTTTGAACGCCGATGGAACTCAAACCGGCCCGAGTGGCCTTTTGAAATAATAAAAAACAGTAATGTAACTAAAAATGAAATGGACGGCTCCCCCGGGTACGCCCCGGGATGTTGATCCGGACGTCGGCGCGGGCATGCTCCCGTAGCCGGTGATCCTTCCCCCAATTTTGGCTAAGTCACCGACTAGCCTTGATTGGATGGGTAAACTTTGCCAAGTTAGAAACTTGTCGGCATGCCGTTGTAATGCCGAAATTTTTCTAAGGCGGTGAAGAACCTTAATTGGGGGGAGGACCACCACTTGCTGTACACCGATGTATTTCACCTCTCTTTCAATGAAATAAAGTTTAAAGTCATATTGATGCATGGAAGTGGGCACCAATTGGCAGCCCAATGGGTCCGATCAGAAGCAAACCACCAAAATTAAATAAACAAACTGTTAAACAAACCTGAAAATAGATAAAGCAAATCAGATTCTGAATTGGGATTCCCCTGCCACACTTGCGGGATTTCACGCAGGCCTTTCTCTCATTCTCAATTCGGTCCACCTACAGGTGCCCATAGCAGGCTCACTCCGGCTCCTTGCAAACAGCCCCCCTGTCCGGCCCACCTGCTGGCCCTCGCTCGGACCACCAACCAGAGCCCAGTTCGGCCCAACAACAGAACCCAATCCAGGCCCATATTTGGCCTCAATCAACCTCCATTCCAAACCACCTGCAATCAGCCCCCCCCCCTGATTGGCCCACAGTCCGAGCCTGGCTGCAGGTCGATGTTCAGATCTTGAAACAGGTCCCCTTGAGACCCGGTTTTCAGCTCATCTAGAACATCCCGAACAGGCCATTTCCAGGCCCATTTTCAACCTTGTTTGGCTCCTTGCATAGGTCTCTCGCAGCCCATCCAGTAGACCTCTAAGCAGGTCCATTTCCTGGTTTTCATCCCAGCCCACAAACAGGTCCCTTTGAGACTCAATTCCGGCCCACTTGCGGGCTCACTAAGCAGACCCGGAACTTGCTCAAAAGCCTGCAGTAAACAACCCCTCTGCAGCCCCATCCAGAACACGCCTACACAGGCCTCAATCGGTCCATTCAAAGCCATCTGAACAGACCCCTTAAGCAGGTCCGAAGCTGCCCTTGCTCAGCCTACGTTCAGATTCTAGAACCGATTCCAAATCAGCCCTTTGCGCAGGCCCGTTTCGGCCCCATCTTAATCCATTCACTCCAGCCCCTTTGTGGCTCGGTGGAATCCCAAATCAAGCCTCTCAAAATCGACTTTCAAAGTCAACCAACAAATAACAAATAAAACAAACCCGAACAAAGCGGTTTGCATATGATCGGACCCAAAAGGCCGCTGCCCTTTTGAGTTCTTTAATTTATGATTGTGGATGTGCATGTCTCCGAAAATAGGTTGCCACGACGGTTAATCAAAGGCGTTCGAGCCGTTGCTCGATGTAAGTTAACGTCGGATATTCGCACCATCCGGCGGAGAAGGGTCAAAAATCAAATTTTTCAAAGAACCCGAACCTCGGTTCTTATATTTTTAAACTATCACCGGACTACCTAGTATTTTTAGGATATCACCTATTTTCCTAGAAAAGTCCGGAAATGTCTTTCTTTCTAAAGAACAGACGCAGAAAAAAAAGAGGTTCACACAGAGGCTGACCGAACATACTCTCCCTAGGTTGGTGCGCACCACCCTCAACAACCTCTAGCTCAACCAACCGTGGATTATCCTTATCATCCTCAACCTCCATTAAGTTATCATTATCTCCTCTCAACAACCTCCATCCTTATCCCCTCCCGGAGATGGTGCCCCCCAGCCTCTATTTAAACCCCCCATCTGGCCTTGGCAGTGTTTTCAAGGCGTCGCCTAGGCGACAAGGTGCCCCCAGAGGGGGCAAGGCGATGGGTGCCTAGGCGCCCATTGCCTTAAATAACTATTTTATATATTTTAATAATAAATAATGCTAATTAAGTATCAATATCACATATTTAAGTTGTTTTAGAATAAAAACAAGTAGTTTTAATAGTTAATTTGACTATAAATTAACATTTTGATGAAATAATAGTTAAGCTTAAATGATTTCTTAAGTGTTTACTAATAGATGATACAATTTAAATAGTAAAATTAACTAATGTGTCAAGTTATTTAGTGTATGTAACTATGCACTTCCCACAATATTAATTGATTTGCATGGTGTCAAAGTTATTTTGCATCATTTTTTACATATATCATTGCTATTTTATCCATTTTACTATATAAAGCAAGGCATCGCCTAACGCCTTGCCTTATCGCCAAGGCGCCAAGGTGGTACTATGTCGCCTTGATCGCCTTGGCCGCCTTGGCAACTATGGCCCTTGGTCAAAAACAGAAGCTGACCTTGCGGAAGCCCTGCTCCAACTCTCCCTCAGCTTCATAGTGTGCCATCAACCTTGCTCCAGCCCTTCCTCTTCTTGCTTGGACGTCTTTAGCATCAAGTCAGGAAGCTCTTCTACCCATTTTGGGTGTGCCAAGTGAAGAAGAATAAGAAGAAAAAGACTTCCTCCAGCAGGTGCGCCAGCAACAGTTGCAACCAGCCCACCTGGTTGGTGCGCCAACTCCAGCAAGAGCAGTGGGCTTCTTCATCATTGATGAGGCCTTCAACACCAACAGGACCTTCATCTTCCTCCTCCAGCACCATCTGCACAAGGAGAAGAATAAAGAATGAGAATAAGGGCATACAATCCTTCCATCTTCAGCACCACCTGCAGCAGTGAAAAAGAGAAATGAAACGAGGTGAGTAGAGAAATAAAAGATGTAACACTTCATTTCTCTTCTTCCCCTCTTCTTTCTCTACCCTTCATCCCCTTTGGCCATTCAAAATGCCTCATAACCCAGTTGTTATGGTCCCTTTAAAAGCCCATGTGCATTCCCTCAATTAGCCCCTTGCTGGCCACCTGAATGTGCTCTAGAAAACCAACCTTGCTGTCTTTTCAATCAACCCCTATGTGCCCCCTTGAAACTCACCCACAACTAGGCCCCTTGAGTGCCCCTAAACACATCCACAATCAGGCCCCTTGTGTGCCTTAAAACCCTTAGCAATCAGGCCCCCTGAGTGCCCATGAACTTGTCCCTAATCAGGTCATCTAAACAGCCCCTTTGCTGGCCACCCAAACAGGTCCTTGCATAGCCTGCCATCGGTCCCCTTGTTGGCATATAAACAACATTCAATCAGCCATATTTCATTCTATACACAACCCCCTTACCCATTGAGGAGGATGAAGTGATGTCCCGGACATTCTTGGATCCACAAGATGGGCCAAGTCTCCCCCGGGCGGGTTCTTGATCCCTTGTTTTGGATGGAGGAGAGGGTGATGTCCTAGGAATTCTTGAAATCCGTACGACGGGCCAAGTCTCTCTCAAGCGGATTCACAACTTCAACCAAGACAGCCCCCATTGTGCGGCCTTCTTCATTTCAATACCAAACAGCCCCTTTGAGGCATTGAAATCCTTATCTACATGCCCTTTGTGCAGCACCTAATCAACCCTTCCAAACTTATCTTAAACATGCCCCTTGTGTAGTCCCCTTTCCAACTCTTCCAAGCAGCACCCCCACAGATCCATTCCAGCCCCTATGAGGCTTCATTTGCCCACTGCTACAGGTCCTTGCATAGCCTGCCATCGGTCCCCTTGTTGGCATATAAACAACATTCAATCAGCCCTTACCCATTGAGGAGGATGAAATGATGTCCCGGACATTCTTGGATCCACAAGATGGGCCAAGTCTCCCCCGGGCGGGTTCTTGATCCCTTGTTTTGGATGGAAAAGAGAGTGATGTCCTAGGAATTCTTGAAATCCGTACGACGGGCCAAGTCTCTCTCAAGCGGATTCATAACTTCAACCAAGACAGCCCCCATTGTGTGACCTTCTTCATTTCAATACCAAACAGCCCCTTTGAGGCATTGAAATCCTTATCTACATGCCCTTTGTGCAGCACCTAATCAACCCTTCCAAACTTATCTTAAACATGCCCCTTGTGTAGTCCCCTTTCCAACTCTTCTAAGCAGCACCCCCACAGATCCATTCCAGCCCCTATGAGGCTTCATTTGCCCACTGCTACAGCAAGAAGGCAAACGCCAAAAATCAAATTCTGCAGATTGTCAAAACAGGCCATTTTGGCCCTTAGAGATCAAAACAGGCCACCAAGGCCCATGAAGCTTGAATTGGGCCATTCGGGCTGACATGGCATGAAGCTGGCCTGCTCAGGCCATGAGACATGAAGCTGGCCCATTGGGCCTTGAACATTTAAAAATAACACTTAACTAAATATGAAGGTGAAATGTCAAAATTAAATAAGGAGTTAGCACCACCACGTGGGCGCACCTTGGGCAGCTCATTCGGTTTGCACCGGAACATTGACCCGAACGTAGGCGCGGGCCGACTCCTGTTGCAGACGATCCTTCCCACTACTTGGAAAGTCAAAAGAGTATGCCATGTAGGACGGGTAAAAATTTCACACCGATCGGAAAATAAGGCGGCATACTGCTGAACTTTTCCCGGTCAAGTGAGATTTTACACCAAGGGAAGGACTTTGATACATTTACACTTTGACAAGCATTATTCATAGCATATGAACTGCCACATCTGATATACACCGGTATGAACATGAATATTCAATGAACATTTCAAGTGCCGAGTTGAATGCATGTGACCGGGCATCGACACTAGCCCGACGGATCGGATGTGATGCAAACCGAGCAAGAGCTAATCAAATCTGAAGTTAACTTAATGAAATCTAAAAATACATTAAAAAATAACCTTAAAACACACTTGAAATGGGTTGTTAAAACCTTAACATTTAACAAGAATAAGATTTAATACAATATGAAAAAATTGATTCAATGCACTTAATCCATTGGAATTCAATTTTCTAAACAAGTGTAAATCAAATAATTCACAACCAATTGAAAAGAACATATAAAGAAAACATTAATGCATCTGAAATTCATCTTAAAACATGTCAAATTCAGATCATTAACATTCTGAAGATCAGACCTAATCAAGTGAAACCAAAGTTCAAAAATGTTTAAAAAACATACCGAACATACCCGAACCAGTATTATAACCTCAACCGCCATAAGAAAGTCACATGAAATTGACTTAACACCTCTCAAATCATTCCAACACATTTAAAATATTTCAAGTTCAAACAATAAATAAAATAAACTCTAACCAATTGAAGTAAAACAAACCAAACAATTCAAACAAGCTCAAAACAAATAAAATTGAAATCTAAATCAAATTGAAATCTGAAGTTAACATTTCAAACTAAACCTAAATTAACATTTCAAACCATATCAAAATAAATTCATAAATCAAACATAAATCAACTCCAAACCAAATCTAATCAAACTTGTTTGCATCTCATCAGGCCCAAAAGGCTAGGACCCTTTGTGTTCTTTACACGTTGTGGATGTGCACGCTCTCATCAAACAAGATCGCTATGGCAACTAATCAAGGGTGTTCGAGTGTTTGCTCGATATAAATGAACATCAGATATTCGCACCATCCGATGGAAAGAGGTCAAAAATATTTTCACAAAACCCGAATCTCAGTTCTATACTCTTTTGATATCACCTGGACTATTTAATATTTTTTTATGGTCTATCACCTATTTTACTAGAAAATTTAAGTACGATATTTCAAACATTAAAAAAAATCTTTTAAAAACATTTTAAAAAAAAGATTCCCGAGATTCCCACAGAGTTCCTTCTGCAGGGGATCCTAGGGTGCCAAAAGACAATATTGCAATTGGAGGGGTTGCTTGCCATTGTTCGCAGAATTGGCCAATCTAATTTGGAATTGGCCGATTCTTAGATTGTCGCCTGGACTATCTATCCAAGATCGATTGCTGGAGCAATCAGCTTGAATTGAGAGGATCAGCTGATTCTGGACCTGATTCTGATAAGGGGGGAAATCAAGCAATCCGCCCACCCCCATTTCCCCTCCCTACAGCAGTCCCCTCCCAATTTATGACTCCCCCTTGTTCTAGCATCCCCCTCAGGCATCCCCTCTGGCGAACGTCAATCCCACCAAGGTGAGTTTTTCCACTCTTTTCCCCTTCCCCCTATCCTTCTCCCTTTGGATTCCCCTACCCCTTGGCTAGTTGGCCTTAAACCTAGGGGAGATCCCCCCCCCAAATATGGGGATCCCCCTTAGGGAACCCTGCAGCACCCCCTTCGGGAGGGAATTAGTCACCCCAAAGGGGTTACTGTCAGCCCTCGGGTGACTGTGCAGGGGTCTACACAATCACTTGAAAGGGTGAATGTTAGCCCTCGGGTGACTGTAAGGGTGACTTGTTTGGTTTCTTCCTCCTTGAAGCCATCCCTTTAAAGCTGAAATCGGACCCTTGTCTAGATCGTCCAGTTGTTTTAACTGATGTTCTCTTTTAAGGCTGCCCAAAATCAAGGTTATAATGTTATCAAAGGCAGCCGAGGAGGATAATTGGTAACAACATAAGGTGGCTAGTCATTGACGAACTGAGAACAAAAAATCATTAAGCACTTATCTTCATAAACCAAGAAGTTACTATGGGCATTTGGCAGCCTTGGATGGCCACAGTTTTTGTGTATATTGTAGTTTCCAACATCAGAAATCAAAGCAGGAAGAAAAACGTGCCAATGTTATTAATGAATGGTTTGTAGGAGTTCACTCCCACAAGCATATGTGTGTATGAAACATAATTGAGATTCAATATGATCAAATTCACATTGTCTCAATAATGCCCCCCCCCCTTGATGAAATCCTCCTTGTGTCTTCTGACCTGACCAGTCACTGCCAGTGTCATTACTGCAACCTTCTTTTCATCTATCCATGTTCATCTGCAGCCTAAAGCTCTCTAATTGTTAGGCAGCTTCCTTGCTACGCTTTTTGTCAATCTTCAGGCAAAAACTTATTTTAAACTGTTTCCAGTGTGGATCATTGTACAAGAAATATGTGGAAAAAGTAACTAAGCTTACATTTGCCTTACCAACTTCTTTTTTGCTAAGCAAGGACCAGAGACAAATAGATTATTCTTTTCATGATCAATGTATAGAGAACAAATCTTGGAAATACAACTCCACATTATCACTAAGTGCTTTCTAAGTGAACACCCTGACATGATGATACCATCAAGACTCCTACAATTATGTAGATGCACAGGCAAGTTGTACACAGTCACAAGTAAAAAGAAATGAAGACTGGATAAAGTCAAAAAGTTGTTTGATCAATTCCTAAACAACATAATAACTAGGGCAAGGCAGTAAGCAGACTACCCAATCAACAACCATATTTACAATGGATTGAATGATCACTAGTAGCAGTCTCTTTTGTGTCCAGTTTAACTGAAAACGATCAACACACGCACGCACTTTACACTCCAAACAAACAGAAGATAAACAAGACACTATGTCATAGTTCAGCCATGGGAATGACTTAAAAGGCATAATCCATCCAATTAGAGAGACATGATGAAGTTTCAAAAACCAGTTGAAGTTCATTTATTGCAATTTGCAAGTTTACATGTGAAACAGGGAATTTTCGACAGTCTAATGCTGATGTGAAAATGAAATTCAGCCGTACATAAATAAACTTGGATTCGCCACAGTGTTCTAGGTAACCAGGTCGGATGATTTAAATACCATTAATTAGTTTAAAACCTTCCCATTAAGCAACTTCCATCTGAACTATCTTTAGCTGGATTGTGCTAGACATGGGCTTACACAACAAAGCTAATGGGGTGTTTGGTTGCATGATAATTTTTTGTACACTTTCATGATAAAAAATTATATTAAGTGAACCAACTCATGACATAAAATTATCATGTTTGGAGGGATGTGATAACAAAAAAGAGTTACTATCATTCATGACCAAACAAAGTGGGGGACCACAAGAAAAAAGAAAGAGGTGAGACCCTCTTTTTTGTTTAAGAAGAAAATCACTTTCAAAACATAAAATTGTCAAGGTTGCCAAACACCTCTTTTAACAAGTTTTCTTACAATTTTTAAAAATTAAAATAAAAACTTCCATTATCATGCAACCAAACACCCCATAAGGATTAGGGTATAACGACAGACCCCAAATTCAAAATGCTTATAACTTTATATAGTTAAACCGGACAAGATCTATTGATGAAGGCATTTTTGGTGATTTAAGCATACAAAAAGTAAAACTGCCAAATTTCCACCCGTGATTCCTATGAAACACGAGCGAAACAATGAAATTACAGACGTATGATCGTCGTTTTTCAATTCCATGTTGATCACTGTCTAAATCAGTACAATCTAACAACCATGGAGAACGACGGGCGTATATCTAACCTGCACCACCTCGTCCGAGCGAGACGCGCAAGACGGCAGATTCTCCGGGGGCAAGACCCTGATCCTTGCTCCAGTGTCTCTCCTCACCTTGTCGATATTATTTCCCCCTTTCCCCATGACAGAACCCACTTGGCCCATCCCGGCCAGCAGCTTGCACGTTAGCCCGCCGCCTGCACTACTCCCTCCATCGACCTTCTCAGCCATCCCGATCGCGCATTCGAACACCCTCAAAACCGCCTCCTGCGGCGCGGAAACTTCGAGCTCCATTCTCCCCTCTACCGCCTCCTCCGCTGCCCCTCGCCCCGAAGCACCGACCGCAACTCTCCTCTTTGGCCACTCCGGACCAACCACGTGGACGACCCGCTCCTCGCAATCGGGGACGACGTCGTCGACGCGGATCTTTGCGCCTGTTTCCTGCTCGAGCTGCTTCACCACGGCGCCGGACTTGCCGATAACGCCTCCTATATGGGCGACGTGACAGAGGATACGAAGGTAAGCGTGCCCCGGCGGGACTACCAGCGGTCTCAGCATGTCGCGCGGCCGCCGTTTCGCCCCCCCATTGGGAGCCGTCACCGGGCCTGATCCCCCGGCACCGGCCTCATCCGCGCTCATTGCCCGCGTCGTGGCGGAGGCCATTGATGGGTAGACGAAAGGAACTCGGGGATCCATCTGAAAACTCCCTCCGGTACTCCCCCCCTCGGCGGCGACCTGGCGGCGCGGCCGGCCTTTGCCTTTGCACGCGGTAGGCGGACCAAGGACGGCGGCGCGAGGCCGAGGCTAACATGCGCTGGAAGTTAGCAGCCACCCCGGTATAAATACCGATTTCTTCGTTTTTCACCGGCAACAGAAGACTGAGAAGTGCCCTGCATCTCTCTTACGGGGATGTGGTGCTCCGCCTCGCAACGGTCAATTGCGAACAGCGAACCGGCGGCTCGACCGGCTCGACCGGCGTTACATGATAACTCGTAATACTAGCCGTCGGTTAAATTAACAAAAAGTAAGAAAAAAATTTGTTTATAATTCATAAAGATGCCATCCATTTAAATTTAGTGTAAAAAATAAAATATATCTTTAAATCGCTGTTTGACTAATAAATAATATTTAAACATAATTTAATTAACTCAATTTCTCTCTTGAACTGAAGATAAAATATGATGCAAGCTATTCTTATTTTTATTTGAGATAATTAAAACCTGGTTTTCAATTTGGAGATGTGAGGACTCTTATGTATTTGGTTAAAAATAAATTTTTATACATTTTCATGATGAGAAAATTTGTATAACTAATCAATGACATAAAATTGCCATAATGTGATAACAAAAAGGAATGGGAGCCATGAGGAAAAGAGGTGGGATCCCTGGGGCCACTAGATAACAAAAATTTTACTTCTTTTTTGTCCAAAATAAAATATTTTAAAAAATATAAATTTATAAATATCGTCCAAAATCTATTTAAACAAATTTTACTACAAGAAACATAAACTTGTAACAAAACACAATTTATCCTGCTACCCAACACCCTGTTAGGGCTGTCGTGGCAGGTCTGGTTTTCTTCTCTCGACGCATGAGAGAACCTCCAAGGTATCCAATAAAAAAGTGCCGCCATACCCTTGCGCTTAAATTAACAGTGTCGATGGAATGAAACGAAATGGCGTCGATAGAGAACAAAGCTAGACATCAATCAAGAACAGCAGAATCAGATGCCACTAAGTCACCAAGTCTCTAGGTCGGTCTATGTATTACTAATTTACTCAAAGTCATCCACTCACTTGCTAAATTTGGTCCATATTTCTTACCCATCCTAGCTAGGGCCCGGCCCGGCCCGGCTCACTTTAAGTCATTAGTCCAACCTGGCCTGGCCATATAATGCCCTGTTTGGTTAGAGTTTCATTTTTGGTACTATATCAATATTGATATTAATATTTTCAAATGTTGGAGTATCAATATCAAAAGTAATACAAGTTGACACTTGTATTATATAATATGCATTGTTTGTACTATAAATTTTAAAATTGATACACTTAGCAAAACACCTCTTAATGATTCTTATCAATATCAATTTTAAAATTGATAGTGATAGAGGTACTTAATAGTGTTACCAAACAGGGTGTAAACTACAGATTTGGCCTAGCCTGACCTGAATTTTCAAATTTATATATACATCATCTTTTTTATTTTTAAAACATCTCCTACCAAAACCTTGATGTGACATACAAATAAAAGTGATCTCACTCAAAGATTTTTTTTGTGAAACATTAGAATACCACCCGTTCTTGTTAAAAAATAAATTGAGACATGGTTAAAATAGAAACAGTAGATGGACTTTATATATTCATAATTTTCTAATATATAATAAAATATATAGATTTGACCCGGTATCAAATAAGTTATCATACTAAATATGAATTAGAGAAAATATTTCTTAACTCGGCAGAGCTCACACACTATATCTTAAGTACAGTACATTTTTTAACTATTGAATCTCTCTCTCTCTCTCTCTCTTTCTCTCTCTCTCTCTCTCTCTCTCTCCTATGATTATTTCTTCGCCCTCATCTCCAGGAGGGTAGTATATTTCTTGAGCCTCAGAGTCAGCTCAACTCATTGCCACCCCTAATTCGAACTTACTAACCCATGAACTCAATTACTCACCTTTGCTACATATTACTAACAAAGTTCGTATGTTATTAACCCACCCAACTTTACTAGCTCCGTATACTTCCTAACCTGGTATAAATTATTAACCACCACCCAAATTTTCTAACTCCTTATACTCATGTATCAACATAGACTATATATTACCGATACAGTATCCATATCACTAACCCATCCAAACTCACTTACCAATTCATTCTACTCAATTATTAACCTACGTTAGATATTATTAACCTAGTCTATAAGTTACTAAACCACTCAAATTCACTAATTTCATGTACTCACTTATTGATATATTCTGTATGTAACTAATCTACCCAAACTCACTAAGCGTTGTGCCCCGATCTATATATATTATTAATCCACTCAAACTCATTTACTAAAGTGCAATAATTAGTTATTAACCTGAATTATATATTACTAACCCAACCAAATTTACTTACCCCATGTGCTTAACCCACCCAAACTGACTTACTAATATACTGCACCCGATTACTATCCGAAACTATATATCATTAACATGGTCTATTAACCCACCCAAACTTACTAACATTGTGTACTCACTTGCCAATCTGGTGTATATCTTCCTAACTCCATTACCAAATGCATTGTACGCACTAATTAATTTGCTCTATATATTACTAATCTAATCTATATATTATTAGCCCATAGAAAGTTTCTTACTAACGCCCTGTATTTACTTACCAACTTGGATTGTACTCGGTTACTAACTTGACCCATATATTATTAACTTGAACTATATGCCACTAACACCCCTAATATCACTTACTAAAGCGTTGAACTCACTTACTAGCATGTGCTACTAACTCATCTAAACTCATTTATTAACTCGTTGTATTGTACTCATATACTAACCTAACATGGTCTATATGTTGTACTCAGTTACTACCTTAATGGGGTGTTTGGTTGCATGATAATTTTTTGTACATTTTCATGATAAAAAATTGTATTATAATAAAAAGTGAACTAACTCATGACATAAAACTATCATGTTTGGAGGGATGTGATTACAAAAAAAAGTAACTACCACACGTAACCAAACAAAGTGGGAGATCACAAGAAAAAAGAAAGAGGTGAGACCCTCTTTTTTTGTTTAAGAAGAAAATCACTTTTAAAACATAAAATTGTCATGGTTACCAAACACCTTTTTAATAAGTTTTCTTATAATTTTTAAAAATTAAAATAAACCATTATTATCATGCAACCAAACACCCCATAAGCTGTTTATTACTAGCATGGTTTATATGTCGCTACCTCCAAAATCACTTACATAGTTACTAACTTGATCTATGTATATTATACATTGTTTAGAGCACTACGGTGGTACAGTGGAGAACACCGCCTCGTCAAGGCACTGTTTCTCCCACAGGGAGACCATCCCGATTTTTAACTCGGGATTCATCACCTAGATGATGATGTCGTGGTCGCATGGCTTCTGCTGCAACCATGGAAGGTGAGGTCGCAACCCAAACCCGATCCAGTCAATTTTTGAGCCGACCAACCCAATCCTGACCCCGTAAATATTTTAAAATTATTAGTTTTTCACAACCTTGACCAACCTTGACTAGGTCTCGATCTTGACCGATTCAAATCAATTTTAGACCCAACCAACATGATCCCAACTCCCGACCTCACCTACTTTGGTGACAACACCCTCTACTAACATGATCTATATGTTACTAACCCCTCCAAAGTCACTTCAATGAAGTTAATAATTTTGGGTGAGTCAGTAATATACAAACCATGTTAATACATATAGATCAAGTTAATTGAGTACAAGGCGTTACTGAGTTCCGGTGAATTAATAACATATAAAGCAGATAGTGTGTACAAGCAAAGCAGCCGATGAAGGGAAAGACTGAAGGATAAGAGGGTGATGAGGCGGTAGGGGAAGGGCAGCAGCAGAGCAGAGCGGACATACGGTAGCTCAAGCACCTTCTTTTCTCCTCCATTATTCCCATTCTCACTTTGGTCCATTTGAGTAGTTGGTTTGGTGTCTCAAGATACGACTGAAAATGATAGCATATCGATTTAAAACTGCGACGGACAACATAATTAACTGATCTGATGCCATCTAATATTTCTATTGATTCACTTTAATGTAGCTTGTATTTGTGTTAAGAAATTTGAAGTCGACAGAAAACTTGTCGCTCAGTCCATCCTGTGAAGGAGAGTCGGTGACGGCTGTTTATGATGAAAAAGGCCATCTGTTTTTACATACACAACCTTCCCAGAAGGTGCAGCCTCTTTGTCTATGAACTTGTAATCATTGCAGGTGGAAGTCTTTTATCTGAAACAGAGATTGTAATCTATAGAAATGAGAACACCAACGTCCATACAATATATAATATAACCATGAATGAAGTTGAGGTTAGTTTGCAGCTTTGCTTCCTTTTTTTTGAGGGTGATAAAATGCCACTATTCAATATATATATATAGATATAAATGAAAGGGATATATACAAAAGAAAAGAAAAGAAAAGATAGAAGAAGACAGAAGGAGCTACTCAAACGGCTACCAAGAAAGTAGCGGTCGGGTACAAATCAGAACATAAATTTTCTCCAACTCAACAATTTTTTTCTTCACCACAGGTTCGTTCAGCATGGAAGCAGAACAAGCACATGCCCAGTTCTTTGCTGAAAAGTCCATACGTTGGAGAACAGTTTGCAAGTTTGCTAACTGACCGCCAGTTCAGATCATGCTCTATCTCAAAGAGTAGCATTCTTTCTTGTTTGGGATCCTGCTTGTATATACACCAATACCACAATGTATCTTTTATGAGTAGAATTTTCAAAATGATGATCTATTTCTTGGGTAGAAGCTACTATTTGTCCCAAGTCTTCTTAGTTTGCATTCAAGTGCATGGTGTCATCCAGAAAGCTGATAATATATCTCTTTATATGTATGGGTACTGCAAAGCAAGACTACTGTACCTGCAAATATGTCTCCTTACCTTCGCTCATGCCCCCAGTATGGCACCCGTATTTCGTAATTGAAGTCTATGTATAGACATATGTTATTTTATTTGTCACATCTCAAATTTTTGACATGCACAATAGAATAATCCGACAACGCAACCAAAAAAAATTAACCCCTCAAAGACATCGATTTAGGAAAAGTGAAGACAAAACTAAGTCTCGGTTCATAATTTCACACATTCAAAATAAAATGCATTGTTAACGTTACAAAACAAACTATGTACAAATCTAAAACATAATGATCCTCCATTTGTCTTCTTGAAAATTGAACCATCATGTTTCTATTACGTTAAATCTGATTACTTAAAATTTGTTAAAAAGATTGGGGTGAGTACGACGACTTAGTAAACATTCCATCATCCGCCAGATTGGATAGTCAAAAAATCTAAATGATAATTAAATAAATATTCAAACCTACACTCATTGTATATAAGTATAGAACTAAACACTATAATAAATATCTATCTTAACCACATATTTTAAGATATCAACGGGCACCTATACAGACCTGACCTACACCTATGAGCATCCAAAAAAAAGAACCTAACCAAAAAGGATAAGACATGTATGAATATCTATTACATGACCTATATGATGAAATCACACACAAATAAGACCCAACATGCATATCATGCAACCATGGTTCGTCATCTCGCGAGATTCTCGTGAGATCTCGCGAGAATCTCGGTCTCGCGGACACGGCGAGAAACGATATGTCCGAAACCGAGGGGATGGTGTCTCGCGGGTGTACAAAGGCACAATATGCCTTGTGGCTGGAAGAGGCAAAGAAAAATGGCTGATGGCATCCTTGCCGGTCGGCCAAAGGTGTCCCTCACACCGCACACATCCAAGGAAGGCATCATGTGGGTGCTTAAACCCCTCGCCAGACCCCAAGGAAGACGTAGGAGCAGGAGGAAGCGCAAGTGCAACCTACCAAGGCAGTGACGATCTCTCCGTTGGTCTCCACTGTCCGCCTCCGGCTCTCACAGTCACGGCGGCATCGTCTCCGGCTGTCAAGGCGGCGTCCAACGGCAGCGGCGATGGCAGCGGCAGCAACCTCCGCAGCGGCTGCCAAGGGCTCACGGCCGAGGGTCGATCGGGGTTCGGGACTCGGGAGATTAGGGATGGACAGCCGGGGCACGGTCGCGAGGTAAGGTAAGTTAAATGTAATTTTTTTTTTAAATTAACGTTAAAATAAACGTTAACGTAATCGTTAATGTTAACGTTAACGTAATCGTTAACGTTAATATTTTTTAACAATTATTTAAAATTAAAATATATTAGTAATTATTAAATATTAATTTATTTTTAAATATTTATAAAAGTAATATTGATTAAGTATTTATTAATTATTTATAATATTTTTAAATAACATAAAAACTTACATAAAATATAAAAAATAAATATTAAACCTATGTAATATATTCAAACAAGGCTACTAGATTAATATTTATTAATATATAATATTTTATATCATATACATATATAACATAAACTCTTTATATAGAAATATAATTACTAGACATATACACATATAATGTAATTTTAATTAACTCTAAGTTTATTAATTTATATATATCATAATTAAAAGAATTTTTTATTTTGAATAAATAAATAAAATATGAAATTGATAACTTATGTATTAATTTATTTTTTAAGAATACTATAATAACATTGTTTGAATAAATAACATAGGCTTTAATATTTATTTTTTATATTTTACGTATATTTTTATATTACTTAAAAATATTATGTAAAAAACTCATAAAGATATTAAAATGTATAAAAAATTTAATAATTTGTTAAACGTTAATATATTTCATAGATTTTTAAGTTTCTAGTTAAATATAAGAAGATTAATTATAGCAACATTGTATAAAATTTGAATGTAACAAAAATAATTGAATATTAATCTATTTTTTTATTTATTATAGTAAATAAATTAAAAAATAAGATTAATAATAATTACACAAAATAACGTATATAAGTAACTAAAATATTACAAGTATTTTATATAAAAATTTATTTATTAGTATATGTTAAGTATTAATTTGTTTTTTTATATTTATTCCAGCAACATTGTATGAATATATTTTACTTAAGTTTTATTATTTCTTTTTTTATTTTTTACATATGTTTTTATATTACCTAAAAAAATTATGTAAAAAATTATAAAAATATTAAAACATATAACATGATTATGTAATTTAGTAAATGTTAATATATTTTATAAGTTTTCAAGTTTCTAGTTAAATATAAGAAGACTAATTATAGTAACATTATATACAATTTGTAAGTAATAAAATTTATTGAATATTAATCTATTTTTTTATTTTATTCTGCTTTATAATTTAAATATAATAAGATAATTATAAGTAACTAAAATATTACATATATTTTATTCTATTTAATGAATATATTTAATACAATATAATGTTAAAAAATAAAGTTTAAGGTATAAAATTTATTATATATTTTTAAATGTCAACTAGGTATATGGGTGCACATTGTAAAGTATATAGTAAAATAATAAACTACTATATTAATAACAAAATTAATATTATTAACTTTATAAACACAATATAAATTAATATATTTCATTGAAATATAATAAGATATTGTGCAGTTTAAATATGATAAAATTTATTAAATATAATGTAAATATTTAACTAACTTCTTTTGATATTTTTTGTTTTAATATATAAAGATTATATACAATAAGATATTATGTGGCCTGTGGATTAAATATAATCAAAATTATTACGTTTAATGTAAGTATAAAAAATTATGTAATATATGAACATAATACAAGTTATGAAATATTAATATATTTTATAAGTTTTTTAAAGGTTATGGTCACATATGATAAGTTTAATAATAAGAATATTATATAAAGTTTATATGTAATAGAAAATATTGAATAGTAATCTAGTTTTTGATCCTTTTATAATATATAAATATAATAAGATCAATTATAATAACATGGTAAAACATTTATATGTAATAAAAATTACTAGGTATTAATATATATTTTTTGATTTTATTAAAGTTGTGGTTTAGATATAATAAGATTAATTATAATAACATATATTACTTAAAAGGATTATGTAAAAAGATTATAAAATATTAAGAAATATAAAAATATTATATAATTTGTTAAATGTTAATATATTTCATAGGTTTTTAAGTTTCTATTTATGAATATATTTTATGCTATATAATGTTAAAAATAAAGTTTAAGGTATAAAATTTATTATATACTTTTAAATGTCAACTAGGTATATGGGTGCACATTGTAGAGTATATGTTATAATAATAAACTACTATATTAATAATAAAATTTATATTAGTAACTTTATAAACACAATATAAACTAATATATTTCTTAGATTATATAATAAGATGTATGTGAATTCATTGATGTACTCCCATCTTTATAACATATTATGTTATGTTTGTCATTTTATACATATTACATATATACATTTTGATCCGAGAATCCGAGATCCGATCTCCCGAGATTTTCCCGAGATCTCTCCGAGATCTCTTCTCTTCCACTCCCCCGAGACGAAGCCGAGGTCCGAGACGGCAAACCTTGCATGCAACACAACCTAATTATGACAACTTAATGCACATTATAAGACCATATCCACACAATAATACGATAAATGTATCTATTCTCTGATAAAGAATCACATCTTTTTTGATTCGCAAGGAATTAGATGAGCTAACACCAAATCTATCATATATAAATACCATAGCTAAATTAAATCCCATAGTGTATCTAGACAAGAGTGGCACTTAGAACAAATTGCGGTATCCAGGATTCAAAGATGCACCGGACTATTCTAACTCTCTGCTGCCCACATACTCGACTAACTAGTTTGGTGTAACTCAATGTTTCATTTTAATCAATGCAATTATGCATTTACACAACTCATGATATGCCATGACAATAGCTATGTAATTTAGGACCATTAATATGAAAATATACACAACTAATGTATTTAACCATCTACACAAAGAAATGCACATTTACTTGACTTACATAACCAGATGCTGAAAAAATACTCTAACTAATGATGTTTAACAAATGTTATTTAACACATGCATGTATGAAATATATTAACATACCAACATATACACATAATTAAGTTGTCAACAATACGAAAATTGATGAAATTTATTAGAAAATCAAGTTACTAATTAATCTAAAACTCTAACTAATTTGATTAACATGCAACCATAAATATTAACATAGACCCAATCAAGTTAATATACAACGGTGTATCAAGTTCACAAACTATGCAATTTAAAATCTTACACCGCATACTAACCAATAATTAAGACATGATACAATCAATTAATTTAATATAATCACTAACTATGTAACATACATATTCACACAAGCAATCACTCTATTTAATATTTCATTGAAATATTTAAATCATTATCTTGAATGGTTGGTAAATATTAGGCATTAAATTCAATGTGTCATTTCAAGCTATATACACCTCTGTTCATCTCGTTACCACACCACTTACATTGAACCCTTTTCTTTACCATATCTACCTTGTGTCCATAATCTCAACCAACATCGCGTATTGTCGATACATCGCCTTTGCCGTGGTCGGCCATTGCTTGTAGGTACAATGTACATAAACAATTAAATACTTCTATTAGAGAGGAACAATAGTAGTTTAGGCGGTGTCGGGAAGAGATTTGTTTGGTATGTTTAGACCCCTTACAATGTCGTCGGAAGTAGATGGAAAGCAAACAAACAACTTTAGGAGAATTCAGACAAAGAAACCTTACAAAAAAGATGAAAGGATGGATCATTGAGGAAGGAACAGCAGTTGAACCACCGAAATCGCCAAGAGGATCGCCAAAATCAGTTCGGTATCGTCGAAATCGTCGAAATTGACCACTATGCCCCTGCCATTGATAGATGGACGCTGGAATTGCCCCCAGATCACCAGAATCACCCTCAAATCAGGAGCCCTAGAAGTCCAATCGTGAGAATCGGTCTGTCAAGGCCGATATTGGCCTCGGCTGATATCGGATTGATACCAAGTCTGGATCGGGTCCGGTATAGATCCACCATCAAGACTTAAGTTGTTCCGACAGACTCGACGGATTCTAGGTCAGAATCGGTCGAATCGAATCAATCCGGACTGATTCGACCAATTCTGCCCAATTCCTCCAGAATTCCTAATCCTGGAGGAATTGGCCCTTCCGGCCAGAATGTAGGGCTTGGGCTGAAACTTGGGACTGTCAACAGGGGTCATAGGCCATGAAATAGGGTAGGTCAATGAAACATTTTAAGGGACTGATTGGGCTGACAACGAAGGCCCACCCGAGTAGTCTCTTTGCCCGTCGGACGGATTCCAAGAGGCCAGGTGTTGACCCGCATCTCAAGCCTGTGGAAGGACCGATTGGCCTTGCAAAGTGAGCCGTGAAAGAGACCGTTTAGGAGTGCCAAACAGGACATGTTTAAAAGACTGTAATGGAGATGTTTTAAGGCGCACAACTGCATCAGAAAAAGACATTTAAGGGGCTGCTGTAGGAACCTGTAGAGGGGCAGAAATGAGGTGCCACGCAAGAGGCAGAAAGGGGCATCTAAGGGGCTGTGACCGGGCCATGGAAAGGAGTGCAACCGGACCTGTTTAAGGAGCAAAAAGGAGATGGGATAAGGGATTTTTGGTGACCTATTCAAGGTTGTTTGGAGACCAGCAGAGGGTCTTTTTGAAGACCTGTTTATGGGACTGGACAGGGCCGGTTTGGGGACAGGTTTAGGGTAGGTTTAGGACTTGTATGGGGTTTGCTGTGGGCACAAAGGGGCTCAAGAGGGGGTCTGTAGGTGGTCGAACATGAGGGTTTAAGGGGTCCTTTGTGTGGGATTTTTAAGGGGCTGCAGGGAGTCTGCAGGTGGGCCAACAAAAGGCTGCAAAAGGGGGCCAAACAGGGGGGCTGCACAAAGGACTTTTGGCTGTGGAAAGGGGGTCCGAACTGGTCCTTTTGGGCCTGGTTTAGGGTGTGCAGGGCAAAGAGA
Organism: Cryptocoryne crispatula var. balansae; assembly: GCA_036172225.1. Lineage (NCBI taxonomy): Eukaryota > Viridiplantae > Streptophyta > Magnoliopsida > Alismatales > Araceae > Cryptocoryne > Cryptocoryne crispatula. The sequence continues at coordinate 6,151,118 of CM069930.1, read as the reverse complement.
AAAAGGGGGAGAGGTCTGCACAAAACAGCACAAAACAGACCCTGGATGGGGCTGTTTTGGCAGACCCGAGGACCAGCTTCTTTGGGATTTTCATCCAAAGGAGGTGAGGCATGAAGAATGGGGTAGGTTCGCCTAAGGTAAAGGTAGAGGAGAAGAAAAGATGAAAGAAAAAGAATGTCTACATAGCTTGGAATAAAGGGGAAGAGTAAAATCCACAAGCCTTACCTACGCCCTCTTTTTCACTTCCTTTTCTCCTGGGACTTCGCACAGCTGCTGTAGGAGAAAGAGAGGACGACGGTGACAAAAGACTGTGGCATGGAACCCTAGGCCAGCCTTCTTATAGAAGACCGTGAGGAGGACAGCTGGGCACGTGGCTGGGCAAAGGCTGGCCGCAGCCAGGCCCTATTTCTTCTTATTTATTCTCTCATTTTCCTTGTTTTTCAATGCCGTCAAAGAGAGATAATACACTTGTTTGATCTTCTCCTTAATTGTAGGAGCAGTTTAGGCAAGCCTCCACCCTTAAGAAACACCTTGACTGCTAGGTATTTTGACATAAACCTCATCAAGATGGTGTTAGTCCGATGGTGGAGATAAATGCCATCCACAATTTTCTTTAAATCCCATGGAATAATTCCAAAAATTGTCTATTTGTGCTCCGATCACCGTAAATTGTATGTTCCGTCAAGATCCATAGCCAAGGACTTCCGATTTACATCAAAATCATGATTTTCGTGATTTTACCAATTAGTGAGATATTGGCCCTTGATTATCACGAAAACTACATAAATATGCAATTAAATAAAATCTTCTCACATAATAGACTTGTCCGAGGGCAGTTTGGACCATTTTTCCCTTAAGAGGACCGAAGTACGAGTCCCATCCAAATTCAATTTTTTGTCTATAACTCTCCGCATATGGGTTGGATTTCCGATTCAACTCTAACGTTATTCGACTTTAAGTCGAGCGGACATTATAATGTTGTTACTTTTTTATTGGACCACTCCTAAGTTGTTCGGGCTCAATATGGGCAAAATAGTGATTTTCATTCGGATTCAGTTTCTAATATTTAAGACATCATTGCAAAGGCCTTGACTAATACTATCCCACGGACTCACTTGTTTGATCTTTTGGGCCCATTAAACCTTGGAAAGGTTGTTCGGAAGCTCACTTTGACTGCTTTGAAAGTAACACATGATATGAGTCGAATTTTCAATCTGACCTTGACATTGCTCGAGTTACGGTTGAGCAAACCCAATGTTGTACCAATTTTTATTGGGCCAACCCTCGGTTACCTGGGCCCGATAAGGGCAAAAGCATCATTTTGTCATCCGGACTCAATTTCTAACGTTCGGAGCACCATTGCGGAGCTTTCTTTTAGAATTAACCCATAAGTCAATTTGTTTTGTCTTTTGGGCTCAATAAGCCTCTATAAAGGCTGTCTTGAAAATCATTTTGATTATTTTGACCATAATTTGCCAAATATGAGTTTAATTTCCAATTCGACTCTGACATTCTTCAAGTTTGAGTTGCGCGGACTTGATGTTGGTGCCAATCTGATATTGAAAAACTTTTGGTCAACTGTGACCAATAAGGCTTGTGATGGGGACATATTTTGGGCTTTCTTTTACTTGTGTCCTTACGAGGACAAGTTTGTAAATAGAAAATTAGATGGTCTTTTCTTTAATTAAATGTCTCCTTCCTTCTATAAAAGGAGGACCCATGTACATACGAGAGACAAGCAATAGAAGGAATTTTTGGAAACCCTCTCGGGTCTGTCTCCCACGCAGGGGGCTGCGGCCCCATTTCCTCTCCCACCCCGGCCAGTGAGGGCCGTCTTCTCCTTCACCTCCGGCAGGTGGCCGGCCTCCTCCCTTCCATCCTCCGGTTCCGGCGAGGTGCGCCGTCTTCTTCTCCCTCCTCATCCTCTGGCCTCCGTGCCGTTCATCCCTCTTCCCCCTTCTCGGTTTCCCCTTCAACATGGAGCAACTCGGGTTGCTGTCCATCTACGACTCCACCGTCCCCTCCTCCTGCTCCGCCTGCGTGCTGCGATCGTCGGACATCAGCGCCTGGAACTCCATCCCTTCGCGGATGTAGACGGAGAGAAGAACAGTGAAGCAGGAGAAGAAGCGGAAGAAGAAGAAGAAGATGGAGCTGCGGGAGGAGGCAGTCCGGCGATCCCCGGTTCTGCCTCCCTCCCTCCGCGGCTCCGTTTCCCAGCGGTCTCCTCCCACGGCGACGTCGGCACCGCAGCTTCTCCCCATCACCGTCCGGTTCTCCGTCGACCGCAAGGAGCCGGCCGGACAACGCCGCGATCTCTTCCTCCTCCTTCCCCGCGAGGCCTCGGCTTCGGCCGGACGGGACGACGGCGACGACACCCCTCCCTCGCGCTCGGCCTGCTCCGTCGCCTACGTGTTTTGACCGTCCGGAAGACGACGAACGCGCGAGGACTCCGCGAGGACGACGCCCTCGGCTCCGCCATCTGTGCTACCCCCCTTTTGTCGCGGTGCGCCCCCGCGAGGGAGGGCCATGATGCCGCCACGGCGTCAAGACGGCGACGACCCTCGCGTGGCCACGCGACCAGTCCCGGCCGCGACCGGGAGCTGCCACGACCCCCGTCGGCGGCGACCTGGAGGCGCCACGACACCCCGCCCCTGCCCGGTTTCGCTCGCGCGCGGCCGCACGGCCCGCGGCCGGCCGGTCCGCGGCCAGACCGGTTCGCCAGACCCGGTCCAACCGGGTTTAAGACCGGTTCAAGCCGGTTCAGGGCCTGAACCGGCCGATTCAGCCCGGTTCAGGGTGTTCTGAGCCGGTTTAACCCGGTTCAGTCCATCTTGGGCCCGGTTTGGACCTGTTTGGATCGGTTCGGGACGATTTGGGCCTATTTTGGGTCTGTTTAGGTCGTTTAACGGCGGTTAGTGCCGGTTTACTTCGTTTTCGTTCGGTTTAGCCCGGTCTAGCCGGTTTGTCCCGCATCAGTTTGGTATCAAAGCCCGGAATCGACTCGTTCTCACGAATCGAGTCTTGGGTGTTCCCGACCGTATATAAATAAATCGGAGTTAAAACTCGAGGTCGAGTTTTCTCCCGGTCGGAGAGAATGATGGGGACGATTTTAGCATTATATTGAATAGTCTTTTAATTTTGAGAAAACTTACGTTTCTAGTTCTGATGTCCACGAGGACAGATTTGTAAATAGTTCTTTTATCAGTTTTTTTCTGGTTCATCGTTCCTGTAAATAGTCAAAACAGGAGGTCTTTTTTTGTAATTCCATTGGATTCTCCTCTTTATATAAGAGGGAATCATGTACGCACAGAAGAGGATTGGAATTGAAATTTTTGGAGCATTTCGGTCTCTCCCGTGTGTGAAGGGCTGCGGCCTGGTTTCCCTCCTCTTTCTTCTCCGATCGACCGGTAGGGTCTTCCTCTTCCATCCTCCAGATCCGGCAGGTAGCCGATCCCCTTCTTCCTCCTCATCCTCCGGCCTCTGCGCCGTTCTTCCAACTCTCCCCTTCTCGGTTCTTCACCGACGACAACGCTGCATCATCCGGCTATCTCCAGATCTGGGCATTTTTCCTCTTTCGCTGATCCAAAAAACAGGCCGGCGATCCCCGGTTCTGTTCCAAGGGCTGGTCCAGTTTGCCCTCCGGCGATCCCCGGAGCTGCCGTGCTTCGACCTCTTTTGCTCGGCGTATACAAATGCAACCAGTGGCAGACAGAAAAGAAGGGGCGAGGAGAAGGGGCGATCGAAGACGGCGACGCAAGCTGCTCCATCCACTATCGTCGTAGGCCCGTCTCCACCGCAGCAGCTTCTTCTGAGCACTGGTGGGTTCTGAATCCACGCGAGGTCGGTCGCGTGCGAACGGGATCCCCTTCCAGTCGACACGCGGAGGCAGCAATCAGCGTCCCCTTTTCCCCTTGCTCTGTCTACGCGATGCCTTCGAAGGGTCGACGCCGGACGGCTGCTGCAATGCTGCGCGAGATCTTAAGGGCTTCCGCCCCTTGTCTCTTCCCGCGAGTGCTGACCTCCCGGTTTCAGCGCACCTTTCCATCTGCCATCCTGTTCGTGTATTTGCCATTTGCAGCGGCGGAGAAGGAATCGATGCGGACTCCCGCCCAGAAATAGACAGAACTGGTGGCATCCTCGTCCGAACGCCGGATTGCTAGGAAGACGACGATCGAGGGCTGCAGGCCACGAGGTCTCGCGCGTGTGGGATCCAGAAGCTTCCGAGGTGCCTCCCTCTGTCACGCGCGTCCGGAGGTATGCCCCAGTGGGCCCTGCTGATCCCACGTGGGCGTCCGCCACCAAGGCCTCCAGATGGGCTATATGCATGCGTATACAGGACCCCAAACACGCGCACGTAAGCCGTTTCAAAATGGGCCGCGGGTCATCCGTCAACCTGCCAATAGGACGCTGTGGAGGTGGGCTTGGCTGGGCAGCCATACGCAGGAAAGAGCTGTTTTGGACATAATAAATAGATTTCTATGCATTTTAATTAGTTTTACTTAGTTTAGCATCAGTTTAATCGACTTAGTTGTTTGAACAGTTTTAAATCGATTTTGTCCCGCATCAGCTTGTTAGGCCTATCCGGCCTATTGGACCCAAATGTGGGGCAAAGTGGATCCATCTTGTCCAATCGATTTTTTTTTCTTTGCTTTCATCCAAAACTTTCCTAATTTGGGTGCATTGAAATTTTTGTGTGCCAACACCCTCCCACTGTATGATGGGTTCAATCCTCCTTTTTACTATAGATTGATTCTATGCATCGGGGGTCAAGAATGATATGACATTGGGGACTTATCCCTTTATGAGATTAACCTTTGCATGTCACTCTTAGTTTAATTGTTATTCTTTCATATTTTTGCCAAGGCATAGAACTCACAATTCGTAGGACCGGCCCCAATTAGCTTTGATGATTTATTTATTTGATGTATTTTTATTTAAATTCATCCAAGATTAAAGGGATTAGCACAAAGCTATTCCCACACACTGTCTTGGTCAGGGTTTATTTGATGTCTTGGTAGGACAAAATGGTCTAGATTATTATTGATTTTAGCGCAAATCAAGTCCCACCCCTATTTTCTTTGGGCACTTTATTTTTTAGTCCCACATTCTCTTTTATTTATTTTATAATCCCATTTCAAAACCTATTTCAACTCCCACCCCTACCACATCGTACCGTCATCAATTCTCATACCTATAATTAAAATTTTCCCTTTTTACCCTCTGCGCACTCCCAACTTAGGCTTCTTAGTTATGCTGCACTCATCGGCCGTATTGCAATTAGGTATAATTTATATATCCATATATTTTCATTTGATCTAGTTTAAATCATATTGTTTTTGCATATAGTGTATAACTTATATATACGATAGTGTTATCTTTAAAATTATTAAATTATTTATTTTTAGGTTAAAAATATAGATATACCATTAATGTCTTATTTAAAGTAAATATTTAATCAAAGTTAGATTATTCTATTAATTGATTTAGTTGAAAGATATCACAAATAAACTGGACTGATACGTGGTTCAACCCATACTGAGTTGAGCTTAATGGTGAATACCTCTAATTTTAAATATTATAATTGTATTGATGCAACCCGTTGGAGGGACTTGGACCAAGCAAAAAACAATACAGTGGGATGTTAGGGTTTGGACGATAGACAAAGTTGGAATAAAAAAGTAAGAAAAGAGAAAACTGACGGAAAAGATAAAAACTTAAACTTTTTAAAAGATATAGAATAAACAAATAAGAAAAACAAACAGTGAGACTAAAAAATAAATTAAGCCCCAAACTAGGACCAAAAAATCAAAAACCCCTTGATTTTATATTGCTTTGATGGCCACAGGCCTATTTTCATCCATTTTGGGTCCAATGGGCTTCTGGGCCTTGGCAACCCTCTGTCTTCTTGTTGCCTACTAACTGCTTTGGCTTCTTCCCTTTGTGCCAATCTGCTAATTACCTGAATCCTCCGCATTTCTGGCCATCCTGGATAAGTTTCGGATCAGTTTGGGCCTCTCTGAACTGGATCCTGGCCTTTTGGGATCCATTCTGGACGGATCTTAGACCCTGAGATTTCTGATTTGGGGCTCTTGTTTACAGCAGAGAGCAGATTGTGGTTTAAAAGGTGTTCTCTTAGGCTTGGTTTGATGGATACGTTGACCAGGAAGTACGTGAGGATCAATCCTAGCCGCCAGGCTAAACAGCCACTTATATCAACCATCCAATTGGTTAGCTCAATGAAGAAATTTCATGTCTGCATAGGGGTATTCTGGGTGTCTGTACAGAGATCTGAACACAGGACTGTTTTGAAGGACTTTATATAGCCTATCTAAGGATTATCCGACATGATATCTTCATGGTGAAGACACTAGAGTCAAAGATCGATTTGAGCACATTTATTGATGCCGTCAAAGGCATTTAGACTCATTTTGGTTTGATGATTGTGGTCCTTACACATTTGGATAGTGTAGATAGATTTTCTTCATATACAAATTTTTTGGGCATTTTTTCCTAGAATGTTTAGGGTGTTTTTACGTTTTCTAAACATTTTAGGAGCATTTTAAATTATTTTTCTATTTTATGATATTTTAGTAGGATTTACTGTGTTTTGATCTTATAAATAGCACCCATACCATTTTACAACGACACAGATAATGATAGAATTTGAATGTGTTATTTTCCTCCTGAGATTACCCTCATGCTTCTTCTTCTTCTTGAAATGTCCCTGCAAATGTCTTCTTAAATCCTCGATTTTTCTCTCTCCCCTCAATTTTTTCTCGATGGGCCGCTGTTACGTCTTCTCTTTTCTTCCGTGGGAGAAACCCTAGCTCCTCCTTCCCCTGTTCCAATCTCCTTCTCTAGTGCTCATCTCCCTTGTTCTCTTTGGAGAAAGTTGTTTTACACCTCCTTATTCTCCTTTGTACGGTCTTCATCAAAGCTCGTCTCATTGAAAAACTCAATCAGCTGTTCCGCTAGCTTTGGTGGCTACGTTTTTTGCAAATCGATCTCTTCCAGTGTTCATCTTCGTAAGTTGTTGAAAGAAGATATTATCCTCTCCTTAATATCTTTATCTTCTTCAACAACTAAAGATCCCTCCATTAAGATTTTCTTTCTTCGATGGTGACATTTTCTAAGTCTAAATGTCTTGATCGGATCTCTTCTTCGATATTGAAATATTTTCTAGGTGGATATCTCCTTCATACCCAAGATGATAGCACGATTTGTTGAGTCGTTTTGGTGTTCTACTTGTTCAGTCATTTTCAGTTGACTTATCTTCTACTGGAGATATCATAGCAAAGCTCCTCTCCTCCAATGTCTTCTTCGAGATGACCAGCTATACAGAAAATCGGTGACTAAAGAGTTGTCCTCTAATGTTGGTATTTGATTGACCTTCTTTACACCTAATATGCAAGCTCTAGTTCTTCTCTCTTCTCATATCTGAGACCTAAGGTGTGGATGATATGCGATGTCTGTATTTGCTGATTTCAGTTAGATAAACTCTTAGTTGCCTCGATCTATCATATATTGACGGTAGTTAATAGTTTTGATCTAACTCTCTTACGGCTTAAGATTGGGATTGGCCTATTTGGATTTCTTGCTCCAATCATCATGTTGCTGAGATTTTGGTGGTAAACTGAGATTGGATTTGTCTGTTGACCGTCTTGGTTTAAGTAAAATGGTAATGGCTTAAAAAGAGACTAGTCCTTCTCATCCACATTTATTATCCCTCGTTCAAATTATTTTAAAGCTTAAACTGTCTTGGTCTTTTACTATTCAACAGATTGGATTGGTAGTTTGGTTGTTTTCCTGAACCATGTATAATGGAATTGATTCCGTCAAAATAGTTGATTAAGATTTCTCGGATTGGGGTTACAATCTATCCCATTGCTATGCTATCCATTGGTACTCTATGTTAAGTTTCATTTTTGGTTGCTATGATGAAATGTTGAGCAGTCGATTATGATTTCTTTATCCTGACAGTTTCTTATGTTTTGTCGATAAGAGATCAATTTTATTCTCTTAGTTGAGTAACAACACTGTTGATGTTACTGTTCTATGTTTAGTGGAAAATGATGCCAAAATCCTCTGATTTGATACATTGATGACTTTATTTTAAGTGTTGCCGGTGTGAGATATTGAACATACTCCTTTGAAAACATTATGTTGATTGCTAAGATAACTCAATTGATTCCTAAAATGGCTATGATAGTGAATACACTGAGCCATCGACAATGATGACACACCAACATGTTGTGAACTGAGTTCTATTATTTTAAAACACTACTTGGTGAACATTGTTGCTATGAGGGCTAAACGCAAGAGGACTCCTTCAAAGTAGAATGATGGTTGATTAAGGAAGCATTATGTTATTCTGGTCAACCTAAAGATAAGCACTGCCCATTTCATTTTTTGAGACCTAATATCACCCTGCGAAATGCGAGTCAATATTTTGATTCTGTAAATCCCTTTGTTAAATCGGTTGTATAAAGGTTAGTGCTTATCTCTCAGCCGAAGATTGACTTCGTCACATTAGTTGTGGAGGTACACTCTAAACCTCTTACCTTGTAGGATGTATTTGCTTCTCTATTATTCATATTTGTGATGACATATTTGAAAGTCTGAGTAAGTCCTACCTAGTTCTTTAGGTTGATGTTGGTCATAGCACACAAATTTTGAATGAACCTAAATCCAGATAATTAAATTTATTTCATTAAATACTAGAACTAATTTTCAAACTTAAAAAAGATTTTAACTTTGGCATTCTCAAATTTTAGATTGACTAAAAAAGATAGTAACATGTTTTCCTAAAAATTTGTAATCAGATCATTAAAACTTTGAAAAGGCCTTAATCTATCCTAAGGTAATAGTCTCTTGGATTGTGTCTAATTAGTCTCAACTCCTTTAAAATAATTCTAGAGTTTGTCCCCCGTCACTTCAACTTCGGGAAGAATACATTTGAATAGGTTTTGGATACCTAACCAACGGGTGTTTGACAGGGTTATTCGGAGTAAGGAAAGGGTGTTTTTGGGTGAGGAGAGGAGTAATGCATAGAGGGCGATACCCACCCCAACTTTTTCTCATCCTTGTTATCCTCGTCATTTCTCTGGCACAGCAACCCAAGATGCCTATGATAGGCCTTGGTACTTCTTCCTTCTCTTACTATCATATTCTTCTTGGTGCAGATGGACAACAGCCCATTGCTACTTCTCTCTTCTTCTTATCTTCTTGGTGCAGCAGCAAGGAGCAGTGGCTTCTTGATAGGGAACAGATTCTAAGCTTGACCTAAATGAATTTGAGGCTACTTAGACTCAGTCCAAAAGTTATTCCCTTAAGACAGATTAAGGTACTTTCAAAATTTTAATGATTTGATTAGAATTTTTCAAGAAAACAAGTTAGTATATATTTTAATTAATCTAGAATTTGATATCACCAAGTTTGAAAGTTTTCTTAAACTTTAAAAATCGGTTGTAACATTTAACGGAGCAAAATTGATTATCTGGAATTAGGTTCACTCTAATATCTTCGTATTGGCCGACAACAACTAAGGAAACTAGCTAAGACCTATTCGGACCTCAGGCATGGTATCACGAATATGAATAATAGAAAAGTAAATGCACTATACAAGGGAGAGAACATGGTGTACCTCCACAATTAGTGTGAGGAACACAATCTTCAATTGAGAGATAAGCACTAACTCTTATGCAACTGATTTATTAAATTGGCTTACAAAACCAATGAAATATTGACCCACGACTCGTAAGGTGGTAATAAGTCTAACAAACAAGATGGGTCACGCTTATCTTACATCTTCGGGTTGACCAGAACTCCATAATGCCTCATTGATCAACCGATGTTCAAATTTAAAGAAGTCCTCTATTGAATTAGCTTTCACAAAATCAATTGCTCAAAAAGTAGTGTAAGATAAGACTCAAATCACAATATATTGATGTGCCATCATCGTCAATGGTTTGGCGGATCCGCCATCATAGCCATTAAGAAATCAATTGAAATCCTCTTAACAATCTATAGTATGTCCTTCAAGGAGTACATCATCTCATACCAGCAACATTTAAATAAAGTCATCAGGGCAAGGATTCCGGAATCGGAATCGGAAGATTCCGATTCCCAGAATCGGCCGGAATCGGCCGATTCCTGGAAAGAGAATCGATTCCGGATCGGTCCGGAATCGTTTTTTTTTTTTGATTTTATTTTTCGTCAAAAAAAATCAAAAAATTCAGAAAAAAATCTAAAAAAATAGGAAATGAGTTAGAAACATTTTAAAAAATAACCATTGCATGATATCCACGAGAACACATCATACAAATACTAATGAACACCAATTGAAGACTTGAAGACTTGAAGTTAAGTACATATTCCAATTCCATTTATTCAAATATCAAAGAGTTGATACATCATCAAAAAAAAAATTTACATCATATCAATCTACTTCTACTACCAATATCTAGGATAAAGATAAGGGTTTTCCTCCTCTCCCGGCTGCGCTTCACGCTCCTCCCTCGTGCTCAATCTTGTATACTGTCCGGACCCACTCCATATGAAAATACTGCCCATGCCATGCCATCAAGGTCAAATGGATCGGACTGCGGGACGACCGGGACGTAAGCAGAGGATGGTGGAGCTGGTGGTGTAATCCACTGCTGGTCAACCTGGCCAAATGCTGGATACTGTGGCTCCATAATATAAGACTGCGGTGTCTGCTCATCCAGCGTGTAATACGGCTTTGGAAGCCGTGAATCAGGAGACTCAGCTGCTGCTGATGGCTGCGTCACTGGGATGCACTCCTCGTCATCATCACCTGAGGAATGAGAAGGAGTCTGCGTGCTGTCATCTGGGCTGATAGGACGCCTGACCTCTAACTTTCCCGTACAAAGAACATCCAATCGATGTTCAAACAACTTGAGCGGAGTTGTTCGATCACAAATCACCGAGTTTAACTCTACTCGGAGTCGTCGGAAACGTGTAAAAATAGGCGTACGGGATATCCGGAATTTTTCCCGTGCAAAATGGACATATCCGGATAGTTCAAAACTTAAACGGACTTGTTCGGACAGAAATCGTAAAGTTTAACGACACTCAAACTCGTCGGAAACGCGTAAGAATGGACGTACGAAGTTTTTGGCGAAGAAATCTTACCAAAAACCTTACAAAGATCGAAGAAGAGGTTGATTCGATGCCGATCCGAGCTTGAATCGGCGGAATCCTTTGAAGAACAGACTTGGAATCGCCGGAATCGCCTGAATCGCACCTGGAATCGCCGGAATCGGTGGAATCGGTCCGGAATCGACCCCCGGATCGACGGAATCGGCCGGAATCGACGGTGGATCGACGGAATCGAGGCCGGAATCGCCGGAATCGCGCCGGAATCGCCTGCGCCCTCTCCTTCCGCCGCGGGATCGACCGAGGGCAGCTCTGCGGGTCGAGTCCGGCCCTAAAAGGGCCGGAATCGGATCGATTCCCGGTCCAGAGTCGAACCGGGAATCGAACCGGGCCGGGTTAAACCGGCCTTCCAAAGAATCGGTCGGATCGACCGATTCCACATGGAATCGGTCGGAATCGGATCGATTCCGACCGATTCCAGGCGATTCAGACCGATTCCGCGGAATTCTTCCCGGAATCGGTCCTTCCGCCAGGAATCAACCGATCCGATTCCGGAATCGGTCGGAATCGGTCCGATTCCACCGATTCCGTAATCCATGCATCAGGGTAATGAATCAGAAGATTTCTAACATCACATTCCACTAATCATAATATTGTAACGTCACCAACAACATGGTCCAATTATATGAAACCAATAGATCTCTTATCAACAAATCATATAGAACAGCCAAGATGAAGAAATCAGGACCGATTGCTCAAAACATCGTCATAGCAACCATACATAGAATTTAGCAGGATGACTATGGAATAGAGTGAACACCGAACCAACAAAAACTCATCCAACTATTCCGGCGGAATCAGGTTCATGGAGACAACCAGTTAATAGATTTGATTTGTTGAATAGGACAGGACCGAGGCACCTTGAACTTCAAAATGACCTGAACACAATCCAAGAAAGTGGATTGGAAGGACCAATCCTTTTAAACCATAACTGTGTTACTTAAACCAAACAATTAACAAAACAATCCGACCTCAGTTTATCATAAAAACCTCAGTGAAACGGAGATTGAACAAGAAATCCAGACTGGCCAATCTCAACTCGAAGTCGAAAGAGATTTAGATCAAGGTTATTAGCTGCCATCGATATAAAACTAATCGAGCAACTAATAGTTGATCTAATGAAAATTAGCAAATAATAGACAGCACCTATCACCAGCGATTCATAGCTTTCGGTTCTGAGAAGAGAAAAGAATAGAAACTTGCATTTAGGCGTAAGGACAAATAACCAAATACCAACGATAGTCGAAGATCCCCTTCGTCACCAGTTCAACATCCACAGTATAGAACATTGATGGCATAGAAGAGAGAGAGGATCAATAGCACCTTTCACCAGCTCGGACAATCTCCATCAGATCTGGTGAAACTGATTTTAGACAAGAGACTTCAGTATCAGCCGATGAATATCCGCCAGCAACTATAACCGATGAGGCTTGAACCGCAGAATGGAGGATATCTCCACTCAAGAGAATGACATTGAGGAAATCATAGCAGAGTGAAAAGTGACAAAAGTTGATAGGAGCAGCTCTCTCAAAAGGCTCAGGGTAGAAGAGCACCGGACAGCACAACCAGCAGACCAACAGATTTAGGATCTCCAACGAGGCAAGCTCCAATGAAGACCGAGCAGAAGATATTAAGGGAGAAGAGGAGGAGCAGAACACCTTTCTCCAAAGGAATCTCAGAAGGCGAGCACTGGAGAAGGGGATCGGAACCGGAAGAGAAAGAGCACTAGGGTTTCTCCCATGGGAGAAGAAAGAAAGCCACAGCGAACTATCGTGAGAATGAGGGGAGAGAGAGGGGAACCAGGGTTTAAGAGAAACTTGATGAGGGCATTTTAGGAAGAAGGCTTGGGGGGTATTCCGGGAAGAAAAGAACTTGATTTCAATTTCATTCATTCGCTATCGCTATCTCTCTCTGTACATTGGTATGCAGTCCCATTTATAAGACAAAAATATAGTAAATCCTACTAAAATGTCATAAATTGAAAAAATGATCCAAAATACTCCTAAAATGCTTAAAAATGTAAAAATATCCTAAACATTCTAAGAAAAATGCTCAAAAATTATCTATGCATGAAAGTAACATATCTACACTATCCAAATGTATAAGTTCCACAACCATCTAGTCAAATAGAGCCCCAATGTCTATGACGACATTGATAAACAAGTTCAAATCGATCTTTGGCTTTAGAGTCCTCACTACCTACTCCTTGGTCTTATTCTCCTCCTCCCCTTGGCTCAACAGCAACAAGGAGCAGGTAGCTCCTCCTTCCCTTGGTGCAGCAGCAGCAAGAGTGAGGTAGGGTGGCGGCTAGGGCTTCTCCTTGGGCTTCAAGGGTGGTACGCAGTAGCAGCAGTCAGGAAGGGAGAGACTGATGCGAGAGAGAGAGGGAGGCCAGCAGACATGCTCTTTTTTTATAGAGAAAGGGCTGAGGAGCAGCATCTGTTGCGGGCAGGGGCGGCCAGAGTTTGAGAGACCGTGGGGTGCCAAATCCAATGGTGGAGAGTGAAGGACAGATCTCATATTTGATGGCTGAGATTTACTCTTTGAAAAGGGAAGGGTTGTACAATAAAGGACATTGATTTAGACATTGAATGGGGTTGTTCCCTTAAGAATTCAACTTAGAAAATTGAAGTGTCTCCTTTCTCTCCCATGCCAAGGCAAGGGTTGAGCAATAAATGGCATTGATTTGGACAATGAATGGGTTGCTCTTTTAAGAGTTCAATTTAGTAAATCGAAGGGTCTCCTTTCTCTCTCATGCCAAGGCAAAGGATTTGAATGGAATTTCGTAACTTTTTTGGTGGATTATGAGATGACACCTTTGTGGGCCCATATTAGATTCAAATTGTGTTATTTAAGTGGCCCAATGGTGGGCCACATAGGAGTTACGAATTTTGCTATTCAACAGCCCATAAGTGCCTTGGACTGGTTTCAAAAAATGACGCATAGTAAGCTCTTAAAATTGTTTTCTCCAACATATTTCGGTCTGATTTTCTTGATTGAGCATAAATTTCGGTAAAACTGGACTTTTTTATTTCTGTCACCAGATTTAAAATTTTGTCTAAAGCATAATCGGACACCGGGTTTGGTTGGTTGGTTCCTTTTGTGTAAAATTTTGGTGTCAACACCTCTCTACCATCTCGGTAGATGGGTCCTCTGGTCTATGTTCTTATCCATCTCTCTATCCATTTCCCCTTTTCCCTTGTTTACTTTTACTACTATAATACTTTATTTGAATTAATAGAACAGTTTGGTCTTCGGACCTTCAAAAAAAATGGTACATGCCACATCGATATCCAACATTGAAATCCATTTAAGAGGAAAAGAATGCATACATATATACATATACACGTGTATTCGAGTGTCTTAAGTGTGTGTTTATGTGTTATATCACGTGCATAGGATAGCTGTGATAAAAATTTACAGAAGTCGATATTTTTGCATTGTTAGCATTCATATGACAATTGTATGGAGATTCTAATGCCAAAATTCCACATCTTGCATTCTTTTGAAATAAATTAAAGTGACGTGGAAATATCCATAATCCATGACATTACCATATCAAAATTTTAGGAATTCCTATAGTCAAATCAATAATGTAATCGATTATGCAAGGTAAAATATTTATTTTTTGAAAGTCATCAGGACAAGTAAACACTGGGTTAGGTCTTTAGATCAGGAAATTTTATAGTACATACCATGTGGATATCCACATATACCAAAACCCTTTGGTTCAAGTGGCTTCTCGTGGTTGCAGGAAAAAAGGTTGCTGAATCAACTACATGGAGCTTCACAAAATCCAACTAGCAGCAGCTCAACTACATTTTTACAAGTAAATTGATCAATACTGGTCCAGAAAACAAGCTCCAGAAAAGAAAAAAAGATGGCCGAATCCTTCTTTTAGGCAGAAATCTTCAAGAGAAGATATAATATGCATTATAAACTTTATAAAGGTACCACTGTGTAGGACAAATACACACGTTAAAATAGAGAGGTGTAATGTTCTCTTTCTTCCTCCATTTTGCATATAAATTTCAACAACTTCAACAACTGTATAACATTTTATTAAGAAATAAGATCAGCAACAGGCAGCTATTTTCTATGGTATGGGAGGTCAGGCAATCAAGCTGCAGTGGCAACTGGACACATCATAACTAATGAGATAACATCAATCATGAAGAGAAGGAGGGATGAAAGCTCATCATTCTGGTTGGCTCAAGACTTTACAGCCATATTTGAAAGGTATCATACGCAAGTTCAGCTGTGCTGGGAAGAGTATCATTTCTACTCTAACATCACTTGAATGCCAGAGCTTATAATAATCTCCCTAGCCAAGATAAAATTGCAAAAACAGCAAATAATTCCTGTGATACAAGATACAAACTCTATTACCTCCGTAATATTTTGTAAAAATTGATTTCCACTCCTTATAAGCAAGTCAACTTATTTTCTAATTTGTTGACCACAAAGAACTCTGAATCGGGATAGGGATCAGGATCAGCCTGGGCCGATCCCAATCCAGATCAGGATTAGATCGGCTGGCTCTCTTTCAACATAGCACAGTACCTCATCCGATGAAGGAGAAGGAACCCTAGGCACGGTGGCAGGCAAGGGCATGGCTACATTCTGCAGGTGCATGTGTGGCTTCCAATGTGGTATGTACAACTTCTGGCAAGTAGAGCTAAGCTTCATTTGCGGCAGACCCCTGCCCCCAACCCCTCTACTGGATTCTTCGGCCACTTCACAGGCACACCAATCTCTCCACCACTTCACTGTTTCCCCTCTCCCCCTCCATTACTGCCCCCTCCCAATGACAAGACCACACGACCCCTTCATCATGTTAGATTAATAAATATATATATATGATGTGTCTAATTTTTCTTGCTATACCCTTCTTGTAATGTTTTTGTATCCTATTCCATTTTTCTTAAAATACATCTGATGTTGTTCATTTGTACCTTGCAGTCATAAGTAGGTCTTACTGATCATTATGTTTTAAAAACCTCTTTCAATTTTTTAATCATGTTCTATTTGTTTTGAATAATTCTTTAATATGTGGGCTTTTGGGTTGTCTCCCACGTAGTCTACCATCTGGCAGCGAGCAGGGTAGGTTTTGGTTGTTTTGTTGCGTATTCCCCGTTGTTTCTCCTTTTATACGTTTTTTTACCTCATCATCAAGGAATTGTGACATTGTCACCTTCAAAAAAAATGCTGGAGAGCATCTTTGCAATAAAAATGATCAAAAGAGCAATTTTGTTGAGCCTCCTACTTAACAAACAGCCCTCTCAAGTCTGCATCCAAAACTAGAGCAGAAATTGAAGATATTTGTACTATCGGATCTTGTCTTAAGTTTTTTTAAAGGTTCTAACCTCTTATTAAGTACAGTCCTTCTAAACGAATCGGGCATTTGTTTCCCATACTATTTTTTGTTTGAAAGTATCAAGCCATAGTCCTCCTTTTAATCAAGTTCTTTTTTAAGGCTGCATGTTATCATAGGCAGCTGAGTAGGATAACGGGTTGACAACACCAGAAATCAAAGCAGGAAGAAAAACCTGCCAATATTAGTAATGAATGGTCTGTAGGAGTTCACTCCCACTAGTGTATGTATGTGTGAAACAGAATTGAGATTCAATATCAGAAAATGCTTAGCTTTCAAGGCAAAAATGGAAGTTCAAACTTGTCAAATGAGAAAAAGCGCACTCTCTCATGGTCAACATTGCAAAACTTGAGAGGAACACCATTACACCTTTTTTCAAGATTTTCTATTTCCATCCTCAATGGCGGTTTCTCACTGCAAAAGTAGAAAAAAAAAGAATGTGTGAAGACAACATGTTCCCTCATGAAAAATCAGACAAATAAAAACCTATTGTTAAAAAAATAAGAGTGAATATAAAAATAGGCAACATATCAATAAAATGAACACAAACATTCTAAAGCGTAAAGGATGCTTTTGCAACTTGTTCGGTACCAAACAACTAAATAAGAAACTTCGTAGATTGAACTATTATATAATACAGAAAAAAAACTTGGACTGATGAATATGCTATATGCAGTGTACATGAAAAAATCATAGCATAGACCCAATCAGAGGACAGATATGCCCGTCGATATATGAACTGAAAATTTAAATATGCAGCTCTGATGAAGTTGGCAAACTACACGTTATAAAAAAATATATCCATAGTACAATATATTCTGCCAGTGAACTGGTAAAATTCAATCTTCCGATGGTAAAATTCAATCTTCCGATGGCCAACATAGTGCCTCACGCAACTATATAACCTGTTTGCCTTGAACATAAATTCAGCAAAGAAGTCATCTTCCGATGGCAAACTACACATTATATAGAAACATGAACTAATAAAATTTTCAATCTTCCAATGGCCAACATAGTGACTTATGCAACAATGAACCCTGTTTCCCTGTACATAAATTCATCAAAAAAAAGCCATCTTCACCTTTTCTTAAAATCATGGTAAGAAAAACAGTATGATGCTTACAAGCAAATCAGATGCAATACTTAAATCGTCATATTCATAATATGAAAATAGCAATACCTTGCTAAAGAAAGAATAAAAGTGGGATTGCCAGGAGATGCCTTTTTGAATTTGCTGTTAGGTAGAAACACATCAAAATCCAGCTTCAACTCATCTACATTCATATCTCTAAATAGCTCCGTGACATGTAGCACCCTCTCTATATCTTTGTCTGACTCACAAAGTTGATCATTAGAAGGCTGAGAAGGATGAAAATAACAAGCATTCTGACCCTTCAAGGTCCATGGAAGGCCATGGCGTCTAACAATATAGCCAAGGGACTTCAAATGCCTGTAAGCCACAAAATGTTCCCAAGAGCATCCACTTTTCCCTTCTGTTATCATCCCATAGATGTTTCTTAAATTGAGATCTTCATATTCTCCATTCATCAGACGCATAGCACCTCTTTCAACAAGAAACCTATAAATGCAAATGAGATGAAAATGATGGGAGATAAAATCAACATGCAAGAAAGGGATGAATAAAAAAGAAAACACTTGAAACACTTGAAGTGCAAACAAGAATGCCAGCATAAATGGTGAGAAGAAGGACCATGAACATGAATGGTAGGAAGCATGATTTTGGTGCTTATAAATGCAGTTACAGTATTCAACCACTTCAAGCAACATATCCTATGCTCCCATAGATAACCAGTTCTTGGTTAGCACACAAATGAACAAGTTAAAAGTTGGGAACCTTGAGAGAGTGGTCTGATGATAAAAGTTCTACTGATTGCTGTACTACTGGGAAAGAACAGAGGAATACATACAAACATATACACGGTATAATGAAACAAAAATAGTTGGATCACTCTCTCAACACTCCACGTTGACCAATAAGCCAGAATCGTATAGCTCATTTGACACAAGATTAATTTGGAGATAAACCTGGTTAAGGTTTATCCTTAAATTTTTAATCTTATACCAAATGGGTCCAGTGTCAATGACAGGGAGCAGAAGGAAAGATGATAATGAATTCGTACGACTCATTAATGATGAATTAAGGATGGAATCAATGCAAGCAAAAGTGTGGCTACTGGCTGCATAATGGCATCAAACAATATGAAGAACATAATAGAAACAGGGATCTTCCGTCAAATAGGTAGATCATAGTTCTAGTACTTACAGGATCTCCTCGATGGTGCAGTAAAGTTTACCACCATTCCGACTAATCCCTATACTGGTCCAGCCACTACCCTTCATCTGTGTAATCTCCCCCATCTTCATATCTTCACACCAATGGGCCACAGATATTTCACTCCTGCTTTCCCATGGGAAAATGAGTACTAGATAGAGCAATCAAATTTCTATAGTTTTGCATAGTTTTAACATGAAGGCTGAAGCAATACCTGAATTGGAGCTTCGGCACCAACCGAGAACAAAGTAATTTGCTACCATCAACACTATCATTAACAAAAGGATTTCGGTGTTCCTCCTCTTCTTCAAATTTAGAATCCATACGTTGATGTTTGGGTAAGAGGGGAGGCTGGAACAACAAACAATCAGGCCAAAGAACTGGCAGGAACAAGCAGACAGGCGAAGATACGGAATAAGAGCAGTATGCGCGGCATACCGCTCTTATTAAGCTCGAACTCGAACAAAAGTCAGATCCGAACGTTTTGAGCTCGGTTTCGGAGTAGGATAAAAACCAGAGAAGAGGAGACAGAGAGGCTGAGTTTTCCGTAGAGCCACAGACTACGGAGGACGGGGAGGAGCGAGGGAAGTCGGAGCTCGAACTCACATAGTGTGTTGGCTGTATGGAGTTGGTCGGATAGACTGAAGCCCTGTAGCAACCAGCAACCGTTGAGCGCTTCGGAGACGAGGACAGCGACGGGGCAAAAGACGTCGCCGGAGGAAAGATGGGCCGTGCCCCCAAGGCTGCGATCCACAAGGATGCCGACGCTGCAAGGGGCACGGCAGTAGAGAACACGCTGCACTCGTCGATGGTGTCCAGGTCGGAGATGGCGGTTCCGGCGGACGGAGACCTTGCCCAGCTGCTGACAGGCCTCGATTTTGCGACGGCGGGAGAGATGGGAGCGGGGGAGAGAGAACCGAGAGTGTTGCCCTTGCTAATCCTGTGACCCGGAGACGAGCACGCGACTATGGAGAGAGAAGAAACAGCGAAGAAAATTTTAAACATTAAATCAACCTCAAATTTATTTATTAATTATTTACATGAGTATAATTTTATAATTATGATAAATGTATATAATAAATAAATTATTATTCATATTGTTACGAATATTGTTTAGTAGTATTTTAATAGAAAATATTTTTATATATTTAATTTAATAATTTTAATGAAAAATAATTAAATAAATACATAAATATAGTACATAATATTTTATCAGAATTTCCTACTCCAAAATTATGTTCTTTCTCGACGGAGAACATCAGCATATATATTGAATTCTTAATGTTGAAAGCAACATTAAATTTAAGTTAATGTTAAAAAACACAAACAATTAATTATTTATCCCACACTTAAAAAAAAGTTTAAAGGTGAGGAAATCATTTTGTGTAAATTAAGAGATAGATTATTTTAATTTTAAAAATAAGTACCCATTTAGTAACTGAGAATGTCAATGATAACTTACATGTTTGCTAACAAATATTAGAAGATAGCTCAATAACTCCGAGTAACTTGTCAATATTGGAACCGACCGACCTTACGTCGGTTGGTGCAGCCTGCCCATCGGGGGGAGGCCTCCAGAGTTCGAGCGCCTGCACGAACTTCCCCTGGCATTGAAGTCACCTACCCCTCGGGCAGGCCACAAGTGATGACCGAGCTAGGGCTCGATCAACCAACCGCGTCTTATGCTGGACGCATAGTTGGCGACTGTGCCGGTCGTGACAAAAAAAACTCATCAATATTGGTAATAGATAACTCGTTAATTTAACATATATGTAAAAAAAAATACCTCCAAATTTGAATCTGTTGTCCCTTAACTACATCCGTGATCAAAAAATGTATCATAGCCAGTTCAATCCAACATCCAACACCCATATAAAATTAATAATGATCTTAAATTTTTTTCTTTTTTTATTTTATGTTACAGGATTTAATGATGTAGATATAACTTAAAATTATCTCGTAGTCTTATAAATACTTTTTTTGTTATTTATAATATGTATACTTTGACTTTTCATATATTTTTATCCTTTAATCATGGTGCATACAAATATCCTTTTTATATGTATTAATCATCTATAGACTGATTGTTAACTATTTCTTAACAGACAGCATAAAGTGATTTACAAAACATATATTACCGATAATTAACAAATAATAAGTAAACATAGGTTTTACTTATAAAATAGTTATTAATAATATCTCCGCTCCACCCACCTTGAAAAGGATAAACATATAGAATTACTACTATACATATTTAGTATTTTAGTATGGCAAATACGTTATTTCTGACGGAGCTTGTCGGCCTTTTGTCCTCAGCGGCGATGTCACATCCGGACCGTACGATCAACAGATTCGCCCTTAGATCGGGGCGGATGCTTTTCCCGGTTTCCGGACATCAGCGCAGGCCGAATATCCGATCAATTCCTAGTGATAGGATCCACCGATTGAACGGCCGAGATCTTAAAATTCGCCTCCGCCCCAAGAGCGGTTGCCAAAAGGTAAAAATGCAATTCAAAATTCCGAAAGCTCCATTCGATTTGGATAAAAATTAATTTATTAAATATTTATTATTATGTAATATGAGGTGTCAAAATAAAAATTTATATATTTTGGTATCTCATCCAAATAAAAATTGGAATCAATCAACTTGTACTTGTTTATCCAAATTTTGATGAGATTTTAATGTGCATCTGTGACATTTAAAATTGTAATAAAATAAAAATAAATAATTTATAAACAACACGGCATATAAAGTAAAAATAAAATAAAATGAAACAAGTTTATAGTCATTGTATCAAAATTTAGTAGTTGTGTGATAATTTGTTAACTTATTTTTAAATAAAACCTAGTATATAATATACATGTAAAAAGTTACCAATTTTGATTTTAATTCTAATGATAGAATACAAATAATGGTAAATTTAGAATTGTATAATTTTACTTTAATTGTAATTAGAATCAAAGTCAATTGATCCTTATCGAATCAATATCCACAATTTGGTTACCGAATTTGCTCCTTTTAATGGTTACTTAATAATTCATTTTAAAACTTCATGTTTGGTAACTTTATTAAACACATCTATCACTATTAATTTTGAAATTGCTATAATTATAGATTTAGAATGCTTGGCTAATCAATTTTGAGTCTTATAGTACAAACAAATCACTAATTATAATGTTAAGTGTTCACTTGTATTAATTTTTTATTGATACCCCATTCTTTGAAATCAATATTAAAATTAACATAGTAACATCTTAAATACTCTAACCTAACATAGCTTTTTGCAATGTTTGGACTGAGAATTAATCACTTATATCATTATTATTTTTTGTCATGGCGTAGCGGTTTGCACAGTAGAGACCGCCCTCCACGGGGCGTCGCATAGGGTTCGAATCCGCGGGACCGCCTCACTGGACGGCAATGATGTCCAATCCGCCACAAGGGCAAGGACCTTATATCATTAATAACTCTGATATTTGAAACCACCATGTTTAGCATCAATTATTGATTTCAATATCCTAACCAAACAAGCATAAAGGTCTCATCTATCTTTACAAAGGGCTTATTTAGATTCAATCAAAGAAAAAAAAAGGACAGTTCTAGCTTCACTTTAAAGATCAATATAAAAAAGAACTAAAAAACATAACACATAAGAATCATCCTCTAGGGTCCTCTTGGGCCAGCAAATCAGGTCATCTGAAACTTCCTTTCATATCAAGCATTGGGTCGTGCAAGTGGAGCCAAGCTAAAGCCACTGATCATAGATGCAAAAGCTTGTGTATGGAATCTCACATCAGGAGCCCAATACAAGAAGGGGAGATTTGTCTGGAGGGTGCCAGCTGCATGTAGTACTACTAGTGCTGCCACCCTCTTTTACTCCACCAATGGGAGCTGCTTTTGGTCACAGCCATGGCATTTTAAATGTCCCCTCTTCCTTTATTTGAGGGACCCCCCTCCTTTCCCCAAGTGTTGCAGGAATGTTGTTAAGGTTCTCCTTGCAATGTGCTGAAGACCTAACTAACACTTGTAGACCACTGCCCATGGGGAATGTAGCAAATCAATAGCCATAGGTTACACTGAAGACAGGCAATGATGCCCATCAGCTCAGGCCCCCACAGGAGACATAAGACTATGCATTGCCTTATGATATATATATATATATATATATGAAAGATGTTCCCCAACATATGAAGATGACAGAAGCAACCGTAAATGAATTGCATATCTACTTGCTCCTGTGGTTGCTGCTACTCCTACAGTAGCTCTTCAGACTCAGACACCACCACTCTGTTAGACACCTGTTCTTCTGCCCCCAGAGCCCACTGGTCACTGCAGAGTTCAACTTAGCGATAGAAAGGGAATGATATCAAGAAAAAAAGAAGGCCATTCTCATGCACCAGAGTAGCTGGATTTGCAGGATGCAAGTAGCAGAAACTGTGTGAGGAGGAGGAGGAGGAGAGGGGAAAATACTGGGGCTTCTCTTTGTAATTCCTTTTTCTTTCTTGCATCCGAGGAAGATCTCAACTTTCCAAAAGGAAAAAGAAAACAAAGTTGAAATCTGATAGCATGAACAGATATGCGATCCATCGGAGAAAATCACGGCTCGGCCGCCTGCCCGTGCGCAGCGGCCGGATGCTGCTTGCCCGCTGCCGCCGCCGCCGCCGCGGGAGCCGGGATAACAATGGGGACTGGCCCGACAGTGGCGCCGTTGGTGTTGGCAGAGGGGGGCGGCGGCGGCGGCGGCGGGTCGATCCTGCCGTCGACGCAGGAGGCGCACCTCCTCTCGATCCAGCCCTCCAGGTCGTAGTCCCCGCGGCCGAAGATGCTCCTGCCGGCGCATAGCCTCCCTATCAGGCCGGCGGCGACGCCTAGGATGGCAATGACGGCCAGAACGGCTATCAGCGGCCCGACCGAGCCGCCGCCGGCGTGGGAGCTATAAGCTTGATGCGCTACCACCATGGGCGCGGACGGCGGCGACTGCTGCTCAAGCGGTAGCGACGACATTGCCGCCGACGCCGGATGCGCAGGGAATCTTGGAGCTTCGCGACGCCGGGACCCGCCCTCGGTGCTCTCTCTCTTTCACCCGCGCCCGCCCATGGTCGTGGGATCTGAGACGGGAAAGGCGGGATCTTTGGGTGCGACGCCTAATGAAGTCCGTCTGCCGAGACTGTTAACATAGCGGCATGGCGCAGCACAGAGGAAAGAAACAAGCGTAGCGGACACTTCGAAGCTTTCCGCAGAGCGCTCGGGCCGGAGAGACAGTGAGATGAGAAATGTGCCGGAGATTGAAGACGGGCGGTGATGTATCTACGGAGAGAGAGAGAGAGAGAGAGGGGGATGTCCGTGTGAATTAGAAAAATTGTTCATCTTTTTAAAACTTGATCAAATCAATTTATTTTTTATCGATTTAGTTAGATTCAATCTCTCTCTCAATCAAATCGGGTCGATAAATGGGTCGATCAGATATAATCTTTATCCATATATTATATTAATTATTTTAAATTTAAGTCACATTATTTGAAAAATATCATTCTCTCGGGGGCGGGGGGGACGGCCCCCGGGGATCGATCGGGGGCCGTAGGATTGCACGCTTTGGACGGCGGAGATCGCGTTGGAGAGGAGACAGGCTGGACGGCAGCTTTGCCGCGGGCAGCCGTACGCGGAAAGGGCCAATCAACTCGGGTGAGGCGCCGGTAATAATGAAGAAAATAATTGTAGTAAGAATAGGAGGTAATAATTATAGGAAGAACAGATTTTTCTCCTGATCCTTAAAATGCCGGTACAAGAAGGGTTGACGGTTAATGCTTGGGTTTAACGAGGACGTGGGTGTAAATGTGTTGGGGTTGGGTTAACCCAACTGCGTACCAGTCAAGCGGGTCGAGCCCAGCCCCGGGCTCTACGTGAGCACAAAAGAGTTCAAATCAAGAAATTAAATTTAATTAATTTATTCAATTCGATTTAATTTAATTTAAACATTTTTTAATTTGATTCGATTTAGAAAATTTTCAAATTGATTTAAACTAAACTAAACGTTTAAATTGATTTAATCAAAAAATTATTACAAAGTTATTATAGTATTAAAAAAATAATATTTTTATAAGTTTTATAATAAAAATAATATTTATTTCGATTATTTTTGACTTAAAAATTATTACATATATGAAAAAAATATTTAATTTAAATATTTTTAGACATTTTTTATTTAAATCGAATCAAATCGAATTGAGATAGATTCGGTTCAATTTGGTTTAAAAAAATAGTCCAAATCAAAATAAACTGAACCATACTCACCCCTAATTAGCTGGCCCATGTCTTGGAAAAAATTTATAAATTTACATAGACACGTGTGAATCAGACAAATTTAAATATCGATTGAGCCTCTCGACTACAATTACTTGGGATCCTTCATATTTGCTTAGCAAATAAAAAATATAAATGAAGGGTGGTAGTAAGATCTCATATTATTTGCATCAGACTACTTAATGATAACATCGAAAAAAATGATAATCTTTAAAATTATCTCACTGTTCTCTCTATAATTTTCTCTCCTATTTATATGTACCCAAATAATTTACGTCTAAACCCAAGCCCAATCAAAACGCAACCAACATAAATAAATCAATATATATATATATATATATATGAAGGCCCATGTCCAAACCCGTCCCATCCAACAGCTTGAGCCAACCATCCCTATATGATATTTTAATTATTTTTTGTGTGTGTATAAGCCTTTGGTGCAACGAAAGTGATTGACTCAAGTAAATCTAAATTTGCCTTGATTTATTTATTATCTCAAATAAATAAATTAAAAAAGAATTTATCAACAAATCGAACTTTAACATATTTTGATCTAATTCAATAAACACTTGTCAACTACTTAAAATTAAATATGTACTATTCATAGTTACACAGACATCATTTAAATATATTAAATAAATTAAAATATAATTTAGTTTGAGATTTAAACTTCAATTGAGTTTTTGTCCGAATTAGATATTCATAAACGAGTTTAGATGAAGCTCGAGGTTATACTCAACTTGATTAAGTGGCGAGCCACGTAGAGCCTTGAGCTCAAACTTGGACTCCAATAGAGATAAACAAATTAATCTTGGACAATTTACTACTCGCTTGTACATATATAAATCATTTGCATTCCTATGCATGGCCACGGGTGCAAACTACCAAGCTATATGTTGCTCAAGTTGGACTCATTCATCCTTACTCGAGCTGAAGCTCAAATTCTAGTCTCAATGAGTATCTCATCTTTGATTCGACTCATTGAGTTATTCATTACTTAATGGAGTCGAGTTCGATCTCAAACTCGAGTAAAATTTGACTCAAACTTATTCCAAAGTCGAGTTTAAACTTCATATAAATTACTTTACGAAGTTTGAACTTGAGCTTTGATCTAAGTTTAAAGTAAGTCTAATTTTAATTTTAGTTTATCAAATTAATTTAAGTAAAACTAAATAATTATAACTATTAGTAATTTATTTATTTATTATTTAGTTAAATAGTTAATCAAGTTGCTTGCAAACTTTATCAACTTCATCAAAATTTTACCTAAGCTTATTGACAAATCCAATTTCTTTTGCATGATCAAGCTTACTTATTTAATATAATAATGAGGCAAGTTGAACTTTTATCAAATGAAGTTTCTAGCTATCAATAAGCATATATAAGATGTTAGATCACTTCATCGACTTTTAAAAATCTAAAAGAAATAAGCATGTTGCCAATGGTTTAAGGCACTTCTACCTTGAACCACACTAAAAAGGAAGTGAACTACCAAAACTACCTTCATCTCTTTCATTTAAGAGAAAATTAGCAAGATGCCCAACTCTCATGAAAGACTTTAACTGGAGGCCCAATCTTAAAGCAATTTTAATGAAAGGTCCAATTTTGGGGAAAGAGAGGCCAGTCTTAAAGCAATTTTAATGAAAGGTCCAATTTTGGGAATACTCAAAACTTCTGCCTCAGTATTTGACAATAGCGTTGGGGCATTGTTAAATGGCTTACAAATCAACTATTTTACCCTCGAGACCTTAACATCATAGTATGTTGTGAGAAAGATTAAAAAGGTCTGACAAGTTCTCAAGACATTCCTTGATTTGAATTAGCTATTTTTGAACCGAATTTGTCTTGCACTCTTAAATTGATTTTTTTGAACCAAGTTTGTGTAAGGAATCAATACATGATAGCGAAAAAATTTTGATTCCATAAAACCATGATCTTTGCCTTGATCGATGCCGAACGAGTAAAATCGGGAACCGAATATGAAGTAGAACGAGAGTACCTCATGGGATTTCTAAAATCCCTTACCATGGATGAAGAGAGGATATTCCTCCTTGCTGAAAACCGTTCAAATGTCCGGTCTCTAGCGGTATCCACACGATCTGCTTCAATAGACGAGTTCTCCCTTCCTTCGGGCCTCTAGAAACCTTCTAGATCCAAGCTTGACCTTGGGAGATCACCTTCTAGAGGAGAGAGGAGGAAGAGAGGAGGCTTGGGACGTGCTTCAGCCCTATGACTTGTTAGGGTTTGGCTTCATAAGCCATTAATATATATAGAAGATGGATTTTTTCACAAAAACCCAAAACTTCTATAAAATTGCGTCTATGTCCTCATCTTATTGACCAAATCTATCTATGTCCTCATCTTATTGACCAAATCTATTGTGTGTGACCTACTAGGCCCAATAGTCAATTTGGTTGAAGCCTTAAATAATTTAAAAGAACAATTCCTTTAAATTAAATCAAAACCGTTATCCGATAACAGTTTTTACGGCATTCTAATCATAAAGAGTACAAGCCACATCCTATGATCCCAAATGACTTTGGGGAGTTAAATAACATCCAATGAGCATTTTCATCATCAATTACCATACGGATTTAAATCCTCGTTCATACAATGTCCCGGTCGGTCAGGGGTTCGGCACTGACTGTCAACCCCTAAGTATTCCAACTCTATGAAATCTTGTACTCAGGAATGGATCAACTGGAAAACTCCTTTTCCAATTATCCTATCTACCTTGGCCAAGGATTTAGAGTACTATCTCATAGGACATTCTCTCTCTCCTACCGAGAGTGAACGATCCCCTATTGTCCGCTCAATTGCCTCCACCGGTTTCCCATATACCCAATCCATTAACTATATAGGACCACAATACTAAGTGATCCATCGATCAATAGTCAAAGTACATAGTACGCCCGGTAAGACATCTTTGGCGACTCGGGTCAAAGATCCAACCGTGCTATTGAGATGTAAGAATAACTCGATAGACAGTTCGGTAAGATACCGATCAGGTTTTCCTAAATTGGTCAGTTCAGTGAACTCATTCCACTAATGAGCACCTGTGTGTGTATCTCAGTGTCCCCACACTGATGACCAATGAGATCGGTCATTCTCATCATATGAGAGGACATCACACACACTAGTCTATCCGGATTCTTGATGTCTCGTCTCAAGGATCCTATGACTAGGAACATTTATATCACATACCTCTAGATGATCGATCTCATTATCATGATCTCATCATGATTCAATTATCATTGCATGTGATCAAGGACTTCATTACGATATACGCTTCTAATAAAAGCTAGTAACGAAGTTTTGCCTATTTAATTGAATGTGATATTTTTTTAGAAATGTCGAATCATATCATATATGATTGGCTTGTAGGGCATACATTTCTATCAATCTCCCACTTGCACTAAAGCACCCATCTGGCTGATATCTATCAGCGCAAGGTGAAGCTCAAACACTCTTTGAGTAACTGCTTCAGTTAGTGGATCTGTAATGTTATTAACGGAAGATACTCTATCTTTAATTATATCTCTATCAACTGCATTCTCTCTGATATTATGGTATTTCCATAGAAGTTTGAAACTTCTAATGAGACTTTGGCTCTACCCCATTATTTTATGAAAACAATACACTTTCAGAGAAAGTTGGGATAATCACATAAGCCAGATGAACATCTTCATCTAGTCAGCTTTTCAAGCAATATACAGTCATTATTCAATCTACTTTAGATTAGTTGTAGAATTAGCAATGTTCTCTTGCATGGAACTCTTCCAGCTCACTGCACCACCATTAGCTAGTCTTATTATTAGACTTATCTGATTAGAAGCTTGTGTTCATAAAACTACAAGACTTCAAGTCTTATCCTCCATACATTAGAGATATATCCTTACTGCTTCTCAAGTACTCAAGGACACATCTCTAAATTATCCCGTGACTCTCACAAGGATCTACTTGATGAATGCTCATAACACTTAGAGCATTAATAAAGTCAAGTGCGTACCATCACAAATGTGATAGGTCCTATTGCAAAAGCATAAGGGCTATACTAATGTGATCTCTTTATCTCTCAAGAAGTCTACAAAGACATCTTTTTAAAGATATCAACTCCACACTTCATAGGTAAGAAACCTATCTTGGAGTTTAACATGTCAAACTCTTTGACTATAGTATTTACGCACATGAATTGGGTAAGGCCAAGAAACCTTTTAGATCTATCTCCATAGATCTTAAAACCCATATTAAGTTTGGAGGATTAATTGATAACTAGGCTCATTAATGATAACATACTTACTTCATTCTTAATGAGTAGTATGTCATACATATATCATGTCAAGAAGATAATAGCACTCCCACTTATCTTATATGAAAACACAAGGCATATCTTCATTCTTAATGAAGTCATAAGATTTAATCTCATTAAACCTTATCTACCATCTATGGGAAGTTTTACTTTAGTCCACAAATGGACCTTATGCACACACTATTTGGATGTTTTGGAACTTGATTCCCAAAGGTTGTATCATATACACCTGTTTCTCAAAATAACATAGAGAAACACTAACTTAACATCCATTTGACATACCCTATAGTCACAGTGTGAAACAATCAAAATCCGAATGGATTAATTCCATGGCATAGGTAAAAGGTCTTATCATAGACAACTATTTGACATAAATGATATCCCTTTTAACTATCCATACTTTGAAGGTCTCTACCTTCTAATATACTTCAATCTATTCTTTAGTGATCCATTTATACCCTATAGATACTAAATCATTAGGTGGATCTATCAAGTTCTGAACTTGATTAGAATAGATAGAGTTTATATCGGATTTTATTGTTTCTTCCCATTTTGAATCAATATCTCATATTGCTTCAATATAGATCTTAGGATCATTATCCTTTTATCTTATGTCTCATTTCTTCCATCAAAGATATGTCTCACATATCTCTTAGGTTGATTGAACACAAGATCTATGATTTGTCCTTGTGTAAATATAAGATAGTACCTTAATAAAAGTGTCTATGGATTGCGGGACTGGAACACCTTCCATTTATACCTTGCTCTCACTATCTTTCTTAAGGAGAGACTCTTCCTTTAGAAATATGGAGAGATGAGCAACTCATACCCTTCTCCCTAAGGGAGGTATTAATATCCTTAAGTTTCCCTAAGATATCCCACAAGCCAACACTTTATAATCTTATATTCCAACTTGATAGGGTTATACTTCTTTACCAAGCCAGACATTCTGAAACCTTAACTTGCTTAAAGTCAAGCTTTAACCCCTTTCCATATCTGATATGGAATAATTGGAATATTGAGATCAAGTGCTTATATTGAGTGCTAACCCCTAAATAGACAAAGAAGAATTTTGCAAAAGTTATCATTATCCATATTATGTCCTACACAATATGGCTTCTCATTTTAGCTACTCAATTAAGCTAAAATGTATAAGAGGTGTCCATCAAAATTAGATTTCACTATCCTTCATTTATGTGTGAATTATTACTTAAGTATTCCCTCTTTGATCTCATCAAAGAGTTCTAATACTCTTTTCATTAATATTTCCTCTTCATTCTTAATCTCAAATAATTTCTCAAAGGTTTTAGATTTGTACTTCATAAAGTACATATGTCCATACCTAGAGAAGTCATTTTTGAAAATTAATGAAGTTGAAATATTATCCTCTATCATTAATAGATATGGGCTAACATGCATCTAGATGCATGAGTTCTATAAACTCATTAGCCCTCTCTCCATGTCTAACAAATGAAGAGTTGATCATTTTACTCAATAAGATAAGACTTACATATAGTTAATGATTCCAAATCATTTACCTATATGTTTCTATCCGAATAGTACGCCTTAAGTCTTCTCTTATAAATATGACCGTACTACTAAACAATAGATTGATCAATATCAATCTACTTCACCTAATGAGGATTATTCACACATATTATAAGAGCATACATATCTGATATAAATAAACTCTTTATTATGCTCTTACTGATAAACACTTTACCAGTTATCATTTTCATACCACGGAATAAATCTCCATTTATTCAACTAGGAAATGAAAACAATATTCTTTTAGAAGGATAATTAAGACAACATGGAAGGCTATAGAAAATTTGTATCTCCCACTAGTAATGATGCAACATTTTGTACAATTTCATATGTAGGTAAACAATCATCTTTAAGCCTTCATTTACTTGCTATTATCTACAACTCATTGTAGATATATGATGTATATCTGGTATCTCATACTATTATATACATCCCTAGTATCTTATACTAGAATATACATATATAGTATCTTATACTATTGAATGAGTATTTAAGACAAGTAAATATTAATGACATAGATACATGGAGCTTCTCAAGCTCCACCTTTGCATTATGTGCAATACACTTTGCACTTCTTCTTCTACTTACCATCATCATGATAGTCGAAGAATGCTATGCCAAATTTGGGTTGTAATATCTTGACTTACTTCTTTAACTTTTAACTATCACCTTCTATCTCTATCTAATGATCTTACTTCTTTCTATTAGTCTCACCAATAAGAAGTATTCGAGATGTATTATTCTTATTATCTTTAATTAGCTCATCACCATGAGCCATGATAGATATCATATCCATCTATCTATGTTGCCACTACTATTTTTATTTGATAGAGGCTAACATTTTATATAAGGCAATTAATACATCTTTTCATTGAGATAAGATCTTATCTTCTCTCACATCATTAGATAGTGTAGGAGATACTTACTTCTCAAGTAGGATAGTCAATAAGTCAACTATGATAACTATTCTCTTAGTTCTAAACCAATATAAGAAGTGTGAGCCATTAAAATACTTAGCATCTAGCATGCTAGATTAATGGTGGTTTATAATATTCTACAATAGAGATATAATTAAATCAACATTACAGACATTCATTAAAATTAAGATATGGTCTTTCATCCTAATTTATACTCCCACTAATTTTCGACGAATTTGCATAATCTCATTATGCAAAGACATGATATCACGATAACATCCTAGTGGGGACTAAGACCCTACTAACTTTATGGTGATGACCTTGTGGTAGCACGACAAATCATCCCATACTTAATAGGTAGACAACTATTGCCAGTTGCAACTCTTGCAACTCTTAGTCATTTAGCCTCTAGAGTTATGATCTTGTGGTAGCACAACAAACCATATACTTTAGTTAGGTCAAACCCGCTTGTTACGTTATGAGAATGGATTCTTCACACAACCCTTGTGGTAGCACAACAAAGCCATGCAAATGGTCCACCCCAAAGTTCGGCTAATGCCTTGGCCATGATCTCCAATCCCTTGCTGAATAGGCCTTGTGGTAGCACAACAAACCCATTCAATCTAAGATTGGCTCATCAAGACCATAACAACGGAAGGCTACGTGAGTCATTCTTAATGTCTCACGTTTATCGACCTAATTAGAATGAGGAGGGATTTTATTTTAGTCTCATCAACATAGGTGCTACATATAAATATTAATATACCTTTGGAATATCATATATTTAAGGTATAATTTGTAGCACACCACATATCAAATATGCATTAAAACATAGGTGATCATGGACTTAACCCTAAACATACACCTAAGGCACCCCTATAGGTGCAATTCCTTGCTTCAGAAGCTTGAGTTGGCATGCCCCCACTTCAGAAGGGTGCTTCTGCAAGTGGTCCCGCTCTCCATTCTACCACGAGCCGGCTTCTAACCATTACAAGCAGCTAAAGGGTACACAGACCCACAAATGTACAACTCATAATAAGAAACCTTGGTTTTAACCAAGGGGAGTACACAAATGGGGGGAGGTAGAATGCACAATTAGATTGTATAGAGAGAGAGGAGGCACACGCATGCCTCATTTAATAACATAACCAACTTAATTAACCAAGCAATCAAAAGCAAAGCATATTTATGTCCATGATCACCTCCATACACACACCAACATTCATCACATGAACATCGAGCGCATACATGATAATTATATAAGATATATCATATATACCATCATAAAATTATATACTGTAATTTTTAAATTCCAAATTTCATACTTGTCGAAATTTCATAAAATAAATAACATGAAATGCACATATAAACAATTTACATGCATAAGACAAGCAATATAAAATATTCAGATGATTCATGCTTTTCCAAAATTTTTCAGAGCATTAAATTAATGTCCAAATCATAATTCTTCAAAATCGCATTTTTTAGAATTTATTTGAACACTAATTTAATCAATAAATATTTTAAAACAATTTTAAAATCATTTATAAAATGATTCTATGGCAACCAATGTCCAAAACTATTTAACAGGTTCATAACCATTTTACAAACTTATTAAATAATTTCTCAGAACTTATATAATCATTAATTTCATTAATTTTGATCTTAAAACAATTTTAAAATCAAAATAGTAGAATTCAATGACAAAATAGTAAAACTATATTTAATAAGTCATTAAACACTTTAATAACTCATTAAATAAATTCTACAATTTTTCAGAATTTTTATAGAAAATTTTGGCAATTTTTCGGATCAAAAATAAATTTTAAACTATTTAAAAATTATTTTCGAATTAAATAACTGGCGGCGCATTGCGCCTACCACGAGCCCCCCGCAGTTGCGCCAACCCGACAGTCGCCGTGCGACGCGCGCCTCCTGCGCCAACGCGGGGCGGCCGCGTACCCCGTTTAGGGAGGCTGCCCTTCCGCCACGTACCCCCCCCCCCCCCGCGGCTGAGTCTGGATCCAATCCGGACTCGTCTCCTCCGCCCGATAAGGGCGGAGGAGTACTGTAGCACCGCGGAACCCTAGAAAATGCCCGACTTTCGGGCCATATTTGGGGGGGGGGTCAAACGGAGTCCAAAAAATCCGCAAAAATATGCGTTGGAATCCTTAAAGAATAAGGATTCTATTTATATATATTTCAGCTCTTGAAAAATTTATCCAACATGCAGTTTATGGAGGAAGTTGCCACGGCCGCAATTAACCCAAAACGCAAATACCTTTCAAATTTGGCACCTTCAAGGGCCATTGAGTGTCCAATAACTTATGGAAACTCTAGGAAACTTAATTTTCTATCTTGCTACGTCATTAGGCAGAGGTATTTGAGTCCAAATAGGTAAGTTCATCAACTCCCCTAATTTTGGCAGGATTTTCGGATATGATCATCTTAGCAACTTTCCGAACTCATTCCGGACTCTCCGGATAGCCAAAATTTATGAGGTTTGCTGAATTGGAAATATCTCATCCACAAGAATCCAATGAAACTAACCACACACAGTTTCGTATCTCATACGAACTGTGGTGATCAAATCAAAACTGCTCTGTATACAGTTTCGGGAAAGCAAGAATCACATGAAATCAAGCCAATTTCGATTCAACTTCGACCAAGGCTTCAATCGGGCTCTGATACCAATGTAAGGAATCAATACACGATAGCGAAAAAAATTTTTATTCCATAAAACCATGATCTTTGCCTTGATCGATGCCGAACGAGTAAAATCGGGAACCGAATATGAAGTAGAACGAGAGTACCTCATGGGATTTCTAAAATACCTCACCATGGATGAAGAGAGGACATTCCTCCTTGCTTAAAACCGTTCAAGTGTCCGGTCTCTAGCGGTATCCACACGATCTGCTTCAATAGACGAGTTCTCCCTTCCTTCGGGCCTCTAGAAACCTTCCAGATCCAAGCTTGACCTTGGGAGATCACCTTCTAGAGGAGAGAGGAGAAAGAGAGGAGGCTTGGGACGTGCTCCAGCCCTATGGCTTGTTAGAGTTTGGCTTCATAAGCCATTAATATATATAGAAGATGGATTTTTTCACAAAAATCCAAAACTTCTATAAAAATGCGTCCATGCCCTCATCTTATTGACCAGATCTATTGTGTGTGACCCACTAGGCCCAATAGTCAATTTGGTTGAAGCCTTAATTAATTTAAAAGAACAATTCCTTTAAATTAAATCAAAACCGTTATCCGATAACAGTTTTTACGGCATTCTAATCATAAAGGGTACAAGCCACATCCTATGATCTCAAATGACTTTGGAGAGTTAAATAACATCCAATGAGCCTTTTCATCATCAATTACCACACGGATTTAAATCCTCGTTCATACAATGTCCCGGTCGGTCAGGGGTTCGGCACTGACTGTCAACCCCTAAGTATTCCAACTCTATGAAATCTTGTACTCAGGAATGGATCAACTGGAAAACTCCTTTTCCAATTATCCTATCTACCTTGGCTAAGGATTTATAGTACTATCTCATAGGACATTCTCTCTCTCCTACCGAGAGTGAACGATCCCCTATTGTCCGCTCAATTGCGTCCACCGGGTTTCCCATATACCCAATCCATTAACTATATAGGACCACAATACTAAGTGATCCATCAGTCAATAGTTAAAGTACATAGTACGCCTGACAAGACATCTTTGGCGACTCAGGTCAAAGATCCAACCGTGCTATTGAGATGTAAGAATAACCTGATAGACAGTTCGGTAAGATACCGATCAGGTTTTCCTAAATTGGTCAGTTCAGTGAACTCATTCCACTAATGAGCACCTGTGTGTGTATCTCAGTGTCCCCACACTGATGACCAATGAGATCGGTCATTCTCATCATATGAGAGGACATCACACACACTAGTCTATCCGGATTCTTGATGTCCCGTCTCAAGGATCCTATGACTAGGAACATTTATATCACATACCTCTAGATGATCGATCTCATTATCATAATCTCATCATGATTCAATCATCATTACATGTGATCGAGGACTTCATTACGATATACGCTTCTAATAAAAGTTAGTAACAAAGTTGGACCTATTTAATTGAATGAGATATTCCTAGACATGTTGAATCATATCATATATGATTGTCTTGTAGGGCATACATTTCTATCAGTTTGTTCATATCTTTATGTTATATTAGTTTCATAAATAAGATGTATGCAATAAAAATACATTAGAAGTGTTACTTGTGTATAAGTAGATTATACCTAATTAAATATGATTTTGTTCAATACCACATCAAGGTTACATGATAAAAACACAAGAGGCATTTGTCCATGGTAATTCACATGTCAAAAAATTTACCACCCATCAGACAAATTAAAAAATTATTATGGTTAAAATGCATCTCATTATCCCAATATCACTACAGGAGGCCTCTATATTCTTTAATAAAGAGTTCATTAGAGGAACAACATTTAGACAAAATCACATGAGGAGCAACATTTGAGCAATTAACTATGGGAGAGGGTAGAGAGAATTGCATGGGCAAATGTGGGATTACTCATTAATATCGACAATGGCTTGAATGGCTTGATAGAAGCTAACGAATTGAGCCTCTTATTAAATAAATTACAATGGTTGGGCCTATCATTAAAGGTTTTCGATCAATTCTTCTATTAAAGTGATTTTCTTAACTGGGCAGCTAATTATTTTTATTTTATTTTATTCATAAAAATGATTGTTTTTTATATTTTCTATGTTTCTAGTATCAACATAAAAAGAAGAAATCAAAATTTCTAATATATGGAGGGTGGCACAGAATAGGTTGTAACTTGAATTTGTTAACATTATTTCAGACAACATGATGATTACAATAATGCATGAAGGGTGAAACTGGAAATCCCAATGTTAGAAGAATCAATCTTGAGAAATAGATCATGGTTGTGTATCACATACACATTGTCGTTGTTGTGACAAAATTTGTCTCAACATAACAATGTGAACACATAAAATAAAACTAGAATGACCTCAACTTTTCAACTTGACTCTAATACCAGTATAATGAATCAATTAATAGGTTGTAGTAACCTTGATTTCCTATGTTTTAATATTGTTGTCTTGATCGGAATCAAACTATGATGTAAAATTGGATTTTGAATGAATCCAAAAAACAATTGTAAGATTTGAGATATCTCTCAAAACTAGAAACAATCTACACTCGTCTAACCATCTAAGTACACACTCTAACGATATTCACATAAACTTCTTCCATCTAAAATGTCTCAAACTCACAGCTCATCCAGATTGGAGCTTCACCATGCGTTGGTAGCTTCCAAGATGAGAGAGGGCATTGGAGAGAGGAGGCAACCCTTTGTAACATATGCTAAGTGATGAAATCAATGGATTGCCAACAATTGAAACTAACCATTTTTAGAGGTAGTGTTTTAAGAGCTCCAAAGTTAGGTGTGCTTTGTTGGGACTAATATGAAGATGGGTGACATCTTGGAAAGGTTGCTTTGGAGGTTGAGTTGAAAGAAAAAGAACTTTAAAGTTAAGCGTGCTTGTTTTAATTGGCACAATTGTTGAGCTAGTGAGTTGATTTAATTGTTACATATGGTATCAAAGCATGACCCAGCTGAAAATCCTTGTGACTCGCCTAGGTGTGCGATATGTAGTGTGTGTGTGGTCTTGATGAGGAGGTCAAGTATTCAAATATGATAGATTGTAACATCTTAGTTTGTGAATACATTAAGTGATTAAATTAGTAGATTGTGGATTACCAACAACTACAATCAACTATTTTTCAAAGGTTAAGTTGAAAGAACTCCAAAGTTATATGGTTGTTGGGCTAATGAGTCCTAGCCGGAAAGTCTTTGTGACTCGCTTAAGTATGTGATATGTGATGTGTGTGTTGTCTTCACAAGGAGGTCAAGTATTTAATAGAGATAAATTGTAACACCCCAATTTGTGAGTATATTAAGTGATTAAATTAGTGTATTACCAATAACTACATTTAACTATTTTTCAGAAGTTGAGTTGAAAGAACTCCGAATTTACACGGTTGTTGGGCCAGTGAGCATATTACATATGGTATCAGAGCTTAACCCAGACAGAAGGTCATTGTGACTCGCATGGGTGTGTGTGTGGCTTTGAAGAGGAGGTCAAGTCTTTAGGAATGATAGATTTTAATAACCCGGTTTGTGAATATATTAAGATATAAAATTAGTGGATTATCAATAACTACAGTTAACCATTTTTCAAAGGTTGAGTTGAAATAACTCTAAAGTTACACAGTTGTTGGGCAGTGAGCTGATTTAATTGTTACATATGGTATTATAGTATGACCCAATTGAAAGGTTCTCGTGAGTCGCTTGAGTTTGTGATATGTGATGTGTATGTCGTCTGGACGAGAATGTCAAGTCTTTTAAGAGGATAGATTGTAACACTCCAATTTGTAAATATATTAAATGATTAAATTAGTGGTCTATCAACAACTCAAGTTAACTATTTTTTAGAGGTTGAGTTAAAAGAACTCTGAAGTTAAACATGTTTTGTTAGGGATAGTCCAATGATAGGTAATATCCTAGGAAAGCTGCTAATTAACACGATTGTTGGACTAGTTAACTAATTTAATCGTTACATCTTTGACTTGTCACTATTTAGCCATAGTCACTACTATTTATATAAAATAAATATTTTTCTTATTTTTTTAATTACACCCTCATCGTGTATAATAGAT
The DNA here is from genome assembly GCA_036172225.1 of Cryptocoryne crispatula var. balansae. Lineage (NCBI taxonomy): Eukaryota > Viridiplantae > Streptophyta > Magnoliopsida > Alismatales > Araceae > Cryptocoryne > Cryptocoryne crispatula. The sequence goes on along the minus strand of CM069930.1, from coordinate 6,112,445 downwards.
AAGTTTTGTTACGTGAGTCTCACTAGATTTAATAACCTATTTAGATTGAGGGCTAATAAAATAAATTCTTCTTTAAAATTAAGTATATTATTGAATAATAAATTAATCTTGGACAATTTACTACTCGCTCGTACATAAATCATTTGCATTCCTATGCATGGCCACGGGTGCTAACTACCAAGCTATATGTTGCTCCAGTTGTACTCATTCATCCTTACTCGAGCTGAAGCTCAAATTCTAGTCTCAATGAGCATCTCATCTTTGAGTCGACTCATTGAGTTATTCATTACTTAATGGAGTCGAGTTCGAGCTCAAACTCGAGTAAAATTTGACTCAAGCTTTTTCCAAAGTCGAGTTTAAACTTGATATAAATTACTTTACGAAGTTTGAACTCGAGCTTTGATCTAAGTTTAAAGAAGTCTAATTTTAATTTTAGTTTATCAAATTAATTTAATTAAAACTAAATACTTATAACTATTAGTAATTTATTTATTTTTATTTAGTTAAATAGTTAATCAAGTTACTTGCAAACTTTATCGACTTCATCAAAATTTCACCTAAGCTTATTGACAAATCAAGTTTCTTTTGCACTATCGAGCTTACTTATTTAATGTAATAATGAGGCAAGTTGAACTTTTATCAAATGAAGTTTCTAGCTATCAATAAGCATATATAAGATGTTAGATCGCTTCATCGAATTTTAAAAATCTAAAAGAAATAAGCACATTGCCAATGGTTTAAGGCACTTCTACCTTGAACCACACTAAAAAAGAAGTGAACAATCAAAACTACCTTCACCTCTTTCATTTAAGAGAAAATTAGCAAGATGCCCAACCCTCATGAAATACTTTAACTGGAGGCCCGATCTTAAAGCAATCTTAATGAAATGTCCAATTTTGGGGAAAGACTTTAACTGGAGGCCCGGTCTTAAAGCAATTTTAATGAAAGGTCCAATTTTGGGAATACTCAAAACTTCTGCCCCAGTATTTGACAATGGCGTTGGGGCGTTGTTAAATGGCTTACAAATCAACTACTTTACCCTCAAGACCTTAAGAACACAGTATGTTGTGAGAAAGATTATTAAAGTCTGACAAGTTCTCGAGACATTCCTTGATTTGAATTAGCTATTTTTGAACCGGATTTGTATTGCACTCTTAAATTGATTTTTTTTGAACCAAGTTTGTTCATATCCTTATGTTATATTAGTTTCGTAAATAAGATGTTTGCAATAAAAATACATTAGATGTGTCACTAGTGTATAAGTAGATTATACCTAATTAAATATGGTTTTGTTTAATGCCACATCAAGGTTACATGATAAAAACACAAGTGGCATTTGTCCATGGTAATTCACATGTCAAAAAAATTTACCACCCATCAGATAAATTAAAAAATTATTATGGTTAAAATGCATCTCATTATCCCAGTATCACTACAGGCGGCCTCTATATTCTTTAATAAAGAGTTCACTAGAGGAACAACATTTAGACAAAATCACATGAGGAGCAACATTTGAGCAATTAACTATGGGAGAGGGTAGAGAGAATTGCAAGGGCAAATGTGGGATTACTCATTAATAATGACAATGGCTTGATGGAAGCTAACGAATTGAGCCTCTTATTAAATAAATTATAATGGTTGGGCCTATCATTAAAGATTTTCGATCAATGGGTCTTCTATTAAAGTGATTTTCTTAACTAGGCTGCTAATTATTTTTATTTTTATTTAATTTATAAAAATGATTGTTTTTTATATTTTCTATGTTTCTAGTATCAACATAAAAAGAAGAAATCAAAATTTCTAATATATGGAGGGTGGCACAAAATAGGTTGTAACTTGAACTTGTTAACATCATCTCATACAGCATGATGATTACAATAATGCATGAAGGGTGAAGCGGGAAATCCCAATGTTAGAAGAATCAATCTTGAGCAATAGATCATGGTTATGTATCATATACACATTGTGGTTGTAGTGACAAAATTTGTCTCAACATAACAATGTGAACACATAAAATAAAACTAGAATGACCTCAACTTTTCAATTTGACTCTAATACCAGTATAATGAATCAATTAATAGGTTGTAGTAACCTTGATTTCCTATGTTTCAATATTGTTGTCTTGATTGGAATCAAACTATGATGTAAAATTGGATTTTGAATGAATTCAAAAAACAATTGTAAGATTTGAGATATCTCTCAAAACTAGAGACAATCTACACTCGTCTAACCATCTAAGTACACACTCTCTAACGATATTCACATAAACTTCTTCCATCTAAAATGTCTCATACTCACAGCTCATCCAGATTGGAGCTTCACCATGCGTTGGTAGCTTCCAAGATGAGAGAGGGCATTGGAGAAAGGAGGCAACCCTTCGTAACATATGTTAAGTGATGAAATCAATGGATTGCCAACAATTCCAATTAACCATTTTTTAGAGGTAGAGTTTTAAGAGCTCCAAAGTTAGGTGTGCTTTGTTGGGACTAATCTAAAGATGGGTGACATGTTGGAAATGTTGCTTTGGAGGTTGAGTTAAAAGAACTTTAAAGTTAAGCGTGCTTTGTTTTAATTGTCACAATTGTTGAGCTAGTGAGTTGATTTAATTGTTACATATGGTATCAAAGCATTACCCAACTGAAAATCCTTGTGACTCGCCTAGGTGTGCGATATGTAGTGTGTGTGTGGTCTTGATGAGGAGGTCAAGTATTCAAATATGATAGATTGTAACATCTTAGTTTGTGAATACATTAAGTGATTAAATTAGTAGATTGTGGATTACCAACAACTACAATCAACTATTTTTAAAAGGTTAAGTTGAAAGAACTCCAAAGTTATATGGTTGTTGGGCCAATGAGTCCAAGCCGAAAAGTCTTTGTGACTCGCTTAAGTATGTGATATGTGATGTGTGTTGTCTTGACGAGGAGGTCAAGTATTTAAAAGAGATAAATTGTAACACCCCAATTTGTGAGTATATTAAGTGATTAAATTAGTGTATTACCAATAACTACATTTAACTATTTTTCAGAAGTTGAGTTGAAAGAACTCCGGATTTACATGGTTGTTGGGCCACTGAGCATGTTACTTATGGTATCAGAGCTTAACCCAGTCAGAAGGTTCTTGTGACTCGCATGGGTGTGTGATATGTGATGTGTGTGTGGCTTTGAAGAGGAGGTTAAGTCTTTAAGAATGATAGATTTTAATAACCCGATTTGTGAATATATTAAGAGATAAAATTAGTGGATTATCAATAACTACAATTAACCATTTTTCAAAGGTTGAGCTGAAATAACTCTAAAGTTACACAATTGTTGGACAGTGAGCTGATTTAATTGTTACATATGGTATTAGAGTATGACCCAATTGAAAGGTTCTCGTGAGTCGCTTGGGTTTGTGATATGTGATGTGTATGTCGTCTTGATGAAAATGTCAAGTCTTGTAAGAGGATAGATTGTAAAACCCCAATTTGTAAATATATTAAATGATTAAATTAGTGGTCTATCAACAACTCAAGTTAACTATGTTTTGGAGATTGAGTTAAAAGAACTCTGAAGTTAAACATGTTTTGTCAGGGATAGTTCAAGGATAGGTAATATCCTAGAAAAGTCGCTAATTAACACGATTGTTGGACTAGTTAACTAATTTAATCATTACATCTTTGACTTGTCACTATTTAGCCATAGTCACTATTATTTATATAAATTAGATTTTTTTCATATTTTTTTAATTACACCCTCATCGTGTATAATAGATAAGTTTTGTTACGTGAGTCTCACTAGATTTAATAACCTATTTAGATTGAGGGCTAATAAAATAAATTCTTCTTTAAAATTAAGTATATTATTGAATAATAAATTTAACTACCATTTGGATCATGTAAGGTACAATATACTCCTAATTCCAAATGGCATTGGTGATAAAATTATCTCTTTTAAACATTTTCATTATCTATCGTGAATATAAATCATCATTTATTCAATATATAAGTTAGATAGAGGTAGAACATAAATCATCATTACATCTTTATTATTTTAAAAAAAATACTTACTTCTTTAAATCCAGTCGGCCATCATGAAATTTATTAGCGTCTTCTACCCTGTCCAGATTTTAGGAGAATGTAATTTTTTATATAGCTAACTTTCCGTGTATCCATGTTCCATATATTGAAAATAAATGGAATTTTTCTAAATCTCACTTAAATTGTCTTTGACCATATCACATATCAGTAGCAAACAAATGCAATGGTTAAAAATTGAAATCATCTTGGTATGATCTACGTTGCACGGGATTGCACGTTATCCACGTGGCAGTCGCTTCGCGTCTTGTATACGTCGTCCGACGTCAACAACGATCGGATCGCTTGGTGGCATAGGTACTGCTTGCGAGCCGCACGCTGAGTACATCCAACATCTCCGCTAGGTTTCGCTCCGGCGAGCGAACGCCGCGCCGCGGAGGTCTTCTCCGCCGCCACCGCCGCCGCTGGGGGGGAGGGGGAGGCGTCACTCCTCCTCCCCCTCGCTCTGTTGTCACCGGTGATCTTGTACTCCGGTGGAGATTTGGTGATTGCAAGGTATATGGTTGGTTTGGGGACGGGAAAGACGTTTTCTCCTTTGGGTTGCGTCTATCTATCTTCCTACCAACCGTCTCTTTGTCATCACGGTAAAACCTCCCCTTTTTTCTTCTGCGGAAGTCCATTTTGAGAGTTCCGAAACTCTGCTAGGTTTCACCTAAGATCTCTTATATTTATTAACGTTTGTTATTTGTCTTTCTATTGTTAGTGCTTCTTAATGTCTGCTTAGACTAATAGATCTCGTCATCTTTTATCTGGGTTCCTATTATGTTTTGCAGTGAGATCGTCTCGACTTTTGTAGACAGACTTATTAATCTGTTTGTCCTTATTTTCTGCTCTAGCATTGAGATTTTCTTCGACGTTGGTTATATTGTCATGTGGTTATTTGTGAGGTCGTTAGTTTGGGCAACACCCACATCTCTGCGATGTGATCATCCGACCTTCAAACTTATGTCTGACTCCAAGAAGAGAGTCCATTCACACGAGCTGTCAAGGTACATTCATGTACAAGCTCAACTTATTTCGTGGCAATTCTCCAATGCACTGAAGTCGAAGCTTCGAAGCAGTTTCACTATTAGGTTTATATCTATCTTTATTGTGGTCAATTTCTGGCCTTGGTTTGTTTCATATGTAACTCTGTCTCATGTTTGTATTATCTACTTGTATTTATCTTGGGTCGGACAAGTATGTAACACATACTTTATCGGTTAAGTAATAAGGTTATAGTCTGTGTTTCAAAAAAAAAAGGCATAGGTACTGCTTGCGTGGCACATCATCCACACGTCGCGTGTTGACCGTTAAGATATATACTTTTTGTCCTCTTATTTATTATATCATTCACGCCAATGCTTGCGTGGCAGCTCGATTCCTTTATTTTACTCGAAGTTTCTAGTTTTTTATGCTTGAATTTTTAAACAATTTATTAACCGAGTCACTCTTAATTTATCAAGTAAAGTAAAAAATGTGTTCAAACTTAACTCGTAACAAATTAATTTTTTTATTCAAAATTATTCTGTCTACATAATAAAATTTTTATCTAGTCAAGTTACTAATTACTTGCAAGAGTCATAGTATCAAATCTAGCGTTGTTTACACCAGTTGTTACGTGGCATATCTCTATTTGTTAGCGTACGAAGATTCACGCACCAGGAGAGTGGGCCAGACACAACGTGGCTTCATCGCCCTGCGTTCTATAAAAGGCACGGAGGAGAGAGACCGTCCCTGAGTCCAGAGTCCAGAGTCCAGACTGCTCACTTCACCTTGCTCCCCTCTCCTCCGCCGGGCGCGGCGGGTTCCGCTGCGGCGACCTCTCGTCTCCTGCGACCTCCTCCCCGAGGATTTATGATGGAGATGGAGATCCCGGCTAAAACGCTGCGAATTCAAGAGAGTCCCGGTCTCCTCCGTTTTCTAGGAGTTCCGGTCTCCTACGGGGAGAGAGCCAGGGGATAAGCTTCTCCTTGCTCTGTAATTGGGGACGGTTCTGTAAGAAGGATCCCTTCTATATTCATCTGGATCGGCGTTTTCGTTATTGTCATTTTTTTTTGTGCGAAAGGTTCGGGATCCTTTTTTTTCTTTTTTGCCTAGGGTTTGAACTCTTTTGTTGATCGGAGGAGGTAGCTTTCGTGTCATCGCGTGTGTGGGAGGTCATCTGACGAAGAGGGGAAGAGGAGGTGGAGGAGGATAAATATGTGAGGCATCCGCTTAAGGGAATTGTTTTATTTTTTGGGGTAAAGCGTTGATTTCATTGGAGTCCTCGAATCGTTGGAGTGTTGATGTCCCCAAACCGTTGAGGTGGTCTAACCAGATGATAGATTGTGCGTTGTTTTTCTTCTCGAGTGAGGTCTTCTGTAGTTATGTTCCAGAGAAAATCGGATAGTTGCTTCCTGTGGATAAGGTTCTTCTTCTTCGTCTTATCTCTTTGATCGTACTTCGGTTAATCAATTGTTTACAATTTTGTAAAAGCTGTTCAGCAGCTCTCTCTCTCTCTCTCAAAATTGTTGGATTGTGGAGGTCGATGGGAAGATGGCCACGGCTCTGTCTCGTGTCTCCTGGTGGTTGATGAATGGAGGAGCTAAGGACCACCGCTCCCGCGATGCGTCGTCTTCCGCCGTCGCTGCGGGTGCCTCGTCGGATTTCGCCTCGTGGGAAGTGGATAGCGCGAGGTTTCCGCCGGTACAAGTAGCCAAGGTGAGATCGACGAGGCCGCGGCGCAGGTGGCAGAGCAGGGAGGAGCGCCGGCATCGGGTCGACCGGGAGTTCGACCTCGTCCTGGTGCCTTCTGACGGTGGGATTTGTCCGTCGGGATCAGATTCCGATGACTCCGACTGGTCCATTGGGTGGCTGGAGCCCCACGACCCTAGCTTCTTCAGCGACGGCAGCGGCGAGGCAGATCCGGATGCCGAGCGCAGTTTCGCGGTGCTAGTGCCATGCTATGGGCACGGGCGCTGCGACCAGGGCGCCGTCAACAGCTCCTCCAGCCGTGGTCACGGTGGCGCCACGGACCTCATCGACGTCTATACTTCAGGTGCTTCCCGGGGTCAACTTTTTGTCCTCAACTTTATGGCCCGTTTGGTTAGAGTTTTAAATTTGATACTATATCAATATTGATATTGATAATTTTAGAAGTTGGAGTATCAATATCAAAATTGATACAAGTTGACACTTGTATTGCGTAACGTGCTTTGTTTTCACTATCAATTTCAAAATTGATATTACTAACCAAACACTTATTAGTGATTACTAGGAATATTAATTTTAAAATTGATAGTGACAGAGGTGTGAAATAGTGTTATCAAATAGGGCCTTAAAAACGCCAACCATCAACGACTCGCGCGATTGGTTTCCTCGGCATCGAATCTTTTGACAATTTCTATTTTCTTCTGGGCGATTGAGGGTGCTTTCTTCTCAGACTTCTGCCGCATGATGCCTATCTTTTCGTTTCAGAATCAAATTTCTATCTTGCTTAGTGTGGCCATTGAAAATGGTGATCTTTTTGGCTTAAACCGGGTTTCGGTTCTCTGGTCTTGCTATGTAGTTGATACTAAGACAACCTCCCATGCTACTACGATTTTACCGATGAATTTGCGGAAACTGATAGCGTGGAATTCTTTTTGCCGTACCTTATCTTTATAATTTGGCCTTTTTGCGTATCATTGCCGCTCACAAGAACTGCATTTCTGTATGGATGTGCAGAGGGGAAGAAGTTCATCGAGCAGTTGCTTTCCTCTCTGCAAAGCAGCTGAGTACGTGCCCAATTAACCGATCGTTCGCCAGCTTGGCCCCCACACAGTCGGGTGCTTCCCCTCTATTATTGATTTTTACCCTTGCAAAGTTGCAGCTAAATAATCTTAGAGAGAAGAATTAAAGCGGGAGTAGAGAAGGATAGAAGAGCCATGTTGCTGGCAGAGCACTCGGGAGGGACTCGATCGTCCACATCTGAGTACTTGCGCGGTGACTTTTGATGTATAGCAATAGCTCGAGGAGCCAATTCTTATAGCGTGAACGATGTTCTGTTCTCTTCCATCTGCTTGGATGTGTCTTGCATACACAGCGCCGGGATGGGGGATTTCCAGATCTCCGCCTTACTTAGTTTCACGCCGATCTAAACGACCTTGGGCGGGGAAGGGTAGCCGTACGTCGTGACAGGTCCCCTGCCGGCTAACCGTGTTGTTGCGCGGATACTGCGCGGCTGGAGGAGGACTTTAATCACTATCTTCCCATGTAACCATTAAAGATCATCCAAAGTGGTAAAAATACTTTATTCGCTTACAGATGGCGTTTTTAATACCCTGCTATCAACCACCTCATTAAAGGAAACGTTAATACTCAATAAATTGCAATTTAAGGCTACGTTTCGTAACACTATCAAACAAGTTAACTTTAAAATTATTATTGTTGACAATTATTTAAAAGTGTTCGATCAATAGTATAAATTTTAAAATTTACAGTGTAAACAAAACATGTCATATAACACAAAATGTCAACTTGTATCAATTTTGATATTAATATTTTATTTTTTAGAAATATTAATATCTATACTAATATTGTTTGATACTTTAACCAAATAGGTCATAAGTCAAATGGAGTGTGAAAATTTTGAAATACTGCTCCGTGGGAATGAACACGACTACTATGATGACCACATGCCTGGGGTGTACCGGTTGAAACTATTCCTTATGAATTAGTTTGTTAACACTTTGTTTGGTAACACTATTAGGTATCTCTATCACTATCGATTTTAAAATTAATATTGACAGGAACTATTAAGAGATGTTTAGTTAATTGTAACAATTTTAAAATTTATAATGCAAACAAAGCATATTATGTAATACAAGTGTCAACTTGTATTACCTTTGATATTGACACTCCAACATTTAAAAATATTAATATCAATATTGATATAGTACCAAAAATAAAACTTTAACCAAACAGGGCATAAAGTATCAAAATTGATATTATTTTAGGCCCAGATTAGAAACACTATTAAATATTTCTATCACCATCAATTTTAAAATTGATATTGATAGTAATCATTTAGAGATGTTTAACTAATAGTATCAATTTTAAAATTTATAGTGCAAACAAAACATGTTATGTAATATAAATGTCAACTTGTATCTATTTTGATATTGATACTCCAATTTCTAAAAATATCAATATCAAAATTAAGATAGTATCATTTTTGATATGCTAACCAAACGGGCCATTGATTTTGCTATTGATATACAGGTGAAACATGTATGATAGATCATGCTTTGTTCGTACTAAGAGTTTTAATATTGATATTGATAGTCAAACATTTATAATCATGGTCATTTTTGAAATTGATAGTGATAGAAGTGTTCAAGACAATTACCAAATAGTGCCTTATGCCTAGCTTGGTTAGAGCATATATATCAATTTTGATATTGATAGTTGTAGAGGATGGAGTTAAGGAAGGTTGGGTCTTGGGTTGGGACTGCGTCGGTCCGGCCTAAACTTGACCCAACCCAATAACATTAAAAAATTCAAAAAAAGAAAAAATACAAACATTTTAAAAAATAGGAAATATGACTAGAAGAAAGTTTATTATTTGTTATGCAAATTTTAGCTATTGTTATTCTTCTACATAATGAATATACTTTTCTCAAGACATTTGTAAACAATATATTTGATTGTAATTGCATACATGGTCATAGAACTTTGCACTCCCGTTTACAATTATCCTAAGATGTGTTCCATGAGATCCATCATAACTATCATAGGTGGAATGTATTGAAATGTCTAATATGGATCCATAAGTAGGTTTGGTCATCCCATAACCCTCTTGGTGATGATAAATAGGAAACTAAGTTTTGAGAGTATTCAACCCTGTATGAGTAGTTGTAGTGCTGACCTCCGCCTCATTGTGTGCCTTCTCCACCTTTGTTAGTATATCTTGATATTTATTTTGTGTGGTATGCATGTAATGTTCTTCGACCGTGAAGTGCATCGATGAAGGTTGTACATTTGGCTCACTTCTATATGTGATTGTAATAGTTGTTCATTCTTCGTTGACCCTCTATCACTATTACTCTTTGAAGTTGTATCATCTAATGTCTGATATTAAAGTTGGATGTTCGGCTCTAGTATGTCTTCTTGATTCTCGTCAGATACTTCTTGATCTAATGGATCAACATGTATACATTTACTAAATGACCTTTTACCTTGGCAAGAAGATTTTCGATTTTCTGGCTCTTTGTTAGTGAATGAGAAATCTAGAATTACTCGGCTAGAAATACATTGTTGAGTTCTCCTCCAGTCCATTCTTGATCATTTGGGATGAACTCAAGTTTCCTGATCCTTCTTGATCGTTGGCCCAAGCTTGCAATGTATTTTGTTCATTGAAGATCTTGTCTAAATTGATGTCTTCATTTTATATAATGATTGTCTGACTTTGTCATCTCATTGCTTCTTCTTTCCACTTTTTTTCCTCTTTCTAATTGTATCTCATGCTCTACAACTTATTCAAGTTCAATCTCATGTTATAATGACACTATACTAATTGCTTTAGTTTTCTTGATGTCAACCTATTTCTCTTTTTTGTATAAATTAATCTAAATGTGAACATATTCCTTTCACATCTAGAAACCAATGTGGTTTGGTTCAAAACATTTATTGAAACATCTAATAGGTCTTTATATCTCGTTGCCTTGCCATAGTCCATCCACTGATCAGTTGTATGAGATTATTGTTTGTTAGAAGGTAATTGCAATAAATCATTATTTGAATTGCAAAGAATGCATGATCTGACTTGATGATAAAAAAATCTTATTACATGTATCAGATGATATAACATTCATTTCCATCGACGTTGATAATATCCCCCCACTTGTTAATGTCTAACACCATCTTTGCAACTTTTTCTTTCATCCGCTCAAATGCATCGTAGAGATAACTCATTTTTGCCTTCCTTTCCCCATCTAATATTCTATAAACTTTGACTATGGGTGACACTATCTAAAGCGTCTACTTTACAACTCGCCAAAAGTTGCCATTCGCTAATGTTCCCTCAATATTTCTCTATTTTCTCTTATCTAAAGAAACAACCCAAAAATCTAACTTGACCATCCCGATGAAAGCATCATCTGGGTAAGATGACGTATCTGTTGCATTAAACTCTCTAAGGAGATGTAATGAGAAGTTAACTTAGTTGCACTAGACCGTAGGAGTTCTCAACTCTTGGTATGTTCTCTCATTAAGTTAAGGATAAAGATATAGTTGTAGATGAAAGATAATATGAATTGGGCCATCTTAACTACCTAATCATCTGGCATTATTCTAACGAATGAGCAGAGCATGGTACCCAATACAAATGTTGTCTCTTAACCATCAGCATTTGTCTAGTTGCTTTATATGCCATGCGTTATCTGTTTCTATTTAGATAACTCGATCTTCTCCTTTATCTTCAATAACACCATCAATTGATTCAAACAAGTAGTTCGCATTCTTTCCTGTTAGGATGGATCCATGGATTTTGGAACATGATCCTAGTTTGACAATATACCAAGAAGTTGATCATTGTCTTTATAGTTACACCTATTAAGAAAAAGATCATGAATATGTTATAAATTGTGAAGTTTGAAAAAATAAGTAATAAGTATGAAAAATAAAGTTTTGTGCACAAGTCTAGCTGTTCATCATCAAAGAACATCATCTTTTTTGTCAAATATGTTCAAATGACTTGACTTATTGTTAAATATCTTCCACTTTCCAATGAAAGATAACTATTGTTCATTTCCTTCAAAGTCTGTCCAGGCACTCTCCTACCAACATCTACAATAGTGTTGATCATCATTTCATAATATGACCCCTTTGCAGCATTCTTCAATATGCTACTATAGAAGAATTATCTTGATGTCGCCTATTCGATTTTCTCCTTGCATATCCTCAAATTCTTCATCGTCATTATGATCGTAGTTTGTTTTTGTCGCGATTATGTGATTATGGGATTCACGAGACCTACTCTTGGGTTGTTATCTCTTGTGAGATCATGAATCTCTTCTTCTTCCTCATTATTGAATCATCTTCTACTTTCACATCTACTCTCACTTATGGAACTTTGACCCATAATTCAATTGGTACATCGATATACGTCTTTGTTTGCAAATGACTTCTTACTTGCCTCCATTGCATTGTCATGTCTTTTTTATATGAATAATAATTAAATATCAATATTATAAAGATATTGGTATCACTTACTAAACATTAATAATAATCCTTTGTCATAGAATCTTTTGTCTTGAGGAGCCATCGTGCGCTCTTGTCTAGTCTAGTATATGTGTACTCCATGACTGGAGGGTTGAGAAACTTCTTCCCAAATAGTGTCACTATGCCTCTTTGTTACTCTCTTTGCATATTCCATAGCAGTTACATGTCTACAGAATTGTGCTCTCATATTAGGTGGAGTATGTGTGCACAGGATCACGTTGCCCTTTGTCCTGATGAGGTGATACTTCAATCGATAAATTTTCTCGTGCATTATTTTTTCGTAACACTTAAAATAAAAATTTATTTTTGACGTGGATATCAAATTGCAATGTAATCAAACCAGATCATTTCAAGTCACATCAGAAGTTTGAGTGTCACAGTTTGGAGAAGACATGTTGAAGAATGTTTAAATAAATAAATAAAACACTTAAAAGGGTTGTTAAATAAAAATAATCTCTAGGAAGCCTTGAAATGAATCATAGAATCAAGACTCTTGAAGCGCTTTAGATAGAAAAAGTTCGCTTTAAATGCTTGAGAGAGAGATTTTAGAGTGAGAAAGGGGTGGAGAAGGAGTGAGAGAAATGTGAGGATGATTGAAGGCCCCTTGGGACATTTAAAAGGTGCCCCAACGACTAGCTTAACGATTAGATGTAGCTAGTAGTTAACTAGCCATTGGGCAACCTAGTTAGGCTAGATCCCAACCAGTCGTGCGACCCCACATCAGGTCGCGTGACCCGGCCTTGGATTTGGTGCTGGGTTGGGGATCCAAGGTCAAGACCAAGTCGGTCATTCTAAAAACTGACCAAGTTGAACCCGGGTCCAACATTCCATGGATGTGGTATCAATATCAACATTGATACAAGTTATCACTTGTATATATCATGGTTTATTTGCATTTAAAGTTTCAATGCTACAATTGTAGTCAAACATCTAATGAAATTTTTTATCACCATCAATTTCAAAATTTGATAGTGATAGAGGTGCTCAAAGTGGTTACTAGGCAAGGTTGTAGTTATGTATTGTGTGATTACAATCAATTTCAAAATTTGACATTGATACTAAGTTAACCAACAATATTTCAATAGTTCTCTTGGTTCATTGATAAGATTGTTGTGATTTCAAACATGATTTATTTTTTTTCTACATTGAACATTAGTTATGAATTTACAAACTACATAAATGGTGAATACATGCTTTCAAATCTAGGTCGCCACATTTTTTGTTACCTATAACTTGATGGATGGTATGGGATTATAAGGAAAGTGAGGTTCATGATGTGTTAAGGGTCATCTATCTCTTAATGAGTGTCGTTGAAGTCATTATCAACATCATTAACAATGTTATCCGATTTATTTGGTTCAAATAAATCAACTTTGTTGGATCCTACTTTCAACTACATCAATTTTATGTTGTCATTCTTGTCTACCTACAATCATCAACTTCACGAGTTGGTAATTGGTCATATTCTCCTTTATTGTTATATCATCTCATTCAAGCTCTTATTATTGCTTCTTACTTTGTAAAGCTCTATTAATCACTACAAGAATTGCCACTATTAGAGAAAATTTAATGGCAAAAGCTTGAAAAAGTCGTTCCTAATAGAGGGTAGTTGCGACGATTGGAGAAAAGTCATCACCATTGTACGAGTACTGGCGACGGCTGAACAGAAGCCATTGCATACACACAAGTACTGACAAGGACAATCTTAAGTCATCACCAGAAGAGTTAATAGTGATGGCTTAAACGGTCACTAGTGACTCAAGTCTGACCGTTCAACAATTGGAAGACAATGGTGATGACCTAAGCCATCGCCAATAAAACTAAACAAAAACTCATCACCAATTATTTGTTGGATTTTAAAGGTGAGCCCCCCTTCTTTCTTCCTCTACCCTCTTCCTCTATCGAAAACTGTCGCCCCCCAACCCCGGGCACTGAACACATCAATGCCACCGATTGCTATTGTGCTACCATCACTGGCGTTGGTTGCCCACGCCAATGGGAGCTTCTCCTTTGCTCGTGCGCTTAACAACTTTAGGGATTCTTCTTGAGACAAAGCTTTGGTGCCATCGAAGCTTTGCTATTGGCAGCCACCGTCGCAACCACCAGTCACTCCCGTTGCCCTTGCACCAAACCCTTCCTTTTTTTAGGTATGCATAAACCCTAAAATTCTTTAAGATTGTTAAGCTTGTTTATTTCATGTTTAATTAGGTGTTTGGGTGCAATATTTAGAATTTGTTTGAATGTGATTTAAGATTTAAGCATGTTAATTTTTTTGGTTTAAGTTTTATAAGAATACTATTTTAATGCCATTTTAATATTGTTAAGAATATGTTAATCTTGTTTTACACATTTTTAGCTTGTTAAGAATTGTTTAAATATTGATAAACCCTGTTTAATTATATTTATTTGGTTTTTATTGATTGTCTATTGTATTAATTTGAATTTAATAATATGTTAGAAAGTGGATCTCATTTTTTTATAATAATTGCCGGCTATGTTTTTTTATTGAATTTTAGACAAAGTACGTATAAATGTAGTAGAGAAAAGGCATCAAAGACATAAATGAATATAGAATTCTCCACATTCATAATTAATTATTTTTATATAATTCTAAGCACTTTCAAACCAAACAAAGTCGATAAACCTAAAAGACAAAGGGTTAAAAACTGGTTACTGGTTTAGATTGGCCTAAACTACTATAACCAAAAAAAAGTTAGAACCCAAATGGTGACAATTTAGGCCAAACCAAACTGGTTTAGAATGACCTAACTGGCTATAAAACCCCTAAAAAGTTAAAACGTAAACCATGTCTAGTTAGGCCAATCCAAATTTGTACCGGTTTGGATTGACTTAAATTATCATAGAAATCATAAAAAGGTTAGAACCAAAAACAAGACTGGTTAGGTTAATCCAAACCGGTCAATGATTTGGATTGGCTCACCGATTTTGATTGTCTAAATGGTCATAAAAACTCAAAACAATGAGTTAGAACTCAAATCATGACCAATTACCCCGTTTGGATTAACCTAAAGGGCCATAAAAGCAAAAGAAAAACGGTTATAACCTAAAACACGGTTAGTTAGGCCAATCCAGCCAATCCAAACTAGTTACTGTTTAAAATGGCTTAAATGGTCATAAACCAAAAGAATGAGTCAGAACCCAAATTGTGGATAATTAGGCCAATCAAAATTAGTTATCGGTTTGGATTGGCTTAAACAGTCATAAAAAAGAGTTTAAAACAAAACCATGGCTGGTTAGGTCAATTTAAACATATTATTGGTTTTGATTGGCCTAAACGGCCATAAAAATCCAAAAAATGAGTTATAACCCAAATCGTGGTCACTTACAGACTATATTGGCTTAATCAATCATAGAAACAAAAAACAATGGTTAGAACCTAAAACACAGCTGTGTAGGCCATTTCAAACTAGCTAGCTATTTAGATTGACTTAAACAACCATTAAATTAAAAAAAGGTTAGAACCCAAACTGTGGGCCATTAGGCCAATCCAAACTGATACTGGGTTGTATTGGTTTAAATGGTCATAGAACGAAAAAAAGGGTTAGGACCCAAAATATGCTTAGTTTGGCCCATCCAAACCGATTACTAAATAAAATAAATATTTAAAATTTTAAATTGGTAAACCAAATACTATGCATATTTTTATGCCTTTCAATTCTAGACAGTTCAAGAATTTATTTAATCTTGACTCTTTTTCTTAATTTTAGAAAGTTTCAAACGAGATCATCATTTGAAAACTTACTTCATCTAGAGGAGGTTCAGTTAGAATTAATTTTGTATTTCATTTTTAATATAATTGTTCAATTTTGCGTTTATTTTTGTCTATAAATAAAAAACTATTAGGTTAGATGATTAACTTAGATAAGTCTTGAATAGATTTTTGCGACATATGAGATTCTAGGTATCTCAAGAAATATACAATTTTTTAGATTATGCTTTTCATGAATATATGACCCGATTAAGATATGGTCAGGATAATAATTTAATTTGATGTCTTTGTAAAATATATTGTATCACTTTCATTTTAAAAAGACATGTTGTGAAAAGAACATTTAATAACAGATGACATATGGTCAAATTACTAAACATAGATTAGTCATGATGAAGTGGAAGTTAAATTAATTAATGACTATGATATGCAATTAAATGAACAACAAGATGACAATGTTGACGATGAAGTGATAAAAATACTTGTATATATTAAAAACAATCAAGAAATATTTAGACAAAACGATGATGAACCGAATATAGAAATATAAAAATATTATCGCTTATTAAAAAAGCCAAAACACCTTTATATGAAAGTTGTAATGATATATATAAGTTAAAATTTATTTTAAAGTTGATTAAGTTAAATTTAATAAATTATTTAATTAAAATGTAAGAATATCATACTATCTTTATTTAACGGCATAATGGAAATGGCTTTCAATGGTCGTCATTTCTCTTGTTTGATTTTCAACATATACATTTGACAAGATTCATGATTAACAACACTTTCTTTATTGTCATCTTTCTAAGAATAATCTAGTTCATACTTTCTCCACTGCATTTTTCATGTCAATGTATGTATTCTACTTCTTTGTTTTCTCACTTTGTCGAATACAAGCGCAACCAAATCATTCCTCTATTTAACAATATAAGCAACGACCATAGGTCTTAATGTTCCAAGCACACTTCTTGTTCTTGTTTTTATTAGTTTTTATTGGACTTTCTTTTATGAAGTGCCCAAGTTTTCTCTTTTACTCAATATCCTAGTTCTCTTTGTTAGATGAGTCTATTAGTAGGGTTGTTTAAAATAACCCATAATTGATAAATCAACTCAAACCCAATTCCGACAAAAAATAACAATTCGTTTTGATTTGATTTGTTAATGACCAATACAATCTAACAAATAGTTCAAAACTCAAACTTCGCAAAAATTGACCAAGTTTGAACCAAGAAAAAGGTCAATTCATTGATGACTTTAGCTTCGTTATACCTTTGCTCGACTTGATAAACTCACAAGTAATTTGATTAAATAGTCAATTTATTTTTATTTTAAAAAATAAATTATGAGTATTAATCTTTATACAATATCATTTAAATATTTTAAAATGTTTAAATAAAATTTAATTTGAGTTTAAACTTAAATTGAGCTTCATAAATGAACTAAAGTTCTATTTTCACAAATGAGTTTTTATTAAATTTGAACACAAATATGGATTGAGTTTGAGTCAAGTTACTATTTGAGCTCGACTCGATCAAGTAATAACCCAATTAGTTTAAACAAAGGTTACATTTAATCATGAAAACTCGAGCTCGAACTTAAACTGGTGTAAATAAATGAGCTGAGTTTAAATAACATGTTACTCAGCGTGACCAGGTTTGGGTTAATAATATATATATCAAGTTAAAAACGACTTTTGAGCCATTTCTTAATACATTTAAGTTTTTCGAATATAGATTAATCTTTATTAAGATTTTAAATACTTCGAATTCATGTATGATAAAAAATCGACCGATCAAACTGAACTGTATATGAATCATTCGGTCCAATTTATTATCAGCTTGAAGTTTAACTGACTGGTTATGCTCGATTCAATTTAAGATCAGATTTACTTCCAAATCAAATCATGTACATCCCTGCCTATTGAGTGGGATCGTCCGATTCAGGGTAGAAGGCCCGATCCCGAGAATGAATCGTTCGGTCTGTGTGCCTGAATAATCTCGTCGGCTATCGGTTACGTGGAACCGGGATATCCGTCGCTAAAACTTGCCAAGACTCTCGTTCCTGCGAGGATCGTCCGATTCAGGGCAGAACTTCCCGATCCTAAGAACGAATCGGTCGGTCTTGTGCGCTTGAATAATCGCATTTGCTGAGGTTAGGTTAGCTGATTCAGCTCGGTTCTGTTTGGATGGAATCGGCATGTCCGTCGCTAAAAGCGGCCAAGAATCTCACGCCGGTGGCAGAGTTTCCCGAGTACCGCCCCTTTTCCGCGGAGCTCTAAAACCCAGAAGACAGAAAAGGAAGCGGAGAATCGGACCCAAAAAAGGGGAAATATGGTACAAGGAAGGGAGGGAGGCGGGAGGGAGAGGGATGGCCGGTGGCTGCCTTCCCGACGAAGACATGCGCGCCTTCTCCTTCCGCAGGCCCGGCCACCCTGGCAAGGGCCGGGGAGAAGCATCCACGTGTTTGCGTGCCCGCTGGTCCTCCCGTGCTCGCCGCTCTCTCCACGGGCCTCCCCACATTTTCCGGGCATGCTAACCCGGAGCCCTAAGGTCCCTTCTTCCCCATTTCTCGGGCGCCCTGAGATCAACCATGCTCTCGTCTCCCCCTTCTCGCCATCAGCCGATCTCTCAGATCAACCATGCTCCGGCCTCCCACTCCCGGGACGATCATTGCTTCCCCGTTTCACCCAAGTCCCATCTAATGAAAAGAGAATCTTGAGGGAGGGGAGGAGGCTGAGAAGAGATGTTGCAGAGGGCTGCAAGCAACGCGTATTCATGGTGGTGTGCGAGCCACATTAGGACCAAGCAGTCGAAATGGCTGGACAACAACCTCCAAGGTGAGATCTCAATCACCTGCCAAATGATTTACCCGCTTCTTCGTAGGTCAAAATGGGAAGTTTTGCCGGCCTTGGGCGTCTTGTTTGGTCCTTGCTGCACACATGGATGGTTTCGGACCGCCACCGCATTTTTTCTTTTAACATCTTGATTGTATCTGTCTACCGCTACATATATGTTGTGCCTGCCCATTATTTGTTTTTTAGAGAGAGAGAGAGAGAGAGTTATGAAAATATGTGAAGCAACAACTTGGAGATGAACCATAAACATCCTTATCGAAGAGAATGATGATTTTTCCCCAGAGGCAGAAATGTTTATAGAATGTATTTATTTGTGGACCTTTTTTTCTTTTTGCATGTTGTAAGTTTTTTTTTGGTCTTGTGGTCCATGTTTTATTCTATGTTGAGCATGGTCAGAGTGAAGAGGGTTGACATTATTCGTAAGTGCATATATTGGGATTGAGTCTAGGTCGATTGATGTGCTTATTTTTTTTCACGAAGTGGATTTCATACAGATAAAAGTGAAGATGTTAGTATTATTGCATTTTTCAACTCTTGAAGTATATGTTCATTGAATCTCTTGTCTTGACATCCAAAGTATGTGTATCTCAAACTAATTTTTAGCACTGTTATTGGAACCTAATGATATAGATTCAAATTATATAAATGTTTGGATATTTTCTTATTACAACATGTTACACTTGGGCCTATGTATAATGAAAGATCAACAAAGGTAGGAGCATTCCCCATATTGTGACGTCACATAAGTGCCTCACATAAGCGCTTGAATACAATGTTATTGTTAAATAAGTAAGAGTTTCCACATCAAAGACAAATGTAGGTAAAAGAAGCTAAATCTATAATGCGAACCAAGATAAAAGTTAAAACAAACTTAAAAACAAACAAACATCATTATAGAAAAAAAAATCTAAGAAAGACAAGATTTAGATGTGTTTGAATTAGTAAGTTTATTATATGAAAACTTATGGAACTTGATGGTAGTATGGTGAGAAGAAACATTAGTATTGTTCACACTCAAGAAACTAAATAGATGTGTGTGTGTGTGTGTGTGAGAGAGAGAGAGAGAGAGAGAGAGAGAGAGAGAGAGAGAGAGAGAGAGAGAGAGAGAGAGAGAGATGTAAAGAAGTAGAAAATACATGATATAAACTATGATATACATAAAAACTGAGAAATAAAAAAGTAATAGTTATCATTGTTGATAAAGCATTGAATGATGTTAGTGAAAGGAGTAGGAGATAAATTTACTTTGGTAAAAATGATTATAGAAAAGAAGTGATTAATGTAGTTTGTCTTTATACTTAAGAATTGTGATTAAATAAAATTTTTGAGAGAATATAGATAACTTGATGGCTTATATAGAGTATATCAAATGAAGGTAATATATTTATTGATCTCAAAAATATATTGGAAATGAATATCATATATATGAGAAAGTCATGTTTCAGATATAAAAATTTCAACGAAGAGGAGAGAAATATCATTAATTTTCCTATGACTTAATCTTATACTAAAATAGGATAAACTAGTTTGGCTGCCTTATTACAGAGTTGCATTCATTGTGAAATCCGCTTTGCATAGACTAACTCTAGGAGATGAGGAAGTTCCGTGATATCAAGTAGCTTGGCGGGGTCCCTTGCCCACCAAACTTACTTATGGAAGATTTGTAAGTAGAGACTTCCAACCGGGGATCATCTCAATAAGATCTCAGATATCTCTACAACTTGTGTAGTTTGGGGGATCATCAATTCACTCTGGAGAGTCCTGCTTAACACCCTGTTTGGTAACACTATTAGGTACCTCTGTCACTATCAATTTTAAAATTGATATTGATAGGAACCATTAAGAGGTGTTTGATTAATTGTATTAATTTTAAAATTTGTAGTGCAAACAAAGCATATTATGTAATACAAGTGTCAACTTGTATTAATTTTGATATTGATACTCCAATATTTGAAAATATTAATATCAATATTGATATAGTACCAAAAATGAAACTCTAACCAAACATGGCATAAAAGTTGGAAGATTCAATGGATGGAACCTACCAACCCTCTCTACCTTGTTACAAGCTTGCCTATGTTTGAATCCATGGGCTTCAGATCTTAAGTTCTGAAACCTTGTTCTACCTGTTATGCTTTGGAGTTTGGTCCATTTGGTGTATAAGAAATAGATGGATCTTCGATGAGCACTTTAAGAACCCAAGACTGATTCCTTATATGGCGTCGGCCTATGTAAAGGTTTGAACGTTAGCTCATTTTGGCAACAATTTGGATGGAGCCATTTGCAGGGACAAAGTTCTACAATTCAGAGCCTTCTTTTTGTACTTTTGATGCTCACGTACCATCTCGATAGCAGTGTCCCTTCCTTATGTCCTCTTTGTTTACTTCTCTGTCGTACTTCCTTTTGCATTTATAGAATTTTGGCAATTTTCCATTATCAAAAATGATCTTATATTAACAAATATCCATTTTATTATAAAATAATGTTATTTAATTATATTTAAGAGTGGACAAATAAAAAATAAGTTTACTCCATTATTACAAAAAAGATTATTTATATTCTCTGTAAAGATTATAAACTTATTTTTAGTGAAAGTTTAACAACTCAAAGTAGGTTAGTGGTTTTATGTGCTAAGATCAAAAGTCATACAAACACATTAAAAAAAAGATTTTTCCTAAAATAAAATGGTGATAATTAAAAATAGTGGACCAAGAGACATTTAAGAATGAACTTTAAGATAAATGATTAGTAGTGGATGAACATGACTACTAAATTGGAGTAATAGCTACAAAAGCACTCGTAGACTTTAAAAGACATTATCCACCCAAAAAGGAGATACAGTGGTGGAATAACGAAGTGTAAAAGACATAAAAAATAAAAAAGTTTGGTAGACAACATTACCAAAGTGTGATAATAATGAAGCTTCTGAATTTTATAAGATATCAAAAAGTGAAGTTAAAAGAATTGTTAGATAATAAAGAGATGAAGCTTTTAAGTATACGCATGAAAAATTTGTAACTTAAAAAAGATAAAAAAGATAAAAAAGATATTTGTAAATGAGTAAAGATGAGAGGGAGAGAGAGAGGATATGATGATGAAAATGTTTTGATTAAAGAAAGTGACATTAAAGAAAGGTAAAAAAAGTTAGTTTGATACTCATTTTAATAACAATGTTACTAGTAACATAGAAGATAGATAGCATGTAACAAAGTTTAATATGAATTATTCTAAGAGGATTAAAATTTCAAAATAAAAAATGGATTGAGGATGATAAAAACAAGCAAGGTATGCAGCCATTGTACAATGCTTATTGAAGTATGTAAATTTTTGAAAGATTTAAGATGGTACTTAGTAAAATCTTAATCACTAAGAAAATGTCAAATGAATGGATAAAGACTATCATCCATATCATGGATTACGGAATCGGCCGGATCGGATCGGAGTCGGGTGATTCTTGAATTGGATCAGTCAGTTTCGATCCTCTTCCGAGCTAAAGGACCGATTCCTCCTGGAATTCCAGAGGAATCGGTCAAGATTGATCTGATTTCACCGATTCTGACTATCGGTCGATCCGACCGATTCCGTTCGAAGGACTTAAGTTTGGATTTTGGATCGATGCCTGGCCCGATTCAAACCTGATATTGATCCGATTTTGGCCATTTTAGGGCCAGATCGACTAATTCTGGCGGTCTCCTACCCTAATAGGGACCTCGGTCAATTCCAACAAGAAATGCGGCAATCCAGGCTGCGATTTCATTGATTTCGGTTGTTGCGGCGTTGATCCTAGTGTTTTCGAGGATAATTGGTTGATTTCGATAGTAATCTAGGCGATTCTATCAATCCAGGTTGTATTCCAGTGATCCAACCCTCGATTCCAGCTCCGATTAGGCCATTTCTTCATCATTCTCATATTCTTGGCATGTTAACATTTCCATACGCTCATTTTTACGTGTTTTCGACAACTCCATAATGGTTTAAACATACCGAACAGCTAGTCTAACATGTTGTTCTCTTCCCAAACATCCCTTAAACTAATTTTATGCATGTCTAACAGCCGTGATAAATTGTTTACTTATATTGTAGGTGTAAGTACTGGCTGATCATGATGAAGATGATGTGTTGGCACGTCTATCTGATGTTGGTTGGGCCAAAAAGAGGGTTAAATATAAGTAGTGTGGTAAAGAAAAGAATGAGGGTGTTTTTTGGTTGAAACAATACATTGTCGGAGTAGGTGGCAATGTTAAGAAATATGATAAGATGCCTAGGGAGATGAGCGAAGGATGAGAGGATACTTTACGGGAAGAGTCTTACAACGTGAGATAAGGATTGAACATAGGGAACAATTGCATGATGAGCTCCTTTAGAGGAGGAAGGGAGAGATGTGAACCCATAAAGGGAAAAGGAAAGGCAAGACAAGAGCTGAACCAGAGCCGAAGAGTGAGGACTCATCCACAAACTCCAAACTCAAGAAAGCTAGACATGCACGCAAGTGTGCAACAGTAATGGAGGAGGAGGGTCCAGAGCTGACTTTGTTTTTGGCCGTTCAACATCGGCTAGACCTAGCCACATTGAGGGTTTCAATGTGGGAGTAAGAAAAGAGACATTGCATTGATCTGGTAGTATGAGATCTACACTGACTGATGTGTATCTTTTTAAGAAGTAGAGTGCCTCACAGATGAACATTAAACAAGATATGAAAGGGATGATGGCAACAAGAACAACTGCAAAGAGAGCAGTGAGTCACATTATAAAGTGGTTTATACATACATGTATAAGCTTGTCTTCTGCTATTATAATATGAGACTGTGTTTAAAGAACATCAAAGACTGACAAAAGAATTCGAAGGAGAGATTTACACAATTTGTTGGTGGTTCATATGAGCAGAGATAGAGAGCACGGACACCACCTAAAAAGGTTGAAGTGAACCAAATCTTTCAGGAGAAGTATTCACTTGCTTTTTAGATAGAGGAGAGGGCAGTTAGGGATCATCCAGTTGAGTTTGATTCTGATGACCGTGCATGGGCAGGAGAGTTATATGACGTTGAGGCTGAGGATATTCCATCTACTTCTTAGACAGCTCCATCCTTTGCTTCAAGAACTGTATAACAGCCGCCTCCAACCTTAGCCCTAGCCTCAGCTCCAGCCCCAGCCCTAGGTCCCCAGCTACCCAACCCATTTGCAGTCCAAAGAAGACAAAATGAAAGTGACATCAAGAAAAATGGGACGATTAGCACACTTGAAAAAAAAATCTTTGAGTTGTGATCTATCACTTGACATAGCAGAAGAAACTAAGAGAAGCAAACTGGATATCAGACGACATCCTGGGAACCCAATTGATAGCACATAGACTCCTTCACACTCCTCAGATGACGACGATGAGGAGTGCATACTGGCCACCCAGCCATCAAGAGTAGGAGGGGAAGATGTACATGGACCAGATACAAATACAACAGCTCTAGACTTACCTACTTCATGGCGGGCAAAGCCATATTAATATGACTAGCAGCCACCGCATCATTATGTAGAGTCAGATTCTTTAATGTTGGCTAAGTTCCAACGGCCGTGGATTTCTCCTACTAAGCCTACTTACGCGTGCCACAGTTCGATGCCTATGACTTGACTGACATGGTGGATACATTCTTTTCATATGGATATGTGCCTGCATTAACAAGAAGACTAGGGACAACTCAGTCTTGACAGAAGCAGGAGGAAGAAGATGAAGGCCAATATCATAGATGTTGGTAAACATTGTGTCATGAAATATATATTTTTATTATTATCTTTTCGTGTTATCCTGTTACATTTTATTATACTTTTTGTACCTTATCATATTATTAACATCTTTTCATGTTTATTAGCATGTTATCATGTTACAATTATTAACATTTATTCTTGTCATATATAGATAACACTATATGCATGCTAAATGTTACATTTCATTTTTTACAAAGTTTTTAATGGATTTCTTATTTTTATGATGTTTTTGAAATTTTATGAAGAAAAATATAAAAAATCAATTCCGGATCAGTCGGAATCAGTTTTCCTTATCAGGAATCGGCCAATTCTTACTGATATGATTCAAATTGGATCGGATCGGTATGGACCGATTCTGATTTTGACTCTGAAATTCTTGAATCCACATCCACATTAAAAAAATAGATAGATAGGATTGCTCAAATTATAGAGAGAGCAAGCTCACGAGTCCTACTATGGAATTATGGAAGAGAACTACGAAACTTCTCATTATAAGATAATACAAATATTTCACTTAACAAATTTTGGATTTATGATTAGTCTGTCTATAATAAAAATTATCTTTCTTGTTAACTGTTTGATAGAGAAACATCTAGATATAAATAAATTTATATATATGATATTTATTGAATTAGAAAATACTTTTGATAGAGTTTCACAAAATACTTTGTCGTATGTATTGGAGGGAAAGATAGTGCTTATAAGGAATATATAAATTATAAAACACATGTACGATGAAACAAACGTTTGTATTTGTATGAATGGAAAATAAACAAGATGTTTTCTTATTTCAGTTGGCTTATCAAGAGTTTGCACTCAGTTCTTATCATTTTTATTAGTTATAAATGAACTAACAAATAACATTCAAGATGATATACTATATGTGCAGATGATATTTTATTGATCAATGAGATATACAAATGTTAATAAGAAATTAGAACTTTGAAAAAAATATGTTAGAGTTTATGAGTTTCAAGATAAGTAGAACTAATAAAATATATATTGCAAATTTAATCTAAAGTGAAAATCAAAGTAAAAAAGATGATGAGGGAGTTTCTTTGGATGAAGTAAAAAAGATATTCTATAAGAATGTTAAATACAAGATTAAGTAAGATGAATAAAGTAGAGATTGGATACTAGGATACATGAGATCGTAGGATACTATTAAAGTTGAAAAGAAAAGTTTACTATGCAACTAAAAGACCTGCAATATCATGAGTGTGGTAGTTAATGTTGGACAATAAAGAAATTTTTTTTTTCAAAATATGTGTTGTTAAATTAAAGATGTTAGGATAGATATGTGGTTATACTAGTTTAGATAATAGGTAATGAATATATTAATGAAAAAGTGAGATTAGCGACAATTGTAGACAAATTGAAAGAATAAATATTGAGATGATTTGAACATATTAAATATAGATATAAGAAAATTTTAGTTAGAAAAGTATAAAATATTAAAGTAATAAAAACAAAAATGAATATGGTAGAACGCGTTAACCAATAGGAGATAATTTAATATGATTTAGGTGTTTTAAATATCTTTGAAGAAATAACTCAAAAAAGAATAAGTGGAGAAAGATAATTCATATAGTTATTCTTAAATAATTTGGGATTGATGCTTGAGTTAAATATTGGAGCCTAATCAAGAAAATATGTGAATTAGCAAACCTAAAAGAAAAGAACCTTGGGGAATGTATTCAAAATTCTTGACATTTATACGGAAAGTATTGCAGCAAAAGTTGTTTACATTTTCTGTCAAAATGCAACTATTTTTCAATAGGTTTAAGTTCTAGAAAAGAAATTTTGGTCAGATTTACTGATAAGAGGATATTATATTTGATATTTGTCCATAGTGTTGACCAAGGAAGGCCAAGTTGGGAGTCGGCCTGGGGTTGATTTGCCACAAAATTGACTTGGTCGGATGGGGTCGCAACCTGAGTCGGACGAGGTCGGATTTATTTATTTTTAAAAAATATAAAAAATATAAAAATTACATAAAAATAATAATAGAAAAGAATATATTTTTATACTATATATTTATGTATACATAAAAATATATATACATAAATATAATTATATTTTATGGTATAATTAAATATGAGTGTTTATTATGAATATAAGTAAATATGATTTTTTTGTGATTATGTTGTATTAGTATATGTTGGGAACTATCAGAGGCGTGAGGCGACTGAGACGAGGGAGGCCTCGCCTCGCCTCATGTGCTTGAGACGGGTGCCTCAGGTGCTTGAGACAACATTTATTTATTTATTATTATTATATATTTTTATCATTTATATAATATTTGAAAGTGAAAAAAATCAAGATATACCTCTAAAAAGATTGGAGATACATATAAAAAAGTATGAAATACTTTTAAAAAAGTAAAAAATAAATATGAAATACAAGAGGTACATTTAAGAAAAATAGAAAATATATTTAAAAATGCAATAAATATATCTAAGAAAACAAGAATTTATCTAAAAATGTAGAAAATACATCAAAAATGTAGGAAGGGCGAACTTTTTTATCTGTTATTGGAATTTAAAAAGTACATTAATATGTCAAGTGACAACAATTGAACAATAATTTTAAAACATGAAAGTACATTAATAATTCTAAAATAACATATAAACTATGTTATCTGAGGCGCTCGCCTCAGGCGCCTAGGCGCTGAGGCGAGGCGAGGCAAGGAAAAAATGCCTCGCCTCGGCAGATCTCGCCTCACCCGGGTGAGGACCTTGTGAAAGTCAAATTTGGTAACCTAAATCCTCCTTCCCCACCCCGAAACCCCCAATGCCCAATCTTCTACCTTGAGACTCCAGTATCTTGATGCATTATAGGTCCTAGAAGTGATTTTTTTGTATTTTTTATGTTCTTCTTCAAAAGTTTCAATGTTATATGTATATTTTTTGAGAAGTTCTTCAATAAAAAAAATGTCGCCTCGGGCGCCTGAGGCGCCCGCCTCAAGCGCCTGAGGCGAGGCGAGCCCACCCTCGCCTCGGTCGCCTCTCGCCTCTGACTACATAGCATATAAATAACAATAAATGAACAATAATTCTCAAGTCTGTCTTTTTTATCTTAAGTGTTTTTTAATGTGACACAAGGTCACTATTTCATTGATTTAAAAAGAAAAAAACACAATATATAACATATGGTCTTAAGTTAAACTAAACAACAAATCAAAAAATAAATTTAAAAATAAAAAAATAAAAAGTATATGCATTTGAGGCAGTCTAGGCGGTTGGGGTGACCAAGGCAGAAAAGGTGACTGCCTGAGGCGGTCGTGGGCTAGGCGAGGTGCTAAGGCCTTGCCTTGCCTTAGCGCCTAGGCGCCCGAGATGACCGCCTCTGATAACATAGGTTGGGAAAGAGTTAATTTCAAGTGAGAGTAAAAATGGTAAATAAATAATTTTAATTATGTATCATATATTTATAACCACAAATTTTAACCATATGTAATATTATAAGTGATAGTAAAATATTGTTATACTATTAATAAATGGGATGCAGAGTATTCGCAGATCGACTTGTGCGGTCAGATTGTGGGGGTCAAGGGGGTAGGGCCCCTTGTGAGGGGTATCAGGGAGGTAACTCCCCCCGAAAGGAAAAAAATCTAAAAAAAAAAACTAAGTTAAAAAAAGATAACAACTCGGTCAGGCCGGGTCAGGCAACTCTACCGACCGGGTCACCCGACCCGTAGCTGGACCGTGCGACCTCACATTTATCCATCACGGAGTCACCCCAGTCGGGTCAGGGCTAGGTCAGTTGGCCTGTAAACCGGCCAAGTCGGGCGACCCGGCCTTCCATGGTGCTGACAGCTGCAACTCTTTATGGAAGCCACAAGTAATTAAAAATGCTTAATTTGGATGTAAAACATAAAATAGGTTCTTTTCCTTGTTCAAGTGCCTCAACTTGTAAGCTATTTCATTGAGTG
This sequence comes from Cryptocoryne crispatula var. balansae, assembly GCA_036172225.1. Taxonomy (NCBI): domain Eukaryota; kingdom Viridiplantae; phylum Streptophyta; class Magnoliopsida; order Alismatales; family Araceae; genus Cryptocoryne; species Cryptocoryne crispatula. The sequence goes on along the minus strand of CM069930.1, from coordinate 6,083,872 downwards.
GTTTATTGCCAACTTTATGTTGAAGTTACACATAGTTGTCAAGGTGCTTGCCTAAGTGCCTTAGGCACTTTTCCGGGTGCGAGGCACCCCAAGTCTCATTCATGACTTACAATTTCTTCCTTTCAGGGGTTTTGGTTCCCCTCCCCCCGATATCCCCCACAAGGAGCCCCCTTGACCCGCACTACCTGATCACACACATCAATCTGTAATTCGCGAGCACCCATTTAATGTTACATTATTACTTATATTATTGCATATAGTTAAGATTTGTGATTACAAATATATTTTGCATACTTAAAACTTATAAAGTTCTATCTTAACCCTCTTTTCTTTCTCACTTAAGATTAACTCTTTCTTGTAAAACATATACCGATACATACATAATTACAAAAATGAATTCATATTTGCATATATGTACATATAAACCCAGCCAATTATAATATACAAATATAATTATATTTATGTACATATACTTTAATGTATACATAAATATATATAGTATTAACATCAAATTATATATATTATATATGTATATACATATATATATATATATCTAATGATATCATCTTGATTCTTGACTGCCTAGGCAATGCCTAAGTGACCACCTTGTCGCTGTCGTCTAAGTAGTTCTGTAGAGAATTATTATATAGCAGTAAGGGCATTTGATTCATCGAATATCATTGTCGTAATCTCGATTGAAATCGAATAACATAATTGAAAATCAAAATTGAATAGTTTCGAATATACTTTCGTGGGATTCAAGTAATCTCTCAAGATCAGATAAGATTGAGTGTTCATGTACTCTCCGAGCCGTCCAAGTACATGGCCTTTGGCTATATGCAAACGAACTTTCTCTTTAAACAGGTTCTCCTGTATGTTGGACCTTCTGACTCATCCTTGATGGAACTCCACCATGTACCGGTGACCTCTAGGGTGGGAGAGAGAACAAGTGGCTGACCACGAAATTTACATCTTTGACTTGATAGAGTTTGTGTCAACTTCCTTTATTATCTATAGAACATGGAGTTTTTCACGAAAAGTCCTCAATTTTTATAAATTACTTTTATTCTCCTATACTAATGGATCAATTTTTTGTGTGACTCACCAGACTTAAGAGTTTATTTGGTTGATACTCAATTAAAGGAAACACAGTCTTTTAAATTAAATCCGTTATTCGATAACAAATTTAACAGTCTTCCGATCATAAATGACAAAGATCATATCCCATTATCCCAAATGACCTTGGATGTGATTTCATTTTCATTGAGTATTTCTTTCATCGATTGTGATATGGATATAAACTCTTGTCTATTAGAATTTCTCAGTCGGATAGGAGTTCTCAGTCGGATAGGAGTACTACACGAACTGTCAACCCCTTAGAATCCCGACTCTACAAGATTTTGTACTTGAGATCAGATAAATAGGAAAACTCATTTTTAAATTATCATATCTCTCTTGGTTAATAATTTAAAGTACTATTGCATAGGATGTTCTTTCTCACTTATCGAGAGTGGCTGATCCCTTGTTATTCGTTGAATTGTCTCCACTATAAATTTCTTATACCTAATTTGTTAACTATACTGGACTATCGAACAAGGTGACGTATAAGTTAATAATCAAAGCACTAAGTACGTCCGACAAAATATCTTTGGCAACTTAAGTTAAAGATCCAACTATGTAACCGTAATAATAAAATATCCTAATAAATAGTTAGGTAAGATGTCATTCAAGATTTCTATATCAATCAATTTGGTGAACTCATTCATCTTATAAACACTTATATGTGTATCTTAGTGTCTCGTTACTAATGCCTATTGATATTAGTCATTCTCATCGTATAAGAATATATTACATATATTAGTCTATCCGGATCTTTGATGTTTCATTTCAAGGATTTGTGATTAAGAATATTTAGATCATATATATGTAGATGATTGATCTCATTATCATGATCTTAGTATGATTTAATCATCGTCACATGTGATCAAAGATTTTATCACAATATTAGCATCTAAATAGTATAAGTAATGAAGATGTCATTTATATTGAATAAGATATGATTAGAAGTGTTTGATCATATATGATTGGCTTGTAAGACATACATTTCTATCGATTTTGACACTCTTTGACATCTTGGGTACCTTGTGGCTTTGACAACTATGGACCTACACTTCATACTAGGCTCAACTTCAGTAGCCTAATAAAGGGCATGTTAGTCTTCTTTGAGGAGCTGATCACTATCCATAAAAGATGTTGGGACCCCTAGTAGGCTAGTCTGTACTACTTTAAGAATTTATCCTTGATCTGTTCTTTCTTGCCTTTACGGTATGTTATCTGGTAGTGTTTTTCCATGTTCATTTTCTTTCATTGTCTTATAAACTGAAGGGATTAAGGAATTTTCTGTTTGGAAATTCAAGTATACAATGACAAATGACAAGGATAATTTTAGTTTGATAAGCTGCTGTTTGTTTTTGTGTTCCTGTGCTATCTGTGAAATGTAGTTTCACCATAGTTGAAAGTGATCAATTGTCTTTGATGGTGGCATTTCAATCAAAATGTCAACCTTAAGTTCTTGCTGCCATTATTCGGGCTGCATTTGATGAACACTTAAAATTTGATGAACACTTAAAATAAGCAAGGGTTCCCACATCAAGGACGGGTGTGGATAAAGAAGTTGGTTCATAATAAAGAGCAAGATATGAGTTCTAGAATAAACTCAAATACAAATAGACATTATTATAAAAAGAAATGTAAGAAAGAAAATATTGAAAGAAAGATAAGAATATGCACTTGGAATATTGGATCTCTTACAGGAAAACTTATGGAACTTGTTGATAGTATGGAGAGGAGAAGGATTAATATTATGTGTATCCAAGAAACCAAATGGATAAGAGAAAAAGGTAAAGAAGTAGGAAATACAGGATATAAACTATGGTATACAAGAAAAGAGAGAAATAAAAATGGGGTAGGTATCATTGTTGATAAAACATTAAAGGATGCAATAGTTCCAATACAAAGAGTAGGAGATAGGATTATTATGGTAAAAATGATTATAAAAAGAGAAATAATTAATGTAATCAGTGCATATGTTCCACAAATTGGATTAAGTAGCGAGATTAAAGAAAAATTTTGGGAGGATATGGATGATCTTATGTAGAGGATACCAAATGAAGAAAATATATTTATTGGAGATCTCAATGGACATGTTGGAAACAAATGTCATGAATACGAAAATGTTCATGGAGGTTTTGGATATGAAAATTTAAATGAAGAGGGGAAGAATATTTTAGATTTTGTTATAGTTTATGATCTTATCCTCACAAATACTCATTTTATTAAAAGATAATCTCATTTAATAACATTTAAAAGTGGACAAAATAAAAGTCAAATTGATTTCATTCTCACTAGAAAATCCAATTGTGTTATTTGCAAAGATTGTAAAGTTATTCTGAGTGAAACTTTAGCAAGCCAACATAGGCTAGTGATTTTAAATGTTAAAATTAAAACACAAACAAACACATATAAAAGAAAGTCTTCTCCTAAAATAAAATGGTGGGAGTTAAAAGGACTGAAACAACAAATATTTAAGACTGAACTTTTAAAGATAAATGATTGGAAGTTAGAGATAGACGTTAATGCTATGTGGATGAATATGACTATAAAAATTAGAGAGATAGTTAAAAAAGTACTTGGAGAGTCTAAAAGACATGGTCCACCTAAAAAGAAACTTGGTGGTGGAATGAAGAAGTGCAAAAGGCGATAAAGAATAAGAGAGATTGTTACAAGAGATTGCCGAAATGTGATAACAATGAAACTTAGAAACAATACAAGATAGCAAAAAACGAAGCAAAAAAAGTTATTAGAAGAGCAAGAGATGATACTTTTAAACATATGTATGAGAAACTTGAAACTAAAGAAGGTGAAAAAGATATTTATAAATTAGCAAGAATGAGAGAGAGACGGTCTCAAGAGCTTAATCAAATTAGATGCATAAAGGATAAAGAAGGAAAAATTTTGATTAAAGATGATGATATCAAAGAAAGATGGAAAAATTATTTTGATACTCATTTTAATGACAACTTTGCTAAAAACATAGACGACATAGAGAATGTGACAAACTTTAATTTAAATTATATTAAAAAAATTTAATTTTCAGAAGTTAAAGAAACATTGAAAATGATGAAAACAAGTAAATCATGTGGTCTAGATAATATTCCTATTGAAGTGTAAAAGTGTTTGAAAGATTTAAAAGTGGAATGGTTAACTCGACTTTTTAACAAAATCCTAATATCGAAAAGAATGTCAAATGAATGGAGACAGAGCATCATTATACCTATTTTTAAGAAAAAAAGGAGATATACAAGATTGTGCAAATTATAAAGGGATCAAACTCATGAGTCATACTATGAAATTATGGGAAAGAGTTATTGAGCGGCGATTACGGAGTTGTACAAATATTTCAGCTAATCAATTTGGATTTATGCCTGGTTGATGTACAACTGAAACTATTTTTCTTATTAAAAATTGGATAGAAAAATATCAAGATATGAAGAAAGATTTATATATGGTGTTCATTGATTTAGAAAAGACTTATGATATAGTACCAATAGAGGTTCTATAGTGGGTGTTGGAACAAAAGATGGTGCTTATTAAGCATATACAAATGATAAAAGATATGTATGATGATGCAACTACTGACGTATGCACAATTGGTAAAGAAACAAGAGGTTTTTCTATTTCAACTGGCTTACACCAAGGGTCTGCAATAAGTCCTTATCTTTTTGCTTTAGTTATAAATGAATTAACGAAGACTATACAAGATGATATACCTTGGTGTATGCTATTTGCAGACGATATCGTATTGATAGATGAAACATAAGAAGGAATGAATAGAAAGTTAGAAATGTGGAGAAATATTTTGGAGACTAAAGACTTCAAGATAAGTAGAACTAAAACAGAATATATGCATTGTAAATTTAATGAAAACCAAAGAGAAGTAGATGAGGGCGTCAGTTTAGATGGGATAATATTGTCTAAAAAAACCCAGTTCAAGTATCTTAGATCAATTATTTCAAAAAGATGGAGAATGTGATGAAGACGTTAATCATATGATTAAAACAGGTTGGATAAAGTGGAGATTGACTTCAAGAGTTCTGTGTGATCGTAAAATTCCATTAAGTTGAAAGGAAAAATTTATCGTACAAGTATAAGACCCGCAATGCTGTATGGTAGTGAATGTTAGACAATAAAAGAAAAATATATTACTAAAATAAGTGTTGCCGAAATGAGAATATTAAGATGGTTGAGTGGTCACATTATATTAGATAAAATAAGGAATGAATATATTAGAGAAAATGTAAGAGTAACGAGAATTGTAGACAAATTGAAAGAAGAGAGATTGAGATGGTTTGGACATATTAAACGTAGACCTAAAGAGGCTCCAGTTAGAAAGATAAAAAATATTAAAATGACAGAAATAAAAAAGGGGCGTGGTAGGCCTAAGTTAACTTGGAGAAGGGTAATTCAATATGATTTAGATGGTTTAAATATCTCTGAAGAAATAACACAAAATCGACATGAGTGGAGAAAGAGAATCCATATGGCTAACCCCAAGTAATTTGGGATAACGGCCTTAGTTGAGTTGAGTTGAGTTTAAAATTTGATTGCTACACCTTGCAGAAATGGAGGTAAAGGTTGAGAACATCCTTAAACTCATTGAAGAGGATGCTGATTCTTTTGCTCAGAAGGCAGAAATGTATTATAGAAAGCGACCTGAGTTGATAAACTTTGTTGAAGAGTTTTACAAAGCATACAGATCTCTTGCGGAAAGGTATGGCCATATATCTGGAGAGCTCCACAAGGCTAACAATACCATAGCCACTGTTTTCCCAGACCAGCTTCAGATGACAACTGAAGATGAAGATGATTCTGACTCTCCAAAAGCTACTGCAACTTGTTTGAGTAAAATTAACAAGCCTTTTCCTGAAGATCAACCGAAAATGCCATTTAGCAAGCATCTGGTGCGCTCATCACCCCCAGTTATCCGAAAGCCAACAAGGACTAATTGCCAAGTGGATAAAGAGAAGGTACAGGAAGAGATAGATAAGCTTCAAAAAGAAATCCTGGCTCTTCAAACTGAGAAAGAATTCATCAAGAGTTCTTATGAGAGTAATTTAGTAAAATACTGGGATATTGAGAAAAAGATCACAGATATACATCATAACGTTTGCTGCTTACAGGATGACTATAGTGTCAATATGGTCATTGAGGATGATGATGCACGAGCTCTAATGGCTGCAACAGCACTCAAGTCCTGTGAAGACACCTTAATAACCTTGCATGAGGAGCGGGAAAGGTCTGCAGAAGAGGCAAGAATAGAATCTCTAAGAATTAGGAGTGCCAAACGGAAGTTGGAGGCTCTTAGGGGAGATCAACCTCCATCAGCAGCTTCAGAGCAACCTGAGGAACCTATAGGGGAAATGACCAACATGATGGACCTATTAGTAAAATCATCTAATCTGAAACGAGAGAGATTGGAATTTCACTCACTCTGTGAGAAAATCAAGAAACAGTTTGAGAGGACTTCCGACGTGTCTGTGGAGGTGCTTGCTGAAAAGATTGACGAGCTTGTAGACAAAGTCATTGATTTGGAGGTTACGGTTACATCTCAGATTGCACATATAAGAAAGCTGAGATCGGAAACTGATGAACTTCACAAGAATTTGCATAATTTAGAGGAAAAAACGTCTCTTTCTGATGGGTCCAAAAGTTTGAGTGAGAAACTCAAGCATGCAGGGCAAGAGTTGTATAGGCTCCAGCATCTAGATGAATGTTTCCAAGATGAAAACCTGAAGCTTCAAACACATCTTATTGAAGCCTGTACCAACTTCAACAATCTTTTGGAGAAATTGCAGTTTACAGACGTGGTAACTGATATCACTGCTCTTAAATCAAATCAAGCAGTTGTACAGAACTTCAATGGTACTTCTGAAAATTTGCAGTCTATTGATGAGGCAGGAATTCTAGTATCAAATCAAGCAGAGATCACATGCAACTTCAATGACCTTTCTGACAAATTGCAGCGTCCCAATGAGGTCTCTAACAGGTTAAATCAAGTAGAGATTATTCCCGATGCCTCACCCCCAGGAGATCAGAATGACCAAGGAAGTATAAAAACTCCCATTGATGAGGTAAACAATTCACTGCTTGACTGGGCAAATGAAGGGTCTTGTTCAACAGATGAACCTGATTTCTTCATCAAGAATCAAGATGTGCATACACCTTGTGAGGCAGATTTCACCCCTAATGATCCTAGCGAAAAACCCATGGAAAAAAATTGGCAGGATGAAATAGGAAAGACTATTTATGCTTCTAATGATGTTAATGAACTGCACCGTGGACTAGAACAGGGGGGTGAAATGGGAGATACACAGTCCGCCAAAAGGTTAGCAGAATCAGAACATGTTAGTGTTGGGCCTTCTGTTTCTGATGCTGAACATGGACAGAAAAATGAGGTTAAGGTGAAAGCTGTTGTCCAAGCAACTGAAAATCATTTAAACAATGAGGGACAGATGCTGATTATAGAGCATGAGGGCTCACCAAATTGGCAAAAGCTTTTATTAGATGGATTGGAAGACAAAGAGAAGGTTTTATTGGCAGAGTACACCTCAGTCCTTAGGAGTTGCAAAGAGACAAAGAGAAAACTTTCAGAAGCAGAGAAGAAGCACCAGGAGTACCTATTTGAGACAATGTCGAGGATAAGAGATTTGAATAATTCTAATGCAATGAAAGATGAGGAGATTAGGTCTCTTAGGCAGAAACTTCAGCTTTTGGAAGCAAATCCCAACGATATTTTAGACTGCAACTTGCTGGAATCTAAACATTCTCAGCTTTCTCTGCAATCTGAAACCATAAAAATGAAAAACTTATTCTTGTTCTCTTCCTCTTTATCTAAGTACGCAAATAGTGAAAACGTACAGCTTCAGCCAACAGCAGTAGTAAATCAATCAAGTGAAGAAAATAGCATAGAGAGTCCTCTTGCAATCAAGTTACGAATACCTGATAAACCAGAGGCCACCGGTGCAGTAGAAGAAAAGTTCAGAAGAGATATTGATGAGCTGCTAGAGGAGAACCTCGAATTTTGGATGAGATTCAGCGCATCATTTCAACAGATACAGAAACTCCAAACTGCATTTCAAGAAATACGCAGTGAAATTTCTATTCTGAAAGATGCCAAACAGCAGGAAGGCAGTTCTGCATCTGGCACATCAAGCAGGGAATCCTCTGTCAAGCCTGAAGCCACTTTAGTTTACAAACTTCTGAGTGACCTGCAGAACGATCTGTCAATGTGGTTAGAACATAATTATCAGCTGAAGGTTGAGCTGCAGTGCAGATTTTCGTCTTTGTGCAACATTAAAGATGAGATATCAAAAGTCTCTACGGTGGGATCTGAAGAAGCCCATTTAACTGCTTATCAGGCTGCCAAGTTCCATGGTGAAGTGTTGGATATGCAGCAAGAGAATAACAAGGTTGCAAATGAACTAGAAGCTGGCACAGATCATGTGAAGGGAGTCCTCGCAGACGTGGAACAAACTATGGCGAGGCTACATCAGAATTTTGATATCCCAGCTTCGGCGAAGGGTCATAATCATCTATATAACTTGAGGCACTTCTCGGGTAGGACAAGGATACCCTTGCGTTCCTTCCTCTTTGGTGTCAAGCCTAAATCCAAGAAGTCTTCCGTGCGTGAATCCGGCAACGCAGAAGCAGTACAGTGACATGACTGCCGCAGCTCCTCCGTAAGCTCCAGTATCTGCAGGTGCATTCCTTTTACTGGTAGTTAACGCAAGCTTGGTGATATTCTTTTGTTTTTGCCCGTTTACAGGTCTCTTAAAGTAAATTTTATGTGACGTGCCTCCTTTTTTATTCCCTTGTAAAAGGAAATTAACATTGGAGCCATGGATGGCAAGAATATCGCTTGTTCTTTGCTCTGGAGACAAGCTTCCAACGAGTCCGAGGGGGTACACACCTTTATGTTCTCTTTGGTGCGTGTCTTCATTTCATCAGACTATCAGAGAATCAAAAGAAAAATGTTCTGGTCGGAGTCGTTGACAGCCTAGTGTGTTCTATCTAAGAAGGCATCATCGAATTATTCTCTGTTTCGAGGCCTTGTGTCCGCATCTAAAAAGCCAGTTGTATTGCCAAATTCAGCTGGGGATTTTGGTCAATCCAAATACCCTAACCAAGATTCTGGGCAATTGGGACACAGACATCCTAGGAAAATACAAGTGGAGACGAATCGAAAATCAAAATGCAAGAGCCCTTTCGCAGACGTCAACCTGGAAGAAGAGCTTGGCCCTTTCGAGAACACGTTGAATCGTAGCTCGATCTCCACGCACCCGAAGTGGCTGGGACTATCTGCATCAAATTTTCTCCTCCACTATGCACACTCACCTTCGAGAAACGAACAACACTGCGCCAGATTGAAGGTACAGAGCACAGATTGGTTTTCTTGCTGTTTTTTCTGCCGGGAAACGAGCAGAAACCGGCGACGGCAGGGAAACACCAGCTTCCTTCTAATTTCCATTCCTCGGGACATGATTTTTAATGAAGAAATTTTACGTGGAAGTTTTTTCAATTTTGCGATATGGGATATCCGATGTCGAAAGACGATTTCTTCGGCTGGTGGTTCTCTATAAGTGATCAAGCTATCTTGTATTATTCCACTATGGCAACCGAGCAGAAACCAGCAACAACAGAGAAACAGACGCTTGCTTCAAATTTCCAGGTTCAGGGAAAAAGGTTTATTTATTGAAGAATTCAGGTTCAGGGAAAAAGGTTTATTTATCGAAGAATTTCTATGTCGAGCTATCTTGTATTATTCCAATACGGGCTTGCTCACTTTTGAAATTTTGTTCTCAAGTTGCCGATTTTAAATAAAGGTAATTTGACTGTTGACTTGGAGAGTTGACAAGTAAACATTGACACTTGCTAACTCGTAAATCACAATCGCTATCAGAAAATCAGTGGCACTCGCTAGAAAATTTCTACCAAAATTCAGCCAAGTTCAATAGAAAACTTGAGGTATATTGAACGACAATGTAAGTTCATTTGCCTCTAGGGCTGGTAACACTACATGACAACACTCAAAGATCCAAAGATACCTGTAATATCATTTATTGATGGCGTTCAAGGATGAAAGGACCAAAAGAATCCAACTGTGCGAGAGTCTTTGGGTATGCCTATTTCTAACTTATATTTCCCCTTCCTTGTGACTGTGTACATAATGATACTAACTTAATAATACAACAAAGTTTATCAAGATCAGTCCCCATAAACAGTAAATATCGTGGAAGTCTATCTGAAGCTGGTCCTGGAAAGTAGATGGAAAAGAAAAGAATCAGACAGTGCTCACAGATGCGTATGCCTCAGAAAATTTGGGGATATCTAATTGCCATTCGTCGAGTAGAGGTTCTCACCTTCCTGAAATCTTAGCAGAAGCAAGAGAAAAGAAACTCGGACTAGAAAAAAAATCACCAAACATCTCTCAGATATCTCCCTTCCATCTGAATGTTCTTCGCCATTGATTCAGCAGTAGAAGTATCCACAGATTCCTGTGTATAACCAGGGCATTTGATTAGACTCACCAACAAGCATGTGTTTGCAATATAATATTGAAAAATAAAAAACAGGGACTTTTTTTAAGTGGTTGGGATACGATGCAATAGTTGCTAACCAGGTAGATATTACAAAACATATGCTACTAATATACCTGATCTTGAATTATTGTGTGTAGTGTTCGATGGACATCTCTAGCCATACCCTTTGCATCGCCACAGACATAGAGATACCCAGTTCTGGATATTAAATTCCAGATATACGCTGCCTGAGAAAAGTAAACAACATCAAAGCAAGCCCAAAAGGCAAAAAGACTGAATTCATTTACATGGATACTTACTTTCTCCAGCATTTTATGTTGTACGTATTCCTTTGTGGGCCCCTCGCGGGAGAATGCAACCACTAACTCAGATAAAGCTCCTTGCTCCAAAAAGCTTTTCAGTTCATCCTCATAGATATAGTCCTATACGTTAGAACACAGCGTTGCAGGGTGAACACTGACCTAGTTATGTTCCTATTATCACAGGTGTTTCTTAAAAAAAAATGGATGCTGCCTCCAAAGGAAAGTTAACAAGTTGATGGCTTTGGAAAAAAGAGGCATTCTCCTGCTGTCAAATATCTGTTTTCTTAAAAATGTATATTTTTTAGACATTGAGGAAGAAGAATAAAAGCAGTGAACCTAATGGGGTGTTTGGTTGCATGATAATTTTTTGTACACTTTCATGATAAAAAATTGTATTAAAATAAAAAGTAAACCAACTCATGACATAAAATTATCATGTTTGGAGGGATGTGATTACAAAAAAGAGTAACCACCGCACATGACCAAATAAAGTGGGGGGACCACAAGAAAAAAGAAAGAGGTGAGACCCGCTTTTTTTGTTTAAGAAGAAAATCACTTTCAAAACATAAAATTGTCATGGTTGTCAAACACCTCTTTTAACAAGTTTTCTTACAATTTTTAAAAATTAAAATAAAAACCTCAATTATCATGCAACCAAACACCCCATAAGTAATGTTGTTTCTTAAAATCTCATGCATTAACTAAGAAAATATAGAGCAAAACGTGTCATCAAAATCCAAAAATATGCAAAAGGAAAAAACAGAGTTGTACTAGCCTAGATGCCAATCAAATGATTGTTGAATGTCAACCTGGTACAAAGCCAGAAAAGATGATGAGATCCATACAACTATTTGTAACAGGCAAGTGATCAGACTGCATCCAGAAAAGATGATGAGATCCATACAACTATTTGTGATAGGCAAATGATCAGACTGCATCCATTGATCTTATAGTGTATATGCTTGTTACCACATTACCATTCTGCGATTTCTGCACCCAAAGAATAGTACTGCAGGTCCAAGTTCAGCCCCAGATTTCTTTAGCGCTAACCTCTCCTGCAGGGGGCAAAAGGAAATGCTTATGCAACAAATGGCACTTTATTTCTTTTTCTAGCTGGTGGGGAGGCGGTTGATTTATAAAAGTGATCTCACCTGCAGGAATCCTCTAAATGGTGCCAATCCAGTGCCAGGCCCTACCATGACAATTGGTGTTGATGAATCAGCTGGCAATTTAAAGTTTGATTGCCTAACAAAAATTGGTGCCCAGCTACATGCGGGCTTCTTTTCGAGAGGAACTGCATGCTATCAACAATCAACATAACGGATGTTAAGCACACAATTGAAGCTACGAATACTTGTGACAGCAACTATACATGAATCGTCCTGCAGAAAAAAAATATGGACAGAGTTAGAATTATGCAACCTACCTTCATCCAAGTTGAACATACGCCACGGTGAATACGTCCAGTTGGAGTAGGCCCATAAACTAATGCACACGTAACATGAATTCTAGTGGAAGAAAATCTACAAGATACATCATCAAGTCATGTCAGTGTCCATTTAAACAAAAGAAAGATCTATTTACCATGCAAGATACATCATCGAGTCACATCGGTGTCCATTTAAACAAAAGAAACATCTATTTACCATGCAAGACTTTGTACCTAGGGGAAGACGAGATTGAATAGTAACGTGGCTGTAAATGTGGGGCTATGGCTGCAAAGAATACACCAAGAGGGGGTTTTGCTGAAGGAAATTCAGTCATCACTTCTAGAAGACTCCTCTGACTGGCTACTATCCACTGTGAATACTCATCCTGTAACGCAGGCAAAAGTGAAAACCCAAATCTAAAAGTGAGTTGAAGCCTATGAAGAACAGGCAGGACAACAGCCTGAGTAATTCACAAACCTTTCCTGCTGGAGAGGACAAGAATCTCAATTTATCTGCTTCATTAGGGTCAGATGCATGGGCTGCCAGGGCAACTAGAGCAGACTGTAAAATGTCAAATTAATACGCCAGTGCAACATATGAATGGAGCTTAACAGTATAAAGAACATCAAAACATACACATTTGATCTTACCTTTTTAGGAGGATTTAGGAGATCTACAAAACAAGCAAGTGCTCTGCGCAGAGTGCATGGTCCGGGAAAAGGAGGTGCAAGAGAACCACCTAGGGGTGTTCCATCCTCATTATCAGCATGAAGCACAAATACCAAATCTAAGGGGTGCCCCAACAGCTTTCCTGCTTCTTCAATGGTCTCATCACAGTTCTCAGCAAAAACACCAACATGATCCCCAGTTTCGTACCTAGGAGATGGGGATGTAGAGTGTAAGCAGATCTTTTCAAGGTGGACATGCAGGATGACAGTAAGTTTACTGGCTTATGGCACTTAGGGTACTACAATCAAAAATCAAGTCTGGCTATCTTCATTGAAGGCCTATTTGTGCTTAAACTAATAGGTCACAAGAAGACTAGATGAATTAAATACTTCTCTCTTATGAAGAGACATTTTAAACGACACTAACATACAAGAGAGAAAAAAAAAGAAACGTGGTAGACATGATTGTACCATTTAAAAGAGGTAGCAATGGCTGTGATCTTGTATGAAGTTTTTTTTTAAATCTTTTGCTATCCAACCATGAAACTTTTGGAGCCATAGTATCTATGAAAATGCAGTTAAATAGAATAAAGACTGCACTATCTTGTGCGCACCTTACATAGGTGTTTGTTAAATGACAAAACATAATCTAAATAGATTGTTTATAGGGTTCTCTCAAGGAATGCAGGAACATTAACCAAAAGCATAAATTCAAATGAAGAGAACAGTAGATACAAGAATATAAATTACTCTGGATATTATGTTATGTGAGAAGTCTGATGATGCGGTAAATAAAAAGAGCTTCAAATATTATCTATTTGGACTGAAGCATGAAATGCACCAAATACAAGCAAACAAGGACAAAGAAGAAAGAAAGCTTACACAATTCCAGTGCCTGATATGTCAAATTCGAGATGTATACAAGAACGTTCAGATTCTGGTTTGTGAAGCTCTCTCTGAACAGCAACATTTGCTCTGGTGTAGGAACATGAACAACAATCAATAAGATGAATATTTACAGAGTGAAAAATTCTCTGGCTTCTACAGGCTGTGTCATGGTTTCCCATCTCTACGAGATCTTGTGAGATTCTTAGCCTTGGCGGTTTGCCAAGATCTGAGGGAGACAAGATGCCCCAGCTGACACGGGCCACAGCAGACGGCACTGGAGGGTGCCATCTTCCCTGACCCATTCTACAGGCAGGAAAACATGCCGCATTGGTCCAATTATCGGACCACATGTGTCAACTGTTGCCCGATAGGGTGGGAAAGACAGCTGAGGCGCCTCTGGCTGCCTACACCCAACTCCGGTTGCTCCTACACTGTCCATCTCGCCTGATCTCATGAGGTCTCGTCTCTCTAACCTATCCAAGGCAAGATCAAGAGGTGAGATGGCATTCCTTGATGCATATACTGCCATGAAGCTAAATTGTTTATCCACCTCGTCTTGCATGTGCTAAAACTCCAATAATTGTGGTGTTATAGAGAAATAATGTTTCAAGGAAAATTGCTTGTTTCTACATGCAAAAGGGGAATCAAGATCATCAAGGATAAGGGTGTTACACCTGCATGGATGATGAATGTCAATGGTAGCATCGCCATTAGCCATATTGATATGTTTGTCATCCAAAATTATAGAATCATGGAAGACAACTCGATACTCTGGAACGGAAGCAGTGTAGGGTGTCAAAACTGTAGTGGAATCGTCTTCATCTCTGAGTATTTTGTCTAGTTCAGGCCACAATGACTCTCGCCTATAACAGAGATCAACCAAATGACTTACAATAAAATGATGCAGCAAGTCAGCTTAACACCAACAGATCCATATAAGCATTTTCCTCCGTTCAGTTTTTTCTTTTTATTTTTATTTTTTTGAGGAAGGTCTGAAGACCAGAATTCTATTAAGAAAAGAGTCGTACAGAACAAGCAACAATTCCTAGTTTCTATTTACAGTTACAAACTAAGAATGCACAAACAGCACCATGAACTCAAAGAAATGTGCCATGCGGAGAATACCAAGCAGCAAAATCATCCTCAATGCACTGGTCATCATCGCCAAGGCCTACAGGTATGAGTTGGTTTGCACCTATCATATAAATAAACTTAAATTTAGGAGCTTGTAGGCCGCCATCAATTTAACCTAAAAAGTGAAATGTTTAATATCTCATATAGTTGGAAAAAATAATAGCACTATCTCAATTTTGCATGGTCAGACAAGTCCAAGGATTGCCGTCTCAGATCTCGACTTCATTTTAGAAAGGTGAAAGAGAATAGATCTCGTGAGATTCTCGAAAAAAATCTTAGGAGATTAGATCTCGGATGTTATTTATGTAGGGTATACCTTACTCAAAAATTGCCATCTCGCATCTAGAATTTATCTCATGAAGACTGAACATAAGCGATCTTAAAAAAATCTCGAGAGATTGAATTTCGGAAATACAAATCAGTGTGCATATTTAGATGAAAGATGTCATGTAATCTTTTAAAAAAGGACAAGGAAACTCATATTAAACATCAAAATAAGCTATGAGAGAATTAAAAGCGTAATACAGAGATAGTGAACAATTTTATGTGTTCATCTTGAACAATATGGATAAGAGATTGATGACATCTTGGGTCAATTGTACATATATAGTCATAAAAATATTAAGTTATAAAATTTTATCAAACAATAATATCTAGATGAATATTTGAACAGATTCTATAATAAAATTGAAAATATATGAAACAAACTTAACAAGACCATCTAACAAATAAGGGGTAGTAATAGACAGAGGAGATCAAGATACCAAAGGTACTATATAGATATTCTCGTTTTGACGATCTTGTTTCTCAGACGCGTGGAAAGAAAGATTCTCGGGGGATCTTGAGAGATTCTTGAGAGATCACATTCCATGGACAAGACAAGAGAAAAAGAAGCATAAGAACACATTCACGAGCAGTTCTCACTTCTCACACCCCAGAACAAACAGACTAAGGAAGTTACATGGAAATATTACCTTGTTCAGCCAGTGACTCATCCACCAATTTTCCAATCTGTCAATAACGAGTCAGAAGACACACATCAACATAACAAAGTTGAACAAATGTAACTTACCTTATTAAAATGTTCATATTGTCGATTTCCCAGCCCAAAAACAGCATACGTTAGTTGTTGTAGCCATTTGCCCTTCTCCTTTTGCTGCATGCGTGAAAATATATTAGCACATATGGCTAAAAGCAAACCAATCTAAGGAAGCTGCTAAAAATCACCTCTGCAAACCATTTGAAGAATCTTGCTGCATTATCTGTTGGTTCCCCATCTCCATAACTGCAGTGTTATGACATGGGAATCATGCATCCAAGACAACAAACACATGCAAAACCCAGTCAGATAGTAGACTTCAACTCTGAGCCCATGGTTCTGACTTACGTAGCTAACATGAAAAAGGACAAAGTCTCCTTCTTCAGTTTCTCTTCGTACTGGTCATCATCAACCGCATAATCATCCTAATATTATATCAGAGCATAATCATCATCAGGAACCAAGCAGAAACTATGTTCTTCCTATTCACACTAAATTATTATGCTTACCAGGTCTACAACTTTGAAAATTGCTTTTTCATATCTTGCTCTAGCTTCCTCTGCTAAGGCCTGTTGCAAAATCATGAAGCTTAACAGAATCAAATAAGAATGTCATATGTCAACACCATTCTTCAGGAAAACACAAGTAAAAGACAGGTAATTTTAATTGCCATACGAGAGCCATAATTTCATATCATAAAGTAGATTCTGCTAGGTATATGAAATTCAAGTAAATTCTGTAAGGTATCAGAAATTCTTGCTGGCATGAATTAAAAATAAAGTCTGGAAAGCAAGGCACATTTACACTTCATAAAAATAATGTCCATAATTTAAGTAGCTTTTCCAATGTGTTAGTGATTGTACACTCCAATAACAATTACTCCACCTGCTAACAGGAAGGTTATTATCCACCATATAACCTTCAGACAAAAATCAAGCAGTTAAAAAGAATTGCTGCATCTTATGCACACACGTGTGAGAGAGAGAGAGAGAGAGTTCTCTCTCAAGGGTTGGTAGTTTGCCAGTTTCAATATGTCAGGTCAAGATCTAACCAGCCGAGACAAATCAATCATCCACTAGCAGTAGAAAATCAGCCAGGAAAGAGCCCAACCTACACTAGACTCGAACTGGATAGGACTAGATCGGCAGATTCCAGACAGTCAGACCCAGGATGATTGGAATATTTTCAAAGTACAAATGAGGAATGAACACAACTTTGTTCGAATCAGACTGAGTCAGTAAGTCTTGCGACCAAAGAAGGGGTATTCCTTTGAGTCAGGAGATCCTAACTGAGTTTCTGATGAGACCAGCTTTGGACTACTGTGTTGAAGTGCGAACCATTTTTTATCAGTCTAAAAGTAAAGTTCTTAAGATGGATAAGTGATTAGTCATATTTGTAAGGGGACATGCATGTAAACAGTTATGGTAAGGGAGTGTTGAAACCTCATATTTTAATTTTAAAAAATTACGTGGCATGGTATCAACAGTTTGTTTATTTGAATTAGTTTAATTTAGAGGATATCAAGATATGGTGAGGTTATGAAGTGGGATCTTATATTATGGTCGGATCTCTTCTTGAATTACGGTCGGACCTCTCTCCATTGATCCTCGAGTGAATTGAATGTTAATTACACTGAGCAATGGCTTAGCAACCCTTGATTAAGTGCCACAATAATACATTTTCAATACATAATTGAATGCAAGAAATAATAAAAATTGGATCTTTTTTGCAATAAAAGAATGAACACATAAGTCATTTCCAACTCTTTCTTTACCCCCTTTTTATATACATACTTTTTAAAAGATTGGGCTTAGGAGCCGGGTAATGATTTTTGCTTAGATCTAGCTTGACAGATCTTTGTCGTTTTCCATTATATGCTGGGTTCCACATCCATTAATCAGTATTTCCCCAATTGAAGTTTGACTGACTTAAAGGGCCTTGATGACACCTATTGATCGGTATTTTCTTGTTTGGGGTTTGACCAAATTAACGGGCATTGATGGGCTTCACATCCATTGATTGGTATTTCCCTATCTAGTGTCGACTAACTTAATGGGGCTTTGATGATTTTTTTCATCTAATAACCGGTATTTCTCTCCTGGTGCTTGATTAGGTTAATAGGCCTTATGTGTATTTTTTATCTATTAATTGGTATTTCCCGCTTGGAACTTGACTAGGTTAACAGACATTCGTTATTTTTCATCCATTAACTGATATTTACTCATCCAGAGCTTCACCGGGTTAATGGGCCTTCATTTTTTTCGTCCATTAACCTATTTCCCCGCCTGGGGCTTGACCAAGTTAATGAACCTTGAAGGATCTTTGATGAAGCTGAGTTTGATTTATTGTTATTTATTTAAAGATTTTGTTAGCATTTGGCTTAATGGGCTTGACTTTAATGTTAATGAGTCTTACATCGTCCCATGGCTTGATTTTGTTGAAACCCAATCAGGCCTAGATTTCTCATAATTGAGCTTTGACTTTCTTTAGATGAGTTTTACATGCCTTGAAATCTCCATTTGATGATAATTGATTGGGCCTCCTATATCTTAATGGGCTTGTATGTGTTCGGTGCCTTCATTGCTTATTGGGCTTTGACGCGATGCAATTGGGCCATGAACTCTTCATTCCTTGAAGTACCTTGAGACTTTAAGCAAACATAGATGACTTTGAGCTTCCTCCTTGTTCTTGGACTTGTATGCTTGGTTTGGAGCTTGACACTTAATTAGTAAGTCTTGATCTTCCTCCTATTTGGATCTTCTAATGACCCTCCTTGAAGCTTTCTTTCCCTTTAAACCTTCCTTGAAGAAGTTGGAATGTCCTAGAGAGCTCTTCACATAGGCAGTTTGGGTGGGGTTTTCTCTCTCTTCAAACGGAGCCTCACATGTTCTTTCATAAAATGAGAAAGGGGCATTTTGGTATAAAAAATGGACCATCATTTTATTGTTTTTGTGCGTGAGAGAAAGTGGGGGCAATTTGGTCATAAAAATGGCCCTTCATTTTATTGTGTTTGCTTGTGTGAGAAAAAGGCATGGCATTTTGGACTGACACCCCTTTTTGGGTGGGAAAATGATTAATTACAAGAATACCCCTCAAAGTATTTGTAAGAGGATTTTCGTATGGCTCATTTGGAGGTGATTTTGAGCCCTCAAATCTTGGAGATTCTAGACCTATTTGGTGAAATTAAAGACTCATATTTAAGTATATGGGCCCAGGGGGTAAAATTATGGGTAATAAGGCCCATCTGAGGACTACTAGGAGGCTTTGGGTCCCTCTTGAAATTTGATAAAAATATGCTTATCATAGGAAATAGGTTGCTTGTCCTAATTAAAGCGAATTTGCAAACAAATGAACCACTTATAAGACTTTAACTCTCTTTGATGGACCAATTTTCTATTTGATGAGTTTTTCCTCTCCCTCTTTCTTTTTTCTTTCATTGATTTCTCTCTCTTTTTGATTGAATTCAAGAATACAAAAGGGGGCATGATGATGATATTGTTTTCAGTTTCTGGCAATTGAAGAGGATGAGTTCTTCAAACCATGGCAATCTTCTTCTTTGACACCTTCCCATTTCTCCCATCATATATGTTCTTTAAAGATAACTTTTTAAGTGTTGGAAAGGCTCCTCTATGATCACCATGGCCAAAGTCTTCCCCTACTTTTGTAGTCATGCCATCAATATCAAGCTCCTTGGGACATAGCAATTGGCCACACTGCGGGATAGATTCACATTTCACACAATTTTTTTTGAATACCACATTGGTAAGCTTGGACAAGGGACGCTCTATCCATTTTCAGAATCTTATACCATTACCACCATAAAATCTTATGTAGAACTTTTAAAGAATGGTGTGAGACTGGAACTTCTCAAGCACACTATTTCTACATCATGCATGGAATTGATGATCCTTTCAAGTATGAAACACTTGTTGTCTACCATATCATTGACATTTTGATCAACCATAATTTGGTCAATGTCACACCCATTCAATTGTCCTTCTGCATCTTAAATTTGACCATTGCTAAAATTTTCAGATACCATGTCAACTTCTGCACCTCTTAACTCAAGTGACTGTAGATTATGTAGGTCACATATAAATTCCTTTGGATCTTGCATACGTTAAGGCTCAAGAATTTTAGCCCTTTTGGACCACCAAATGATTTGGCGGCTCTTGTAATTCAGTTTCACCCAAAAATAATCTCTAAGATTTGAAAGCTTATCAATGGACTCAGGAAGCATTCTAACTTTTGTAACGTTGAAATCAAGATAACATAAGTTAGTGAATTTGTCAATAGTTACTTTTGTAACGTTGAAATCGAGATAACATAAGTTAGTAAAGTTGTCAATAGCCTCTGTCAATTCACTTATCACAGCATAGTTCAAGTCTAGAGTCTGCAAGTTGTAAAGGTTACACATCAACTCATTAAAAGATCTGATTTTGGTGCCACGGAGATTCAAGTAGCATAAATGTTTTTTTCAACTTGCCAACCATACTCAGCAGCTAAACAACTGTGGGTACTTGAGCTTAAAAAACTCAGACTCATCGTCTGTTAAGTATTAAGGGTTGACAGGGAGCTAAAAGTTTATGTTGGCTCTATTTAATGGAGCCCATCTTGTAACCAAGTAAGCAATTAGCAAATGAAGTGAAACTTTTGGACATTGGGGTTGGGGTGTTCATCCAAACCGGGTAAACTGTTAAACCGAACCAAATTGACTACTTTGTTTCAGTTTGGAGCATTGGTTGTTCGGCTTCTTGAACAGAATTGAACCGAACAAACTGTTTTAAATGGTTTGGTTCTGGTGAGGACACCCGCGGTCGAGACCGGTTCGGCCCTGCCCTTGTTTATCGACGGCGTCGACGACCGGTGGTGTCTCTTTGGATCGACGATTAGATGCTATTTTGTCTATTTTGTGTAGCACACACTTCATTTTGGGTTTATGGGGACACATTTTGTATGTATTTTGGGGATCTATATATGTTTTGGATGTACACACACCATACACTTAGAGTTGGGGGCATTTGAAAAATAGGTGTCTTTTGAGGGTATACTTGTAATGGGCTTAATTTATTTATACCCACACTTGTAAGTTCATGTCATGAATGGAATGAATGAAAAGGAACAGTGGCAGTTTTGTAATTCCCCTCTCTTCACCCCCTCCCGTTCCTCTCTCTTGCGCACGACGGGAGCAGCCCGCTAGGGCGGCAGCGGCCTCCTTCCCCCTCCTTCCGGCGGCAGCGGACGCCCCACCAGGCCCTCCTCCTCTTCTTCTCTAGTGGTAACGGCACCATCTGCACCCCCAGCACCCCCGGTAGGCTTCCCTTCTTCCCCCCATCTCCTTCCTTCTTCGCCAGCGCACCAGCCGGAACCGCCATCCCGGTTTCTTCCCCTGGACCTCCCCTCAGCTCTCCCACCTGCCTCCAGAACCCCTAGCAGGTCCGTCTGGACCTGTCCTTTCCCCCTGCAAACCCCCACATCCCCTACGAATCTTCCCCTCTCCATCCTTACCCGGTTCCCCCTATTCCGGCGAACCAGATCCAGAAACCACTCCCGACGGTTCTTCCTCCTCCGCCAACTCCTCCCCTTACATCTGGCCTTCATAGCAGGTCCTTCCGGACCTGCTTTCACCCCCCCTGCACCCTCCGTTCCAGTTAGAACCCAAAACCCCCACCGTCCAGCCCTTTCCAGAGCTGTACGCTCCTGCTGGCGGCAGTCTCACACCCCATTTTCCCCCTAACAGACCAATCGCCAGCACCATTTCCCCTTCCTACAGCCCTCCTCCTCCCACCAGCACTCCCTCCAGCCGCAGGCCAGTGTTTCGACAGGTTACCCCATCACGCGGCAGACAGTTCGGAGGCTCAGGTGACTCAGCAAAATAGTCCGTAAAGAGCTACGAGGCGGTGGTACAATGGTCGGCGGGTGAGCGCAGGTCGCGACCAGCTACGTTGAAGATTCCAAAGGTGGTCGATACCCACGCTTAGGCGTGGAGGTATGGTTCCCTAACAAAAGTCACTTGCTTGTTTATTATACTTCGATTGCCGTGTTGAGAGCGATTAGATCTCCTAGCTATTTCGATTAATCGCTGCCAATGTGAGTGGAATTCTCCGTGCTGAGCTACTTAGATCGGTTACGTTGGAAGTCGGCAATGTCCTATCTCGGTACCACTCATGGCACCCAGTCCTCTCACTAGTTGGGACCGCTTCTCGAGCTGGATAAACTTGATATAATAGTCTACCGGGGTATTTTCTTAGCTAGTCAATTGCGTAGTCAACGTGCTGCTAGGTCTCCATAACTAGTTGTTAACTTGGTGCCCGGTCGGTCCCGCATCAAGTTCGGTTCAACTTCAGCCTCCCTCTAACCCAAACTAAAGTTGTAAACTAGTTGACCAAGTGTATCTTTTATATTATATTAATTTCAGATCTATATTATTATAAATCTATATAGAATAATATCAAAAATACAGTCCTAACCTACAAACAATATTAAACTTAGACTTGATCCTGGTTAGTTATTTTTATTTAATCTCATATTATTTTTAATTTAAAAAAGGAATAACATGTTTTGAACTGATGAACTAATCCGAAACATTCGGTTTGGTTCACTACAAATTTGGTCTTTTACCAAACCGCATTGGTTCCCTTATTGGTTCAATTTCGGTTGCAATAAAAAGGGCATGAAACCGAACTGTGAACAACCCTATGGGTGGGCTGCCCCAGTTATCCTTCCCCTCCCTTCCCCCTTTTGATTCGTCCATGAGGGCCTCCCCCCCCAGACGGTGGTCAGTGCCATTTTCTCTCTTCTTATTCCCTAATGATTGATAGTACACTTGCCTTCTTCCTCCACTCTTTTCTTCCTCTTCCAGCACCGGTGGCCCACAGTTCCCACACCTTCCAGTGACATCAGCCACCCTGCAGGGCCCTCTGATGATCCCAACAGTGGCTCCTGCTTCCTCCCAGCAGAGGCAATCACTGCAGTGCAGCACCTCTTGACAGAGCAGCTAAATCCAAAATCAAATGTTGCAAACAAGCTGAAGTACATCGAACTAACACAAACCACATGAAAACCGGTTCAAAACTAACTGAACTGAGCCCGCCAAACTGGCTGGATCAGGTGGCTCAATCAATTATGAGATATTGCCCGCACATGGCTGGGCTTATGCTGGTGCTGAACCGAATCCATCAAGTGCTTCGGGTGCGGTTCAACGGGTTGCATAGTGAGCTGGCTCAGTTGGAAAGGGGCACATGAAAGGACTGAAGAAACTGACTAAATAGTAAAACCTCCTTGGGGTACTGTAGCCCCATCATCCTCCTTTGTAAACCTTCCAAGCGCCACACTGTTCATTTTCTTCTTCTCACATAAAGAGGGGATGTTGAAGAGCAGAGAAGGAGAACTAGCTCCGAGGAGGGAGGGCCAGAGGGTCATGTGGGGCAGGAAGGGGGCAAGGTGCTTTGGCAGGTGGCTGCGGGAGAGACCGGAGACTATATACTGGTCTAGCAGTCACAGTGAGGATGAAGGTTCAAAGGCTAAAAGTGAAAAGGAGGTAAATAAGACCCGCAGGCCAGAAGGTGGAGACACCGAGAATGGCCTAGTCAGTCAACAAAGGGGTGGAGGAGAAGCTACCAAGGCCAAGCCCCCTAACCATACCACATGCCCAAAGGCTCCAGAAGTTCACCATAGACCATCGCTCATTTGGAAGTACAAGAAGCTTCTTAAATAGAGAGCCAATTTTTATAAAAAAGAAGAAAATATTTACAAACAAGTCCTAAGCACAAAACAACAATTAAAGCTCAAAGTCACTAAACTGATTTCCCATCATACTCATCTACCAGGAGAAAACTTGTTCTTGAGTTTTGGATGCCGGATATCAAACTTCTCCACTTATTTATGCACCATACGCTGAAGTCGACCAAATAACCTAAAAGTCTTCTCATTAGAATAGCTGCTCCTAGACTCTGTTACTAACATTGATGCAAAACAAAGTGGCTAAAATCTAAATTAAATGTCATAAACGAACTGAAGTAGACCAAACTAGCGAACCAGATAAAAAACTGGTTTAAAACTAACCGAACCAGCTCTAAACTAGATTAAACTGGTTGAAAACTGATTTGAACCAGCATGAACCAGCAATAGGCCCGCTTGGACCGGCCAGCTCTATCTGCCAAACTGGTTGGATTCGGTGGCTCAATCAGCTAGGCCTGAGAGAATGCCTGCACGTGAGTGGGCTCATGCCGGGGCTGAACAGAATCCATCAGGTGCTTCAGGCATGGGTTGACAGGTTGCATGGTGAGCTGGCTAAGTTGAAAAAGGACACATGAAAGGGCTTAAAAAACTGGCAAAATAGCAAAACCTCCTCAGGGTACTATAGCCCAGTAACCCTCCTTTGTAAACCTTTTAATTGCCGCACTGCTCATCTTCTTGCGGAAACATGTGATGGTGAAGAGCAGAGGAGGGCAGGCTTTGTGGAGGGAGGGCCAGTGTTGTGTGGTGTGGGAGGGGGATGAGGTGCTCCAGCGGGTGGAAAAGGGAACAACCAGAGACTCATCTGAAGTCACACTGAGAAAGATGCAAAAGATAACAAAAAGGGCAGAACCGCAGAAGTGAAAGAAGATCAGAAATGATTGAAATAACTTCGCTGTTTCCAGCCCTTTCTCTGTTGTTGCTTTTCTCTTATTCTCACTGTTATGATTCATTTTGCATTAATAGAATTTGATTTTAACCATTTCAACAAAAAAACTTTGGTGAGAAGACGATGCAAGAAATAGTAGAACCGGTCCTGGGAACTTAAACAGTATTGTGGACCTTCATTGCGCGAACACAAGGGTCCAGACGAGTGCGAGGTCAACTTGGAGATCACTGGATCTCCTCGTTGTGGTTGCTAGTGTCTGAAATACCTGTCGTGGATCTTGCAACACGACTCTAGTATTGTAGATGATGAGTCGCTGTAGAGCTGGCATGATAGCTGCACAGGTCCGGGGATTAAAACTGAAAGTCACTAAAACTGATTTCCCAACAAAAAGTTGTCAGGGATTATCTGTTAACATTTTGAGAGACAATGGTGCATTTGTAGTGACTTCAATACGTTCAGAAAACCGGGAGATAGGCTGAATCATACTAGTTGGACAGAAAAAATGACCCTCGTCAATGATTGGGTGGAGAAAACGACCTATTTGAAAATGATGGGTTGGATGTGAATTTTACATAGCCAAAGTCAATTTCTAAATCCAGACTTGACAGATTTTTCCTTTTTGAGGATTAAATAGAGGTCAATGGTGTTCCAAGTGCTTTTTACATTTCAAGGGTGGTGTGAGACCATGTGAGAATAGGCATCAAATAGGATAGTACAGATTACATATATTTTTTCCAAGAGAAAATTCAGGTTCGAGATGGTTTGGAGCAGAGAATCAGATTTCATGCATAATAACAGAAAGTGGGGAAGTGAGCGGTCATTCTGAGGTATTAAGGTTCACTTCAAAACTTAAATTTGTACGAACCAAGCTTGAATCATAGGCAGAGGAAGATAGCAAAGCTTTGACTAGAGATAAGGAGATGCTTCTCAGTGAAATTAATGTGTTTGAGCAGCTAAATGATAAGGGCAGTTTAAATGACCAGCAGCGGAAAAGATGGATGGAAGCAAAGAAACAGTATGTAATTTGAGGAAGGAAATCAAATAGAAACAAAGAGCAAAGAAGTCATGGGTGAAGGAATGCAACAAAAACCCAAACTTCTTTCATAACCAAACATAGTTGTCAAAGCACCCACCTAGGCAACAAGCAATGATTGCATAATTGGCCAAATCGGATCAAAGTCAGCTGATTCCTAGATCAGATCAGTCGGTCTCTATCCAATTTTCACCTGAAAATCTGATCCAACCTGATCTCACACCGAAATCGGTCGAATCAGGTTGGAATGACTTTTATGTGTGTGTTTTTTTCACTTTAGGGTTTTTTAAGAACAGATCCAGACCGATTCCGAATTGGATTTCCACTGTAGACAATCCAATTTGGATCAAATCGGTACCTACCAATCCGGGTACCGAATATGATCCGACAATCATTGGCAGCAAAGCACTTTTCAAGGGGCGCCTTCTGGGGGGGGCATCCGCCTAGGTGCCCAATGCAACCAAGACATCCACCACAATGCCCAAGGTATCTAGCTAGGCACCCTTGGTCCCATTAATGACTTTTTTTTAGACTTTTACCCTGACACCCCTTTGCCCCTGACACCCCCCAAAAGAGATGCCTTGGTCGACCATTTAATGATAATGTAAACATATGTCACTATCACTTGTATACTTAGAACTTATAAAGTTCTCTCTCTCTCTCTCTCTCTCTCTCTCTCTCTCTCTCTCTCTCTCTCTCTCTCTCGATTAACTCTTTCTTATAAAATACATATCATTTCATACATAATTACAAAAATAAAACCATATTTACATGTATGCATACATAAACACGCATATTCAATTATAACTTACAAATATAATTACATTTATGTATAATATGTTTGTATGCATACATTAAAATATATAGTATTAATATATAATTATATATTTTTGTATATATGTATATACATATGTATATACATATATATATATATAAACATCCAATGCTACCGCCATGACTGCCTAAACAATGCCTAAGCGGCTGTCTTGTTGCCTAAGTGAATTTGGCACCCTTTGACATCTTGGGCGCCTTGTTGCCTTGACAACCATGTAACCAGACAACGTTAAGGATCAAGGGGAACTCTCTGCACAAACTTCAAGTGGAGCTGTGGAAGAGACTACTAGTGAAAATCCAAATCAGATTGGTACAACGGCAGCAAGGTTTTATGAAAAATTGTTCAGAGAAGAGTAGAGCCCATTGATAACTTTGACTCCAATGGCAGACTCTCATAGAAAGATGCGAGCTCCCTGGTCAGACCAATCACAGAGAAAGAAGTATTTTCTGCCATCAATTCTATGGATCCCCATAAAGCTCCAAGATTGAATGGGTTTTAGGCAGGCTTTTTTCAGAAGTGTTGGGATATCATTAAAGGAAGACTTCATGGGTTTGAAAAGGAGAGTCTGAAGTTCTTGCAAGTCAGAGAGTTTGAAAAGGAGCCTGATAATATTAGATTTGTGAACTCAACATCTTTGGTGCTATTGCTGAAAAAGGAAGTTGTGACTGATATCAAAGATTTGAGGTTAATCAGTCTACTCATATGTAGCTACAAAATGGTGTCCGAAGTTCTTGCAAGCAGGTTAAGTCAACATGTCGATAAATTGCAAACATCTCTTAATCAGCATTTGTCCAACACAAATACATCCTAAACAATTTTATGGTAGCACATGATTTTAAAACGCAGAAAGAAAGAGGGTTTAGTGCTGGAATTGGACATTGGAAAAAGTAAAAATGAAGTGTATGTGAGTCATATGAGTTTTTTCAACCAGTGGATCAATTGGGTTATAAATTGAACCATCATGGCTAAATTCTCGGTGTCATTGAATAATTAGTCTTATGGCATCTTTGGATGCTCAAGGGGCCTAAGGCAGGGGGATCCATTATTTCCATTACTATTTGTTCTGGTAGGTTAAGTGTTAAGTATCATGTGGGGCAAGGCATCCACAGGGTGGTTTGCTCGAGAGGATCTGTTGGTTCAAATAGCGAGCATATAATATGCTTGCAGTTTGTAAATGACACATTTTTTTGCAACTACAAATGATCGAACATGGAACATATAACACTTGCACTTTGCATATGATAAACTTTTGTTTGTAGCTATAGATGATAAGAATCGTATCAATTTGAAAATGCTATTATAATTTTAGAAGCAGTGATGGGTTTCAAAATTAATAAAAAGAAATGTAAAGTGATAGGCTTAAATGTGCAGGAATTGCAGATAGCTTGAGTGCAAAAGGTCTTAGATATGCCTAGGTCTTCATTTCCACTTAATATTTGGGTCTTCTGCTATTGAATAAATGCACGAAAAGAAAGATTGACAAGATTTAGTTCATAATGTAGAAAAAAAAGCTTCAAGAGTGGAAAAGCAATATGTAATCATCATGGGACAGGTTTGTTTTGTCAAAGGTTGTCCTCTAAAATATCTCTTTATACCATTTCTCTATTCTTAAGATCCCAAAATGTGTCTGTAAAAGGATTGGAAATATCAGAACCAAGAAATCATAGGAGTGAGGCAGTTGAGGCGAGAGACCCCTCACCTCACCCCATCGCCTTTGACGATAATGGCAATCATCCTTGACTGCCGCCATAGCAAAGAATATAGGTGTTTAGGCAGAGAAGAAAGGACTCATAGGTCCAATTTCGAACCCATGCTATGTAGTTAGAGGTGAGAGGTGCCTGAGACGAGGGGGGCTCAGAAAAAACATTGAAACTTTTGAAGAAGAACATAAAAAAACAAAAAAACTCACTTCTAGGACCTACAATGCATCAAGATATTAGAGTCTCAAGGTTGAAGATTGGGCATTGGGGTTTTAGGGGGGTGGGGAAAGAGGATTTAAGTTACCAAATCTGGCTCTCGTTAGGGCCGGACTTGGGCGACGCAAGATCTACCAAGGCAAGGCATTTTTGCCTTATCTCGCCTCGCCTCAGCACCTAGACGCTTGACAGATAACATAGATCCCATGAGCGTGATTTCATCAAATCCGCAACTTAAAAATGATAGGCAGATCACATTGCTAAATCGCCAGTGCAATCGGGCTGGTTCAGCACCCGAGGGTGGTCCATAGTTAAGTTGTGGATCTCCCCTTATTAATGGGTCCACCAGATCCCAATCGATTGTCTTCCCCACCCAACCGTGCATGAAATGCACCGGATGTGTTACAGACATGCCAAAAGCCCTACAAAGCATAGTTTGCACAATCGGCCGATTTGGATCAAGACCAGCCAATTCCCAAATTGAATCGGTCCATGCCAATCCGATCTTCGCCTAGGTGACTGATCTGGGACTGATTCCCAGAGAATTTTTTCACAGGCTTAACTATTAATAGGGACAAATGTGAGTTGTCAGTATTCATGTTCTGGAGGTTGGCAGGAAGTGGGTCTAGTGGGTATTTGGCATGCCTTGGTCCTCTTTTCCACTCACATACATGGGTCTACCTCTGTCTAATTCTGGCGCTAAACACAAAGATTAGTACTCATTGATTCAAAAGATGGAAGAAAAGTTGCAAGGTTGGAAAGATACAAGTTTTTTCAGTTGGAACCTGTCCAACCGTGCCGTATAGAGTGTCCCCCTTTCCTAGATTTCTATCCTCAAGATACCTAGAGGAGTTTGTAACAAATTAGCTAATCTTAGGGCAAACTTTTTCTGGCAAGGTAGCACTAAGGCCAAGGGTCTGCATCTTGTGAAGTAGAGCCATATTTGTAGAAACAAAAGGAAGGGAGCAAGGATCGCGGGATCGGAATCGGAATCGGGATCGGTGGGTACCAATCCGATCTGAATCGGATCGGATCGGACCGATTCCGACCCATCCAATGGAAGAAAATCGATCCAGAATCGGTAAGCAAAAAAAAAAACTGATCCGATTCCGATTCCGGCCGATTCGGACCGATTTTGGCCGATCTTGGTCGATCCAACTGGAATAGCAAAAAATGAAAAAAAAATGATTCGATTCTGATTCCGATTCCGATCCAGACCGATTCGGCCAATCCGATTCTGATTCTGATCCGATTCCGACCAATCCGGCCGATCTTGACCGATTCTGCCGGAACTTTTTTCCGGATCGGTCCTTCGGCCAAGAATCGGATCGGCAATGACCAATCTGATCCAGAAATCGGCCGATTCCGCGATCTATGGGAGGGAGGGATGGGCCTCATCCCACTAGGCACCATAAATTTGGCTCTGCTCACTAAAATGGGTTTTGGAGATTAAATGTTACCCCAGATTCCCTATAGGCCAGAATTGCCCGCTCTAAATATGGGTTGGAATCTGCCACCACCTGGGTTCGTGTTTTCTCTGAATGCAGCAAGCTCTCTGCAATCTGGTAGGGTATCCTCCATAAATGGCACTTCTTCAAATCATCAACATCCATCTCCATTGGTAGTGCTGGAGAATCTTATTCTGGAAAGATCGTTGGACTGGTTTCATGCCACTTGCTGTAAAGTATCCCAGTCTTTTCAGAGTTATGGCTAATAAAGATGCTACTATTGAATCTTAGTCTCTTACTAGGATTGGTTTCATCATCAGACAAAATGAACTCTTTCCTTTAGGAGGGCTCTTAACAATGAGAAAAATGATGATTTGGAAGACTTAATGGGTCAGTTAGACAGCTTTTCACGCACAGACTCTCTCAAAAAGATAAGCTAGTTGGGGTTCCCAATAAAGGGTCTTCCTTTTTTGTTAAATCAGCCACTTGCAAATTAAGTCTTGGGGGTTTGGTGGTTGGCTGGTGGTGAGTAGTTAGGTCTCCTTTGTTTCCCTTTAAAATCAGGATTTTCTTGTAAAAGATTTGTAAACAAAGATAGCCTGCAACATCCTATTTGCTGAAGGTCCCTGTCAAGTCAAAGGTCTGCCTCTTTTGTGACTCAAAAGTGGAAGATATTGATCATCTTTTTCTCCATTGTGCAGTGATCCACGACTTCTGGCTTATTTTGTTTAAGTCTCAGTGTCTACATTGGGAGGAACCCAAAGGCCTGGAGGCCTTATTGATGCGGTGGTCTAAAGTCAATCCTAGGATCATTGTACCTCATTTATGAACATAGCCCTGCCGGCAATACTTTGGTCCATTTGGAGAGTTGGAACACAAGAATTTTCGAGGAGCAGTTTCTCAACCTCACTAGGATCCTCAATCAGATGGCCTCCTTTGTTAAGGATTGATACTTTGCGTGTTCCGGGTCCAACGTGGAATTGATGGTGTTTGAGGACATATTTCTGAACCGGAAAAAGTTTTGTTTGTATATCTGTCCACTACCACTTTGGTAGTGGGCTTGGCTGTCTTCTGGCTTGCCCTTTTCTCCTCTCTTCTACTCTCTTAACTTATCTTGCAATTGTTATTTGCTTTATGAATGAACAAATTGTGACCCCATCTTCCATACCATGCAGTTTTTCTTCAATGAATTCTTAGTTTTCCATGTAACAATTAGGCTGATGATGTCCTATGGAGGGTCCCACGAGAGATTCCAACTTCTGAATATTGTGCATCAGAAGATGCGAATGATACCACACCAAATGAAAAGGTGGTTAATACCTTCCTGTACATGTCACAAAAACAACAAGATGGAGACTCCAAACGGAAATTTTTAAGCAAGTAATCCCTCATGGGTAGACATCCTCGCAGATCTTCCAAATGAAAATGTGAATCCTCCAAAGTAGAAAAGATAGCCAAACTGATTTCCAAAAAGCCATCTTAGTACCTCCTATAGCCAATTGTGTGTAAGCCGAGCGAAACAAGAAAAGAGGACAACTTTCCTACAGTCCAAACTATCCTATCTTGACCTTCCCTACATCTAGCAACTTGATATGGTATTTTGCTCATATTGGACCCTTCCGGCCTCGATTGTCTTTCTCCATCACACTGTATAATTGAAAGAATTTTCTTAGGTAGTAAAGCCTACTGCCTTAGTAGGATTACTTCCCTTCATGCGGTTTTCTTTGAGGAGCATTCATATTAAGCTTCACCTTCTCATATTTAATAAATCGTGGGCTTTGCCACCATCAAAAAAAGAAGAAGCAATTTCACCATTATGAAAAATGCTAGTCGTTTCCTAGCTTCTTTGTAAGTGAAATAAAAACAATGCCAAATACACAATTTTCTTTGTAGATGACTACAAACAGGAAAAGGATACTGAGCATGGCAACCAAGCAACTATGGGCCCATTACCATCATAGGAGACTTGGTTCATGGAACTTCATCCTGCACTTAAAGATCCTACGTTGAATCACTTGGGTGACTTATCCTGCAGGTCCCCCCACACTCCTAACAGAAAATGCTTAGGTCAGTTTCATCTTTGGCCTCCGTGTAACTCCATGCATGTATCACACGTGGATGCAGCTAGGTGGGATCAAATTGTTATACGAATGAGATGAACTTGAGCGTGAGATCTAAAAGCAACCATAAAAAAGTAATCATTCAAGTACAGCCAGTAAGCTGCCCACTAAACTTGAAGGCTAAGCATATAGCCTAGTTCTATGCTATGAGAGGCATTTCATAACTAACGTGATCCGCCTCAGGCAAATAGGGTTATTCTTATTTTCTATTAAAAATAAGAGATAACCTATATAAATACAATTACACTGATGAATGTGATAAACTAGGCAAATACTACTAATCTCATCAATTCACTTCTATAAAATCTTTTAAAGGTTAAATATTAAAGAAGCTTACCATAATAACTAATTCTCTTAATTTTTTAGGTGAAACACCCGTAAAGGCCTTTTAGGCAGACCTGAAGGAGGTGACATGTCTTTGATGCCTAGGCACATGCCTCAAGTTACTTTAATAACATAACATCAATCAAGTCACTAAATTCTGTCAGCCAAACAAGCAAATCTAGACATATGTGAATGACATTGTTCGAGTCCCAGAAGCAGCAGATGTGAGAGGGAGGATATTCATCATTTCTTTTTAGTCAAAAAGACAACAAAAAAGCCAAAATTTTAATAAATCATTTGCAGCAAAAGAAAAATGAACACTACTCATCACCATGTGGTGCACCTAAGGTGTGTCTAATTTTTTCCTGCTTATGTATAAGTTCCGAAGCAAGGATTTCCGAATTGGAATCGGTCACCGAATCGGTGGGGATCGATCAAATTAAAATCGGATCAGATCATTACGATTCGGACTGATTCTTAGGAAGAGAAACCGGTCTAGGATCGGGAATTTTAAAAAATTAAAAAAATTATGATTCCAATTCCAATTCTGACTTATTCGCACTAATTCTGGCTGATTCGGTCTGATTCAGGCCAATTCTGGCCGATTCAGCCTGAAGTTTTTTTAAAACAAATCAAGATTCCGATTCCGATCCGATTCAACCGATTCATATCGATTTCAGTGAAATTCAAGTCAGAATAGAATTGGATCAAAATCGACCGATTTAATTCCAGAATCAGCCGATTCTAATCCAATTCTGCAATCAATGTTCCCATGTTACCTCGTTAGATGACACAAGATCTTCGAGGTCAAATTGCAAGGTTTTGTGCTTCTCATTTGGTTTCCAACCAAAAAGTAAGCCGCAATCACCAACTATGAACTTACAACAACTGTTATCTGACATCCTTTTATGGTGACGGGGAAAACTACATAGCCTTTCTCCTGAAGTCCTGCTGATATGCCCTAAACTACACTACAGGGCTATACTTGTAGCTGTTCGCTCACAATCAAGGTAACATGATCAACAGTGGATGACTTCATGCACGATCCGGTAGTTTTAAACTTGGGGAAAGGAAACACAAGCAGTAAAAGCACTCGAGTGGTTGTCATGATTGATCTTCTCGTGGACAGAAAGCTCGGGAAATGGTCATCAAAGATGGCAAGAGAAAGACCACGAGTCCAACCAAATAATCAAAACCCAAGAAAACCAAAACGAAAATCCTTGTTTAACGCACGGTCATGTTCAGCCTAATCAGTTTCTCCGAAAGGTACAAATGAAGGATCACCTTCGCAAATCCCTCTGCGGTTCCCGTCTGAGTACCGAAAAAGATGGTCACTTTCTTCTTCCCCGTATCATGCTCGATATCGCTCTCCTCCCTCGTCAGCAGCGGCTTCGGTTGAACGACCACCGGCCTCCCGCCGGGTCCATCCGTTGACGAAAATTTCCGCCAGAGCACGAAAGCCACCCCGATTACCACCGCCACCGACGTCGCCAGCGCCGCTAGAATACCCTCCGAGGAGACGCCGGCCTCCGCCCCGACTAACGACGCGAGCAGTTCCCGCGCAGACGACATCGCGGCAGCGGATCAGTAGCTACGACCCGGCGGAGGCGGCAAGAGGAAGGGCGATGGCGATGACGGCCCCCGCTGTAGACCGAGCCGCGACCGCGACAGGTTAGCCGGGGGAGCGAGGAAATTAAATATTGAAGATTAAAAAATAATTAAAAATCAGGAGAGGCCGCTCGCTTTACAGTCGGTGGTGTTCTAGTTTTTGAGTTCCTTGACGTTCAGACGAGAAACTTTCTCCGTTACGACGTTGGTGTTGGGTTACGTTTTTTTTTTTCCTTTTTTATTTAAATTTTAAAAATGAAAGAGAATCGGTGTTTGATTATTCCGTGTCCTTTCTTTTTTTAAAAAAAAAACATCACATTCGTTCCTTTGAAACTCTTTTAAATACAAAACAAGAGATGACCTGTTTTTATTTTCAAGACAAACACGAAATCTCAACGATGATCAACGTGGAGTCACAACGTCCGTCTCTCTCTCTCTCTCTCTCTCTCTATTTGTGATGGACGACCTTGCAGCAGCAGATGATTGCTCAGAAAAAACCACATGACTTGGGGACAGAGAGGACGAAGACGAGAGCGATAGATTTCACGGCGATGGTGGGGGGTTGCTCTTCTTCTCCTCGCCCGCTTCTATACTTGTTGGGCCCGTCGTCTTCCTCCTTCCCCGCGGAGGAAGCGGAAGGCGCACCAGTTCACCGGTGCGGCGGAGGATTTTCTCGGTCAATGACCTGCTTGATTTGGGTGGCAGCAAGGAGGAAGCCGATGACGAGGAAGAAGGGAGGAAGGAAAGACTCCTCGCCGAGAGTGGGCAGTTGCTCGTCCTCTTTACTGTTGTTCTAGGTGCCTCTGCCTACCTCCGACCCCATTGTTCCAACAGTGAGTACCACCTCTTCCTCCAACGACCCTTCGCCTCTGCCTCTCGCAGGTATCACACTTCTTGGATGACACCTTCTCGAAGTTCCCCTCTGCCGCTGCTCCAGCAAGATGAGCGAATGAAGAAAAAACAAATGCCCACCTAATAATGTAAGTGCTCCCAGCTGGTTCCACAACACCATGTCCGCCTTGAGAGCTCTCTCAAGGCTGAGGTCAAGCCGTAACCAATTGTTCAGACAACCCTATATAATTTTTAAAATTTGTGATGTTTTTTTGCCAAACATAAAAAGTACAAGATTCTGTAAATTTAAATTTGATACTAGAATACAAGGTGTCCTTGATTTTAAAAATAAGATTTCTTTAATTTTAAAAGAACAACCAAACATCCTATTAATCTGATTTCTGGGAGAAGACCAGAACATGGGATAACATAAGTTAGTTACTGACCTCTCAATTTACAAAACGATTTATATAATTATTATCTCTAGATTTACTAACGTGAGATATATAGTTACTATATCACTCGTATAGTTACTAATTTTCTCTATTATTAAACCACTCGTATAATTACTATTTTTTTGACTTACTCACGTGAACATATAGTTAATAACCATCTCACTCATTAAACCGTTTATATAGTTATTATCTTTCTATTTATTGACGTAGATATATAGTTACTGTACCACTCATGTAATTACTAACATCTCTACTTACTAAATCACTTATATAGTTATTATTTATCAACTATTACTTATACATTTACTAACCTCTCCATTAACTAAATCGCTCTTATGATTACTATCTTTTAACTTACTCACGTGGATGTATATTTACTATACTGCTCGTAGTTACTAACTTCTCCATTTACTAAATTATCTATATAGTTACTTTCTCCCGACTTACTCATACACATATATAATTACTATAACGTACGTGTAATTACCAACCTCAACTTTTTTTTGAACAAAAAAGGGGGCCTCAACTTTTTTTTCTTATGGTAACCCACCTTGTTTAGTGGTATATGACAGGCCTTCTTTGGTGTTATTATATCTCTTCACAATTTTATGTTATTGACTAACTCACATTTTATTTTAATACAACTTTTTTTATGAAAAAATATAAAAAATTATCATGTAATCAAACACTCCATAAAAATAGTCAAACAAAATAACTTCCTTAGACAACTTAAAAATTTTATCTTTTAATATTTTCATCAAAGAAATATATATTTATATATATAAGAGTTGAAACTGACGTTTGACCAATTTAACGTCGCGTACTTGTAAAGGATACTTCTAATTTATTTTAGACAAAATGATGATTATGTCACTCCACTTATTGAAAATCACATGAGGTGTTTGATTGCGTGATAAATTGAGTTTTTACTACAATTTGATATTTTTTTAATAAAATTTGTTAAAAGAAGTGTTCGGTAACTATCGAGAATTTATGTTTTTAAAGGGTTTTCTTATTAGATAAAAAAAGATCTTGTGATCCTCCCCCCTCCCCCACTGTGTCTGGTCATAAATGATATCTACTTTTTTTGGTTATCACATCCCTCTAAATATGTCAATTTTATGTCATTGATTAGTTCATATTTTATTTTGAACAAAAAAAGGGGTCTCAAGAGATATTTGGTCATAAAAAAAATTTTGGTCATCAAAATAAAATTTGGTCGTCAGGGGATTTTTTTTGAACAAAAAAGGGGGCCTCAACTCTTTTTTTCTTATGGTAACCCACCTTGTTTAGTGATATATGGTAGGCATTATTTGGTGTTATTATATCTCTTCCAAACATGACAATTTTATCTTTTAATATTTTTATCAAAGAAATATATATTTATATATATAAAAGAGTTGAAGCTGGCGTTTGACCAATTTAACTTCGGGTACTTGTTAAGGATACTTCTAAATTATTTTAGACAAAATGATGATTAGGTCACACCACTTATTGGAAAATCATACGAGGTGTTTGATTGCACGACAAATTGAGGTTTTACTACAATTTGATATTTTTGTAATAAAATTTGTTAAAAGAAGTATTTGGTAACTATTGAGAATTTATGTTTTTGAAGTGTTTTTCTGCTTAGATAAAGAAAGATTCTCATTTCTTTTTTATCTTGTGATCCTCCCCCCCTCCTCTCCCTCCCCCACTTTGCTTGGTCATAAATGATATCCACTTTTTTGGGTTATCACATCTCTCCAAATATGTCAATTTTATGTATTGACTAGTTCATAATTTATTTTAATATAATTTTTTATCATGACAATGTATAAAAATTTATTATGCAACTAAACACGCTATTTGATCCACCCGTATAGTCAATGGCCATTGAGAAAAATAATATAAAGTTTTTTTTGGACACAAAACATAACCATTATAGTAACAGTACAATACTTAATCCAGTCCAAAGTTAACCGGCGCATCAACCAATACACACCGAAATATTTGCCCGCAGTGCCCACCGTGCAAGCACGTGAGCGGTGCCGATGCCATCTCTAGGGTTGAAGACAATAGAAGACAGCCTGGAGTGTTGAAAAGTTTTATCCTATATTAGCTACCGGAGGAGTATTTCATGTTTTTATCATAGCCTGGACTTGGATCTCCTTAGCGCACGTACGCTTTTGGAATTTCACATGATATCAGAACTGGTCAAGCTTTAGGCTCTGTCCTCCGATGGATTTGCTCCTGTTTTCGCTCGACCTTGGGAATGTTGAAGGGTAGAAGGAGAATGTTGAAGGATTTTATCCCATATTGGCCACTAGAAGAGTATTTCGTGTCTTTATCATAGTCTGAACCTAGATCTCCTCAGCGCACCTGTATTTTTAGAATTTCACAAGGAGCTCAATCGACTTTGGCATCCGGTGAGGAAGGCATCAGTTTTCCGGATATCCAAAAAATAATATAAAATTGATGACCGTGTCTACGCTTGATTACATATAGCGCAATCAAATTTACGTTTTTACGAGGTGTTTGGTTGAGTCACATGTTGAGTATCGTCACAAATTTACGTTTTTATCGTAAAAACGCGTTAAAAAATATTTGACAATTATTATAAATTTATATTTTTAAGATTTATATCTTAGATAAAAAATAAAACTCCTTTTTATCGTGTGATCTCTCACTTCTTTTTGATCTTTTATGATTTCCACTATCAGTTTTTAGCATCGCTCCCCAAATATTATAATTTTATGTCATTGGCTAACTTAAACTTTATTTCAATATATTTTTTATTACGAAAAAATATAAAAATTTATCGCGCAACCAAATACCATGTTAATATCTAGAATTTTTTAGTTCAAATGTTAGTCCACAAACATAGCGTTTAAACTTCGGAAGGATAAATTGATTTATGGTTGGGCTGTAAACAGAGCATATTAAACTGATATTATAATTTAGATATGCTATAAATTTAGGGTAGATATAGGTAATATTTGATTTAAAATTTTAATTAAGTTTTATTTGATTAATAAATTTAATAGGATACATAATACATGTAAATAAATTTTAAAATATATTTTTCTATAAATTTATTAATGTCAAACAATTATACAGGTGCTTACCTGACATTATTTAAGCATACATATTTTAATATGTATTATTTATATATCATAAATATCCATTCAAAGTAAGCATCTATTCATAGATCCGGCACATATCTGGATTTTATATGGATGAATTTACAACCGGATAGCTTGAAGGATGAAAAAACTTGTTTACTTCTGAAATGATTTAAAAAGAAAACAAATTTTTGGGGAGCTAAAACCAGATTGCCATGTATAATTTAAGCAGAAAAGATTTGAAATTAAGATTTTATTTATTTATTTTCTTTTTGAGATCTAAACTTAACAAAAGCTCCTCCCGGAAAGGATATGACAATGACATCCAATATGGTAGATATCTTCTGTCCTAATGGAGTGTTTGGTTGAGTAATAAATTTTTTATATTTTTATGATAAAAAATTATATTAAACTAAAAATGCGAATTGCCAATGACACAAAATTGTCATATTTGGCGAGTGTGTTAACAGAAAAAGAATGGGTATCATATATTAACAAACAATATGGAGGACCACGAAATAAAAAGGTGAGACTCTTTTTTATTGTCTAAAAAGAAATTTTTAATAACAGAAATTTATAATAGTTATCAAATATCTTTTTTAACAAGTTCTGATATAAAAATATAAAATTATAACAAAAACTTAATTAATAATCCAACCAAACACTTTATAAACGTCTGCTTTTTCTCTTTCAAGATAAAGATCAAATCACCAAGGGTTGGCAAGGTCAATTTGATTAGGGTTGATAGAATCTGTTATGGACGTTTGTTAATCTCTTTCATTAAGCAGCTGAAGTTTCATATCTTAAAAAAATGATGCAACTGAAGATCATATGATTCATTTCAAATTTTGAGAGCATAGTTCAAATCAGCCTAAACTAACCCCTATTTTATTTATCTTAACCGAATACAAATTGAGTTTTTGCTAGAAAAATATATCCTTATAAACTTGTTAAAAGAATGTTTGGTAATCGTTAGAAATATATTTCTGCCTAAGATTTCTTTTTTAACCATGGTGATGGTTACGAGAGTTACCTTATGACCAGTTTGGTTAATGCCCTGTTTGATTAGAGTTTCATTTTTGATACTATATCAATATTGATATTAATATTTTCAAATGTTGGAGTATCGATATCAAAAGTTATACAAGTTGACACTTGTATTACATGATATGTTTTGTTTGCACTACAAATTTTAAAATTGATACAATTAACCAAACACCTCTTAATGGTTCCTATCAATATCAATTTTAAAATTGATAATGATAGAGGTACCTAATAGTGTTACCAAACAAGGCCTAATGCCCTGTTTGGTAACACTATTAGACATCTCTATCACTATCAATTTTAAAATTGATATTGTTGATAATCACTTTGAGGTGTTTGATTAATAGTATCAATTTTGAAAATTGTAGTGCAAATAACACATGTTATGTAATACAAGTGTCAACTTGTATCAATTTTGATATTGATACATCATCTTCTAGAAATATCAATATCAATATTAATGTAGTATCATTTTTAATACTCTAACCAAACAGGCCATAATGCCCTGTTTGGTTAGAGTTTCATTTTTGGTACTATATCAATATTGATATTAATATTTTCAAATGTTGGAGTATCAATATCAAAATTAATACAAGTTGACACTTGTATTACATGATATGCTTTGTTTGTACTAAAAATTTTAAAATTGATACAATTAACCAAACACCTCTTAATCATTCCTATCAATATCAATTTTAAAATTGATAGTGATAGAGGCACTTAATAGTGTTACCAAACAGGGCGTAAAGTATCAAAAATGATACTATATTAATATTGATATCTATATTTTTAAAAATTAATGGCCTGTTTGATTAGAGTATTAAAAATGATACCATATTAGTATTGATATTGATATTTCTAGAAGATGGAGTATCAATATCAAAATTGATACAAGTTGACACTTGTATTACATAAATATCAATTTTAAGATTGATAGTGATAGAGATTAGAGACATTTAATAATACTACCAAACAAGATTTTATGGCCTGTTTGGTTAGGGTATAAAAAATGATACTATATTAGTATTGATATTGATATTTCTAGAAGATGGAGTATCAATATCAAAATTGATACAAGTTGACACTTGTATTACATAACATGTGTTGTTTTGCACTACAAATTTTAAAATTTATACTATGAGTCAAACACCTCAAGGTGATTACCAATAATATCAATTTTAAAATTAATAGTGATAGAGATGTCTAATAGTGTTACCAAACAGGGCATTAGGTGGGCGCATGATGCTCTCTTACCCAAATGGGGTCCTACGACTACTTTACCAAAATGATTTTGGGATTAGCCTATTCTTGCTTTAACCTTGGTGAAGAATCGACAACTCTTTACTTAACACCATGTTTGGTAACACTATTAAGTACTTCTATCACTATCAATTTTAAAATTGATATTGATAAGAACTCTTAAGAGGTGTTTGCTGGTTAATTGTATCAATTTTAAAATTTGTAGCACAAACAAAACATATTATGTAATACAAGTGTCAACTTGTATTAATTTTGATATTAATACTCCAACATTTAAAAATATTAATATCAATATTGTTATAGTACCAAAAATGAAACTCTAACCAAACGGGTGCATAAAATATGATTAGTCTGCTGAAGTTAGTTAATCTGTCAAGTTAATTGGGCCACAAATAGGTAATCTTGAAATCCAGCCGGCCTTGAATATTTGACTGCCTGTTCGGTTACCGTATTAAACCATAGTATCGTTATCATTTTTAATATTGATACTAAAACTCCACGATCGGCTAATATCTACTGATTCTATATATATTATCTTCACCAGATTTTAGTACCGAGATTAAGAAAGGCGCAATTAATTCTGTATCAAATATGGTACGTACTCTGGCCACACGAGGCATAAGAATTCGATTCTTGATCGTATACCTCAAGTTTAAATAGAAATATCATTTTATATTCATAATTTTAATTTGATGGAAATAAAGAACATTTCACTTAGTAATTACGTGTTACGATATGCTTTGGGAGGGGTAGGTGATGGCTAGGGGTGTGCACAGTTGTGTTTGATCTGATTTGCAAGTATTTTTTTTTCCGAATCGAATAAAGTCGATCTGAACCGGTTCAATTCAAACCGAAAATTAACTAAATATTTTAAATAATTAATTATTTTTACACATATATTTTAAATTATAAATCAGTAACATAAATATTATTTATTAAAAAATATATATAAAAATACCAATTTCATTAATAATATGGTATTATTTTATATTTTACAAAATTAAATGAATTTTATGTGTTTGATCCGGTTTGCACTACACTCCCTTTCTAGCGCTCTACCTAAAAATATTTTTTAGGTCTTTGTCTCTTTTTGTTGCGGTAGAAATGTGGAGTCCGGCTTATATATGTAGGCGTGTTTTGTTCGGCTCTTTGTTTTTGTGTGGTGTCATGTGGTCTTGTTTTTTAAAGGTTTCTTTTCTGGTTCTCTTCATGGCCACTCATCTTATCTTGAGACCGATAGTTTGGGCGATATCCACACCTTACTGGTGTGATCATCCGGTCTCATGACAGTTGTCAAACTTCTTTTATGGAGTTCTTTTATCTGCTGTTCAACCCTACAAACATCTCTGTGTGTTGGTCGATTTGTGGCTACGTTTGAGTTCCTTATGGGGTGTTTGGTTACATGATAATTGAGGTTTTTATTTTTATTTTTAAAAATTGTAAGAAAACTTGTTAAAAGAGGTGTTTGACAACCATGACAATTTTATGTTTTGAAAGTGATTTTCTTCTTAAACAAAAAAAGCGGGTCTCACCTATTTCTTTTTTCTTGTGGTCCCCCACTTTATTTGGTCATGTGCGGTGGTTACTCTTTTTTGTAATCACATCCCTCCAAACATGATAATTTTATATCATGAGTTGGTTCACTTTTTATTTTAATACAATTTTTTATCATGAAAGTGTACAAAAAATTATCATGCAACCAAACACCCCATTAGAAAAGATACTTTCGTATCGAACTTTACTTTTTCTTATGTCGTTTGTGTGTTACTTTTGGTTTAAGTTTAGTGTTGTATTATCATCTTTGTACTCTTTCATGTTTTGAATATATATATATATATATGTGGTCTTGTTTGTTCAAAAAAAGATCCGGTTTGAAACACCTGAACCAGTTGAGCCGAACTGGTGTTCCGAATTGAACCAAATCAACTTGGCTCGGTTGATTAGTTTGGTGTGCACCCTTCTCTCTCTGTACCGCCTCTTCCAACTCCAGGTTGTGCAAGATCTATACAAATCAAGAAAATGGTGATCAGAACGGGAGCTTGCCTCGGAGGGTTTCGTGGGAGCCGTCGGCGAGGGTCTCACCACTGCGGCCTGCCCATTTCCCTGCGGATGCAAACGAACCAATATGCTCGACAAGTAGTTAGATGCTCGACTCGTTAAAAACTCGACTCGGATCGTTTATTAAGTTAAATAAACGAGTTTGAGCAGAAAAAAAGCTCGACTTATGAATGAGCCGAGTCTGAACAGAGACTTGCTCGGCTCGATAAATTCACGAACAACTCGTTTAAGTGTTCGATAAAATACTCGATCAAGCATTCGATTAATTACTCGATTAGCTATTTATTTAAATAATTAAATTAAATATATATTATATTTTTATATTTTTAATATTATGTAAAATTATATTTTTATGTTTAAATAGTAGTTTAAAATATATTTTTTAATATTTAAACTCTAATTTTAAGTAAGCGAGCTCAATCTCGAGTTCAAAAATGAGTTCGAATCGAGTTCGAGTTAAGTTGGCTCGTTTACATAAACGAGCGGCTCGATGGGCCGAGCTCGAACTCGTCGAGCTTAAGTTGAGCTGAGTTCGAACAAGACTTTTGAAAGTTCGTCGAGTATCGAGCCGAGTTCGAACGGCTAAATAATCGAACGAGCCGAGCTCGAACAGTACCCTGCTCGACTCGTCTCGACTCGATTGCACCCCTACCTTTCCCCTTGTGTCCTCGCCTGTGTCACGCGATATAGTGAGGAATAGGGTGTCTGTGCAAGAGGAAGAGGTTTTTCGCCGGAGTTGTTTTTATCTACCTCTCTCTGGCCGGTCTCTTTCTTGTCATTGCGGTAAAATCTTTTTTTTTTCTACTTAGAAAC
Organism: Cryptocoryne crispatula var. balansae; assembly: GCA_036172225.1. Classification (NCBI taxonomy): domain Eukaryota; kingdom Viridiplantae; phylum Streptophyta; class Magnoliopsida; order Alismatales; family Araceae; genus Cryptocoryne; species Cryptocoryne crispatula. The sequence goes on along the minus strand of CM069930.1, from coordinate 6,040,278 downwards.
CTCATCTTGTAGGTTTCAGAACCCCGCGGGATTGAGATTTCATCTTAAAACTCTTCGCATACCCTCTTTCGGGGTTCCATAGTATTTTTTTCTCACTCTCTTGACATTTTTTTTAAGTGTCTAGTTTAGTTATCCATCTCTCTAGCTGTTGTTGGGGGTCGTATTTTCTACTTTGAGACGTTGGTTACATTGCCAGGTAATTATCCACAAGGTTGTTAGCTTGGGCAACATCCACATTTTTATGGTGCGATTGTGCGATGTTTTGACAAACGTCAAACTCCGCCAAGAGAGCCTTTTTTATGGACCGTCCAAGTGTACTAATATGTAGGTCCATTATATTTCGTAACAAAATTCGACCACTCTAAAGATGAAGTCTTAGAAACACTTCTAAAGTAAATGGGGGTGTTTGGTTGCATGATAATTTTTTGTACACTTTCATGGTAAAAAATTGCATTAAAATAAAAAGTGAACCAACTCACGACATAAAATTATCATGTTTGGAGGGATGTGATTACAAAAAAGAGTAACTACCACACATGACCAAACAAAATGGGGGACCACAAGAAAAAAGAAAGAGGTGAAACCCTCTTTTTTTGTTTAAGAAGAGGATCACTTTTAAAACATAAAATTGTCATGGTTATCAAACACCTCTTTTAACAAGTTTTCTTACAATTTTTAAAAATTAAAACAAAAACCTTCGTTATCATGCAACCAAACACCCCATGAAATCTTTTTCTTTGTTTACCGTCCTCGGTCTCTCTACTGTGTTGTTTATGTGTGAGAAACTCTCATGTATAGTGTCAAATCATCTATATTTGTTATACCGGTAATATCTTCTAGAGAATATTTTTTGTTCATGTATCATGTCAAATCATCTATATTTGTTATATCGGTAATATCTTCTAGAGAATATTTTTTGTTAACAAAAAATAGATAAATCATAACTAGACTTTTAAGGATATCAAAGTATACTTGTTTAGGACGAATGAATCAAAAAATGTATGTCTCTTTAAGAATATTTGACAATGACTATCTTTAACACGGGTGGTGATGTGATAATTATTCTAAGGTGTGCAACGCATGATTGAATACCAAAATATATAACATAAATATATAATGTTAATGATGTTCTTAATAATTGAACAATTACCACTCTACCAAGCGATGAGAAAGTATGATTGATCACTAGTAATCTTTTTATAATGTAATTTTATTTTATATCTGATTATTGAATAGGTCAACTGTAAGCCCTTCTGGCGCATTGCACCACGGTGCAACAGCGTCGGCGTTGGTCTCTTTTTATGACGTTGCAGCCCGGAGGCCCAACCACCTCCGCCGTCGGGTAGGCAGTTAAGGGGAGAGGCGGCGGCGCTCTCAGAGCCAGTCCGGGGGGAGGCGGTGGTGGTAGTGGCGGTGGTTGTGCTGCCCGATCCGTTCATCCACCGCCGCTGCCGCTGCCACAAGGCCGGTGTAGCCAGCTCCTCCGGCCATCTTAAAAAAGCCCTACAGCTCGGTTGCCGGCCGCGTCTCTTATTACCTCCTCTCGCGGCTCCGGGCACCGGCCGCGATGGCGGGCGTCGTCTCCGCGTTGAAGCGTGTCTACCTCTCCGTCTACAACTGGGCCATCTTCTTGGGGTGGTAAGTGCACCACCTTTAGGTCCTCCGTCGCAAATCCGTCCCTTCGTGGGGGTTCTCGCCTCGCCGTTGTTGTCGTCTCGGTGAAACTCGATGCCTTGGCAGGGCGCAGGTTCTCTTTCTCGCCTTGAAGACGCTGAGGGAGTCTGGTCACAAGGAGGTATATGCTGCCGTAGAGCGCCCCCTGCAGCTCGCGCAGACCGCTGCGGTCTTGGAGGTATGCCTATGCTGATTTGCTCGCTTTTTTTGCCTTTTTCTCTTCAATTTGTTATTTATTTCTCACGATCCCCTCTTATCTTCTCTGATTCCCATATTTTATTCCTGTTGTTTTCTTTCTGTTGACAGATTCTACACAGCCTTGTAGGTGAGGAGCTGCGATCGATATCCCTAAACTTGTATACAATTCGAGGATAGTGCTACCTAATTTTTGGTTTACATACTAATAATCTGCCAAATCGGGACTGAAAGGTCTGGTGAGATCGCCTGTATCAGCGACACTGCCGCAGATTGGCTCCAGACTGTATGTTACCTGGGGAATACTGTGGAGTTTTCCTGAGGTAGGGATCCGAATGCTGGATTCCTTTTTCCAGATCCTGATCGAAGAATTTTACACTCAGACGAGTTTGCTGTTCTCTTTTTGCAGGTCCAGAACCATCTTCTTGTTACATCTCTGGTCATCAGCTGGTCTATTACTGAGGTACAAGCAAGTTTGATTTACATAGTTTCTTGTTGCAGCTGCATTCTTCACCTCTTCCTTCTGAGTTGTTTTTTTTTTTGGATCCTCTTTGATGCCATGAAGGTAATTTACACATTGAATGGTGGTTGTCTTCGACCTTGTCACCATATTTAGGATCAAAACATTGAAACCTTCGTTGGTCTTAGCAGTAGACTAACATATGCCTAATCCTTCGCTTGCCTTGGGATTCTGTAAGATTCCAAGCTGGATTTGACCACCAAGTGGTTAAAGTTGAATGAAACATGAGGAAAAACTTTTGGGTTCTGTTCTTCTCAGATGTGCATTCAAGATAAACCACTCCTTCTCAAAGCTAATGATCATAAATGCAATCGGTGCTTCTCCTGGATTGCTTAAGTTTGTCATGCAGTTATGTACAATCACATATATATAAGACTTTTAATCGGAGTTTATATCATTTTGGCTGAGGACATAGTGAGAACAAATGGAGGTTCAGACAATATGAAGAAAATGGGGGGATGCGGAACAGGGTTGGTATAGGATTGTCATGTAGTTCTAAACTTCTAACTACTGTATGAGTGTACATCATAGTTTTCAAGGCAACCAATGCGACATAGTATTACCTTGGTGCCTAGGCGAAAAAGCGAGACGTTAGGCAACTCCTTTTTTATAGTAAAATTTATAAAATAAAAAATATATGCATGACAAATAATACAAAATAGCTGACACCATGCAAATCAAGTAATAATGTGCAAGTGCATAGTTACATAGACTAATTAACTTGAATATAAGTTAATTTTAGTACTTAATTTGTATTGACTATTAGTAAATATTTATGAAATTATATAATCCTAGTTATTATTCTATCAAAATGTCTATTTATAATCAAATTAATTATTAGAACTAGTTATTTTTACTTCACGACCATTGAATTAAGTGATATTGATACTTAATTAATATTATTTATTTTTAAATTAGCCAAAATAACCTTAAATAGCCATGCTCGCCTAGGTGCTCCTCGCCTTGACCAGTGAGGGGGTGCCTTGTCTCCTAGGCTAGGCGATGCCTAAGTGATGTCTTTAAAACCATGGTGTACTTCCAAAAATATCCTACTTTTTTTTCTCTTAGTTGTTCATAACCTGTATTACTGCAACAGATTATTCGTTATTCTTTCTTTGGGATGAAGGAAGCCCTTGGATTTGCACCTTCGTGGCTCTTATGGCTCAGGTACTGCACCATGCTTCCCCCCTTATATATATTTTCTCTTCACATTTGGATGGTAGGTGACGTGGGACCGGAGTCATAAAAACCGGAATAAAGTGCAGAAAAATGAACTAAAAATTGGCTAAACTAGTGAAAATCACTAAATTGTTTAAAAATCTAAGTAAACTGGTGTCAGCTGATCCATGCACACGTGGGAGTGTCCACGTGAGCAGTGTGAGGACCGGCTCAGTTGGACCATATGGGCTGTTCCAGTATGCATCGAGTTGGAGTCAGGGCACTGTAGCCCAATAAAGTGCTTTGAAAAGCTTCTGAATGCATTACTGTAGCACCATGTTCTTGGGCAAAAGCAGAGGTGTTTGACGACTGGGCAAATGGCAGCATTCCGATCAGCTGAGCACTCTGGGAAGAGGAAGAAGAAGAAATTGGGGTGGGCGAGGAGGATAGAAGGCACATTGAATGGGGAGTGGATTTCATAGAAACGTCACAAGGAAGTTGGGAAAACAGGAAGAGACGCGATCTAGAAATACAAAGATAATGGACCAGGAAATTGGAAGTGATTGTCTCCCACAGGTACGCAACTTGTAAACAGTGCCGGGACACTCCATGCGCTGGGACACAGGCTTCCATCAGGAATCAATTGCTCGGGCTTATTGGTCCAATCGACAAGATGCTCAGAAAAATTCTAGGGATCGCCGGATCTCCTTTGTGCATCATTGACTTTGCAGAATATCGGTTGAATGGCGCCACTCGTCTGGACTTGCTGAGTGGTGCTGAGGAAGTCAACTTGTTGCTGGAACTGGAAGGTTCTGTGACCAAGTCAAGGGTTTTTGGACTGTGCAGAACTACCAATGCAGCCAGATCTGAACGCGGAACAGATCAAGGGTCGCTGTATTCTACCAAACTGGAACCGGAGATGGACTGACAGTGCTGAAACAAAGCACGGATCATTTTTTTGAAACCAATTGGAGAAGAACCAGGAGGCCAGTCAAAACTGCAAAACCTGTGAACGGGGAAGGTAGGAGGAAGGCACGGAATCTGATGATGAGGAGGGGGAGAGAATCTGTGCCGGCTGGTGGAGAATTGTGAAGGCCCTTTGGCTGATTGGGGAGGGTATCGAGGAGACAACGGGGCTGTACCCCTCTGCCGACGAACCAGGCATGGAAGCACTTCCAAAAACTCACCGTGTTTTCTCTATTTTGGGAGTATATGGCTCTTTTTATAGAGCATTGTTCAATTACATACATAAAGGCCTCTTAAAACTGACTATTTACAGACATGGACAGAACATGGGAAAAAAATCTTATGTCTATTAAAACCCACTAAAATCGGTAACCATCAGTAGGTTGGTTGGGGTATTTTTAATCATTCATGCAATTGATCGCAGGCGTTGATGGTTAAATGCTATCTCACCTTGCATTAATGTGTCTAGGTATAGCACATTTCTACTTCTGTATCCATGTGGCATCTCCAGTGAAGTCGGTCTCATATACACTGCTCTTCCATTTATGAAGGTACACCGAGACAAGTTCATTTTTCGTCACGTTTTATTATTATGCCATCTCTCTTGCTTCTAATTGATACTTCTATTGTGCGCATTGGCTTATTTGCAAATGGTGACAGACATCTGAGAAATACTGCATAAGGATGCCGAACAAATGGAATTTCTCCTTTGATTACTCCTATGCAGCTATCCTTGCACTTGGGATTTATGTACCAGGTAGACAGTCACGTTTATCTTTTATCAGCTTAAGTTGTCTATCTACAATGCTGTGGCATAGTTTACAGAATTGGCTGACTTCAGCCAGGGTCGGCTGACATTAAGTCATGGACCACTTTCTGGTTGACTTCAGCCAGGATCAATCTCTGGCTGATTTCAGCTAGGATTAGCTGACATTAGGTCATGGACTGTTCTCTTGCTGACTTCAGCCTGTATTGGCTAGAATAGGATGGGTCACAAGCAGTTAGCATCATCTAATTAACTGAGCTGGCTCACTCAGCTCAGCAGCCTGGACCAGCATATCTGAGCAAGCGACCAGCCAGGATTGGCCTATTAAAGCCAACTTGGGCTGACTCATGAACCAATAGTAGGGTTGTTCTCTTAGATCGTGCCCATCAAAACCGACACACCACTAGCAGAGATGTCTGGAGAAATTGGTGGCAGTTGGTGTTTGGGGCGGAGGGGAAGGGTCAGAAGTGCCTTTATAAAAGGGAGCTCCATGCGTTGGAGTTATACATCTGGAAGTCACTCTTCGCTGGACCCCAAACCAGCATTGCCTGGAATCCCCTCCCTTCTCTCGAACTCTTTCTCACTTGATATCTTTTCTTCATGTTCACAATTCGGTTTGGTTTTAGTAAAATCCGAACTGAAAAGTTCTGTTTGGTGAAGGCTGTTGGTTCAGCACACAAAACTTACTTTTAAGCAAAGATTAAATTAAATTAAAATAATATAATATTAAACCAAAATAAAATAACGAACTAGGAGCATCTTTAAGCTTTGTATTTTATTGGTCAGAGAGCTATTTTTTATTTATGTCACTCTACGGATTCACGATAATATTTTGTAAATCGTGATATAGAAGATAAACCAAATCAACCGGTTTACCCCTTCAGTTCAGGTCAGAGAAGGGCTAAACTAAACCAAACGGTATGCTTTCTAACGGTTTGGTTTCAAAAAAGTGAAACAGCTGGGTATCTGAACTGAACGTTCGATTAGATTTACTACTTTCACTAGTTTACACCCTGTTTGATAACACTATTAGGTACCTCTATCACTTTCAATTTTAAAATTGATATTGATAAGAACCATTAATAGGTGTTTGGTTAATTGTATCAATTTTAAAATTTGTAATGCAAACAAAGCACATTATGTAATACAAGTGTCAACTTGTATTAATTTTGATATTGATACTCCAATATGTGAAAATATTAATATCAATATTGATATAGTACCAAAAATGAAACTCTACCAAACAGGGCATTACGTCTTGTTTGGTAACACTATTAGGTACTTTTATCACTATCAATTTTAAAATTGATATTGATAGGAACCAGTAAGAGATATTTGGTTAATTGTATCAATTTTAAAATTTGTAGTGCAAACAAAACATATTATGTAATACAAGTGTCAACTTGTATTAATTTTGACATTGATACTCCAACATTTGAAAATATTAATATCAATATTGATATAGTACCAAAAAATGAAACTCTAACCAAACAGGGCAGCCTTAACCAATAGGGACCAGGTCCGGGTTCCCCTGGATTGGATGGACTGGTGTATCTGATCCCAACCTAGATTACAAGATCGGACCTGGCCAAAGTTTTTCGCTTGCTTTCATAATTAGTCATTCCAAACTGCACTCGGTCGGGGTAAGGTCAATATCAGAACCCAAGTGTATTGAGTCTGACCCCTGTTTTTATAATTTTTTTGTGGGATCTTCCTCTGATCTCCATCAGACTGAAGATAAAAGATAAATCTGACGGGGCGGTTGGCCAACATATTGTCACATCTGGTGATCATCATATAATTTTTCCAGTGGATGATTGATGGGTGACTTTTCAGGCAGCCCTCACCTATACAACTACATGCTTGGGCAAAGGAAGAAAGCTCTGTCCAAGGCAAAGGCAGCATAGGAAGAACCAGCTGAGCTCGGTGTCCGTTCATGCCGCCAGTCTCAACCGCCTCAGAATGTTCTTCGCATTCCTAGTGTGCGTATGGGGTAATTGGGTGTTAAAACCCCCATCCGTGTATGCTATGCAAGCTTCTTTTCTTTACCGAACAGACTCAATTATCTCGAGTTTTCTTAGATCATGCTGGTCAATAGTTTCAAGGATCATCAGACGAAAGGGGAGAAAAAAATAACGAAAGGGGATTTATGCTTCATTTGATTGAGCTTCACACTGCGACCGGTTTGTCCGCACAAGGGAAGAACGTGAGCAGATAAGATTTTAGAAGATAAAAAGTGAATTATCATTGTTCGCTATGCTCAAAGGACAAAAGGTAATTTATCCTTTTAAATAGTTTGTCAAGGTGTCTAAATCGGGTAACTTAACAAGATTTATAATACTCAAGGCCATGTTAAGTTAGGAGTATTAAAAGTGATGCTACGTCAATTTTGATATTGACATTTCCAGAATATCAATGACAAAAGTGACGTAGGTGGATGCTAGTATTGTACTTTATGTCTTGTTTGTACTGCAAATTTCAAAATTTACGTTAATGGCTATACACTTTGTAATGATTTATATTGATATCAATTTCATTATCAATGGGGACGTCAGGTGTTTGATATCGTTATCAACCAAATTCGTGTATAAATATATCTGAATTCCTTTTCCAATTTGGTTGCCGCTAAATGGGCTGACCGGGTCCCAATTGGGCTGGTCGGCCCATAATCATCCGGGTTGGCCTTGGATTGAGACCTGATTCCTAACTCAATATTCTATGATATCAATTTTGAAATTTGTAGTATAAATAAAGAATGTTATATAATATAAATGTAAATTTATATCAATCTTGATATTGATATTTAAATTTTTATGAATATCGATATCAATATTAATATTAATATGGCGTCATTTTTGATATTTTAACCATTGGTTAGTTCACATTTTATTTTAACATAGTTTTTATAAAGTGTATAAAAATTTATTGTGTAACCGAACACTTTATTATAAATACTGTGATGCTTGACATACACGCATTGATTTGGTTAAGACTAACGTAAAGCTATTTTTTTGGTGCAAAAGAACTTATGCCCTATTTGATTAGCGTATAAAAAATGACGTTAATTGATTTTTATTTTGAGATTTCTAGGAAATAGAGTAGCCATATTAAAATTGATATAGGTAAGTACTTTGTATTACGTGGCATGCAATGTTTGTACCAAAAGTTTTAAAATATATATTGTTAGTCACACAACTGCAGGGAGATGGCCTATAATAATATTAATTTTTAAATGGATAGCGATAGAGATGTGTAATATTGTTATCAAATTAATGTGTCATTACATATAGTCTGGCAACCTTTATTGGACAGTTGGGTCTTTAATGTTCGTGATTGTTTAAGATAAAGAAGTGGGCATAGAATCAGGCACACGCTTAATATTGGAAAAATATTGCCAATATTTTGTGCATCTAAAAAAATATCATCATAAAGTATTATGATTAGTTTAAACAACAAATTAAACCAAAGAATATATCCCTTAATTAGGTTAAGCAACTCACTTTACACCACATCATGTTTGCGCACCGATTAGGACTCGTGTTAGGGATACATGGATCGTTCGACTTTGATCCGATTTAATATCATTTTCCAAAACGGAATCGAATCATTCCACACTTCTAAACCAAGTACGAACCACAAAAGTAAAATTCAATTTGATTTAGTTATATTAGGATGTTCGGACATAATGGGGTGTTTGGTTGCATGATAATTTTTTGTACGCTTTCACGATAAAAAATTATATTAAAATGAAAAGTGAACCAACTCATGACAAAAAATTATCATGTTTGAAGGGGTGTGATAACAAAAAAAAAAGTAACTACCCTTCTTGACCAAACAAAGTGGGGGACCACAAGAAAAAAGAAAGAGATGAGACCCTCTTTTTTTGTTTAAGAAGAAAATCACTTTCAAAACATAAAATTGCCAAGATTGCCAGACAACTTTTTTAACGAGTTTTCTTACAACTTTTAACATTTAAAATAAAAACTTTCATTGTCATGCAACCAAACACCCCATAAATGTTTTCCTCAAACACTTTTTAGTTTGGAAATTGTTCTACAGTACACACCGTGATATAAAAACTAGAATTTTAATAATATCCAATAAAACGTCAGGCAAAAATAACATACTGAAAAGTGTTTGTTGACACCAATATATTCACTTGGAGATGAAAAGATGGGTGGGGCCACTTTCCCACCTTTTTCTATTGTGTCTTTCTTGAAAACAAATATGGTTTAATATTGGTTTTATTTTGAGCGAGATCAATGAAAAGAAAGTACTTTTTTGAGGTTAACAAAAATATTACCAAACGGTATATCGAGACATATCTCTCTTTTATTTTTTTCCATTTTAAAGTAGAAAAGATCTAAAAAAACTGAATCCAAACATTCTGTAAGTAACTAACATAAATATTAGTTTCATGGTAAAGCTATATAAATAACATTTTAATTGATAATATAGTGATATTTTATCATATTTAAATCAGTTCAATCACCTTAGCTCAGTTTGAAAAAATTTCAAATTAGCTGAGCTGGACTAATGGTTCAAATCAAACTATTTTATTTGTAATTAATATTTTAAAAAATTGGAATCTTCAGTTGCGTGGCATATTTTTAAGTTATGACTGTTTTCAGTGATTCTAGTGGCCCATTCAGTGCTCTCGCCAAAGCTATTCGTATTGTATTGTTAGGGATGAATATAAGTCTCTCCTTGTGATTATCTTTATCTCCATTATGTTTACTTTGAGTTAAAATATATTTAAAGAATAATAATATATGATTATTTAATTTTAAAATTAATATATATAAGTTATTTTGACTGTCAATATAAATTTAAAATTTATATCATAAATAATACATCAATAGTAACGCAAAACGTTCCATGTACTCTATTGAATGACTATCTCTCTAAATAAAATATAGGGATAAAATATCCCATGTACAAGATGGGATGACTTATCCTTCACTCTATCCTCGAGATAAATCAGCTTGAGTTAATCCAAGTTAAGACTCATTTTATTTTAAAAAAAAATGAAGATTGAGAATAAATCAGATTTATCTATAATTATTCTCGTACCAACCATAGCCTAAAAGATTAGTGAAGTATAAATATAGTAACATCCTTTTTCTTAGAAGAAAGTAAAAGCACTATTATTTACGGCTGAGACGCCCCCAAGGAAAAAGAGCTTGTAGACTGGGCCTTAATTATTCATGAGGTGTTTGATAAATTGAGTTTTTCTAACACAACTTGTTAGAAAGGGTGTTGGGTAGTTATTAAAAAAGTATAATTTCATAGAAGATTTCTTCTTGGACAAAAAGGAAGATTATAATCACCTTTCTTTTTTCTTAAGGTCCCCCATTTTGTATAGTTATACATGGTTCTCCGCACTCTTTTTTGTTATCATATCTTACCAAACAGGATAATTTATATTTTTAGTGACCTAAGATTTTATTTTTAACATAAAACCTTATCACCATAGCGTATACAAAATTATTGTAAAACCAAACACCTTTACCTTGGTTTACATGGACATGTGCATACATTTGGGATATAGATTATTTTTATGTGGCATATGATCACCCCTAGGATTGAATAATCTTTTTTTTTGGTCATGCCTAGGATTGAATAATCGAAATGGACACTTGCGGAGTCCATTTCCGAGAACTTGTGAATGTGTTGAATCGAGAACTTGTTTTTCCGAGAGGAGCCCCTTCTCCCTCGTCGGAGCACCCTCCGGCGGAACCCTCTCCGGAGCCCCCTCGCCGGCGCCCCTTCCGGCGGAACCCTCGCCGGAGCCCCCTCCAGCGGAACCCCTTCTCTCTCGTCGGAGCACCTTCCAGCGGAACCCCTCGCCGGAGCCCCTTCTTCGGCGGAACCCTCGCCGGAGCCCCCTCCAGCGGAACCCCTTCTCCCTCGTCGGAGCACCCTCCGGCGGAACCCTCTCCGGAGCCCCCTCACCGGCGCCCCTTCCGGCGGAACCCTCGCCGGAGCCCCTATCCCTCGCCGGAGCCCTTCTTTGGCGGATCATTCGCCGGATCCCCCTCCTCTGGACCGATTTCGAGCGGGCGGTGAGTGCTAGGCGCTGTTAGACCTCGTCGGGCGGTCGGGCGGCCTCTTCTTCGGCAGAACCTTCATCGGTTCCCCCTCCGGCGGCTTCTCGTACAGCGGTGTTCTCGTCCGCTCCAAGGCGACTCTGGGTGATTTTCTCGGTCTTTTATTTCGACTATTTTGAGGTTCTTTTTGGTTTGGGAGGGAGGATAATCCTCCCTCCCAAACAAAAATGTCTAGGCCTAGTAGTGTTGTTCCGAATGTAGTGCTTTGCCTAAATTTTCATTTAGGCATTTTGTCTCCTCTTCATGCACTACGGTTATGGAGTTCAGGTTTAGTTTGCCTTAGTTTGTTTATCTTTTGTTTCTTCTTGTTTATAGTCGGTGTGTTGCTGTTGGGGTCTATCTTGCTGTCTTTCTATGACTTTTTCATAGTCATGTTTTCTCTTCAGAGACCGTTAATGGGCAAAATCCACACCTCTCTGGTGTGAGTTTCCGGTCTCGAAGCAGCTATCAAACTCCTTGAAAGGAGTCCTTAACTTTGCTGGCCGATCTTTGGCCATTATGTGGCTATGTGTTAAGTTGTTGGACAAGATGGTCTTCAACGGAACTCTGTTTATCGTCTTGTTAATCATGCCTTTGCTTTCATGTAATGGTGTCTCGGTTTGTCTGTACTCCTTTGCTATAGTATAAATGTGTTTGTGTTGTTGTTCAAAAAAAAAGAAATGAACACTTGCGATGGAATCGGAAAATAAATTCCTTGAAATTATGAAAATAATAACAAATTGACAATGAATATTTTTAAGAGATTACAATGGGCCTAAAATGTTCAACTAGTAACACTAGATATTTAATTTTTTAGATAAATATCTAATCGAATATTTAACTGAGCATAAATATATCAAGCTCGACTAGTTCAATAAATAAAAACTTAATTTTTATTCAAATTTATTGGTTTAACACGGTAAACGAATCTAGTCGAGTTTTTAATGAGTCTGAGTTTCAAGTTACACATAAAAAGTGTATCGGTTTGTTTGCACCTATATTGTTTAGTAACAATCCAAGGGCCAAAGCTACGTATGCTAAGCTAGGGAGGAGGAAGTACTCAAAAAGTGGTGATTTCTCCTTGAGGGATATAATTCTCGTGCAATTCAAAATAAAAAACTATTATTTCATGATAGAATATTGTATATTAACTTAAAACAATAACAATACTACAAAATATAATAAGTGCATTATTTTACAGCAGCTAGCAATAAAAAAAAACAAATCCTCCCTTCTTCATGGAAGAACTTTATCTTGCTACTGATAGTGGGAAGCAGGCTTGCGTTTGGGTGAGATTTCTGTTAGAAAGATTTATTTATTTATTTTCAAAACCACTTGCATAGTATTTTTGGGTCTTTCGACCAGCTTGAAATTTAATACGTGTAATTTCAATATCTCGTCAAGGACGTTGTCATTTGGAGTCTCAAAATGGGAACAAGTAAAATTACTTTTTAGTCCTCGTTATTTTCGACGCCGAGAGAGAGAGAGATATGATAAAGATATCATGCACATTTTCTCTCTCTCTCTCGTACGCGAGCTGATAGAACGTTAAACATGCCCTACATTTTGGACACCTTGTAAAATTTAAAAGATTAAAATTTTATTTACATAAATCTATCCTAGAAGTGTAAACGAGATTAGATATTACAAAATTTTGATTCGATTATAATAAAAATAACAAGTCTCAAGTTTGTTTTTGCATCCTGCCAACTATTCAAATCATCACCGGATATTCCGATAGTCTATCGGAATCAAACTCCGTCTCTCCGTTGATCTAATTTCGATAAACAGTAGATATGCATAAATAAAGCTAATTAAAATAGATTATAAGATACGATCCATAAAATTACAAAACTGAAATTTCGAAGAGATCATATCAAATATTAATAATTATACTCGAAGTATTAATTTAATTTTAAAATAAAACTTAATATATAATACATATTTTGAAATATATCGAATTCGGAACGTCGAGCAAGAATGAAATTAAACAAGGGTGCATTGGGAAACTCTCTGGAAATATTTTCTTTTCACTTCTCCTCCTCCGGACAAAAGTCATTTTTATTTTAAGTATATTATTGTAATTCATTTCTGCTTCTCACGGGAGGCAGAAAGAAAGAGAAATTTCGGGTGCGTTTGGGAACTCCGTAGAAGTGCTTTTTTTTCACTTCTCCTCTGAAAAGAAGTTCTTTTTATTTTTATGGTACCGTTTGGTTACATTTTTATTTTCACTTTTCCTCCTCCTCGGAGGCAGAAGCTCGGAGGAGAAATTTTCTCCTTCCGACGAGGGAAAAGCGCTCCCGTGCCCGCAAGTCCCCATCCTGCATCCGCACAGGCGACCCCCTCCCCTCCGGCACCCCCTCCCCAGTGAACCCCTCCCCGCTCTGCGACCCCCTCCCCTCCGGCACCCCCTCCCCAGCGAACCCCTCCCCTCTGCGACTCCCCTCCTCCGACACCCCCTCCCCGGCGAAGCCCTCCCCTCCCGCGACCCCCCGCCCGGCACTCCCTCCCCGGCGAAGCTCTCCCCTCCGCGAGCCCCCCTTCCGCGTCGGTGAAGCCCTCCGCGAGCAGCCCTCCGCCCCTCCGCCCCTCCGCCCCTCCGCGAGCAGCCCTCCGCGAGCCCCCCTTCCGCGTCGGCCCTCCCCTCCGCGAGCAGCCCTCTCGCGAGCCCCCCTCCGCGTCGGCCCTCCCCTCCGCGTCGGCCCTCCCCTCCGCGAGCCCCCCTTCCGCGTCGGTGAAGCCCTCCGCGAGCAGCCCTCCGCCCCCCTCCGCCCCTCCGCGAGCAGCCCTCCGCGAGCCCCCCCCTCCGCGTCGGCCCTCCCTCCGCGTCGGCCCTCCCCTCCGCGAGCCCCCCTTCCGCGTCGGCGAAGCCCTCCGCCCCTCCGCGAGCAGCCCTCCGCGAGCCCCCCCTTCCGCGTCGGCCCTCCCCTCTGCGTCGGCCCTCCCCTCCGCGAGCAGCCCTCCGCGAGCAACCTTCCACGAGCCCCCCCTTCCGCGTCGGCGAATCCCTCCGCGAGCAGCCCTCCGCCCCTCCGCCCGGTTGAAAAATGATGCAAATCTCAGGTTTTATTTTTAGTTTATTTCTGCACAACCGTCTGTGTTTTTTTTTCAGTTAGAAGTTATTTTTTCTGCTGCACGTTTTTTACTTGTCTGTCAGTTGTGGTCCAGTAAATATATTGTGGAGATCGTGGGTGTCATGGTGTCAGTTTGTATTGTGTAGTTATAAAACCTTTTGGTTAATAGAGAAACATGAGTACCGTGGTTTTACGCTGGAAGTTCTGTGTGCTCTGTTCTTGGTGTTTGGGTTCTGTCTTCTGCTGTAGCAGGTACGTAGAAATCTGGTTCTTCAAGATATCAACACTGGTATCAGAGCAAAGGTCGATTCCAGTTGGGAGGCATCTCCAAAGAAGCTAGAGCACGCTGTAGCAGTGCATCCTCGGCAAAAGTTGCATGTTTGGAAGAGGATTTCTGGTGTGCACGAAAGGTGTTTGACAGAAGTCCTGTGAGTGTTCAAGTTTATGATAAAACGGTATGAATACTCTTAATCTTTCACAGTCTTTAGTGCCTATCTTTAATGGAGAAAATTATGAGTTTTGGAGTATAAAGATGAGAACCTTTGTCATATCTCAAGATCTTTGGGATCTAGTTTGCAATGGCTATGCGGATGAACAAAATGATGTAAAGGATGTTTTGAAGAAGGATGCCAAAGCATTGTTGGTTTTGCAACAAGCTGTAAGTGAAGCCATCTTTCCCCGTATAGCAAATGCAACAAAATCAAGTGAAGCTTGGACAGTGTTGAAGCAGGAATTTTATGGCGACAACAAGGTAACAACCGTGAAACTTCAAATTCTTCGGAAAGATTTTGAAACACTTCTTATGAAAAGTTCAGAATCTATTCAAGAGTTCTTCAACAGAATATTTGTCATTATAAATCGATGAGAGTGTTTGGGGAAGAAATTTCTGATCAAAAAGTTGTAGAGAAAGTGTTGAGAAGTCTTCCACCAAAATATGACCATGTAGTAGCTGCTATTGAAGAGTCTAAAAATTTATCTACTTATTCGTTGAATGAGTTGATGGGTTCTCTTCTAGCTCATGAACAGAGGATAAATAGATCTCTTGAGAAAAATGTAGAAGCGCACCAGGTCCAAAATGGATATCTCGAAAAATCAAAAGTTGGTGAAGACAATGTCGGTCAAAGAAATGCAGGAAGAGGTAGCTTTCGTGGACGTTATCGAGGCCGAGGAAGAGGAAGAGGAAGAAATCATTTTGAAAGAAATCAGGAAAAAATTGAAGTTGGGGATAAATCCAAGGCAAGCTACAAAATAAAACAATGTCATTTTTGTAAGAAATATGGTCATATTGAAAGGTTCTGTTGGGAAAAGTCAAAACAGCAGTCAAATATAGTTGAAGAAAAGAAACAAGACAATAATTTGTTTCTTAGTTGTCTTAACTCAGAAGTTTCTGCAAATGATGTTTGGTTTCTTGATAGCGGATGTAGTAATCATATGTCTGGGAAGAGAAATCTGTTTTGTGATCTTGACGAATCAATCAAATCAAAGGTCAAACTTGGGGACAACAAGGAGGTTCAAATTGAAGGAAAAGGAACCATTTTTGTAGAAACAAAATCTGGTACAAGGCTAATTCATGATGTCTATTATATTCCAGGTTTAGCTCACAACTTGTTGAGTGTTGGGCAGCTGATGCAAAGAGGTTTTTCAGTTGTGTTTCATGGTGATGCATGTGAAGTAAGAAATCCAAAATCTGAACTATCATCAATCAGGATTCATATGGCTGAAAATCGCATGTTTCCAATTGCTCTTTCATGTATAGATAATTCAGCATTTGTATCAAATATTCAGAGTGATTCTAAACTTTGGCATTTAAGGTATGGACACTTACATTTTAATGGGCTGAAGTTACTCAATCAACAAAATATGGTTATTGGCTTACCTTCTATTACTTGCAATGATGATATATGTGAAGGATGTGTATATGGAAAGCAACATAGACTTTCTTTTCCTATTGGGAAGTCTCGGAGAGCTGAAAGACCTCTTGAATTAATTCATGCTGATATATGTGGCCCGATGAACACACCATCATTGAACAAAAACAAGTATTTTTTATTGTTCATTGATGATTATACCCGGATGACTTGGGTGTATTTTTTGGCGCATAAATCTGAATCATTTGAGTTGTTTCAGCATTTTAAAGCCTTGGTTGAAAAAGAAAGTGAGCACAAAATTAAAGTATTTCGCACTGACAGAGGAGGTGAATTTACTTCTAATGAGTTCAATGTGTTTTGCAAAGAAACGGCATTCACAGGAGCTCACTATAAGAAATACTCGGAAAGCGAGAATGGTATTGCGAGAGAGAAAGAATAGGACAATTGTAGAAATGGCACGGAGTATGCTTCAAGGTAAAGAGCTTCCAAATGATTTTTGAAATTTGAAGTACAATGGCAACTTATTCATCTTTTGAATATTTCACCTACAAAATCGGTGAGGAATATGACACCTTATGAGGCATGGCATCAAAAGAAGCCTAAGGTGAGTGAGTTACGAGTTTTTGGTTGCATAGCTTATTCACTTATTGATTCGAAAACGTATAAATTAGATTCAAAAAGTGAAAACTGCATCTTTATTGGATATAGTGCAAATAGTAAAGGTTTCAGATTGTATAACCCAACTTCAAAGGTGTTAATTGTTCGCCGAGATGTGATTTTTGATAAAAACAGCAAGTGGGATTGGACCTCCTTGAATGATCAACAAGTCTCTTCCAAATTTAAAGATCTCTCTTTAATTGAGTCACCTAATATAGCCTCTGCAGAGCATAGGACAAAAGAAGGTTTTTGCAGTCCTAACATGGAACAAAACAGAAGTTTTATGGAAGAAGGTTCACCGATATAGGCTCGTGAACATAGTAGGACTAGAGAAGATTTTTGTAGTCCTAACATAGGACAAGATAGAAGTTTTATGGAAGAAGGTTCTAGTTCTACTATTTCACAAAGAAAGGTCAAGTCTCCTAAAGAAATTTATGAGAAATGCAGTTTTGCTCTTATGGTTACAGAACCAACTTCATTTGAAGAAGCAAATGAAAAAGAAGAATGGAGAAAGTTTATGGAAATTGAAATTGAAGCAATTGAGAAGAATGATACTTGGCAACTTGTTGACTTGCCTAGTGGAAAGAAAGCAATAGGTGTTAAATGGATCTTCAAAGTAAAATATGATGCAGATGGTAGTGTGAAGAAGTATAAATCTAGACTTGTTGCCAAGGGATATGCTCAAAGGTATGGAGTTGATTTTCAAGAAACTTTTTCTCCCGTTGCTAGATTTGAGACTGTGAGAATGGTTCTTGCACTGGCAGCCCAAAACAGATGGGATGTGCATCAATTTGATGTAAAATCAGCGTTCTTAAATGGATACTTGGAAGAAGAAGTCTTTATTGAGCAACCACGGGGTTTTGTCATTTTGGACAAGGAAGACAAAGTTTATAAATTGAAAAAGGCTTTATATGGACTCAAACAAGCACCAAGGGCATGGTATGGTAGACTTGACTCATATCTACAACAAAATTTGTTTGTTCGAAGTGAAAATGAGCCAACATTGTATGTAAAGTTGAATGGTAATGACATGCTCATAGTTTGTATTTATGTAGATGATATTATCTACTGCTTGGGTCTTCTAAAATTCTTCTCAATCAATTTAAGAAAATCATGATGAATGAATTTGATATGACAGATTTAGGAATGTTACATTATTTTCTTGGACTTCAAGTTCATCAAAGTGCTGAAGGTATTTTTGTTTCTCAAACAAAGTATGCATCAGATCTTCTCAAAAGATTCAACATGTTGAATTGTAAGTCTTTTGCCACACCAATGAATGCAAATGAGAAAATGAGTGTTGCTGATGGAACTGCATATGTAGATGCACATACATTCAGAAGTTTGGTTGGAGGACTACTATATTTGACACATTCTAGACCTGATATCATGTTTGCAGTTAGTCTCATATCAAGATTCATGCAACAACCTACGGCTCATCATCTTGGGACAAAAAGAATACTCCGTTATGTCCGTGGAACAATCCATTATGGATTATGGTATAAATCAACTTCGATTTTAAGCCGATCGGTTTTGTTGATAGTGATTGGGCAGGTTCCCTAGATGACAGGCGAAGCACCAGTGGATTTGTTTTTAATCTTGGGTCAGGAGCTGTATCTTGGACCTCCAAGAAGCAAGAAACAGTAGCACTCTCATCCTCCGAAGCTGAATATATGGCAACTTCAGCAGCAACGTGTCAAGCCATGTGGATGAGAAGAATCTTAGAAGATATGCATCACAACCAAAGTGGGGGAACAGAGATCTATTGTGATAACACTGCTGCAGTCTCAATGGCAAAAAATCCAGTATTTCACAATAGGACCAAGCATATTCAGATTAAATATCATTTTATTCGTCAAGCTGTTGCTGATGAACATGTTATATTAAGACGTTGTTCCACACATGAACAAATTGCAGATGGGTTTACGAAGGCACTGCCTCATTTGAAGTTCTTTAAGTTTAGAGATGCTTTATATGTTGGGGATTTTGCATCAAGGGAGGCTGTTGAAAAATGATGCAAATCTCAGGTTTTATTTTTAGTTTATTTCTGCACAACCGTCTGTGTTTTTTTTTTCAGTTAGAAGTTATTTTTTCTGCTGCACGTTTTTTACTTGTCTGTCAGTTGTGGTCCAGTAAATATATTGTGGAGATCGTGGGTGTCATGGTGTCAGTTTGTATTGTGTAGTTATAAAACCTTTTGGTTAATAGAGAAACTTGAGTACCGTGGTTTTACGCTGGAAGTTCTGTGTGCTTTGTTCTTGGTGTTTGGGTTCTGTCTTATGCTGTAGCAGGTACGTAGAAATCTGGTTCTTCAAGATATCAACACGCCCCTCCGCGAGCAACACTCTGCCCCTCCTCGAGCAGCCCTCCGCGAGCAACACTCCCCTTCCGCGTCGGCCCTCCCCTCCGCGAGCAGCCCTCCGCCCCTCTGCGAGCAGCCCTCTGCCCCTCCGCCCCTCCGCCCCTCCGCGAGCAGCCCTCTGCGAGCAGCCCTCCGCCCCTCCGCGAGCAGCCCTCCGCGAGCAGCACTCCGCGAGCAGCCCTCCGCCCTTCCGCCCCTCCGCGAGCAGCCCTCCCCCTCTGCGTCGGCCCTCCCCTCCGCGAGCAGCCCTCCGCGAGCCCTCCTCTCCGCCCCTCCGCGAGCCCTCCCCTCCGCGAGCACTCCTCTTCCGTGGCAAACTCCCCGCCTCCTTCATTTGTAAAAAAAAAAAAATCCAAACAGATTCTACTTTTGTAAATAAGAAGTTCTTCAGACTGAAGTACCTTTCGAAAGAAGGTCCTTCCAAGAAAAGTCCTCCCAACAATTTGCCAAACGGATCGATTTCAGGAAATCTCCTCCTGTTATCTATCTGTCGCATGACCCTGACTGACTGACCACCCTTGCGAGCGGATCTACTTTACGTCCGTGCACCGACGCTTCGTTTTTCGTAGCACCGGGTGTCCTCACGCTATTGAGGACTGCGGGAACTCCCTCCACCCGAAAACTGAGATGATTCTCGTGGCCTCACGAGTACTGTCGTCGACCCCGCACCCTACTGCCGTTTGCGAAGCCCTCCTTCCCGCCGGAGGAATGCCTCCCTCCGCTGCCGTCCGCAGAGCCCCCTTGCTGCCATCTGCCTCTGTTCGTGACCACCCCCTGCCGTCCGTCGTCCGCCTCCCTCTGCGACCACCCCCACCCCGCCGTTTGCCTCCCTTTGTGATGGCTCCACGCCCCCGCAACGACGAATATTGCTTCGTCCGCGACCCCGTCGCCCTCTACGACTGCCCCCACCCGGCGTCTGCCTCCCTTTGCAACGGCCCCCACCCCGCCGCCAATGACACCTCTGCACCCAATCGCCGTCCGCCTCCCTCTGCGATCGCCCCCACCCACCCCGCCGTCTACCTCCCTTTGCTGCGACGGCCTCCCTTTGCACCCTATCGTCGTCGGTGTGCTGCGGCGGCGGGCCTTTCAATGCCGGTGGTTGCCGGACGCCTGCAAGTCACGGAGTTATTATATTAAATGACCCCCCATGCAGGAGGGCCCAGGTTCGAATCTGGGTGGCGCTTCACCGTCTTAAAAACAAAAAACAAAAAAAAAAGATGTTTGGCGACTTCAGATCGACCCCCAGAATTCACCCCCCGGGAGGTAATCCGACTTCAGCCGAAATTTGAAGCCCGCCCCTGCTCTCCGGAAACAAACAGGGGTAATGCCAATCGAGCTACGCTCCAGAATACTCTCTAACAAACAAGGTATAATAATGTCATGGAAATAATTTTAGAGTTTGGCGATCTAAATATTAATTCTTATCCAATTTGGAAGGATGCTACGGGCCATCGTAGAATCAATATGTTTTGAGAAATCAAAAACCGGATAGGTCTGTACTTAGTTTGTATTATTATTTTCTCAAGAAAGAAATTTGTAGATGTTATTCTAGCAAATTCTCTCCATCGTAGTTTTTTTTTTTAAATTATGAAATAATTAAAAATATTATGTCAAGTATAACGAGTATAATTAAACAATAAAAAATATATTTAAAATATGATAAATGCTAAATATTTTATATAACTAAAAATAAAAATATATATGTTTTTTAAAAATAAATCGAATAGAATAGATTTTTTTCAGGAGAATATGACAGGAGAAATTTTACTAAACGTATATCTTTTTAGTAATTTAACCCGACGACAATGAACGATGATTTCAAATACTAAAAGGTGGAGAGAAGAAGATAATTTATAGAACAATTATACACACGGAAATTAATTCTCCTAAACCTAAATCGGTTGTCTAGCTAAGAAAGTTAAATATTATTATTCATTGTGTTAATTATATGGGCATTGATCAATATATACGATCGGCATGCGATTGATAAATGTATTGGGTGACAAATTAATCTGTACAAATAGCATATATATACATGCATCTCAATCCAAATATCATGGTTCATAACATAAAAATGTAAAAAAAAATGGAATGATAAACTTCTATCTAAAAAATGATAAAAACATAAAAATAAAAAGTTTACAAATTTCTTTCATCTAACATGAACATCATCATAATGTCTCTGTGATCTCTTTATTTTCAAAAAATTGTTAAAAAACATAAAATTCACTTTCTTTTTTTCATGCACAAATCTGATCCTTCGTGACATTTTTGTCCTTTGATTTCTTTAATCCTACGTTACATCCAAAAGTAAGTTAATATGAAAGATATTTTTTAAAATCAACAAATTAAGATACGAATATTAATTACCGGTAACAATTGCATATAAGAATTTCCTTCTTGAGAGGATGTCAAGTCCAAATTGAACATACTCAAAAAATATGTTTAAGGATGGATATGAGTATGATTTGTGCATATTTTGAAATGATGGTAATCAACAACCATCACAGGATCTATCCAAAGCATATTTGTAATCAGCTCATCTACATTTAATTGTGTAACATAAAAAATGAGAGGTTTTCGGCTTGCATATTTTGAAAATATCTCAGTAGATAACAATTTCTCCTTGTTTCAATGCATTTTTAGTTTTATGTGTAAATAATTTTTCAAATCTTCAAAAATAAAATCAACATTCTCTTGACCACCAATTTGTCTATTCATTAAGTCTATAGTCATGTTTGGAGTCATCCTAGAGCTAATAGTCATATCAATCTTTATTTTTTGTGAAGTACTAATATGTCTATTTGATATCAAAAAATATACTTATTTTAGACTGACCACATTGTGTTTATGATTTAGCTTGAACTTAAATATGTCATATTTTTTTTTAATATCCACCGATCTAAGAGATAAAAGTGCTTTACAACCATAACTAGTTTTGGTCCCCGGCTATGTGTGACTTCATCTCCTTTATCACTGATATAAAATTCTTATCTTGAACAACGATATAGCTTACATAAGTGATCACTTCGTTATATTTTTTTGCTGTACATTTTCTAGAGCCAAATTCTTTTTTCTCACTATGTCTAAGATAAATTTTTTTGAGATCGTCCATCGTCTCAAATTCCATTCCAACTCCGGGTATTAACTCAACTTCTTTTTGTCCAATATCACTTATATCAAAATCAAATATTTTTTCTTACAATTTTAGATGTAAATTTGTCCTCATTTGTGATTTTTATGATAGAAAAAGTCTATAAAATACAGCAAAAATTCACAGTTTGCCATATCAATTTCTAAATGAATAAATAAATATAACAATTATTAAATGTAATGGTAGAAACTACGTACCTTAAGGTGATTTCATCGACAACACTTCTCCGGCTAGGAAACAACCAGAGGATGAAGACTCAGGTGATTTGTAAGGTCACGCCGACTGCTTCAAGCATCTCTCCGCAGCCATTCAGCGTCAACGTCAAGGACCTAACTGTTCACGCCGGCTGAGGGTGACGAGGGAAGGAGGGAGAATGAATCTTGTGTACTTTTTTTTTTTTGGACACCGATGGCCCAGTCGTCTGAGACTCGTCGCGTACGCAGGTGAGGAGAGATCGAGTCCTCTCGATCTCCACAAGTCGCTCCTCCTTGGGGGCGCTTGGCTTGCAGCCGCCGGGAAGCAAATCCGGCCCTGCTCTTCCCTTTTGCAGGGTGTTGCCAACCAAGTCATGCTCGGCCAACATGAATTTTGTGTGCTAGAGTTTGAGTTCTCTTCAACGACAGTAGAGAGAATTTTCTCTGTCTCTTTCACAAAAGTTATATCTAAAGATCAAATTAAATGTATCCCATCGATCACATTAAGAATGATATATAATCGAAGGTATTTTTTTCTTTTTTTATTTATGGCGCTGTCTACGCAGAGGATCCGGTCCCCGCCCCCCGCCCCCCGGCTGCTGTTCACCCACGCTGCCTACCGGAGTAAACACCGATACTGTAGTCCTGGACGACGCCGGCGTCATTGCACTCAGAAGAGGCCCCCACTCCCACCCGCCTCCGTCATCTCTTCCGCCGCCGGCCGCCGCCTCCGCTGGATATGGCTGTTTATATATATAAATATAGCGTAGCGAGGCCGGCGACGGTGCGCTCTCAGCCAAGACACAGCTGTTGGGTCGTCTACCTGAAAATCGACAAGAACGCAACTATACGAACAGATTAAAATTAAATAAACGAAGGCTAAACATACCCCTGTCGGCCGAAATACGTAATCGCTGTAATCCAAGAGCTTCTATTGCCAACCGACGTGCGGTTCTCGCGCAACGTCCTCCTGTAGATACGACGACCCTGGTAGGCGAAACCCTTCTCTCCCGTCTCCGGCACGTCCTTCAGAAGAGCTTTGCGAACCGATCTTGTTTTGAGTGCTTCTAGCAAAGAAAAAGAAGAAGAAATCCTCGGAGCGCTGGAACCAGGAGCCGAGAGAGAGCGAGAGCGAGAGCCTGAACGCGAGAGGGAACGTCTGCGAACTTGCTTCCGCGTGAGAGAGAGAGAGAGAGCAGCCTGGGCCGGCGGCGGCGAGAACCAACACCACCTAGGGTACGTATGCCAGAGAGAGAGAGAGCACACCTACGATGCTCTCCAACGGCCAGGGGAATACATGGAAACGGACGCGCGAATCCCGCGCGCGTCCGTTTCTATTTTATTTTTTTCTTTCTTTTAAGAAAATATCATAACAATCCCCCACATATTTTCTTAAAACTCGCAGAAATATATCAAATCAAAATAAAATAATATCAACAAACAAATACTAGTGAGCACTCTTATACTATGTAATAGGTGAAGGTACCTTTCGGTTTGAACCCCACTTAGTGATATTTGGGATTGCTTGTAGAACACTCGATGGATGTTTCACCTTGAATCGGGTTCCATGATTCAAGTTCTCCCAAATCCACACATAGTATAGCAAGATCAAAATTCATGCGGGTTGCGCTATTAATGGCCTGCGCAGTATCTCATGTGTGTTTTGTGAAAACAGCCCACATCTCATAGTCGCGGCCTCACGACTCCACACATGCTCGGTGAATCCTCCAAGGGTGAGAGCAAGGAACCACCTCGCCACTTGGGTCTTGAATTCATTAAGAGTTTAAAACTCATCCTACCACTTGCTTCTCACGAGCACTATCGCCATAGGGATGGGAGCATTATATATAAGTGCTCCACACATAGTTACCCATCGCCTTGTTTCTACCCATTGAACCTCTCGCGAGGTTGGGTTGCCACCGTGGTAACTTTTTTATTTACGGGCTCAATCCCATCCCCTCGACGCTTCTAGAACCACCGTTCTAGGCAAGCCTTTTGTGAAAATATCCGCAAGATTCCTTTCGATTTCACAAAATTTAAGGCTATCAACTGCTTCATTTTATCTCTTATGGACTTGTGCCTCACTTTCGATGTCTATTCATCTTTGACATCAACATTGGCCTCGCATACATTTATCAATAGCCGACTCGCAATCACACAAAATAGATATAGGAGGCAAAGGATGTGTAAACAATGGAATATCAATAAAGAAATCCCTTAGCCATTCTATTTCTGCATGTGGTGTCAAGTGCAATCATTTCGCATTCCATTGTACTTCTAGATAATACAGCTTTGTTTAGTAGATTTCCATGAAATAGCACCTCCTCCTAAAAGAAAAACAAATCCATGTAGATTTTACATTCATCGAATCGCTAATCCAATTAGCATCACTAAAACCTTCTAATACAAGGATATCCAAGATAATGCAAAGCATATGATATAGTACCTTTTAAATATCTAAGTACTCTTTCTAATGCTTTCCAATGACTTTCATCCGGATTTATAGTATATCTACTAAGGCTATTTACAGCATATGCAATGTCTGGCCTTGTATAATTTGTGAGAAAACCAAGTGAGCCTATGATTTGAGCATATTCAGATTGCAATGTAGGGTTACCTAAATTTTTCTTTAGGTGGACACTTGTATCATAAGGAGTGGATAAAGGCTCACAATCTATATAATAGAATTTTCTAAGGATTTTCTCTATGTAATGAGATTGTGACAAAGCTATTCCATTTGAATTTCTTATAATTCTTGTATTCAAAATCAAGTTAGCTTCACCAAGATCTTTCATGTCAAAATTTTGAGATAAGAAATCCTTAACTTTATCTATAACATGCATGTTAGATCCAAAGATCAAAATATCATCAACATATAGACATAAGATAACAATATGATCACCAAACATTTTGTAATAAACACATGTATCAGTTTGATTGATTCTAAAATCATAAGAAAGAATAATCTCATCAAATTTTTCATGACATTGCTTGGGTGCTTGTTTTAATCCATACAATGATCTAATCAATTTACACACTTTGTTTTCTTGTCCTGGAATAATAAAACCCTCGAGTTGATCCATATAAATTACTTCATCTAGTTCACCATTTAAAAATGCAGTTCTTACATCCATTTGGTGAATAATCAATTTATGTATGGATGCTAATGCAATCAAGGCCCTAATGGTGGTAATTCTAGCCACAGGAGAATACACATCAAAATAATCTACATTAGCTTTTTGTGTAAACCCCTTAGCTACAAGTCTAGCCTTATATTTATCTACAGATCCATCAGGTTTCAATTTCTTCTTAAAAACCCATTTACATCCAATTGTCTTACAACCGGGAGGTAGATCACTAAGCACCCATGTTCCATTTTGAATTATCGAATTCATTTCATTTTCTATAGCTTCCTTCCAAAAAGGTGAGTCTATGGAATTCATAGCATCATTAAAAGTGATTGGAGAATCTTCTACTAATAATGCATAGAAATCATCAAAAACTCTTTCTGTCCTAGCTCTCTTACTTCTTCTTATTTCTAAAGGTTCTTCACATTGATCTTCTCTATTTCTAACTAAATTTGGGTTAGATCTAGAACTGCTACTTCTAACACTAGATTCAATTCCAGATTTAAATGGAAATGTGTTCTCATAATAAACTGCATCTCTAGCCTCAATGATGGTATTATTCGAAATATCTCCTATTTCAGAATTAATCACTAAAAATCTATTTGTGTTGCTAGTGAAATTTTCAGCATTATTATTTGTGGTATATTCAATAAAAATAGTATCCACAGTCTTAGGTCCAATTTTCTTCCTTTTAACCTCAGGAATTTTGACCTTCGCAAGACACCCCCACACTTCAAGAAAATTCAAGTTAGGTCTTCTCCTTTTCCAAATTTCATAAGGGGTAAAATCACCTTGTCTAAAGGGTATTCTATTTAAAATAAAACATGCAGTTAAAAGTGCCTCCCCCCACAAATTCTCAGGTGCTCCTGAACTAATTAACATAGAATTAACCATATCCATCAATGTTCTATTCTTCCTCTCTGCTACACCATTAGATTGTGGTGAATATGAAGCAGTTATCTCATGAATTATTCCATGTTCTTGACAAAATTGAGTAAGAGCATGAGAGGTATATTCTCCTCCTCTATCTGATCTAAGTATCTTAATTTTATTTTTTTGTTGATTTTCAGATTCAGCCTTATAAATCTGAAATTTATTTATCACTTCATCCTTAGTCCTTATCAAATAAATATAACAGTATTTCGAAAGATCATCAATAAATGTCACAAAATATTTGTTACCACCTCTTGAAAAACGTCCAGAATCACATACATCACTATGTATTAATTCTAAAACATCACAATCTCTATCAACTGATTTAAATGGTTGCCTAGGTAGCTTAGCTTCAACACATACTTCACATCTCTTTTCATTTTGAATGCTAACTTTTGGAATCAGATTTAATTGCATCAACCTTTTAATAGAATTATAATTCACATGGCCCAATCTAGAATGCCAAGTAGAAGATGATTCAACATTCAATACAATAGATTTCTCATTAATAGAAGGTGAACTTACATTCAATCTAAAAAGTCCATCATACATAAATCCTTTTCCAATAAAGGATAGGCTTTTGGTTATTACAACTTTATTTGACTCAAATACCAATCTATAACCTTGCTGAACTAAAAGAGATCCACTAATCAAATTTCTCCTAATATCTGGAACATGATGAACATTGTGCAGGGTCAATGTCTTCCCAGAAGTCAAAGTAAGATCCACTCTTCCGATCCCATGCACCTTTGCTTCATCATTATTTCCCATCATCACAGCTTCTTGAACTTGAGTCCCGATATGTAGAAAACCAAGAACGATCAAGTACATATATGAATGTTAGCTCCGGTGTCAATCCACCAATCAAAAATTGAATTTGATTCAAGGTTTAAAAGTACTTGGCCTAAATCCAGTGGATGCTCCACCATCTACGTAAACCATATTGACTTGAGGGCCATTGTTTGAAGAATCTTGTCCTTTCCCCTTTAGCGGATGCCTCTTCCGATAAAAGCATTGATGAGCAAGATGATTTGTTCTTCCACGTACAAAGCGGCATCTCTCTTCTTTCTTCTCATTTGGCTTGTTGTTGTGAAGATTCAAGTTTTGGGATTTTTTCCTTGATTGCCATTGATTTTTCTTGAAATTCCTATTCTTAGGATGAAAGGATTTTCTATAAGATCTAAAATGCTTGTTCTCAACTATGTTGGCCTTAGGTTTAGAAATTTGAGTCGAACTCTCCCTTACCCTATGTTGTTCTTCAATTCTAAGTGCACCAAACAGTTGGGTTAAGGTAAGAGTTCCTTGAGTGTGACTCATTGTCCTAGTGAAGTCAGACCAAGATAGGGGTAGTTTATCCGTAATGCATGCAATCGGAATGACTCATCAAGTTGGGATCATGTGGTTCTCAGCTCATGGACTAAGTTCTCAAACTCATGTATTTGATCATTCATTGATTTGTTTTCAACAAATTTAAATTTGTTAAAATCAGATGCCTTGAACCTTTTAAGCCCAGCATCATCAAGTCCATATTTAGCTTCTAATAAATCCCACAACTCACTAGCACTTCTTGAGTTGTAGTAAAGATCATAGAGTCTATCTGAAAGGGATCCTAAAATCCTATGAAGACAATGATAATCAACTTCTTCAGTTGTTGTGGAAGAAGAAGATCCAGGTTCAGTTGGGGACGAGATGATCTTGTTTGAACTCTACGAGTGATGGTTTGTGAAGTATCAGATTCCCTACTCTCAGTTGTGCTATTACTAATGGCTGAAATAAGACCAAGGGTGGTCAGCCAAAAGCGCATTTGGTTCTGCCATCTCCTAAAATTATCTCCATCAAATTTTTCTGGTTTGGCGCTAAGAGTTTCTCTAGTTATTAAGCTAG
This sequence comes from Cryptocoryne crispatula var. balansae, assembly GCA_036172225.1. NCBI lineage: Eukaryota > Viridiplantae > Streptophyta > Magnoliopsida > Alismatales > Araceae > Cryptocoryne > Cryptocoryne crispatula. Next base: position 6,011,656 of record CM069930.1, on the reverse strand, counting down.
CCATGAGAGAATCAAGACAATAGTAATCTGTAAATAAATATATCAAGATGTTTGTCAATATTTTAAACCAACAAAGCATACAATTAATTTATGCTGACTAAACAGGAACGTCTAAGCACGATTAAATAAGAACGATTAAATATGTCTTAACAAGAACGTTTACGTACGTCTTGTCAAGAACGTATGAACACTTAAACAATGATGTTCAAATAAGATTTAAACGACAACGTTCGAACAAGAACGTTCAAATAAAAACGTTTAAACAACAACGTTTAAATAAGAACGTCTAAACGACAACGTTCAAGTAAGAACGTATAATCGATAACGTTCGAACAAGAACGTTTAACTAAAACATACGCTAACGTATATATGAATGACTACGTTTTTTTTTTTCATATGTATATATGCTTCTAACACAAAAATAATATGCTGATCAAATAGAACTCTTAGATTGTTGGGTCGTCTACCTGAAAATCGACAAGAACGCAACTATACGAACAGATTAAAATTAAATAAACGAGGTTAGAAACATAGCCTGTCGGGTCGAAGCGCGTAATCGCTAGAACTAAGAGTTCTATTGCCAACCGACGTGCGGTTCTCGCGGCAACGTCCTCCTAGAGATACGACGACCCTCGGGTAGGCGAAACCCTTCTCTCCCGTCGGCACGTCCTTCAGAAGAGCTTTGCGAACCGATCTTGTTTTGAGTGCTTCTAGCAAAGAAAAAGAAGAAGAAATCCTCGGAGCGCTGGAACCAGGAGCCGAGAGAGAGCGAGAGCGAGAGCCTGAACGCGAGAGGGAACGTCTGCGAACTTGCTTCCGCGTGAGAGAGAGAGAGAGAGCAGCCTGGGCCGGCGGCGGCGAGAACCAACACCACCTAGGGTACGTATGCCAGAGAGAGAGAGAGCACACCTACGATGCTCTCCAACGGCCAGGGGAATACATGGAAACGGACGCGCGAATCCCGCGCGCGTCCGTTTCTATTTTATTTTTTTCTTTCTTTTAAGAAAATATCATAACAACAGCCACCCTCGTTTTTCCAACGATACCGTGCGGGAGATCGCCATGGTCGCCGGCGACGGCGCGGTTCCCCGCGCGGCAGCGGCGGTCACCGACCGAAGGATGTCCACAGTGGTGCCGGCGGGGGTGACGGGAGACAACCGGGTGCACGAGCTCGCCAACATCGACCTGGCCATGAAGCTGCACTACCTCAGGGTGGTGCACTACTTCCCGGCGGGGGGCGCGGCGGCGGGGCTGACCGTGCCGGAGCTCAAGTACCCGATGTTCCGGCTGCTCGAGGCGTACTACCCGGCGTGCGGGCGGGTGCGGCGGTCGGACCCCGGCGGCCGGCCCGTGGTGAAGTGCAACGACGGCGGCGTGAGGGTGGTGGAGGCCCGGTGCGGCGTGAGCCTGGGCGACTGGCTGGCGGCCGGGGAGCACGGGCTTGTGGCTCCCGACCAGGTGCTCGGCCCGGAAATCAAGTTCTCGCCGCCGGTGGTTGTCCAGGTGAGGCTCCTCCTTCCTTGTTGACCAACTCAAAATCGCGGTACTGAGTTAGAGAGGTCCAGACTTATAAGCATAGGTACCTCCACTACCTAGCAAATATGGCACTATTCTAACTCGCCGCCTCACGTGCAAGCTCTTCTGACTTTGACACGTGTACACTATTTACGGGTGACGGTTGACGGAGGGGGGTCCACAGCCCTTGACTCTGATACCATGTTAGTCACCCCAAAACCGCGGTACTGAGTTAGAGAGGATCAGGCTTATAAGCATAGACACCTGCCCTACCTAGCCAATATGGCACTATTCTAACTCTCCTCCCCCTCCTACCTGACCACCATCGTAGGTTCGTCGACCGTCCACTGCTCCGATTGACGAGGTTTGAGAGCGAATCACCTCAGTTCCCAAGTGGAGAAATATTCTCGATGCTCAATAAAAATTGACCACGATCTCAAGTCATTTAAATGATGAACTGCTATCAAAAAGGACTAAATTGTTATCGACGTCTTATTAACTTACTACCCATCAATAACGAGTTGTATTAACTCAAAAGTGAATTTGTAAGACGTCGGTAACAATTCAATAACGATTCACTGACTTGTTAATCTGTTAACAGGGGGTTTAAACTGCTACTAACGTCTTACAACTCACTACTCATTATTTAAGTGATTGATATCGTGATCTTTTTTTCATTGAACATTAAAGGTACTCCTTCCATCGCGAGGTGATCCGCTTTCATGAGGTTTGGGAGGGGAATTTTTAAACCAATATATTTTAAGAAATTTTTTCTTCTAAAAACCGAAGACCGTTTTATTTTCAACTTAATTTGCTCGAATCCGACCACTGACTTTCAAGATGAACCAATTCAACTTTTATCGGAGAGTGAAATGTTAGATCTTGAAAGTTAGACTTCTGACTTGCGAGATCCCGTTTGGTTCAGAGATCTGAAGGGAGAAATTTCTCCCGAAAATCTCTTATTGTAACTTAAAAATCAAGCCAAACAGGTTATATTCTTTAGGTTTCGACCTAGTAAAAATAGAAAAAAGATTTTCGAAAGTGAAGGGACAAAGACTCAAAATTTGTGTCCCAGAAATCTGAGACTTTGAAGACTCGGGAAGAAGTCTCTCGTTCACAACCTGGTTTGTAATGGAAGCCAGATGCCATATAAAAATGCCACCTAATTAAGTTTATGTGAAGCCGGGTGGGTTAAACCCAACTTTATCCTTTCTGTTGATATAGTTTGGATTGCTCAGATCCTATTTTTAAGAAAAATATTTTAATTCTGAAAAAATAAAAATTTGTGTGTGTTAATTTTGAGATTCTTTGTTTGGAATTATAAGTCAATGTTTGTCTCAAAATTGCTAAAAACTTGTGTTTATAAAATTTTGAGTTCTAGATTCTTTCTGCCTAAATTTATGCCTAATCTCTCCGATCGGCAAAAGTAAAAAAAATCTAATATATTTGATTGAATTTTTTAAAATTTGTTAATTTAAAGATAACTAATCACCTCAAATTTTTAATGATTATCCCTGTAAGATTTATATGAAAAAAATGAATCTTATATTTTTTGTGTCTAAAATAAAAGAGTGCGACTCTTTTCTGTGGATATTTGAGAGGATTTTCTCAATTCTTTCACAAAGAGATTAAGAAGATAATGATTTGATGACATCAAATCACTAATCTATCAACTAAGAGACTCTCTGAACAGCAGTCTTACTCTGGTTTAATCCTCCTCAGTTCACTCGGTTCAAGTGCGGGGCGCTCGCCATCGGCTTCAGCTGGTGCCACATGCTCGGCGACGCCGTCTCCGCCACCACCTTCATGCGCAGCTACGGGCAGATACTTAGCGGGAACTCCCCGGCGAAGCCCCTCCCCCACCCACGGTCTCCCGCGTCTCGACCGGGGAAGTCGCCGGGCGCCGCCGTCGAGGCGCCGTCGGCCTCCGCCAGGCAAGTCAACACGCCCGCGGACACCTGGCTTCCCGTCACCGACGTCAAGATGGGAAGCTTCTCCTTCCGCCTCTCCGGCGACCAGGTCGGGCTCTTGCGGGCGAAGGCGTCGGCTCGAGCGCCCTTCGAGGCCATCTCCGCCGTCGTCTGGCGGTGCCTCGCCGGGTTCCGGGGAGCCCGCGGTCGGGAGCTCAAGACCGTCACCGTCTGCAAGGCCAACGCCTCCGCGGCGAGGACCTCGATGATGAGCAACGAGCAGGCCATCGGCGCCGTCAGCGCCGATCCGATCTGCCCCCGGCGGGCGGCGCTGCCGGATCTAGCGGCGCTGATCGCCGGGGGGTTTACGGACGAGACGGAGGCCGTGGCGGCCATGGTGGAGGACCGGACCGGCGGGCCGGACCTGGTGGTTTACGGCGCGAACCTGACGTTCGTGGACCTGGAAGACGTGGATGCCTACGGGATGGAGCTGAAAGGCCAGGCGCCGGCCTTCGTGAACTACAGCGTCGAAGGGGTGGGGGACGAAGGCGCCGTGCTGGTGTTCCGGGGGCCCAAGGCCGCCGGAGAAGAGGATGGAGCTGCTGCAGGGAGAACTGTGAATGTGATCCTGGAAGAGGACGAGATCCTTCGTTTGAGGAAGGAGATGGAAACAGAATGGGGCATCGCCTGAACGGGAGAAAGAATGCATGCATGGTGTTCTAACCAAGAACTGTTCTTCTCACCCCCCCCACCAGGTTAAATGTGTAGCAATTATAATTAACTTGTTAATTATGGGTTGAAAGAATTGGGTCACGGATTCCGATGTGCCCTGGTGCAGTGAGCCCACCACATGATCTTGGCAAAAAAAAAATTTTTTGATCAGGAACTACAAAACTTTCATTAAGTCAGAAAAAAGAGGGCCGTACACTTGGCGTGTCAACAAAAACTTGATCCATCGGATCATCAGGAAGGGGAGTAAAAGGGGCAGCCCACGACAAAGAAACCCTATTACAGAGGGAGCATCTCGCAAGGCGATGCGCTGCCTGGTTCGTCTCCCTAGGGCTGAAGACGATGGAGGCACTTGCATGCTTAATCAACTGGCGAGCTTTGAGGATGAACGAGCTTGCCCTCCATAGCAAAGGTCCTTCCCCATAATTAACTCTATTATCTCATAATAGATTTAACGACCCATCGATCATGAAGGGTACAAGCCACATCCTATGATCCCAAATAGCTTCGGAGATAAACTCTCTCCAAAGAGTCTTTCCTTCATTAGTTACCACACGGATATAAATTTTCATCCATTCAATGTCCCGGTCGGATAGAAGTATAGAAATGACTGTCAACTCTTAAATATATTGGCAAAATGGAATCTTGTACTCGTAATTAGATCAATTAGAAAATCATTTTCCAACTATCCTATTTACCTTGGTCAAGAATTTATAGTACTATTCATAGAACATTTTGTCTCTCCGAGAGTGGACGATCCCCTATTGTCCGCTCAATTGTCTCAACTGAGTTTCCAATATACCCAATCTATTAACTATACAAGACCACAATATTAAGTGATTCATAAGTCAATAGTCAAAGTACATGGTATTCCCAATAAGACATCTTTGGCGACTCAGGTCAAAGATCCAACTGTGTAACTGTGATGATAGAATACCATGATTGACAGTTTGGTATGATACCATTCAAGAATTCTATATTGGTTAATTCAGTGAACTCATTCCTCTAATGAGCACCTGTACATGTATCTTAGTGTCCCCACACTGATGACTAATGAGATCAGTCATCCTCATTATATGAGAAGATATCATACACATTAGTCTTACCAAATCCTTGATGTCCCAGCTTGAGGATCCTACGACTAGAAATATTTAAAGTACATATTTCTAGATGATTGATCTCATTATCATTATCTCATCATGATTCAATCATCATTGCATGCAATCTAAAATTTCACTACGATAGACATATCTAGACAGTGCAAGTAATGAAGAAAATGCTATTAATACTGAATAAGATATTACAAAAATGTAAAATTATATCACATATGATTAGCTTGTAGGGTATATATTTTTATCACAATCATCATTGCATGTGATCAAAGTCTTTATTATGACATAGGTATCTAAAGATGATTGGTAATGAATAAATTTTATTTATATTGAATAACATGATATAATAAATATCTTGATAGAAATGTATGCCCTACAAGCCAATCATATATGATATGATTCGACATTTCTAGAAATATCTTATTCAATTAATTAGGCAAATCTTCATTTAAAGCTCTTATTAGATGCGAATATCATAATGAAGTCCTTGATCAAATACAATGATGATTAAATCATGATGAGATCATGATAATGAGATTGATCATCTAGAGGTATTTGATCTAAATGTTCCTAGTCATAGGATACTTGAGATGGGACATCAAGGATCCGGATAGACTAGTGTATGTGATGTCTTCTCATGTGATGAGGACGACCGATCTCATTGGTCATTAGTGTGGAGACACTGAGATACACATACAGGTGCTCATTAGTTGAATGAGTTCAGCTGGCGACCTAATTAGAAACCCCGAATGGTATCTTACCGAACCTGTCTATCGAGTCTTCTATTATCACGGTTGCATGGTTGGACCTTTGACTTTGAGTCGCCAAAGATGCCTTGTTGGGTGAAACTTGTGCTTTGACCATTGACTTATGGATCACAATTTAGATGGTCCTATATAGCGATGGATCGGGTACAAGGAAAATCCGATGGAGGCAATTGAGCGGACAACAAGGGATCGTCCACTCTCGGTAAGTGAGAGTGAATGTCCTATGGGATAGTACTCTAAATCCCTGGCCAGGGTAGATAGGATAATTGGAAAAGGAGTTTTCCAATTGATCCAATTCCGAATACAGGATCCTATAGAGTCGGTACACTAAGGAGTTGACAGTCGATGCCGTACTCCTTTCCGACCGAGACATTGGATGGATGAGGGTTTATATCCATGTGGTAACTGATGATGGAAAGGCTCAATGGAGATGAAATTATCCCCATAGCCATTTGGGATCATGGGATGTGGCTTGTACCCTTCATGATCGGTAGGCCGATTAATCTGTTATCGGATAACGGATTTAATTAAAATTAAATAGAATTGTTCTATTTTATTTAGGCCTCAACCAAATAGGTTATTGGGCCTAGTGGGTCACACACAAAAGGACTTATCTACAAGTACAGGGGCAAGGACGTAATTTATAGAGATTTTGGGTTTTTATGAAAAATTCCATAATTCTCTATAAATACTAATGGTTTCAGCCAAACCCCATCAAGCCAAGGGTGAAAACCACGTCCCAAGCCTCCTCCCAACCTCCTCCTCTCTCTAGAAGGTGTCCATGGTCGATGGAGCTCCGTTCGGGAAGAGTTCTCGAGGCCGGCGCGAAGGGAGAACCTGCTGTGGATGAAGTTCGTGTGGATACTGCTGGAGACCGGACACTTGAACGGTTTGGAGAGCTTGAGAAGCTCATCTCCTTCCTCTCCATGGGATTATATGAATCCCTATCAGGTATATTCGAACCCGATTTGATCAGTTTTCGGTTTTCGTCGTTCGGTTCTGATTGAGACGGATTCTAAAGGAACCCATAGGAATCGTTGCTTCCGCTGCACCAAATTTTAATGGACGATTCCTTACATATCTAATCATATCATATATGATTGACTTGTAGAACACATATTTCTATCATATGTATCAAGATTAAACAAAATGTTGGTTCTTGAACAGCATTAAAGAAGGTGTTTGATTGGTTTATTCCTTCTAAAGACGAAATGTTGATTAATTTATCTCAGTAATTAGCTGCATGAATGGAGCACAACTTAGGGAAACCAACTCACACATGCATAGACACATAGCTATATATATCTCACTTATTCACAACTATTCCATGTCAAATTTATCTCGATTATTAGCTAGCAATTGATTAAGAGGGTGCAAATCACTTGCTTCACTTTAATAAAATGGTTCTAACAAAATGGTTTCACCCCTTTTATGTGATAGGAAGAAGATTGTGGGCTCTTATTGGATGATTGAGTGAAGTTTTGTGGTCCCCCTCAAAAGAGGGGATTGGGGCCTATGATTTAACATGATAGGACTTGCTCTTCATTTTGGGTCTTAGCTCTTTCTTGTGAGAGGATGTGAGACTTCTCTTAGTCGTCGGATTGAAGAATCTGAGCTCGAGGAAGAAGAGGTTTTCCCTCTTATTGGCAATGTACACATTTTAAGAAAAGAAAGAGAAATGAGGGAGAAACATCATGTTCTTCAAATGAGTTCATCTGCCAATAATTGATCCATACGTGGACATAATTCTAGCAATATTGATACAAATGATCAAGTGAAGGATCCAATATATATGCATTTAATCGTAGTGATAATTACTATAAATGATTTTGTTATTGTAGCTTAGTTCAAGTCTTCGATGTTGTAGTTGTTATCCTCCTCGATGCTGCATTCCACTTGTCCAGATCCTCTGGAACATAGCAAGTATTCATTCTCCTGTTATAATTTCCCTGTTCCATCTCCTTTGATCTAATATATGCATACAACGATGGCTTGTTCTGAATTGGATTAGAGAGGGTAAGATCATTTCTAGATCCACTAAAATTGGAGCTTGCTGGGTGTTCTTCAAGCAAGAGAGCATTTCTTTCTCCTATTGGCACTAAAATTAGTGATTTTTTTCCTACATTATATAATAAGAGAGGTGTTCATGAACATGTTCTAAGGCTATGAGAGAGAGAGAGAGTGTACCCCATTAGGATGATCCTTATCTTCCAATTGGCAGCGCTCATCGGGTTCTACATGTTGTGGAGCACGAAGATAGAGATTGAAGATGAGGATTTAATCGCATGATGCGAGGCGGAAGAGTCCAACAAGGCCAAAGGATGTAGCTAGAGAAGGAATGGCTCTGTTTTGGGTTACACAATGTGGTTGTTTCCTCTGGTGATTTCTCACTCTTTTGATTAAGGTTTTTATTTTTCCATTTCTTCAAGGGACATATACGGTTGACAGTGAGTTGCGACTTCTGGACCAATGTGGACATGGCGAGTGAGTACTCTTGAGAGGAACCCATGTCTTTGCTGCATGCAGCTATTGTCACCAAGAAGAGTTACTGATACAAAAGGAGGTGAAGAGATGATGGAAAAATGCAGTCCTTTTCAATTCTCTTAAGAACTTCAGAGATGGTTAAAAAACTAAAAATTCTCATTTTTCTTCCTCCTCCAAAAAGATGTGATGTTTGTCCAATTTTGGTAGAATTTTCCACCATGTAGTGAGAGATTGACGTTAACAAATTTGAGGAAACATATGTCCTTATCTCTAAAGAAAACTCTCACTCAACTTCTCTTCATCACCATCTTAATTTATTTTATGTTTTTAAATTTATATTTATTTATTCTTCAAATTTGTTCTTATTTATAGATTCAATTACACTTTAGATAAATTACATCTCACTGTGTACATTGGTTAAGAAGATATATGTAAAAATAAAAGATAAATTAATATATGAAACAAATATTAAAGTTTAAAAATATATTGTTATACTAAAATTTATCTTTGTTGTACCAAACGTAGGATGTGAATATTTGCAAAACTTATCCAAACTTAACGGGGATATAGATAGTCACAGGGAATGATATACATCGATCCTTTTTATTTTTATGCACATAATGAAACTAAGCCCAAGTGATCAACTCATTGCTATCTTACCTAATGGGGTGTTTGGTTGCATGATAATTTTTTGTACACTTTCATGATAAAAAATTGTATTAAAATAAAAGGTGAACCAACTCATGACATAAAATTATCATGTTTGGAGGGATGTGATTACAAAAAAAAGTAACTACCACACATGACCAAACAAAGTGGGGGACCACAAGAAAAAAGAAAGAGGTGAGACCCTCTTTATTTGTTTAAGAAGAAAATCACTTTTAAAACATAAAATTATCATGGTTATCAAACACCTCTTTTAACAAGTTTTCTTACAATTTTTAAAAATTAAAACAAAAACCTTCATTATCATGCAACCAAACACCCCATAAGTGATGGAATAAAACGATACATGCATTTGACTTAGAACTAAATAATTTTTTTGAACTTATCTAACATATGATTATTTTCTAACATCACTTTTTTTTCTTCAAAATATTATGGTTATTCAAATCCATAAACAAGAGACATTAAGGTGAGATTAATGAGCATTAATAACACCACTCACCCGAGATATTTCAAAATTTTTCAAGTTGTTGGGGTGGTGAAATTTTTTTTTCTTTTTCTTTTTTGTTGAAGAGGAAACCGGAACGGTGGAGGTGTCTAGCGGATTCTAACCAGACAATGTCCACTGCGGTAACACCCTTGGATAGAGCAATGAAGTATAATCACGTTGATTCTTATTAGAGAAGATAATAATAATTAAAATTATTAATAGTAAATATTTGAAGAACATCATAATATTTTAAATTCTATTTAATTACTAATTAAATTTTGATATTGCACTCTGCCACTAAATGATTTGAGTTTTTTCTTTTTTTTTTGGGTTACATTGCACGTCTGGGATGTGACAGTCCCCCACTTTCGGTACAACGCAGATAAAGAGGTTTGATTAGTTGTCCGATGGTAGAACCTAGAACATGGCATGTCCAGATAATTTTTTTCCTTTTCATTTTTCAGCATTGACTCTGTCATAAAAAATATTAAAATAAAAAAACATCAGCTTCAATTTAATATATATATATATATGGGCGATGGTCTTTTCACAAGGCTCCACCAGAAGTAGAACAATTTTTAAACATTTTTTCTCATCTTAAATTAAAAGTCATGACTAATTTTACTGTATTTTACGTTTAACGAATTTTATTTCTTTCCACCGTGTTCAAAATAAACGTATAATCAACGGAAAAATCTAAAAATAGACGTATAACAATATTTTTACTAAAAGATAAATATAAGAACCGCAATAAAAACTTTATCTTCGGTCTAGTCTTGGGCGGGTGGAGCGAGGTCCTCCAGTCCCGCGGTGAACAGTGACGTGAACTTGGTCATCTCCGGCACCGGCAAGGCCAAGCCGACCTCGACGCCGCCGTCGTCCTCCCTGCTTTCGGCAAGCGCCACGGCTCCCGTCTTCTCGATCCCTATGATTTCCACCTTCGCCGGCCGCCCCCACCCGAAGTCCACCTCGTACACCCCGAACCTCGGCGACCCGGCGACCGACAGCGGCCTCCCCGGCAACCTGGCCACGGCCTTGGGTATCCAGTCCTCGGCGTCCCGGAGAACTTCGCCGTCTTTCCCGAGTCCCGCCACGGACTCGGCGATGGCCTCCGCGGCGGCGACGACGCCTTCCGACCCCAGGAGGCGTCTCCGACTGGCGTCCACGAAGGTCGGTCCGAGGCAGTTCCCGAGGTAGGCGGCGGGGAGCGGAGGGCGTAGACGGTGCCGACAGTCCGCCGCGAACATGAGGTAGGCAGCGTCCTGTGGCGGCGGCGGCGCCTCCCGCTCCTCCGTTGTCTTCAGCAGGCAAACCCACACGTAGGCGCACGCCAGCACGAAGCAGGAGTATCGGCGGGTCCGAGGCAGCTGATTCTCGGCGGCGCCGGAAACTCGCCGCCGGAGATCCTCGATGTGGGCTCCCTTCAGCAGGAAGGTTGACCGAACAACGTCGTTTCCGTTTACACTCGGCAAATTGTTGGCGCCTTGCAAGCTCTTGATGTAGTCGTGGAAGAGCATATAGAGCCCCTTCGGGTCGGAGACCAGCGTCCGGTCGACGACGGGTGGCTGCTCGACAGCCGTGCATAGCATGTGATCATCCGATCTGCATGTCGCAGCCCAGGTCTTTACGAAGCTCGTAAAGCCGGAGCCGTCGCAGGCCTCGTGGCGGATGGAGACGCCGACGCAGACGCCGGCGCCGGGGAAGACGGTCACCTTGAGCGCCATCAGCGCCGCCGCCGGGGGGATGTCCGGGACGAGGGGCCGAAACGCCCCGACCAAGCGGGGGTCGTCCGCTGCCAGCTTCTCGAATTGGTCGCCGGCGGCGAAGCACTCGGCCAGGGCGAGGGGCACGGAGTCGCTGTCGGTGCAGAGGATGTGGAACTTGTCGCAGGCGGGCGAGGGGGGCGCGAGGCTGCCGGCCAGAGGGTAGTAGCGGCGGAGGGCGACGGAGAGAGCCTGCTTGAGGCGGGGGAAGGCGGAGGCCGCGAAGTGGGTGGTGGTAAGGCCAGGCCAGCGGTAGAAGAAGAGGCGTTCCACGGGGAGTTGCCCCAACCACATGACATCGAAGAAGGTGAAGGGGAGGGCGATCTCCCCGGTGACCGTCGGCAGTCCCCCGTCGCGCGACGGGGAGACGCGGCACTGCTCGACCACCGCAACGGTCGGACCGGGAAGAGGGAGGGACGCTGACAGGCGAGCCGACGGAGGAGCGGCCATTTCTCTTCCTCGCCGCCTTCGGAACTTGGGAGGAACGATCCGCGGTGCGCAGGCAGGCCGGAGATATGTTTCGGCTCAGAGTCCCAAACGGCTGCTGGCTGATAAGGCTCCCGCTGGGGGCCACGTCACCCACCACTCACGTGGGGCTCCATAATTACTTTTCACGCCGAGTGACGACAAGCCGTGCGAATTAGGAATGTTAACGTAATTTGATATTTTTAAGATTTAATTTGATTTCGATAAAATATAATAAATTTTATAATTATTTTTGAATCTTATAAATTATCATCAGATATTTCTATGATTTATCGTAATTAGAATCAAAATCAAGTGATTCCCTTTTCATTTATCTAATCCCGTTACAAAATAAATATATAATTAAAATATTTTAAATAAAGTCAAATAAATTATAAAATTTAATATATAAATCGGTAAAATGTAAAAAATAAAATTTTAAAATGTTATATCAAAATTTAGAAATTATATATGAATTATTCATTTATTTGTGATTTAAAATTAACATTTAATATCACAGAAGTTATCGGATTCGATTCCAATTTCAATAATAGAATCATAATCGAATTAAAATTGAAACACGGTGATTCTAAAATTATCGGAATTGAAGTAAACATAAGTTAACCCTTATTAAAATCGAAATCCGGTGATTTCAACCCGGCTACGTCCTTAATACAAAACCTCTTAAGTTTTTATAGACGACAACCCGACGCAAGAGATGTTAAATAATGGGCCCTAAAATGAGAACCGAAAAAATTATCCGATTATGAAGCAAAATCATTTGTGTCTGAATTTCGATAAGAGTTAAAAAATTTTGATTTCAATACTTATAATTTTGACAACAATGTGCTTCTATTTTGATCTCATTTGAATTCGAATAATGTCCCAACCAAGTCTGATAATTTTCAAAATATAAGTTATATATTAAAATTTGAGCTAAGAATTTGTGAAATAATTACTAAATTTGATATAACCTCTTTAAAATCTTATTTTAAGCGATTTATCACTTTATATATCATATTTTATATTTTATTTAATTTTATTTGTATATTATTATTTTTGTTGAAATTGAAAATAGAATCAACTTATTCTCATTCTCATAAGTCATCGAAATATACAATTCCAATTTAGATGGTTTATAAGATATAAAGGTAAATTATGAACTTGTTAATTTTATCAGAATCGAAACAAAATTTTAAAACATTTAATTTATTTTACGTTTGATGTAAGGTGTGGTAATATTAAAGAAAATGTCAAAACCAACTAAAATTAAATAAATTGTATTGAATGGAACAAAAATATAAGACATGAAGTGGATAGTAGTGAAACAAATAGTTGAAAGGTGAAGATACGTGGACATATATATATTTTTTTCGATTATCTTATCAATAATAATTATAATTTAAATTTTAACATTTTTTTAATTACATTGCACTTCCGGTGTCGTGGGATGTGACAATCCCCCACTTCTCGAACACTAGGGACAAAGAGGTAAGAGTGGAAGATACTCCAAACCGTGTATGATTGGATGTCTGACGATAGAACATAGAACACGGCATGTCTAGGTAATTTTCTCTTTTTTTTTTCCTTTTCATTTTTCAGCATGGTCACAGAGAATATTAAAATAAAAACGTCAGTTCCCATTATATATATATAGATACTAGCTAAGCCTAGTCGGCTAATATTTTTCTCCATTTGTTATCACCGTCACTACATTTAAAAGAAAAAACGTGGATAATTTACGGGAGTATTTGGTTGCGAGATTTTTATTTTTATTTTTAAAAATTATAAAAATTTTGTTAAAAAAATATTTGGCAACTGCGATAACTTTACGTTTTGAAAGTGATTTTTATCTCAAGCAAAAAAAGAGAGTTCACCTTTTTCTTTTTTCTCGTAGTCTTCCACTTTGTTTGATCAGTATTTATTTTTTTTCGTTATCACATCTCTTCAGATACGATAATTTTATGTCACGAGTTATTTTTTTATTTTAATATAATTTTTTATCATTAAAATATAAAAAAATATCATGCAACCAAACACTTCATAATTTTTTTAATTTAGTTGAACACTCGAGCTGGTTCAAAAATTGATGATTCAGAAATAATTCTTTTATTCTTTTAATTTATCCTTTTCTCCACCACGTGCGATGTTCACGCCACGAAATTAACACGGGCAGCCAATTTTATTAAAAAAAATATTGACCATGTTGTAAATACGACAGATACAAAAAAACACACAGAATCAACTAAAGTCGATAAAGAGATTTATATCATACAAGGGGGAATACAAAGATGCACTCGAATGCATATGTTTAAATGAAAATATGGTTGACGACTGAATCCTCACTTAATTGAAAGTAAGTTTTATCTTCCGAGACCCAACCATGATAATACAATCAACAATTTATTTTTACTTTATTCTCCGGATCATACACGAACACATCGGCGACACTGACCAATTGATGCGTGGCCAGAGGTGTTCATGGTCTGATTTGATTTAATTTTTAACTATTTTTTTTCTCAAACCAAATCAAACTAAATTATCTTCCAAACAAAATCAAATCGAATCAAATTAATTTGATTGATTTGGTTTGATCTGCTTCGAACCAAATTTTATTAAGGTAGAGTAAATGTGTCAATATATAATTTTAATTTATTTATTTAAATCATATTTATTAAAATTTAGTGTAATTGTTTATACATTTTATTAAATTTTCTTAAAAAAATTTAAAACAAGTTTATTTTTATAAAAAAACACATAAATATTATATTATTCATAACTAAAAATCAAATATTTAATATAATTTCAGTTATTCGGTTTAACGATTTGATTTGATTCGAAAGATCTTAAAAATCAAATCAAATCGATTCGCGGTTCAAACAAAATCAAATTAAACTATCAGTTTTTTCGAGTTGCACCAAATAATGAGCAGTGCGGGCGCCCGTCTATTCGCGCGCACGTGGGTAGATGCACAGGTGCGTGCGCACGCCGGCTGGGCCGCGGCGCACACGAGCGGAAGGGGGACACACCAACTGGAATATTTAATAAAAATTTTAAATATTCATTTCTGGAAAAGAAAGTTTTTAAATTTTTTTTGCTCACGAGTGGCCCGGCTCCCGCCGTGCCGCGGGTGGCGAAGGATCGACTATCGAGCAGCTGCTCGATCCTCACTGTTCACTCCCCCTCGGGGTGCCCGGCTGACACCGCCGGGAGGCATCGATCCCCCGCCTTGCGCCCCCAGGCGCACGGACGTTACCAGTCGAGCCATGCTCGACCAGCGAAAAAGAAAGTTTTTAACCAGATGGTACGTCATTGAATTTAGAGAAAATTACCACGCTGCATTCAACAAAATAGCCGGCCGAGCATAGCTCGGTTGGCACCCCCTCCCGCCGGGTTTGCGGGAGGGTGGGGGTTCGAGGACGCCGGCTGCGTCCGGCTCTCCCCCTGGGGGGCGGAGAGTTCTCAGGTGGGGACCGAGCTGCGGGAGCTCGATCCCACGTTGTCTGCGCGCGTAGCAGGCTGTTGGCCAATGCGGCCATGTGACCAAAAAAAAAGTATTCAACAAAATAATTTTTAAAAAAATGGTATTAACCAAATTTTTATCCCATTTAATCCATTACTCCCATTTCAGTTACTACCCACTCCAATAATCTTAACAAATCTCTATTTTATTCTCAAAAACAACCAAATAACATATTGTCAATAAAATTTTAATCATAATACTTTTTTTATTCAAAATATAATAATATTTTATCGTTAAAATATTTATACAAATAACAAAATATATTAAATATATTATTATTGTTATTTTATAGCAAAAATTATAATAAATATGATTTGATAAATGAAATTTTAGTTATAATAATTTTTATTTTAAACAAAATAATATCATACATTTAAAATAAAATATACTTAACTTGTTCTAATAAATACATTAATATTTTACATAAAATTTAAATTTTGATATAAAAAGATGTGGTAATTTGTTGTCTTATCCAAAATAATATTTTATATTTATAATTTAAATTAATTATCATGATGTAATAAATAACATAATATTTAATAATTTATATCATAATTAAATTTGATATAAATAAAATATGATAACTTTTTATTCCAAACACATCAATATTCTGTCGTCATAAATTATTTAAAAATTATAAAATAATTATAAAAGTTAAAAATAATTAATTTAGAATTTATTGAAATTTAATATTAAAAAATATCAAGTACTTTGTTTAAAATGAACAGGTGAAAAAGTTGTTTTTAATGAAAAATAGAGTGGATGTGATGATATTTTTAAAAAATAGACCTAATAATAAAATATTTTTGAAAACAGACGTAATGATAAAGTGTTTAATTTAAAATGGAATTTAACTTTGAATTCGAATCACGGGGTCTTGAATTCGTCAAAAAGTTCTGGTCTCCGAAATTGAGCCACGTAGGATAGGCGGGTCCCATGACGCACTAGTCGACCAAGCTCGGCCACGTGTCGGCCCTCTCCTTCGAATTTCCCCATCCTCACCTCGGACGACACGGAGTGGAGCAAATTTTTCTTCTAACACAGTTTAAAATCTAATTTCCGGAAATAGCACACTAAGTTTTTTATTTCCGGAATTAGCACGGTTTTGGCGAAGTCGCTGAGTAATCCAACGACTTCTGGGGCGGAAGGACGAAGCCGCTGTGTAAGGCAGCGACTTAGGAGAAGGAATTCGCCCTCTCTCTCCTCTCTCCCACTACTTCGCCCTCTCTCTCCTCTGCGCCGCGTACTCTCTCTCCTATCTTATCGTGTCCTCCTCTCTCTCTCCCACTTATGGCCGCCCATTCCTCGCTCCCACCACTCTTCTTATCAAACTTTCTTTCTATTTTTATTTATATTAAATTTTATATTATAAAAAATGATAAAGTGATAGAATATTAAATATATTATATTATATAAAATGATTTTTACTTATCTTGTTCTTATTATTTTTTATCATACATAAATAATAAATTTAAAGTCATAAAATTAATATAAAAATATTAATATTTTTAAAATAAATTATAAAAATAGTATTCTTTTATAACATATATAATTTTTATATTTTAAATAAGATACTAATAAACATACTATATTATGTAATTATATATTATAAATAAGATATTAATAAAAAATTAAATAAATTAAATAAATTTTATATTATATAAATATAATATAAAAATTAAATATATATTAAATTATTAATTATACTTTATATTTTAGATATATGAAAAAACACTTAATATTTAATAAAAATACTAAGTTACATATTTAATATATTTTTAAATAAAATACTAATAAATATACCGTATTTATATAATTAAATATATTATATATGTAATAAAAATATTTATAATGTTTAATATTTAATATATTATTAAAATATAGTACATGAAAGGTAGGATAATAAATATTTAAGAACTACAGTATTGTTGAGCATTAATACTAATAATTATTAAAAATAATACATTGTAAGTACATTAAAAAATTAATAATACTAAATTATAAGTGCAATAACAAATTAATAGTATTAAAAATATAGTGTTAATAAATATAAAGTTGTAAAGTATTATGTAAAAATATTAAAAAAAGAATAATTATTAAAATATTAAATATATTACATTATAAGTGCAATATAAAATTATTACTATTATATAAAAATATTTTATTATATATAAATATGTTGTTGAATTATAAATATTAAATATATTACATTATAATCTGTATATAATCATATACAGATATTATAAAAAGTAAATATTTGTTGAATTATTAAATATAGTACATAATATGTACGATATAAAATTAATATTACTATGTAAAAATAATACTATTAAATATAAAATGTTATATATTATATTTATATGTTATAAAACGCAAATATTAATTAAAATTATTAGGTAAACATAACTTTAATAAATATCATATATTATAAATATAATATAACAAAGAATATTTGCACATATACTTTTAGATTGTATCGAGAGAAAATAGATAATCATAACCTTGAAAAATAAAACACGTCGATTTAAGGGTACATAATCAAGTACATGAATAAAGTCTACTTTCGACTTCGATGTATACTCCTCCTTCTTCTGCTTATATTCCCCTTATCCTCTGTAGTTGGCGTAAACTCAGAACCAGATGGACTAATGGGTTCTGGATGCTGAGTTCTAGTTGATGGAGGTATATTTGGCATCCAAGTAGATGGGCCCGCACCCGCAGCAAAATGCGCTGGGTCTTGAGTCCACGGCGAAAGTGGTTGGCGCCATGCGTTTACGTTTATTTCAGGGGGTGAAGGTTCTTTATAGTCAACAACATCAAGTTGAAAACTCCTCAACGTCAATTCTTGTAAATGGAGTATTTCACTTTTTGTTTGTCTGAAATTTATATCTCGGCCTGATTGTAGTAACTGTCTTGTTCGATTAGTTAAGCCGAGTTGAAAATATGAATAGGGTCAAATTAGTAATGAATATATATTATATGTAAAGAAATATTAATTACTTACCAATGTTCTTTCGACAGCTCCTCTAGGATAATATTGTTGAGGAGCGACATGAGAATGTTCAATCTGTTGACCTTCATAAGTTGGCACAAAAATATGTGCAATTCTATTATTCCATCTCTCCACATAAGGGCCGTAATATTCTAACCAATTTATATTTGCCCTCCCCCGTCCATCTATACGAGTGTACTGCTCTCTGTCAGCGGGTTGTTGTTCTATATAGCCAAATTGGCGTAACACCCGCTTAGGAGCATGAACCTCCATCACTGACATACATAGGATAGGAACAGATGCCCTCCATACATTCATATTTTCAATACAAATTTGTGGAACATTATTCATGATATCTTGATAATATGGTCGTCACACAATCTACACAATATTATATAAATCATTGTGATGTCTAAAAAATTTGAATTGTAACTAACAAATAGTCTGAAATGATCATAAAGTTATGTACTTGGCTTTCTTCTTATATATCAAACTCATTTCTATAAAACAACAAAGAACGATGCCTTGGTTCGGTTCGTTCATACAGATTCCATCTGATATAAAATGATAAATTGTTAAAAATCTATAATAGTTTGTAAAATTTAAAAGTACGGCATAACTATAGTATTACCGTGCGCCAAGTGGCCGACCAACATCCTCCTCCGACAATGGTCGTGGAATAGCAGGACGACAAACGTGGAGGTGTTTCCAACTCCATAACTATATATAAAAAGATAACAAATATTGGGATATTAAAGAGAAATGATGAATACAAATATAAAATTTTAATAAAATATTATACCTGCAACAAATGAAGGCACTCTCCTATGCGGTTACATGATTTTTTCTGTTGCACAGCATAATTGTCGATATAAAAATGCCAATATGGCACTACCCCAAGAGTATTGTCCACAAATCTGTAAATCCTCCAAGAATATTAAGTATTGGAGGTGAATCTCATTACCAGATGTATCTGGTAATAGCACGCAACCGAGGAGCATCAAAATATAAGCTCGACTATGATACAGACAAAGTAGTCTCGTTTGTTCATTGTCTATATCATTTGGCAAGTCATGAGCTTGTGTACGAAATTGTTGTGCCAGCCATCGTAGTCTAATAGTACTACAACTACGATGACCGAAATCCTCGATTGATGGTACTTGACCAAGAAGTTGTTGGCAAATATGTTCTCATGTCGGGTATCGTTCAGAAGGAACCTGAGGAGATGATATGACAGGGGGACCATCCACCCTTAGTCCAAGCAGCATGGACACATCTTCCAATGTAATTGTCATCTCTCCCCGAGCAAAATGAAATGTTGATGTCTCTGAACGCCAACGCTCACTTAGAGTTGTAATGAGACATCGGTCTAACAGTACCCATCGTAAAGAAGTTGTATGTAAAAAACCTGCAACTTCTAAGTTCCGTCTCACTAATTCATTAGTAATTGGCCAATTACTGACCGCTTTGAAGTGAGAAGAAGGATATAGTAATGATGATTCCTGTAAAATATTATAATAAATGTTATATACATAACGCTAAATAATTGGACAAAACAATTTATATCATATCTCGAGATGTGAGGAACGGTGTGTCTCCTAGTCATACAGCAATGACTTATCCCGAGGGGTGGCCATGTCTGTAAAAAATAATGTTAGTAGTTCAGAGATATTCATAATATATCAATAATAAATATAACAATTAACAATAATCATACAAAAACATTATCGACGTGGACAAGTCGACTTATTATGACCTCTTTCCTTACATATGCCACATTTATTATGTTGACGATTTACGTCACGATCCATTATCATTGGCAATCTCTTATTTTGAGGTCTTCTGACCTTTCGAACATTGGAGGAAGGTAACAAAGAAATCAAATTATTGCTATGGTTAAATGGGGGCCAATAACGTGCATCTAGAACAGTATGAAACTATGTTTGATATGTGCCACGGTATTGTTGAGCTGTGTACCAGTGGGAGACATATTGGTATGGATCCCAGTTGACGGAACGCATTGCGCACAATGCATGCTTACATGGAAAATGACGCACTCGAGGTTCAGAACAATTGCACTGTAAACTGTGCCATGTAATATCAACACGGTAAGCATTTCCATAATTGTCATTTACTTCCCACTCTCCCACATTAAGTCGGGCTTGAACATGCACATTTCTACTTTTTTCTGTTTGTTCAGCCATTAACTTCTCATGCTTAGGAGTCAACACAGTCTCTATATTGTTTCCAATCATACGACGCTAAAAAAACATCAATCTTAATCGATGATATGTCGTATGGATTAATGCATGGATTGGTAGACCACGAGCTATCTTTAAGACACTGTTGAAACATTCTGAATAATTCGTGATCATGATACCAAATCTCTTACCATCAGTATCAAATGATAATGTCAAATATTCAGGATTTATTTGTATCAACCATGTATAAGCATCATTGCAAATAAGTTGAATCTCACCCATTTTACTCTGAAAATCCATCTGATTATAAACTTGACCCGCATTATACATCCTCGTGTATAACTCTTTTCCAGTAAAATATGCTTGAAAATTCTGTCTATAATGGCGAAGACAAAAACGATGTGCAGCAGTAGGAAACCATCGTTGTATGGCATTTTTGATACTAACATGTCTATCAGAAATTATACACAACTCATGGCGTCTATCTCTAATAGATGACACCAAATTAAGAATTTGTTCAAAACACCAAGACCATGAATGATCATTCTCATTGTTAACTATAGCAAATGCAATAGGAAATAAACATTGATCGGCATCTACACCACATGCAACAAGTAATGTACTGCAATACTTTCCATGTAAAAATGTACCATCTACACTAAATGCTTCCTCCGCGGGTCTGGGAAGCCATCAGGGTCCCACACCACCAAGCTGCCTCTGTCGAGATACCAAAGGCCACTCCGTGCGAGCAAAATTTTCTTCTAACACAGTTTAAAATATAATTTCCGGAAATAGCACACTAAGTTTTTTATTTCCGTAACTAGCATGGTTTTCTTTTAGCTTGTTTTCTTACAATGGATTCTTCGGAATATGTAAAAACTCAATTTACAAAATCTAAAGATGATACAAACTTAGTAATCAGTAAACGTTAATCTCTTCTCTCGATGATAATAAGATAGTTGTGTGGTAGATGTACATGAGTAAATATTGTCACGACCTGAAAAGTATAGCACAACATAAAATTCGGTGTTGGGATAGATAAATTAAAATTTGAAAGTAATCTAACCACCTTGGAGAACAAAATAACTTCAACTTCAAACAACCATTAACCAAATCACATAGCTATTGACTTATTCAAAACAATGGTAACTTGTCCAAAAACAAACACAACCTAGTCCATCCGACAACTTAGCAAGTCTAAAGCTGATAGTTTAACGTAAACTACACATCGATAATAAGTTCACCTAAATAAAAGTTCAACAACTTAAACAATTACAAAACAACTTAAAGATAAATGTAGTCGCTCTTCGCCAAGGTCCTCGCCTTCTGGGTCTCCAAAAGTAGGAACCTCTTCAAATTCTTTCTCGAGAAGTGACTCCTCGAAATCTGCTAAAAATGTTATTAAAGAAAAAAGGCGAGTCACGAAAATCCAGTAAGACTTACAACACTTCTCTATCTTACAATATCATGATTCCTAAATAATAATAAGATATACCAAGCCCAAAAATTCAAATTAAAAAATAAGGCTAATTTTCACAATCTCATTAAGCAAATGAGGTGATCTTTCACTCTCCAACTAATTAAATGACATATGATTCATACAATGAACTACCAAACTTAAATAGACATAATAGACATCTATAACAACCCGATAACTAAATGCTCTTCCATTTAACCATGGCATGAACACCAATAACATGCTATTAAATGAATAAATTATGAACCTTCTATTGGAATGATACTCCACATCTAATACAACACTAATTAGCATGCTACCATGCAAAACATTGTTGTTAAAGTAAAACATATGCTCCATTTGAATCCTATAATTACTTGCCCCAGATTTACATATATATAGGAAGTAGTCATACGGCTAATTAAATTCTGAAATACACCTAGGCATGGGTGTACTTAGGATGAACTTTAGTATTAGAGATCAAAGAATGATCTAGACCGTTCTAATCCATGCTGCCCACGGGCATTAGCCATATTCTGATGAAGTACAATTCATCACATAATGTAACTAATTGTATTAATCATGTTTCATAAAATGAAAGTATACTTTTATTTGCACATAACCACTTGTCAAAACCAACATACCAGTGCATACCTTATATAAGATTTAGAAGAATTAACCACATGTATCATACACATAAAATACTATGCATCACATACATACTCGCTAGAAGAGGAAATTAAACCTCAACGGTTGAGGTGTCCAACATAGAGCGATTCTAACCTGCCATCAGGGACCTCATCCGAATAGACAATGTCCACTGTAGCAACACCCATGGAATGGAGTAGTGGAGTATAGTCATGTTGATTTTAATTTGAAGAGCTAATAATCGTTTAAATTATTAATAGTGAATATTTGAGGAACATCGTAATGTTTTAAATTTTATTTAATTACTACTCAAAATCTCACATTGCACTTTGCCACCCAATCATTTGAATTTTAACAATTTTTTTATTTACATTGCACTTCGGGTGTCGTGGGATGTGACCATCCCCAACTTTCCGTACACTACACTGAGAATAAAGACGGAAGAGAAGAAGATATTCCAAACTTTGTATGATTGGTTACCTGACGATAGAACCTAGAACACGACCTGTCAAGATAATTTTGTTTGTTTTTCTTTTCATTTTTCTGCATTGACTCTTGTCATAAAGAATATTAAAATAAAAACATCAATTCCCATTTGATATATATATATAAATGGGCGATGGTCTTTACCCAAGGCTCCACCAGAAATAGAGCCCCAATATTTAGAACTTTTTTCTCATCTTAAATAAAGGGTCACGACTAAATTTATCGTATTTTAAGTTTATCGATTTTAAATTCCTTCTCAATATGTTCAAAAAAGACATATAACAATATCCACGGATAACCGTATTCTTACTGGAAGATAAATATAAGAACGACAATACTTAACTTCTAATCGTAACTTATGAACGGCAAGAATGATTCACCTTTTTATCTTCGAGCTAGTCTTGGGTGGGAGCGGCATTCTCCAATCCAGCAGTAAACAGTGACGTGAACTTGGCCATCTCCGGCGCCGGCAAGGCCAAGCCGACCTCGACGCCGCCGTCGTCCTCCCTGCTTTCGGCAAGCGCCACGGCTCCCGTCCTCTCGATCCCCACGATTTCCACCTTCGCCGGCCGCCCCCACCCGAAGTCCGCCCTGTACACCCCGAAACTCGGCGACCCAGCGACCAACAGCTGGCCGCGGCGTTGGGCATCCAGTCCTCGGCGTCCTGGAGAACTTCGCCGTCTTTCCCGAGTCCCGCCACGGACTCGGCGATGGCCTCGGCGGCGGTAACGACGCCTTCCGACCCCAAGAGCCGTCCCCGACTGGCGTCCACGAAGCCCGGTCTGACGCAGTTCCCGAGGTAGGCGGTGGGGAGCGGAGGGCGTAGATGGCGCCGACAGTCCGCCATGAACAAGAGGTAGACAGCGTCCTGCGACGGTGGCGGCGCCTCCAGCTCCTCTGTCGTCTTTAGCAAGCAGACCCATACAGGCGCATGCCAACACGAAACAGGAGTATCGGGTCCGAGGTAGCTGATTCTCGGCGGCGGAAGCTCGCCGCCGGAGCTCCTCGATGTGGGCTCCCTTCAACAGGAAGGTTGACCGAACAACGTCGTTTCCGTTTACACTCGGCAAATTGGCGCCTTGCAAGCTCTTGATGTAGTCGTGGAAGAGCATATAGAGCCCCTTCGGGTCGGAGACCAGCGTCCGGTCGACGACGGGTGGCTGCTCGACAGCCGTGGATAACTTGTGATCATCCGATCTGCATGTCGCAGCCCAGGTCTTTACGAAGCTCGTAAAACCGGAGACGTCGCAGGCCTCGTGGCGGATGGAGACGCCGACGCAGACGCCGGCGCCGGGGAAGACGGTCACCTTGAGCGCCATCAGCAACGCCGCCGGGGGGATGTCCAGGACGAGGGGCCGAAACGCCCCGACCAAGCGGGGGCCGTCCGCTGCCAGCTTCTCGAATTGGTCGCCGGCGGCGACGCACTCGGCCAGGGCGAGGGGCACGGAGTCGCCGTCGGTGAAGAGGATGTGGAACTTGTCGCAGGCGGGCGAGGGGGGCGCGAGGCTGCCGGCCAGAGGGTAGTAGCGGCGGAGGGCGGCGGAGAGAGCCCGCTTGAGGTGGGGGAAGGCGGAGGCCGCGAAGTGGGTGGTGGTGAGGCCAGGCCAGCGGTAGAAGAAGAGGCATTCCACGGGGAGTCGCCCCAACCACATGACATCGAAGAAGGTGAGTGGGAGGGCGATCTCTCCGGTGACCGTCGGCAGTTCCCCGTCGCGCGACGGGGAGACGCGGCACTGCTCGACCACCGCAACGGTCAGACCGGGAAGAGGGAGGGCCGCTGACAGGCGAGCCGACGGAGGAGCGGCCATTTCTCTTCCTCGCCGGCGTGACCTTCCGTCGGAACTTGGAAGGAAGGATCCGCGGTGCGAAGGCAGGCAGAAGATACGATTCGCTTCAGAGTCGTCCTTTATCAACCGCCGCGAGGAGAAAGGTGGGAGTGTCGGTTCCCTAATCTCAGCCGGGCGTTCGAGTCCGTCCTTTTTATGTTTCGGTGAGAGTGGTCCTGCACAGAGTGTCGGTTCCCTCTCCCCGAACGGGTGCCCCAGTTTCATTTTCAATTTTCGTAAATTTTTGGGAGAATTACCACCAGGTCCATTTAAGAAAATCGGTTTACCAAAAACTCCGTTGACCACTTTTTCATCCCATTTAATCCGTTGACAACACATAATGTTACCATTTGGTCCGTTTTTCCCAACTACTGTCCCCGTATCCCCATTTTGCCCTTCCCGCAGGTAGACGGCGTCCCGGGCGGCGATGTCGGAGCAGGAGAGGACGCAGGAGACGACGCGGTGCCGGGGCAGGGCGGCGGGGGGGAGGGGGCTGCGGGGGGGCCTCGCCGGGGGGGTGTTTCGCGGGCTGCGGGGGCTGCGGGGGGGAGCCTCGGGGGGGAGCCTCGCCGGGGGGGAGGGGCTGCGGGGGGGGAGCCTCGCCCGGGGGCCGCGGACGTCGTCGCCGGGGGCGCTGCGGGGGGCCCTCGCTGGGGGGGTGTTTCCGCGGGCGGGAGGAGCGCCGCGAGGGGGGGGGGAGCCTCGCCGGGGGGGGGGGGGCTGCGGGGGGGGGCCTCGCCGGGGGGGGGGGGTTTCCGCGGGCGGGGAGCGCCGCGGACGGGGGGGAGGGGGCTGCGGGGGGAGCCTCGCGCGGGGCCGCGGACGTCGTCGCCGGGGGGGCCCTCGCCGGGGGGGTGTTTCCGCGGGCGGGAGGAGCGCCGCGAGGGGGGGGGGGGCCTCGCCGGGGGGGGGGGGGGGGCTGCGGGGGGGAGCCTCGCCGGGGGGGGGGGGGTTTCCGCGGGCGGGGGAGCGCCGCGGACGGGGGGAGGGGGCTGCGGGGGGGGGCCTCGCCGGGGGCCGCGGACGTCGTCGCCGGGGGGGGGGGCGCTGCGGGGGGCCCTCGGCGGGGGGGTGTTTCCGCGGGCGGGAGGAGCGCCGCGAGGGGGGGGGGGGGGCCTCGCCGGGGGGGGGGGTGTTTCCGCGGGCGGGAGGAGCGCCGCGAGGGGGGAGCCTCGCCGGGGGGTGGAGAGCGTCGCTGCGAGGGAGGGGGGCCGGCGGGGGGCAGGGCAAAAACGACATTTCAACTCTAAATTGGAGTGGATGTGACCATATTTTGAAAAAACGGACCTAATAGAAAGATGTTTTTGAAAACGGACCTAGTGGTAAAGTGATCCCCGTAAAACGGACCTAGTGTGCATTTGCGCTAAATTTTTTGACTTCCACTCGAAAATTGTCAGAAACAGTCAGAGACGTTTTAAACTTAGAGTAAAATGATTTCATTAACCTCGTAAATTTTAAACACCTCGTGATGATAATACTTCTGATGTATAAAAAATTGTTAAAGAATATGTGATTAAATTAGATCCATATGACATAATAAATAATTAATATTTAATAATTTACATTAGATTTAAATCTTGAATATTAATCAGATATAATAAATCATAAAGCATAAAAAACCAAGTTAATATTATACCTTTCATATTATTTTTAAAACTTATATAAATTAAATATAGCATATTTTATTTAAACATATTAATATTTTACCGTCATAAATCACATGTAATTTTTAAATAAATTCGTAGCCATCACATGCTAACAAAAGAAGACAAAAGAAATTTATATCGTATTCACCGTCCGAGAGAAGTGAAGACCGAACAAGTACACCGAAACCCACAAGCAGAGAAACCTGTAAAAAGTGAAAGAAAACTACTAACCCGGCTGAGAAGACGGCAACTACATCAACCACTTCTTCGTAAACAGAGCGGATCGCTTCAATTCCCTGGGTGGAGAAATTTACCTTGTTCCCCAATCATAAAAGATTACGTACCCTGTCACTTAAGTGACGATTCAAAAACCGGTTCGGTGAACCGTTACCGAAAAGGGCTGAACCGTTACCGAAGTCTTACTAACTCGTTATCGACGAGCAGCAAGTTACTAGGGCGCCGGTAGCGGTTCAACCCTTTTCGGTAGCGTTTTCATGACTTTCAAGATATGTTATTGAACCGTTGTTGAATCGCTATCGAAAAAGACTGAACCACTACCGACGACTTACTAACTCGTTACCAACGGATAGTCAGTTAGTAAGACGTCGATAACGATTCAACTCTTTTCGGTAATAGTTCATCGAATTCGTTTTTGAACCGTCGCTTAAATGGTGAAGATATGTGACTATTTCTGATTAGGGACCGAAGTAAGTTCCTTCACCAGAGGATTGAGATGATCCGATCTCCGATCACTGGTGTTTCTTCTCGAGAAGAGAAGAGATTTTTCCTAACATTCTGGGAAAGATGTCTCGAGACTTCCTCTCCGAGATGAAGAGACCTCACTTTGGTACACTGCAGATAAAGATGTAACGATGGAAGATATTCCTAATTGTGTATGTTTAGTTGCCTGATAGAACCCAGAACACGTCATGTCTAGATAATTTTTTTCCTTTTATTTTCCTGCATTGACTTTGTCATAGAAAATATTAAAATAAAAAACATCAATTTCAATTTAATATATATATAAATGGGCGATGATCTTTTCCTAATATTTAGAATTTTTAAATATTTTTTCTCATCTTAAATTAAAAGTCACAATTAAATTTACTGTATTTTACGTTTATCAATTTAAAATTTCTTCTCACCGTGTTCAAACGTGTAACAATGAACTATCTAAAAATACACATATAACTATAGTTTACCGAAAAATGGATATAAGAACGACAATACTCAACGTATTTAATTGTAACTTATCAACGACCAGAATGATTGGGCTTTATCTTCGATCTAGTTTTTGGTGGGTGGAGCGGCGTCCTCCAATCCCGCGGTGAACAGTGACGTAAACTTGGCCATCTCCGGCGCCGGCAAGGCCAAGCCGACCTCGACCCCGCCGTCGTCCTCCCTGCTTTCGGCAAGCGCCACGGCTCCCGTCTTCTCGATCCCTATGATTTCCACCTTCGCCGGCCGCCCCCACCCGAAGTCCGTCTCGTACACCCCGAACCTCGGCGACCCGGCGACCGACAGCGGCCTCCCCGGCAACCTGGCCACGGCCTTGGGTATCCAGTCCTCGGCGTCCCGGAGAACTTCACCGTCTTTCCCGAGTCCCGCCACGGACTCGGCGATGGCCTCCGCGGCGGCGACGACGCCTTCCGACCCCAAGAGGCGTCTCCGACTGGCGTCCACGAAGGCCGGTCCGAGACAGTTCCCGAGGTAGGCGGTGGGGAGCGGAGGGCGTAGACGGCGCCGACAGTCCGCCACGAACATGAGGTAGGCAGCGTCCTGCGGCGGCGGCGCCTCCCGCTCCTCCGTCGTCTTCAGCAGGCAGACCCACACATAGGCGGACCCCAGCACGAAGCAGGAGTATCGGCGGGTCTGAGACAGCTGATTCTCGGCGGCGGAAGCTCGCCGCCGGAGCTCCTCGATGTGAGCTCCCTTCAGCAGGAAGGTTGACCGAACAAGGTCGTTTTCGTCTACACTTGGCAAATTGACGTCTTGCAAGCTCTTGATGTAGTCGTGGAAGAGCGTATAGAGCCCCTTCGGGTCGGAGACCAGCGTTCGGTCGACGACGGGTGGCTGCTCGACAGCCGTTGATAGCTTGTCATCCGGATCGTCCGATCTGCATATCGCAGCCCAGGTCTTTACGAAGCTCGTAAAACCGGAGCCGTCGCAGGCCACGTGGCGGATGGAGATGCCGATGCAGACGCCGGCGCCGGGGAAGACGGTCACCTTGAGCGCCATCAGCGCCGCCGCCGGGGGGATGTCCGGGACGAGGGGCCGAAACGCCCCGACCAAGCGGGGGCCGTCCGCTGCCAGCTTCTCGAATTGGTCGTCGGCGGCGACGCACTCGGCCAGGGCGAGGGGCACGGCGTCGCCGTCGGTGCAGTGGATGTGGAACCTGTCGCAGGCTGGCGAGGGGGGCGCGAGGCTGCCGGCCAGAGGGTAGTAGCGGCGGAGGGCGGCGGAGAGAGCCCGCTTGAGGCGGGGGAAGGCGGAGGCCGCGAAGTGGGTGGTGGTGAGGCCAGGCCAGCGGTAGAAGAAGAGGCGTTCCACGGGGAGTTGCCCCGACCACATGACATCGAAGAAGGTGAGGGGGAGAGCGATCTCTCCGGTGACCGTCGGCAGTCCCCCGTCGCGCGACGGGGAGACCCGGCACTGCTCGACCACCGCAACGGTCGGACCGGGAAGAGGGAGGGCCGCTGACAGGCGAGTCGACGGAGGAGCGGCCATTTCTCTTCCTCGCCGGCGTGACCTTCCGTCGGAACTTCGGAAGGAACGATCCGCGGTGCGAAGGGCAGGCAGAAGATATGATTCGCTTCAGAGTCTCCGTATCGACCGCCGTGGGGGGAAAGGCGGGAGCGTCGGTTCCCTGATCTCCGGCGGGCGTTCGCGCCTTTCTTTTCTCCGTGTGGATCAGAGTGGTCCCGCCCGGAGTCTCGGTTCCCTCCTCTCAAA
This sequence comes from Cryptocoryne crispatula var. balansae, assembly GCA_036172225.1. NCBI lineage: Eukaryota > Viridiplantae > Streptophyta > Magnoliopsida > Alismatales > Araceae > Cryptocoryne > Cryptocoryne crispatula. The sequence continues at coordinate 5,982,025 of CM069930.1, read as the reverse complement.
CGGGTGTCCGAGTTCCAAATATTTAATAGATTTTACGAGAAAATTGAGAAGATTCTCGAAGAATGAAGCGCCCTCCTCTTTTTTATATCTGAATGAAAAATGTTATCTTAGACGAAGTATCCGGGTGAAGTGTTGTTCTCTCAGACATACATTGTGAGGACACGTCGCCGACCCACCAACCTTCCACGTGTCCTCACAAAAATGGAACGTTTCGATTTCAATCTCATTTGGTAACGGAATCGATGTCAAATTTGATAATTCTAAAAGTACATATCATAAATTAATTCTTAATTAAAATTAATAAATCCCAAGGAATCACTAAATTTGATAAAATCTCTGAAAAGTTTATTTTTATCTTCTTCTCACGTTGTATACTATATTTTATAATTTATTTAATTCTGCTTTAGTTAATTTTATTTTTTATTTAAATATAAAAACAGAATAAATCGAAATAACTCAACAAAAATAAAGTTACGTGTCCCATAATGTTGGTGGAACAGGATCAAAATTTTAGAATACTAAATACTGCTTACACAAATTTCGAGGATAAATTAAGATTATCTCTTAAATTTCGAGGATAATCTAAATTTGTCCTCGAGTTATCTCCGTACCAAATAGTACTTGATAGTTTCTTTTACTGAACGGGACTGGTCTAGTTTTATCCTTGTTTAGAGTTTAGACTCTAGTATTATAAATTTAGATAAAATAATATTAAACAGAGATAATTTTTTCCGATAGATAAAATGTTAAACTTAAGACTGACCTCGTTCAGTTATTTTATTCTGATTTAATTTTAAGTTATCTTATCGTAACTTAAATCTTATTTGTAAGCAAATAATATATATGTTGTTGAATCATGGTCCGTGGGACCACTGTAAGAACATATGCTATTAAATAGAATATTTTTAAATATATATTACGTTTACCGTTTGAAATTAATTTTTTAAGGGAGGTACCTTTAAAATGTAAAATGTTTTCGATGATTGTCGATTATTTTACAATCAAAATATCTTTATACACGGATATAGGTAAACAGAAAAGATTCGGCCTTATTATATAATTCTTGCTATACGAGATATCTACTAGTCTTCTAGCAAATGTCAAGAGCATAATTGATATGATTTCAAACATGTTTTCTTATGATGAAGTCAAACATATAAAGGAGTTTGGGATACCTACCAGGATATTGGACTTTATGAATTTTAAAATAATTCCTCTACTTTTTTATTTTTCTTTGTTGCCCTCAAGCTAGGTAATTTTGTAGTCTTTTTAATTATGCTATTGCATAAGGTTGCATATAGTTGTGTTTTATGTTAGTTTACTTTTAGCATGTCTAAATGGATTAATTGGTGTATGTCTGAGTAACATATGTTTTTAGCTTGTGAGATGTAGTTGATGCAGTGTGCTGCATTTTATAATGTGATTTGCACTTCACTAGACTATGATAGTAGCCCGTGGGCAGCGGCGAGTTAGAACAGTCCAGAGCATCCTTTGATCCCGAATACCGCGGTTCATCCTAAGTACACCCGTGCCTAAGTGTACTATGGGATCTAGCTTACTATATGTTACATTCTACTATATGGTAAATCTGGTGTTAGTCCTGGAAAATAATTGCAATGTCCAAGTGAAACATGTATTTTACTCAGACAAATAGTTTAGTTTTGCTTTCATTATGACATGTAGATTAGTGAGTTATTGCATTTAATTCATCCTTTATGATAGGTCTATGTGGTAGGCACATATAGAGTTGTGTTAGTGTTGTTATGTCATGATTAAAACAGTATGCATTTGGTAAATCATGCTAATCTATACAATGGGTAGAAAAGCATCTAATTTAATTAATTGAACCTTGATAATTAGCGTTACTTATAGTTGTTATAATCTGATTTTTGTTTAAGGTTTATATTCTTATTATCAGTAGGACTTGTTTAGTATGGTGGGTTAGTTGGGTGTAGGTCCTACTAGGTCTGTGTAACTCACCCCTTCTAATCTTTAATATTTTTTCAGGATTACAGGTTTAGCGCAGCAGAAGCGTAGTGATGTTTTGGGATTGGAAGAGTTAGTTGATTATTTGTTCAATGTTGGTATTTAAATTGTAATTTCATAGAGATAGTTTGGATTGAATTATTGGAATTATTTATTGGATTTCGATATTAATCTTGCTTTGCTCTAAATCGATGAATTATTAGGGGTTAGTTCCTTGGTTACGGCGCCGAATTATCTTCCGTTGTGCATGTTAAAATCCGAGTCCTGACAAAACATCTTAAAATAATAAATGGTGAAGGCCTCTTTATGCCATGTGTTTGTAGTGACCTAGAGTTATGGGCTCTGAATAAAAATAAAAATGAAAGATTAACTGATGTACCTCAATAGTGAGATGTGTTTGGTGGGTTGTAATTTTCTTATCTTTGGCTGGCTGAGAAGGAGAAGTTTGAAATGTTACTTTTATTAAATCTGATTAGTGCAGATGTAGCTCACTTCAATCAGCTTCTTTTGAAATATAAAAAAGAAACAAAAAAAAACAAGTAAAAGAATGATTAGAACTAGGAGGTGTGTAAAAGAAATATACATGAAATGACGAAATGAAATATACTAACTGAATTGAAACTACCTCTCAACACCTCTTTTTGATATTTTAAAACATATGAGCTACAAACTAGATGCTTAAACACATATAAAACAATGTTAGGATGCAAGAAGAAGCTAGAGGAACTAGTTAGAACTCAAATATAAGTTTTTGGTACTCCATAGACTTAGTGCCTTATTGTCATAGCATTTTGTACCTAGCACCATGATGTTGGGACACCAAGAATGGCAAATTCTACACTAGAAAAAGAATCAACTCCTCTCGAGCTTGTGCATTAACTTATGTCACGACCCGGATTTTTAACATGCACAGCGGAAGATAATCCGACGACGTAACGGGAAAGGATATCGGTCTGGAACCAAATAAGACTAAAATCACAATCCAATTAAATAATTCCATACTTTACAACATAATATCACCATAAACAAACACCTATCTAGACAAATTAAATACCAACATTGAATGAGAAATCCACTAGCTCCTCGAATTCCACAATACCACTACGCTTCTGCTACGCTAAACCTGTAATCCTGAAAATATTAACAACGGAAGGGGTGAGTCACAACAGACTCAGTAGGACTTACACCCGAACTACCCCACTATAATAATGATTCTAGTGGTATACAATACATATTAAGCCTATAAATCAGATTTAATACATAGGATTAAGCTAATTATATATCTTCAATTAAGTGATTACAAAGATCATTCTACTACCCCATATGATAACATGACTCTAAATGCATTAAAACCGACATAACCTACACTTTAGACTACTCTAGGTATGCACATAACCTGACATAAACCCAAATGACACATCTATAACACTACTATCTATGCCAACATACACAACTACACACATGTCTGAGTAAATATCATGCTCCATCTGATAAATGTAGTCACATCACAAAACTAGCACCAGATTTACCATATAGTAGGAAGTAACATATAGTAACTAAATCCCATAGTACCCCTAGGCGGGGAGTACTTAGGATAAACCGCGGTATACGGGATCGAAGGATGCTCAGTTGAACTAACCTCCATTGCCCACGGGCCACTAATTTAGTCACGGTGAAGTACATTTCCATCACAATGCAGCTCACTGCACTAACCACATTCCACACCATGCAAGCATATAATTAACTCAGACAGTAAACACATGAACATTAGATTGGCATTTCAAACATGAAATACATAGATGAACACCCATGGTTCTATGCACCACATATTTGCATACCACACCACAATCTATCACAAACTAATGCATATAAATGGGATCATGCAATTTATAACCTAAACATAACAATTACATGCTTAACAGAACTATCTATCTAATAAAAGAAAATAAACTAAACTCTACCACCATTATGCCTAAACCTTATATCGGCTTTTTGTCAAATCGAGATATACATGATTAAGGTTCATCGCGATGCAAACATACTAAACTAGCTAAATTTAGACATACACAACCTATCATGATGACCAACATACATGAATAACTAATTTAATCTAAATATGCACGGTTCAATCAGACTAATCTAACTCAATCTAAATATGCTAATAAATCCAAAACAGCCCATTAACTACAATCTTCTAATCCTGGTGATCTAAGTATGATTCTTACGGTTTAATAAAAATATTAGAGTGCTAAGGATAGCCGAGACGCCTACCTTGACGGTGATGGCGAACGGCACACGGAATTTCAAAAGAAGATTAACCGGATGATGAGTGCGTCGGGGTCACGGCGACGATGACGAAAAGTTGATCCAGATGGCATCTTGACAAACTGCTCAAAGGAGAAAAAGATTAAGTAAAAGAGAACAATAGAGAGGATAGGAGAGAGAGAGAGGGCGATATGAGAGAGGGAGGGAGGGGGAGTGATAGGAGAGAGGAGAGAGAGGGTGCTTCACCGCGGAGGAGGGGGGGAGTTAGCGCGCGTGGGGTGGCGCACCGCGCGGGGTGGCGCGGCGGAGGGGGCGTCGGGCGCACGCGCGGAGAATGCGCGGGGAGGCCGGGCAGCAACCGCGGCGGCGGAGGGAGAGCACCGGCGGCGGCGACCGGCGGAGCTAGCGCCGGGCGGGCGGCCGTGGACGGCGGCGACCGAGCGGAGGGCGCGAGCGCGGGACGCGCGGTTGGCCGGGAGGATGACGGCGGCGTCGCGGGGGCGGCGGCGCCGGCCGAGGAAGGGTGGCCGGCGGCGCCGACGCGGCGGAGCGTGGGGAGAGACGGACATGCGGTCGGAGGGGGGCAAGGCGATGGTTCACGCGGGAGGGCACGGAGAAACGCGCGGGTGAGAGTGGAAGGTGGCCGGGGAGAGTGCGCGCGAGAGGGGACCCGAATGGCGCGAGAGGGGAATCGAGGCAATGGCGGCGGCCAGTGACGTGGGAGAGGGGGGGCTGGCCGGCGGTGGTCGCGCAGGAGGCCGGCAATGGAGGTTCGCGCGTGCGCGCGCAGGAGGGCGGCCGAGGTGATGGCGGCTGGCGACTGGTCGCTGGTGCGCGGGTGTAGGCGGTTGGATGATGGTGGGGGGGGGTGCAGACGGCGGCGAGGAGGAGGCAGGTGGGCGAGGCTGAGGGCGGCGGCAGCGAGCGGGATGCCGGTGGTGAGCTTGACGATGGCGGCGACTGCTGAACGGCGGTGTTGTCGCGCGGAGGCCGGCGGAGGTGATGGCGGCGGGGTTGGCCGGCGCGCGCGGGCGCTGCGGGCAGGAGAGAAAAGGAAGAAGAAGGAGAAGGGCGGCTGCTACCTGCGCTCGCGAAAGAGGAGAAGAGGGAGGGTGGAACTTGGAAGGCAGGGCTGCTACGTGGGAAAGAAATAGAGGGGAGGAGGTAGAGTCCGACCGGGACCGGGGACTGGAATTAGAGTTCGATTGGAAGAGGGGGCGGCGATTTAGGAAGATGATCCGGAGGGAGAGAAAATTGGAATGGATAAGGGAGGAAGGTAGATTAATATAAATAAAACAAATATTAAATATAATAACTATTTTATTTTATTTTTTAATAAATATCTGGGGTATTACAACTTAGGGGTGTTGAGGAAGATCTTGGGGCCTCTCCTCTCACTCGAGAATGTGTGGATGAGAGAGAGAACTAGAGGGAGACATAAATTGGTGTGTAATGGTTGTGGATCTACAAGGGTTAAGAGATGAACATGAGAGAGAAATAGAAAGATTCTTAAGGTGCACTTTAAGAGGTTCTCAGATTATATGGGTATTGAGGAAGGATTTTGGAACTAAGTATAGACACCCAAATTTGGCTTACATTGCATAGCACTAAACTCATGTTTTTATGGATATTATGTGATTTTATGTCGATCAAAATGATGTTTTTGTAAGAAATCAACTTTTGGGAGGTGGCACTCCACCAATAGGGTGCTTGGCACCCTACCAACAAAGAGCCAAGCACCCCACTAGACAAGGTGCCAAGTGCCTTGCAAAGGGGGCATTTGTCAGTTGACTTGACCTGCGCGATGGATTTAAATCCCCAAACAACGCAAATTAGAGGTGTGCACGTACACATTAATTGCATTGCTCTAGTCAAAGTGCTCATCAGGAAGCACTTAGTCCAGACACCCATTTTTGGTCACTATAAGGTAGATTTCTTGCACATTGCATTAATGAGAGTTGCAAGCACCATGCCTAGGGGGCACCTAGTGCCCTGTTTATAGAGTGCCTAGCACCCGCTAAGGGGGAGCTTTGCCCAGTAGACAGTTTTTTTCTAAATTCCTAATCTCTCTCTCCTTTTGGTTATAAATAGAGACACTTTTAACACCCAAGGGTTGTAAAATCTATTCTCTTATAAGCCTAACACATTCTTTGCTCTCCCATACACCACCCAACACTCACCCACACCCTCAAGAATTCCCTCTAAACTCATTCATTCACCTCCACACATCACCTTCCCAAGATACTTTTCTCAACCAACCAACCATTATTCTACCATTTTCATAATTCTCAAGGTGTTTAGAGAGTCCAGGGGTGCCCATAGGGCATCCTCAAGCTTGCAAAAGCATCTAGAGCCAAATGAGGAAATGATCAAAGTTGACACTAGCTTCTGAGGCCCTAGTGCCCCCACTAACAAGGCACCAAGCACCCCATAAACTATAAGGAATCATCCTACAAAATTTGGTGATACTGAAGTGATGATTTCTATGAGTTCATGCATCTCTATGAGTTCGAATGTATCTCGTAGGGATTCATCTAATCCCTTGGAGAAAAAGAAGAAGAACTTTTGAAGCTCTTCAAACTATTCAAATATCCAGTCTCTAGCAATAGCCACACGAACTTCATCCATAGCAAGTTATCCCTTTGCACCGTGCTCGAGAACTTTTTCGAACAAAGCTCCATCACCCATGAACTCCTTCCAGAGAGGGGAAGAGGTAGGAAAGAGGTTGAGGACGTGGTTTCACTCTTGACTTGATAGAGTTTAGCTGAAATCATTAGTATTTATAAAGAATTTAGAATTTTTTATAAAAATCTAAAATTTTAATAAATTACGTCTTTAGCCCTGTACTTTTGGATAAGTCCTTATCTATGTGACCCACTAGGTCTAATAGTCTATTTTGTTAAGACCTAAATAAAATAGAATAATTATATTTAATTAAATTAAATTTATTATGCAATAATAAATTAATCGGCCTATTAATCATGTAGGGTATAAGGTGTAAGGAATCGTCCATTAAAATTTTGGAGCAGCGGAAGCGACGATTCCTATGGGTTCCTTTAGAATCCGTCTCAATCAGAACCGAACGACGAAAACCGAAAACCGATCAAATCGGGTTCGAATATACCTGATAGGGATTCATATAATCCCATGGAGAGGAAGGAGATGAGCTTCTCAAGCTCTTCAAACCGTTCAAGTGTCCGGTCTCCAGCAGTATCCACACGAACTTCATCCACAACAGGTTCTCCCTTCGCTCCGGCCTCGAGAACTCTTCCCGAACGGAGCTCCATCGACCATGGACACCTTCTTGAGAGAGGAGGAGGTAGGGAGGAGGCTTGGGACGTGGTTTTCACCCTTGGCTTTATGAGGTTTGGCTGAAACCATTAGTATTTATAGAGAATTATGGAATTTTTCATAAAAACCCAAAATCTCTATAAATTACGTCCTTGCCCCTGTACTTGTGGATAAGTCATTTTGTGTGTGACCCACTAGGCCCAATAACCTATTTGGTTGAGGCCTAAATAAAATATAACAATTCTATTTAATTTAATTAAATCTATTATCCGATAACAGATTAATCGGCCTACCGATCATGAAGGGTACAAGCCACATCCCATGATCCCAAATGGCTATGGGGATAATCTCATCTCCATTGAACCTTTCCATCATCAGTTACCACATGGATATAAACCCTCATCCATCCAATGTCCCGGTCGGAAAGGAGTACGACATCGACTGTCAACTCCTTAGTGTACCGACTCTATAGGATCATGTACTCAGAATTGGATCAATTGGAAAAATCCTTTTCCAAATATCCTATCTACCCTGGCCAGGGATTTAGAGTACTATCCCATAGGACATTCACTCTCACTTACCGAGAGTGGACGATCCCTTGTTGTCCGCTCAATTGCCTCCATCGGATTTTCCTTGTACCCGATCCATCGCTATATAGGACTATCTAAATTGTGATCCATAAGTCAATGGTCAAAGCACAAGTTCCACCCAACAAGGCATCTTTGGCGACTCAGGTCAAAGGTCCAACCATGCAACCGTGATGATAGAAAACCCTGATAGACAGTTCGGTAAGATACCATTCGTGGTTTCTTATTCGGTCGATTCGTGAACTCATTCAACTAATGAGCACATGTATGTGTATCTCGGTGTCTCCACACTAATGACCAATGAGATCGGTCGTCCTCATCACATGAGAAGACATCACATACACTAGTCTATCCGGATCCTTGATGTCCCGTCTCAAGTATCCTATGACTAGGAACATTTAGATCAAATACCTCTAGATGATCAATCTCATTATCATGATCTCATCATGATTTAATCATCATTGTATTTGATCAAGGACTTCATTATGATATTCGCTTCTAATAAAAGCTTATAATGAAGATTTGCCTAATTAATTGAATAAGATATTTCTAGAAATGTCGAATCATATCATATATGATTGGCTTGTAGGGCATACATTTCTATCATAAGGCACATCCCATAATCCCAAATGACTATGGGCATAATCTTATCTTCATTGAGCCTTTCCATCATTAATTACCACATGGATATAAATCCTTGTCTATTCAATGTCTCGATCGAAAAGGAATACGGCATCGAATGTCAACTTCTTAGTATACCGACTATATTGGATCCTATACTAAATTGGATCAATTGCAAAACTCCTTTTCCAATTATTCCCTCTACCATAAATAGAGATTTAGAGTACTATCCCATAAGACTATAGATGGGTCTTTTTTTTTCTCCTCTAGTTTCATCGGAGTGTGTCATGGTCTTCCTTAAGATTCCATGTGTCATTTGTGTTAACCACGTCAGAGACACAAATGGGATGTCTTCCCACGAACCCAGTTTGTCCTCCACTCCTACTTTCCTTCTCTCCACTCACATTGATACCCGAGCTACTCAACCCTTGATGTCACTTGGGCATTGAATAGTCAATCCGGGTCGTGAGGAGAACGAAAGAGAAAGAAGATTAAAGAAGGGGGTGACATGTTTAGCACAACCTAAACACTATGGAATCGAACAAGGAAGAGGGGGTGTGGTCGCCGGGAGCCAAAGGCTCCAAAAAAAGGGGGGGAGTAGATGGAATCAAAGAAAGAGAGAGTTGACTGATTTACCTCTTTAAATGAGAAGATTGTTGTAAATTCTATCTTCTCCTTCCTCGGTCAGCCGGGGAAAAAGAGCCTCAGGGACATTGCTTGCTTGAAAATATCAAAATGAAAGCACAAGAAAGAAACCTCTTAGAACTAAACAAAGTGTAGTATCAAGTTTAAATGATCTAAATGAACAAAATGCTAAAGATGCATTAAACTATGTTAATATGATGTGCATGACTAAAATAAATAAAGAACAAGAGAAGAAAAGAATGAGGAAGAGGTGGCTGGCAGGCTGGTGGGCAACCAGTCTTTGGGACTAGCAGGCGCTTCGAGCTGGGGGTGCTCGACATCCTGTTGTGAGAGCACCTTGGACTTCCATAGGTAGTTCCTGGCATGATCTTTTCTTGATCTTTGTAAAGATTGCCAAGTACTTCAACTCAGGGTAGTGACTCTTTGAGGCCCTTTTGCAGTCCAAATCCCTTGCCATGTTTGCATCTACAAATCTTTCTATATAAACTTTTAGGCTACCAAAACACAAACAATGCTCTACAGTACCCTTAAAATACTTGAGTATCCATTGTTATCACATCATAAGATTGGCATCCCTTTGATTGGTAACAGTAACCCCTTCATTAGCTGAAGTGTCAATAGCTATAGCCATGGCATGCATCTCTACTTCTGTGCTTGCACGAGCTACTATCCTTTGCTTTTTAGCAATCCATTTGATGAAGTTATGACCTAAGAAGATGCCATAACCACTTGTTGATTTCCTATCATTTGGGCAATCAGCCCATTCTGAATCCAAGAAGACATTTAGCTCAAAATTGTCTAGTGTCACAAGAAGACCATCTTGATAAGTAGACATTAGATATCTCAAGATCCTTTTGATAAAGCTCAAGTGAGAGATAGTCAGGGATGCAAGGAATTGACAAGCTTTATTGATGGAATATGCAACATCCGGCCTTCTAACAATGGCATATTGTAATAAGTCAACAAGGCTTCTATAAAATGTAGGATCTTCTAACCTTTGCCCATCTAGAGAAGACATTTGTTTTGGTTGCAACAGGTGTGTCAAATGGTTTTAAATTTATGAGTTGAACTTTTGCTAAGATATCTAATATGCACCTTTTGTCTAAGGTGAATGCCATGACCAGTTCTCACAGCTTCAATTCCCAAGAGATAACTATGCTTGCCAAGATCTTTCAAGAAGAACACAGTGCCCAAATTTTAAATCAGTATTGTTATGGTGTCAAAACTGTTACCAATAACAATAATATTATCTGAATAGATGAGAACATACACTTTAACATCTTGTTCCTTGTATATGAATAAAGAAGGATCACATATAGACCATTTGAAACCTATGCTGAGAAGGTGGGAATAAAGTCATAAAAACCATGCTTTTAGGCTTCCTTAAGAACGTAAAGAGCCTTATGTAACTTACATACAAATTGAGGGACACTAGCATCAACAAAACCCAGTGTCTGATTCACTTATGTTTCTTCTTCCAATTGACCATAGAGAAAACATTGTTTACATCTAATTGTCTTATTTCTCATCAATGCCATAGTATTTAAAACCTAGATTATATCGCTTCCAACAATGTAGGACTATAAGTCCATTTTTCTCACATAACTAACAAACTAATTGCTATATTGTTCTTGAGGGAAATGAAATTAGCCCCTATCAAATGACGCCCCATTGCTCTTATTGTTATTTTTGCTATTGTTTCTCGCTTCCTTTGCCATAGAAATTGACATATTGCTGTTAATTGTTATGTATAGCAGTATTAGCTAAATTGGCACTTAACTTGATAATAGTTTGATGATGCTTGGACAGAAATATTTCATAATTTTTCAACATACCTTGTACATCCTCAAGTATGAGAGCATAAGCATCTAACCTATCTGTAATTCTAGTAACAAAAGACTCATATTTGGGACCTAGGCCCACTAGTATATAGAAGCAAATCTCTAGAGGAAACAAGTTCAGAAGCCACAGCCAAAGTATTGCAATTGACTTGATCTTCTGTAAGTACTGGTCAGTTTAAGAGAGCTTTTCTTCAATTGTTGTAGCTGCAATTTTAATTGAAGTATTCTAGCTATAGATGATGAGACATATGTTTTATTTAGAACACTCTAGATCTCAGTAGTAGTAGATTAGACAACCACAATTGGCAACACAAATTGAGACACTGACGAAACTAACACAGTCATAACCAGACTTTTTTGAGCTACTTCTAAATCCTCATATCTGGATTTAAAACTTCATTTAAAAGATTAAGAGGATCTACAATGGTGGAAGGAGGACATTGAATTGATCCTTCCACCATTCCATTAGATTGTATGTATCCAAAAACAATAAAATTTGAGCTCTCCATACCATAAAATTTTTTCACTCAATTTAGCCGAACTATAATGAGAAACATTCGGCATTGAGTTAAGCAAAGGAGTTGTATAGGGAAGAGAAAATAATGATCAAGCAAGACTAGGGTTGGATGACGATTTTTTCATTAGAACAAAAAGAAGGATGGCTTTGATACCAAGTTGAACTCCACTTGAGTGTACACAATAGTGCGGTAGCTCTGATGTAAATCAATTGGAATTGATCAAGTAACTTAGCAACTCAACAATTAGATCAAAACAGAGGAGCACAGAAGGAAAATAGAGAACGACAGAGAATGAGAGAAAGGGTGGGAGAGACTTTAATCTATCTCTCTTTTCTACAAACCCAGTTGTATTTATAGAATCTGAGGATTACAAATGTAGAACAAATGTGGCAAGTTGCCACCTATGAATGCAAGTGGATCAATGAGAAATCAACTTATTACCTAGTGTAAAACACTTGTGGGTATTCTAATAGATGGAAGCTTTTGGTGGTCTCTCTCGCTATCAAGCCCACTAGTGGGGGTTTTTCCGACAAGATGCGCAGTGCTTGTCCCACATGGTGACCATAAGCTCAGAGCTAGAGGATTTGCCCTAGCCGTCGTGAAAGGCACCATCTCTTGAAAACCTCCCATCTTCTTCATCCTTCTCCCAACATCTCCCGATGGCCCAATATGAGGGTGGTCCAATATGTTAAATATTCACTCCCATATTGCTGTTAAACCCATTAACATCTTCTTATTAAATTAGAATAATATTTGTTAATACATTTTACTTACTTTTGATATACTATTCAGTTTTCAATTTAAAAAAGATTAAAAAGATTTAATTTACATGATTGTGAATATTTTAAGTTTAAATTTAAATTAATATTTTGAAATCACCTTACAATATAATATTATTAGATAAATAAAAATTTAGATATATGATTAATTTTTTGCATTATACTCTTTTGATAAATGCATTTTATTCAATTTTTTAAAATATATCTAATAGTTTTATTTTTAGTCATACAAAATATTTAATATGAACTTATATTTGTTTTAAATTTAGATATAATATATTATAAAATAGTCTCAAAGTTTATTTGATACATGATTTAATTTTAAAATTTTAAAATAAATGTTTTGAAAAAATTTAAAATGAGACATTATTAAAAATAATATGTCATTTTACACTCTCTTCTAACTGATTCTTAACGTCATCATCTAAAAAATGAAGCAAAAATTATAAATATTTCAATAAAGGAACTGAATGTTAAAAAACTTTGATGGTCGGATCGCATATTAAAAGCAATCATCTCAAACGGAACGGTGAATGATTTGAAGAAAGAGATTTATTGTATATATTATTTAGTTGGACGTTGAATTGCGGTTTTGCCATAAAAAATGTTTTTGTCATAAAACTTGTTAAGAAATATTTTATAATTTAAAAAAAATATGTTTCTTGACAGACTTCTTTTAAGTAAAAAAAAAAAACAGAGAGAAGAGACTTTTTTTTCTCTATGATTATCTTTTCTTAGGCCCTGTTTGGTAACACTATTAGGTACCTCTATCACTATCAATTTTAAAATTGATATTGCTAAGAACCATTAAGAGGTGTTTGGTTAATTGTATCAATTTTAAAATTTGTAGTACAAACAAAACATATTATGTAATACAAGTGTCAACTTGTATTACTTTTAATATTGATACTCCAACATTTGAAAATATTAATATCAATATTGATATAATACCAAAAATGAAACTCTAACAAACAGGCTAATAGCTATACGTGATCCACACTCTTTTTGTTATCTTATTCTTATATCACCAAACGTGATAATGTTACGTCCTTAGCTATCTTATATCTTATTATTCTACATAGTTTTAACATAAAATATATAAAAATTATTATAAAACCAAACATTCTATCAACCTTAATTATAGTTACACGTATTTCTGAAAATATCTGCCGGCATATATGTTCCTCTTAGACTTCCAAATGTTAGTGGGTAAACAAATATATTACTTTATATGGTCAAAGGTGTTAAGATTATAAAATTCAAAAACCACTCCGGAAGGTATTGACTGCAACAAGAGCTGAATAGTGTGTTTGGCTGCACTATAATTTTTTATACCTTGTCATGACAAGAAGTGTATTAAAATAAAATGTGAACTAAGTAATGACATAAAATTGTCAGATAAATATGATAACATATACGACCAAACAAAACAGAGGGCTCACAAGATAAAAATAGATGTGAGATCCTCATTTTTTGTTTGAGAAGAAATTTTTTTTAAAACATAAAATTATAATGATTGTCAAATGTTCCTTTTAACAAATTTTGTTACAAAAACATAAAATTATAAAAAAAAACTTAATTTATCACACAACCAAGCACCCCATAATATTGTTTCCAAAACATAACAAGATATCATCATTTTATAATTTTTAATATGGCGTAATTAAGCTTGACGGAAGGTGGCATTGTTTATCTCAGCTTCTATGCATGTTACATACCTTATAAATTTTCAATAACAGATAGATTGAGCAGTTTTAATATCAAAAGCTCTTCAACATGAGTTTTTGGGATTATATATTACGGTCATGACTCAACAAGCTAGTGTAAAACCGCCAAGTGTATAACAAATTAAAAGAGGTAAAGAATAGGTAACTAAATATTTGTTTATAAATTTAGGTAGATAAAAATTAATAATTATGAGAAAACCATGACAAAATATGTGAAGAACAATATTTTGAAGCATGTGGAGATTGAACATGATAATAAGTGTTTCTTTGGGTACTTAAGTAAATAAATAACACTCCATGAAGGGATACATATGTAAAAGAATAGGGCCTCCTGGAATCCAATCAGTGGAGTTTTTTTTTTTTTTTTTTGCAACCAACATAAAACATTTTCCATTGAGAATCTTACAAGTCTTTACAAAAAAACTTCCAGAAGCTCAGATGGAACGTTCAGGTATGCTCCTTTAATGACTTTCCTTGTAGTATAGATATGAAGTAGGACCTTGAGAAAATGTATTAATAGAGTTGTCACAGTATCCAACCCCTTGGCACTCACAAGCACGACGTGCTAAGTAGGGGTCGGGTCAACTGCCCTGGTCTAACCCAATCAGATTCGGGATCGATCCACCTGTTTGGGATCCAAATCAGCCGATCCAACTAGAGCCAAACAGAGCCGGATGGGCCGACAAGTTGAGTCAGCCAAGTCAGGTTCAGCTAATCCTATTACTCTAGATCGTCACGGCTAAGCCGTTTCGATCTAGGTCATGACCTGATTGATCTGAGTTGGTCGAGTCAGCCTCAACTATAGCCCAATTAGTCCAGCTCGTCTCGGCTAAGCCATTTCCGATCCGGGTCAACCTGGGTTATCGATTACGGGTGGCCATAGTCGGTTGGGGCTCAATCACCATGCTATCTATCCCGACCCGGCCTACCTTGTTTTCAAGTTCTTCCAAAAGCATCTTTTTTTTTTATTTTTAGAAGGTACCTTTTTGTAGAAGGAAATCCATGTCCTCACGTTGAAAGGGCATTGATTTGAGCTGGTATAGGATGGCATATGCCCATCTCTCTTTAATTGGAAATGGACATTTGGTAGTGATTTAGCTGGCAAGCCACAAACAAGATCGTGTATTGATTACCTATTGACGTCCATGTATCCAAAATGTCTCTAAAAATACGTCGTTATTGGTCACCAAAGATTGCTGTACGAACACACTCCCCATTATTTCTAATGATCCCTAGTTATTGTGCTGCTGATGTTGGAGGACTTGTTTAACTCTCAAGTACGAACTTGTAAGAAAATAATGCTTCTTTAATGACACATATAGGATAGTAAAACGGTAATACTTGTGTGAAAATGATGAGTCAAGCTTGACCATTAAAGTAGATCTTGTTCGGAAAAGACCCCAGAACAACCTGCGTTTAATAAATAATCGTGCAATTTGGGTGTACACCACGCGAATTGCTCAACTGAGATGATCGGCAATAATGGAGCAGATAGGATGCCCTCTTATCTGTTTGAACGAGAAACTTCGGAAGGAAAAATGCGTCCGAAAGGGGATGACATTCAAGAAACTTGTTTCACAAAATGTTAATCAAAGATAATCTACACGATTCCACATAACGTTGCATCAGTAGAGGTGCCGAGTCCTGCTTCCGTTGCTAACTTGCTAGAAGACCAAGGGCGACTTCACTTCACCACGTATTTACCAAGAAAGAGAGAAGGCCAGCCAATCTGATTGAGCAGCATGCTTTACATCGGGGAGGGGCCTTATATGGGCAAGGAATACAAAATTATACCCCGATAGGGGTATATATCATAATGCAAAAAAAATAAAATAGAGGCTGTACAATTGACCTGGCCAGCGGGGATGTGCTGCTGCTGGAGAAAAAAACGGTGCTGCTTGTACGTGGAACTGTAGATGGGGCGCATACGGGTGGGATCCCACAAAATCAATGGCTACCCTCTCAACTTGTGGCCTGGTTTGCACTGGATGGAGCTTCGACTGCGCTTGTTCCTGGTGTCTGGGGCTTTGGTGTGCTGATGCTGTTCGCCAGGAATTCGCTTGTGGCAAGCTTATCGATCCCGTCCCATGGAACTTCGGCTTTGGCAGGAGTTAAGGAAATTATCGCAAGGGAAAACATGCTAAATGGGAGAAGCAAGTAAGAAATAATCACGAAAATAAGACATCACAAGATGGATTCATAGTAGGGGTAAATAACTCAAAACTTGACTAAATAAAAATCCTATTCGACTTGTTTATTTTGTTAAATAAATAAGTTTGAACAAAAAATAAAACTCGATTCATTAAAAAGACCCAGTTTGAGTAGATTATAAATATTAATAATTCTATATTGTTACTTAACTATGTAAAATAAGTTGAAATAAAATTTGCTGAGTTCAAACTAAAATCAAGTTTCATAAATAAGCTAAGGTTAAAATTTCACAAACAACTTTTTCTTGATTTTGAGTTTTATAAATGAGTTTGTATCTAATTACTTGAATACAAATTGAATTTAAGTTGAGTTACTATCTGAGCTCAATCTTGAGTTCAATTTGATTAAGTAACGAACCAAACTTGAACAAGGGTTCAACATGCTTGTAAAAGTTTAAATTCAGCTTGTACTCATGTAAAATAAATGAACCGAGCTTGAACAACATATTACTCGACTCCGTTCGTTCGCACCCCTAATTCCTATCGATATGTGGGTGGAGGATTAATAAACAAACTTCTCAAATAATAAAGGATACGATCCATTTTCCACATGTCGGTTATGCTAATCTCGGCATCTGACAAAAGCCAGTAGTCAACATCTGTCTGCAGATAGACAAATTGAGGTAACTGTTATTAGTATTTCTTTCTATTTCTGAAAGGGTAGATAGATCAAATGATATGTTGAAATATTACACAATAACTCTCAGTAAGAAATCAACGAACTAAAAGCATGTAATAGAAGATTTAATGACAAATGACTGATACCTTATGTCAACCAAAATTTTCTTTCTAGAAAGTGAACAAGGAGGTTTAATACAAAAAACTGCAAATAAGTAGGATCAAAATTGCAGGCTGTACAGAATAAAAAACATTTCGTTGGCTTTGGCAAATCTACTAATCTAATTAATTTTGGGACATAAGACTCAAAAACTATGCATTTAGTAGAACCTACCACAGCCCCACTATTGTTCCTACAAGTTCGTAGAACAAGGGCTCTGACAAAATATTAAGCTCTCATTCAGCAACCAGGTTATCAAAGAATCTCACATAAGAGAAACATTTCTGGACACTGGTCAGTGTTAACTGAGGAACCAAAACAGATGCATCTATAGATTGGGGGCTCATTCAATAATAAAAACATTAGCAAGGAGCAAAAGACAAAAATGACCAACTTTTTGCATGCAAATTCATGAACTTACATCCACATCAGAAGGAACAATCTTTGTCATGCCACCAACAAGGTCCTGTGAGATGTTTGTGTCTTGGCACATGTTTTCAGGCTCATCAAGCCTACATTTGACCTCTTTTTCCCTACAGTTATTTGTAATCACATGTGCTACCTGCTCACCAGCCTCAAGGTTTAACCTGGGTTGGGACATTGCAACATCCATGCCACTCATCTCCTCAAATTTCTCCTCGAACTGACTGAGGACATAAATGGAATCATCAGCACTTGACAGGAACATTAGTTTGATGTCAAGGACAAATGCAAGTTCAGACAGACTATTCACCAAATAACTTCACAACACGTAGAGCTGTCCCATGAAAGATTAAAGCAACATACTATGCACAATCTACAAAACCTGCAAAAGAACATACCTGATCAGATAAACATCTATTGGACCCATGGTGCTCCGCAATACAATTCTGTACCTTCTCTGGGGATAATCAACAACCTGCATATCAATCATGACGTGACTTTACAAAGAATGAAAAAATAAGACCATATAAGCATGTCACTGAGTACTTGGTTCCTGATTCTCATACCTCATCTGGATCTGGGACTTCCAACGTAGTCCCATGAGGTGCTTTTATTGCTATCAGAGTTTCATTCTACGTTATGAAGACAAAAAAAACACTTTTGAGAGAATGTTAACAGGAACTGTACAATGGCTAAAGAAACCTTAATTAACAATTGGTGCAACATGGTAACAAAGAGACCTGGAAGCATGGGAGGCACTTGATATCTTCTTCAGTCACATAAAGCCATCTGAGCAGTTCAAGAATATAACATCCACAAATTATGTTAAATGTTAACTGATAATGAATAAAATAATACAGTTGTTGGACAATGGTGAAAAGTTTCAAAATGAAAGAACCATACCTTCGGTTATTTTCATCTTCACTGTAATTCCTCAACTGCTCTCTCATCTCACTGGAATCAAACAATTAATTAGTACAGTGATAGAAAGCAAACAAAGGGCTAATCATTCAGTCCATGGTACCTTATTCGATCATCTAGCAGGCGCTCCTCCAAGGAAAGGTTTTCAATTTCTGCCTGCGATTCAAAAGTAGTATCATTGAATAGGTTTTATTCTCTTGATCTTTATGGCAAACATACCAAATGATTTGCT
Source organism: Cryptocoryne crispatula var. balansae (assembly GCA_036172225.1). Classification (NCBI taxonomy): domain Eukaryota; kingdom Viridiplantae; phylum Streptophyta; class Magnoliopsida; order Alismatales; family Araceae; genus Cryptocoryne; species Cryptocoryne crispatula. The sequence continues at coordinate 5,963,201 of CM069930.1, read as the reverse complement.
TTATGATTTTTAATTCACAAGGGAAAAGAACATAATTTGCCTGCTGGCTGCTCGTAAGCCTTTTGTGCAAATGTACCTGTAAGACTGAAAGACCTTCACTAGCATCACCTGGTTGTGACATGTCAAGGCCCCTGACAGATTATTCAACTTTCAATATGTTTATTGGAAAACATAACACCATTAATTTGCATAAACTCAGAAAACACAATTACAAAAGAAATGAGTGGTGGATTACTTCCAGCGTATTCTGTTCTTAAGTTTCTTTTCTATCAGCCCAATCCCTTCAAGAACATTGGTGATGTCGTATATCCGCCTTTTCTGTACCTATAATCAAATGAAGGCCTCGAATAAATAAATTGTCACTAAAAAGTATATACATAATCCAGTCCAAAATTCACAATTAAAACTCACTTCCAGTGTTTCTGCAGCTTTATTCAGGTCAAGAATTCCATCATCAGCATGTTTAAGCAAATTGATAAACTTCTTTGTAAGGAGACCTATATATACATAACATCAATATAAAATCAGCCATAACCCCTAGCTATTGTATGAAATATGAAGAGCTGGTCAACCATGCTTTGCCGCAGAATAGGCTACGGCCAATCCTAATTTATCCTTGATGGGACCGATCCCTGGCCAATTCCAGCAGAATCAAAATTAGCCAGTCCAGATCAGAATCTACCGATCCAGTGGCCTTGAGTCTGTTGGGCTGAGATCAGCCAGGATCAGCTGACCCTGAGCATGCATTCCAGCTTGGAATCAGCCTTAATTGGATGGTTCAGACCCAACTAATGCCAAGTATGTCCGATCTAGGGATGAGCCTTGTTGAGGCAGTGTCAATTCAGACCAACCCTCAGCTTCCACCAAATTGACCGATCTGAACCAATCTGGGTTGTTATTAGCCCAATCTTGCGACCAAGTGAGACCCTGCCTTCCTTGTGATAAACTTTCTTTGTCAAAAGAAATAATAACAGAATTTTTTTCTTCATCAAAAGAGTAATCAACTGAATCACCTAGAGAACTGTCGAAACGACTGGTGCAACTTGGAGTGACAGCTTTGCTGCATGGTGAACCTGAAAGGTTAAAAAGGTATAGAATGTGATTTCCTCAAGCTTGTCTCTTTGATTCTCTAATTGTCATATCTATTATTAGTAGTAAGTAATCATGTTACCAATTACCAGTATGATACTAGGAACTCCAAACAAATAAAGCAATGAAAAGAGAAGTTCGTAGATAGTTCAATAAGACTACAACACATCCTACCATCATTGGACAAAGGAGTTTGAGGTAGAGCCTTAAGGAATTTAGAACTCTTTGAACGTCCAAAAACCTTCTCTTTTCCTGACATGGGTGTTTGCAAGGGACCGTTGACCACCTCATTGTTTCCCGGATTTGCTATCTTCACGCTGGATTCAGCAGTCTCATGCTCATAAAATTCATGTTTCCGCTTCAGCTGTACAATGAAACCATTTAGACTTGGAACTATATGTTGTCGGGTAAGAGTAATTTATATAAAGTAATGAAATCATCAAGATAAATGCCACCGAAGGCATCTATGAACATATAAAACCTGGGAGTTGAGAGTCTTCTCTACCTATTTATATAACATGATAAGGAGATCATACAATACACTGATAAACCAGTAAGCAACAAGCATCAGCACAACTTCTGCAAAAGCAGCAGAAGTCAACATACAAAGTAATAAATCTTAGCTTACAAAATGCCCATGTTTACATAAACTCATTACAATAAAATGTCATAATGCCATTATTGTTAAAAGTGAGATTGATATAGAATATAAGCTCCCTTAAAAACATGAATGAATGTAATAAAAAATTGCATGGTATTCAATAGAACTATCAGCACTTTCATGTTGCACTTTGTAAGTTCCTTCATCAAAGGAATATTGGCCTTTGGCCATGTTCAGAAAATTATAACTTTTTTTAGAAGTTGATCAAAGTCACATTTCATTAAAGAGGAACAAAAGGAAAACACCCCAATTACCAAGGTGGTAATCAACAAAATCGAACTGGGGTGAAGAAACTACCACAACTAATTAAAAAACGTATCAACATATAAAATGTTTTTTTAAGTGTCACCATCCAGAAAAAACACCTATAGCTAAATAAAATCAGTCCTTCACCAACCATGCCATAGAAAGAAAGGATGTCAGAAGGGTTGATGAAGCAATCCTCAAAAAGTCTTCACTTCCTGGCACTCCAAATGAACCATAACATTGCAGACAGACAATTTCCACAGTAGTGGCTCGACAGATCCTAGTGTGCTCTAGTTCCACTTTTTAAGCAAAACATTAGAATTCATCGACTCTGCCCAATCCATATTCCAACTATGGAAGTTTCGAGATATAAGCAATGACACCACATCCTAAAACAATGATGGCAGAATCAGAATTGGAATCAGAATCAGTGGGCACTGATTTGATCCAAAGTTCAGATAAATCGGAATCAACCAATTTTTTGAAAATAAAACTGTTCCAATCTGAATCGGTCAAATTTTTCTCGTTGTAAAAAATCAAAAAATCATTAAAAATCCTAAAATATTAAAAATACCCTAAAAATTGTTAAAAATAAAAATTGTTTATCTAACATAGTTTCATGTTATTACAAAAGAGTTTAAGACAAACAGATATATTTTAATAACAATGATCATTACATTATACATAGGTAACACGATACAAATGCAATTTTGACATGTAGTGATGTAACAAAATGTTATACTTTTATTTCATCAATATTTATGAAATTGGCATCCATCTTCATCATTCCTTGTATGCTCTTAAATGCTCCACTGAGAATTGTTTGTCATAATTGGTCTTTTCACATGAAGATAACGAATCGGCCATTTTAAAAAAATCATAGACCATGTCATGTACTAGAGATGTTGTTGAAATATATGTTTGAAAGGCTTGAAAGGGTTTTGGATAATTTGCTTCTATATACTGATAAAAAAACTCCTAATTCCAATGCTGACTTCTCCTACTCAAATGTTGTCTCTGTCTCAAATTATTGGTGTGTGCCCAACTGGTGCGTGTACTGCTGGAATATCCTCCTCTTCCACCACCTCCATCTCCACTTGAACCTCCAATCTTTTGTTGTTAAGTTGGTGGAAAGAATTCTTCTTCATTGTCATTTGAGGATAGTACTTGTGTACTGTTTGTTGGATTGACAAGTCTTCGCCTAATTTCCATATCTCCCTGTGATGTACACCCACATAGGCTCACTACTCTTCTTCGGCACGTTGTCACATTTTTTTATATTTCCACTCACCCCACTAATGTGTTACTTTAAACAAAACACTCACCCATTCATTTGTTTACCACACCACTTGCATTATACCATCTTCTTATCAAAATTCATCAAAAAGACGTGATCCCGCCCAATATCACAAATAGCATCACTGCCTTCTTGCTCGGCCATTTCTCCTTGCCCTTGGTAAACAACATTAACACATTAATAAAAATAAGATGTTAACGTCACCATTTTAAAAAAAAACTAATCCGGGAGGAGACGAGAAATGCTCCAACAGTCAAGAAGAAAGAACACACAAGTAAGCAGATGCTTAATCAAAATAGTCAGCATTCAATAAACTCAAAGACTATTTGAGCTAAACCAGTCACCAAACGTTGACTGTCTATGAGGAAATAAGAGAAAGAAAGGGGGCCCAACATGGAAATAGGAGGAGGAGGAATCGTTGGATCGCTAAAACAGTCACTAAACAATGACATTCAGCCAAGGAAATGGGGACAGGTCGGGAGGGGGTCCAAGGGGGAGGGAGTAGGAGGAGGAACCGCTAGATCACCGGTGGAAGAAGCTGAATCACTGGAGGATCACTAAGGACCTGATGGAATTGATGGAGGATCGTCGAGAATCCCTGGCACCGTAGGGAATCAGTGGAGGATTGCCATGAATCATTGGAATCACAAGGAATAGATGGAGAATTAATAGAGGATTGTCAGATCAATGCAAATTCGCCATTGGAATACTGAAATCACCGAAAAATCACCACCAACATGAAGGAATCACTAAAACCCTAGGGGTTTCGAGAGGAGAATCGGGGAATCAGTCCTTTCCCCCCCTGATCAACCCAATATCGGACTTGAAAATGATATGGGCCCGGGATTAAAGTCCTCCCAATGGAATCGACAAAATCATCTGATTGTGATCTGGTACATGTGAATAGGCCAATTCTCGATTGATTCTATTAATCCAAATCGATTCCAGCGGAAATCAATTCTAGAACGGCATGCCAAATAGTAAATGGATTGACACCAGGCAATCTGATTCCAAATTGTCCAATGCCAATCTGATTTGACCAATTGCATAAACCATGTCAAAAACAAAACAAGATCAACTGAAATGCGCCAATCCTGACAATTTTTAAAAACTTCCATTTAGCTACCCTTTGATGAATTACACATAGCTATCCCATAAAACAAGTTACATCACAAAGTACATCAGGGAAGATCAATAAATCTACAAAAGTCAAAAAGGACATGACCCACCAATCATGTAATTCCTTGTATAAACGATATGGTAATTATAGTCATTTATCAGCCCTATTTTATGCCTGTAAATTACATTATTATTCTAAAATAAATTTGTTTTATGTAGGTCCCATGACCATAATAATCCAAGTACTTGGAGAAAGAACCCATCTATCATCACTGACATCAAAAAAAAATTTAAATGGTCTCACAAGTCATTAACTTTTATAACTAAATTGTCATATTGTGGGGTACTTCACCCATTATCTCTTGACATTTGTAACCTCTACAGAACTTAAAGCTGCTTGGCACCAGAGAAAAAAGAAGGGATGCAACAAAGAGAAGGTAAATGTATATGGCAAATCAGAAATTTTCTTTCATTGCAAACTAAGGAACCAGAGAAGTTCCAATAGAGCAAATCAGCAACGTTATGTCGTACAAGTCTGCAGTACTTACTGTACTACACAGTTATCAGTTTTTGCTAGAGCATTCCCGTAAATCATAATTTCATATCGTCTTAGTATCATTCTCACATACCATGAGGCAATAAGATGCTTCAAGGTGTCCATATAGTAAGCTTGTGCTAAAAGATTGTACCAAGCCAAAAAGCTAAAGTAACTTTGTCCCCCACTTGTAAAAGAAAAAAAAAAGTGAATGGCTCCTCAGGCGGAAAAATCCACGACAACAAGATAAAATTGTGAGCAAAAAACGAAAATAGACAGCTATGTCCCAAACATTTTCCATAATTCTAAGAGCACAACACACCCCTGTGAAATAATAATCTGAGATGGTCCGAAACAAAGCATGCGGGAACCCTTTAAAAGGCAAAACATCTGAGCTAAGCAGAAATCTTTGCAGTAGTACTCACCGGCGTCCTCACCACGACGACCTCGGTCACCTCATCATCCATCCGACCACTCTCGGCAGTGGGGAACCGGTGGTACTCATCCGGATGTACGAAAGGGGGCGTCGATGAGCGGAACGGCAGGTGCCGCTTTAGCGGCTGAAGGATCTGGCCCGGCATAGGCCCTGGGCGGCGGTTTCCGATTCCGACCGCACGGCTCCCGCCACCAGACATGTCCACCGCTCAGTACCCTAAACGCCGCAGCCGAAGTCAAGCAACTAGCAAGGAACACGGTGCTGCAACCAAATAAAGATCCCCTCCGAGCGGAGGCACGGCTGGTAACCTCCCGCACCGCCCGCCGAAACCCTTCGCCAGCCAGCAACGCCGCCGCAGCCGCCAGCACGGAATGCGCCCCGGCGTCAACGCTATGCGGCCGAGATCGGCAGATGCGAGGCGCCTGTTTACCGGTAGGGTTCGATCCGGCGAGGGATCTTGTGAGAATACGGGCAGGCGGAGAGGAGCAGCAGACAGCGGCGAGAAGCGACGGACCAGAGAGGGAGAATGAGGGAAGGTAGCAGAAAACGAGGGAAAGGAGGGAAATTATCGTTCACCGGGTATGGAGGGAAGTCACAGGGACATAGATGCAAACAAAAATAAAACTGAGATTAAAAGTCAAAATCTCTATCTGCTGCTTTTTTGTGGCGAACTGAGAAAAGAAATCGTACATATATAAATATATATATCCAGAAAAACCAAATCTTTCGTCAATACTTCTTTATTATAAAAAATAAAAGTACTTAGAGTGACGTAAGTGAAATAGGTCAAAACTCGGTAATTTTTATGTGAATGCATGTATCAAATTCAGTAATATTTTATAGTGATATGTTAACTCCCAAACCTTTCTTTTTAAAGGAAAAAGAGTTAAGAAAAACCGAAGAAAGATGACTTCCACGTAAATAAAATAAAGAAAATTTTAAAAAAACCTTCCCGCTTTTGAGAGCACTGTCGGGGAGGTCGAAGCACCAAGACGAATAAGATTTTGACTCGGGGGCTCGCTGGGTTTCTCTTTGGCAAGAAAATGATCGCCTTTAAGCTTTTTAGAAATATGCCCTTCGAAGACCGAGTGTTGACCGTGGGACCGCTTGACCTTTTGACTTCGTCTTCCTGCTGGCTGCTGCCGTAGCCGAGGAAACGGCGGTTCGAATCGGCGACTCGCGCGCGCCGCCAGGTGGTGGGGGGTCTCGCCCCTCCTCTCCTCGCGATGATTTGGCGGTGGCAGCGCGGGAAGGCGGAAGACAGGTGTCAGTAGCCCCCGACCTGAGCAGGCGGGGACCACGCGACTGCGACGCACGAGCCACGCGCGCACCGGGGGGGCCCACCAGGCCGCTTGAGGCCGACGTGTCACGTCGGTATATTCCACGTCGTTGTTTTGTTTCTTTTACGTAAATATTTCCCACGTGACGTCCCTGTCAAGTGTCAACAACGGGGAGTCAACGACTCGAGAAGGGGGTTAAAGTTTCTTTTACCCGCCGGCGCCGACCCACATATTGTTAAATACCGAAGTACCCTCATACTATTTTTTTTTTTAATTCTTTACCCAAAGTTACTAGTTCATTAAATTGAAGGGCACAAGTAAAGATGCCAGCGACCGGATCCAAGCCTATTCAAAACTCAGAGTTTTTACAAGCATATTAGACTTTTGTTCAAACATGATTCATTATTTAAATGAGTTAAACTCGAGCTTAGTTAGTAATTTGACTCGAATTTAATTTATATTCAAGTTCAAACTTGACACAACAACATCATTTATGAAATTTAAAATCAATCGAAATTTATTTGTAAAATTTTAATTTCAACTCAATTATGAAAATTACAAAGATTGTTCTAATTTTAAATTCAAATTTTGACTTATTTTATAAATCTAAGTGACAACATATAATTAATAATACCCACTCATAATTTAATTTATTAAATTAATATTCAATCGAGCAACTAGCAAGTTTATCAAATTAATTAGAAATCTATTCAAACTCGACTCATTTAATAAATCAAATTTTATTTCTTGTTCAAAACTTGTTTATCAACCTTGTTTATTTTTTGCCGGCCATCTTCTAATAGTAAATTGCCTAAATTTGCAAGTAGAACAACTTAAAGATCTCATCAAGGAGATTATATATGTGACATTATCACTTTTCCTTCGCACACTCTTTCGGTCCATTGTGTGCTCGGTTCAAAACACTTGTTCCCATGTCTCTCAACTGTCCATAATTTTTACAACTACATGTGATACAACTGCTGCACGTAAAAAAAAAAAAAAAAACATGCTTCAAAGCATTCTCAACTTGCCAGTTGCCATAGCCTGCAACATGTAAGTATTTACACTAATTCATATAATACTGCTATGAAACAGGAACCATGTTAGCCAAAATGGAAAATTCTTGATTGTAGAATATCATAGAGACAGAGAGATTTCACTGTGAACTTTGACCGCTGGGACCATCCTAAATACACAAAAAGACAACATGATTCAACACCAATTTAACCAATTAACCACCTGATTTAAAGCTACTCTTCTGGTAACACAAATGGAACAAGTTCAAAAGTAACAAAATTTATATGCCAGACATCTATTTTTTTTTAATGAAGCACTATACCCGAACATGTACCATGGCAAAATAATCTCCAGCCATCTTGCCCGCTTGTGCCTGATTAAAGATACTTATCGAAATTCAAAGTTGGCATAATGAAAAAGGTTAAACTAATCAAATTGGTAGTAAACGAAATCTGATATTCTAATTCGATTTCGATAAAAATTAATATATTTGAAACTTGTTCTCGTATCTTATAAACTGTCGAAATCTGAATCGGATATTTCGGTAACTTATCGGAATCAGAATAAGTTGAATTATTATAAATAAATAATTGATTTTAATAAAAAATAAATATTTATAAATAAAATAAATAAAATAACTTAAATATATTATAAAATATATTATACGAATTGATTAAATAATAAAAATAAAAATTTAAAGAGATAATATCAAATTTAATAATTATATGTAAATTATTAACTCATTTTTGAATAAAGTTAATATTTAATATGTATTTCAGAAATTATCGAATTGGATCCGATTTCGATAACGAAATCGGAATCGGATCAAAATCGAAACATTGTAATTATGAAATTATCGAAATCGGCTTCTGATGATTTTACGATTCTGACCCATTTACAGCCCGGTCAAAAACAATAATCATAAATATATTTTATAATTTATAATATATGTTAAACACGTGACAATAATCATAAATAGTAGATTGAGCAACAATTGAATCATGTCTAATTTCTAAAGTATGTAAAGACAATTTTTCTTTGCCGTCATCAAACCTGGTCACAGGTAAATATTCATAAAATGACAATGACCTGTACACCAAAACATAAGAAATGATCCATCACGAAGAAAAATATTAAGCCAAAATGCCGAGTAACCAAGGACTTGCTCTGGTGTGTGCTATCTTATAAGGTGGCCAAGGTTCTTAATTAAACCCACCTGTTTAAGTTTTTTATATATATATCGATGTATGTTTATGGGATGTTTGGTTGCATGATAATGAAAGTTTTTATTTTAATTTTTAAAAATTATAAAAAAAATTGTTAAAAAAGGTACTCGACAATCATGACAATTTTATATTTTGAAAGTGATTTTCTTCGTAAACAAAAAAGAGGATCTCACTTTTTTTATTTTTTTCTTGTGGTCCCCCACTTTATTTGGTCATGTATGGTAGCTACTCCTTTTTGTTATCACATCCCTCCAAACATGATAATTTTATGTTTTGAGTTGGCTCACTTTTTATTTTAATACAATTTTTTATCATGAAAGTGTATAAAAAATTATCATGCAATCAAACACCCTATTAGAACTTTAATCCACTCTATATAGATAGGGAGGAAATATTTCAAAAATCTCAGAGGGTCATGTTGTTGCACAAAAAAAGACAGAACAATAATTGGGTTAAAACCACGAACAAAGCAATACAGATCAGAGGATTGCATAAAGTGATAGTTTGATGGAAAATATCAAAACACTGAGGCCAATAAAAATGCAATCAAATAAATTAAACAGTCAATAAAATATGACAATGATCTAAGAATATTTTGCATACATTACTTTATCTATTCATCGAAAAAAGTTGTAACAATAAATGAAATATATTATATATGATTGACTTGTAAAATATATATTTCTATAAACAATGTCGATCGGGTGGATGTTCTCAACATTAAATACACACAAGGCAGTATGGTACACACTTCTTGAAGAAGGGAGGTCCATATATAAGCACCTTGGGGATAGGTTGAGGGCAGCGATAAAGAAGATTTGCTAATTCCATTCGAAGCATAAAAGATAATAACAAATAAGATTAAATAAACAGCATGCTTCATAAATGAGAGAAATTGGACAAGAAAATACTTGTCACATATTCTTATGGGGTGTTTGGTTGCATGATAATGGAGGTTTTTATTTTAATTTTTAAAAATTATAAGAAAACTTGTTAAAAGAGGTGTTTGGCAACTATGACAATTTTATATTTTGAAAGTGATTTTCTTCTTAAACAAAAAAGAGGGTCTCACCTCTTTCTTTTTTCTTGTGGTCCCCCACTTTGTTTGGCCATGTATGGTGGTTACTCTTTTTTGTTGTCACATCCCTCCAAACATGATAATTTTATGTCATGAGTTGGTTCACTTTTTATTTTAATACAATTTTTTATCATGAAAGTGTACACAAAATTATCACGCAACCAAACACCTCATTATTGTATATTAAGCAATGCAACTGTGTTGAACAGTCACACAAATTTAGACACAGCAAGCACTAGGATTTAGACCTGGTAGGCATACAAGTTCTTAGACATCGTTAACAAAATAAACAATAATAAAGACATCAAAGGATATAAGGCCATAACAATATAGGCTACTCCTATACTTTTTTTTATCAAGTATAGGCTACTCCTATACTTGATAAAAGAAAACTAGCCATTTCTAACTTTGAACCTAATCTAAGGAGTTTGACACATTCCAACCAAATGAGTTCTTTCACTTTCAACAGAGAGAGGTAGACGCTTCATTCTCGTGTATGTTAGATATAAACGATATTTCACATATGAACATAATTTATTACTCTTTTTGTTAGAAATAGGATACGATCTGGGATAACCAATAAATTGTCATTAAAATGCATCTAATGCAAAAGTAAGGATAGATGAGTTCCTACTTTACTCGACTCTCTCTCGGAACCGCTCTTGCGGGGTCCGGAAACTTCGCCGGACCTCGGCGGAAGTCTCGCAGCTCTGAACGGCAGCGCATCTCGCCACTGGAAGCGGCGCCTCGCAAGAGTTTCGGCACTCTCCACTCCGGAGCTCTCGGCTCTCTGGTGTGACCTAGGCGTTGGCAGCTTCGGTGTTGGTACTCTGGTGGTTTTCTCCTAATTTCTTGTCTCTGGTTCCTTTCTCGGTTCTCCTCTGTGACCCAGCGCTTTTGATTCTTCTCTTGTTGAAGTTCCTCTTCTTTCGTGTTTCCCCTTATTGGAAAGTTTTTCTGACTTTTTTGGTCAGTATCCTCGCTGTTACGTTGTTGTTCTTCTCCCATCGACTTCCTATCTCTTTCTGCCATCCCTTTTTTAGGTACCCCTTCCTTTGTTTTTTGGTTTTTATTGGCGCCCTCACCACTGTCCAGTGATCCAGACACTTCACCTCTATTTTTTACCCGTTTTCTGCTAAACCCTTCTCTGTTTGACCCCTTTCCCACTCCAGCAAACTTGCATTCTTCGACCTTTCCTCTCTTTGAGTTCATATCCTTTCAACAGACTCTAAGACGTTAATTTCTAATTCTTATTTTGAAATAAGCTTGGGTGGGGAGGGAGGTCCTCCCTCCCTCCCAAATGTTTTGTTCTTATAAATATGTTCATGGTCCAGTGTTTAGGCGATTTATGTATTTAGGTCGCTTATCTTTTGTTTCACTGGATTGGTGGTGTTCCATATATCTAGTTTGGTGTCGTCGGTTTTGTTTATCTTTATCGTTTGTTCTGTGGTCTCTTGCTATCTTGTTATCTTCTCATGTCTGTTACAGAGCCGTTCTCTCCTTCTCGAGATCGTTCGAGATCGTTCGAGTGGGCGTTATTCACACCCTTTTGGTGTTTTCATCCGATCTCGGAGCAGCTACAAAACTCCTACAATGGAGTTCTTTTTTCTGCTCAACGATTGTCCAAGCAAATTTCTGTACGTATGGTTTTATGGCTATGTTCTAACATGTTGAAGATGACTTTCGGGAACTCTCTATTTTTCTTAGTAGTTGTGATGTTTCTGTCTGTGTCTTCTTCTTCTTTCTACTTGTGTCCTTGTAATTCTGCTATGTATCTCTACTTTTGTTATATATAATAGTAGACTGTGCCGTTTGTTCAAAAAAAAAGCAAAAGTAAGGATAGACGTACGGATGATTCTCAGATGAAATTGTAAAATGGCATTTAACCCAAGTATTCTTCTGTCCTCATCTCTTTATTTTCTCAAGAGGCCCACCCAAGCAAGCAATGAAGGTATTTTATCCTTATTATAATCTTATCCCCAAGGCTTGCTTGGTTATAATAGATGATTGATCATTATCAATATTAATGTCAAGGCACATAAACAACAAGTGCAAGTGGGGTGTTTGGTTGTGCGACAAATTGAGTTTTTGTTACATTGTATGTCTTCTTAACCAAACTTGTTAAAGAAAATGATGTTTACGACAACTATTACAAATTTATGTTCTTAAAGAGATTTTCTTCTTGATCAAAAAAATAAGACTTTCTTTTTTTATTTAATGTTCTCCCGCATCCTTTGATTTTACATGACTTTTTTTGTCATCACAACTTCCCATACATGATAATAGACCACACATGGATGTCGATGGGCCACTTGGTCCAAAGTTGGCCCTATCAAGACCCGATCTATAAACTTTTAGATTGACCTGCTTTATGCCACCGTTAATTAGGCATGCATAGAATTTTAACTTAACTCTATCCGACCCGGCCCAGCTCATGTGCTTTTATCTTCCATAAGTACATTAATTGTTATCAAGTCAACAAACTTATGGTCTATTAGGGGGCACATGAATGCACAAGTTTTCTCCATATATTTGTATGAAAACACTCTTTTTGTGAAAACCGATATCATGTTAGTTGGCAACATGTGAAACAATCTCCAAACAAACATGTTATATGATTTTGTACATTAATTCTCTAAAAATATTTGCAATGCTTTTTATTCTCTCAATAGAAAATTAAAACTTGTTATTTAATTGAGCTGGGCAAACGCACACAAAATAGCCCATCTGCTTATAATCAACATATGTATCAAACACGGTCACAGGACAATTGCCATTTTTCATTTTTTTTAAAAGTATATGATTTCTTTTAAAATCTCTATTGATATTAATAGAATATTGAAAGATTAGAAAGCCTTTGTTTTTGACAAATAAGATTAGAAAGTCACGTAACGTTAAACACATTGAAGTGGAAGGGGAGGGTTGACCTTTGGTCCACCCCGAAGGGACAGCATCTTGAGGGGCCCGGCGACGACTTCCCCTTCCCGTCCCGATCGAGCCCGTCTCCTTCGGTTCTTCTGATCTGATGCTTCTCAAGTGGAAACTGAAAGGTCTCCGCGAAGATTTCCCTCGTTCTGCTCCTTCGTAGGTGGCAGAAGAAGCCTTGGCCGTGACGAGCGTTCTCCTATGCTTCTAACTGTACTTCGATCTTTACGTCTTTGTGGGTCTTGGGAATTCGGATTCCTGGTGCGTGCTGCCGAAAAAGTTGCGGACTTCTGATTCTGGGAGTCCCTGTCGAGGCGATGAACTGCGAAGTCTGCCATCTGAAGGAATTGGTGAGCACCTGAGGGTGTACAGCTTGCCCGTGCTTCTCGGAAGTCGTGCTTTTTTTATTGGCCCTCCTCTGCGGATCATTATGATTTCGATTCGAGTCTCTGTCAGTTTTGATACAAAAGATGGTTCCTTTTTGACAAGCCATGTTGACGGAGTTTGTGGTTTGCGAATGCAGGAGGTGGAGGTGTTTCAGGTACGGGAAGTGCTGCGTTGTAAGTTATCTTCTCTTTCTGTTTTGATCTATATAAACTATCAAGAAGGTAGTTGAATTTACTGGTTGGAGCGTGCATCTTCGTTGTGAATGCTTTGGAAGCTGAAACCTCTGCGATTGAGGTACCTGTTTGATAAATTGCACCATTGAAAGCCCCTCTTTCCTGTCGTGATCTTTGCAGTTTGCACCACCTATTGGAAAATGCCATGGGCTTTTGAGAATTCCTTCTAGATGTTGTCAGTTATATTCTTCTAGTATTATGTGAGGCCAAGTTCTTCCCATTTTTAAGTTGAAACCCCTAATCATACTGAACCAGTTATAGCCTTCTAGTTCTAGGTGATGTTCAGTTTAATGTTCTGTCTTCTAGCCTCTTGATTTTCGTTCAGGGTGTCACCATTAGCTTGTGGGAATGAGGCACTTCATATATATTTTTTAATATATAATCCTGGTAGTACTAGGGAGGAAAAGTCAAGGTCGAATCTCGCAGATTTACGCATCTGATTATGGATAGGTTGCACGCGAAACATGTTCTAGCTGAATAAATTATTAAATGAATATTGATATATTATGTATCTGTTGTACTAGCTTTGTAAATTCTCTAATGATGAAACTTTTTTATTGGAAGAAGCCTTACAGTATTATATTATGGCACACCCTCCCCCCCCAAACAAAAAAAGTCCACTAAAATGAACAAATTTCCCTATTCGTTTTTATCATTTTAATGCATTAAGAGTGTTTTTTTTTCATTGCTTATGCAGATTTTAGATACTCATAATTTTCAGTATTGGATACTAGTTATACATCTAACTTTTTTTCTCCAAATAAAGCTATTGCATGTAAAAGCTGTTAAACAACTTTAAATAATATCTACAAGTCCCTTTCTGATTCATCTGTTTACATACTTTTTTTTTTTGAGAATCAGCAGAGTTACTTTCTGGTTAAACCCCTTGATTGCTAATAGCAACATTGTTCAGGCTACAATTTCAAAAGTTTGAGGCTTTGAGCAATGTCGTTCATGCCCTTTGAAATGTCAGGCATTTCTTCCTTTTTCACATTGTCGTTCATGTCTTGTGATTCTTTCTACAGGCATCCTGCATACAATCCTTTTTCACAGAGCTCTAGGTCTTGTGCGGCCACAAGATGTTGACTGTGGCCTTCTTGATATTACTTATGTAAGTGACTCAAGTACTACTCCTGATAAGCTTAATGATGGGAATCGAATCGGGACAAAAGAACCGATTCATGTTATTAATTGAATTGGGATGCCTGAAACGATTATTGATTTTCAAATATCATGTAATTTTGATTTTTAGGTCAATAATGGGTCCATTTAGGTATTTTCCTAATTTTTAGGATTTTTAGTTGATTTGTTTGAGCATTTTTCAATTTTCTTAACATTTTCGGACTTTTCTGATTTGTTGTCCTATAAATAGGACCCACACCCTTATGTACAGGGGATGAAATGATGCATTGAATGAAAACGGCTGTTGAAACTTTATCTTCCGGTTTTGCCCCTTCCTCTCTCCTGTGCGCAGGTGACTTAAACCCCGCGAGGGTTTGTCTCTCTCCCGGTCTTCACTCGCGAGCGGCTGGCCCGCGATTCTCTCTCGGCGACGGATCTTCATCTCCCTCCCGACGGTGGACGGCTGGTCTACGCGGGGTCTCCCTCTCTCTCTCATTCGGCAGCGGCTGGCTGTGCATCTCGAGCTCCTCCGGCGGCGATGCCCTAGCGCAGTCTTCGTCCCCTCCGTTCTCCTTCTTCCGATGGAATTTCCGGCAGGAGCCTTTGGAAAGTTCGACTTCTCTCCCTCGGATCTATCGGTTTGTCTTCAGCTCCATCTCCAGAGGATCGTTCCCTCGACCTCTATGGATCTTCCATCTCTTTCTTCTCCTGTTGAGGATAGCTTGTCCTCCTTCTCGACTTCTCCCTGAAGGCAGCTCGCCTTCTTTCTTCTTCTTCTACTGGATCTGGTTCCGACGCCTTCTTCTCTTCGTACGACTGGAGCCTTTTCTTTCCTCGATTGAAGTGGCTGTCGGATGACTCGGATCTATGGAATCGGCTGTGCTGGTAGCCGAAGAGTTCCTCTCCCGCACTGGATACAGACTCTTCGTTGTTGCCGTTCTAGCTGGTTGAGTTTTCTGTTGAGCTCCGTCCGCGGAAGTTTCTGGATCCGAGGTCTGTGACCTATGACGATGAGATCTATGTTTTAATATTGGTTAGACTTCCTTGATCTCTTGAATACGCTTATGGAAAGTATGGCGCTACAACTGTGAGTACGTCCTCCCACTCACGCTGCATATACGGTTCTGTATCATGGTAGATAAAAACTGATTTGAACAGATACTCCCTTGTTCTTTTAATTTGGTTGGAGAATATTGGTTGATTTTCGGATCTGGAATAGTTTGCAATACTATCTCCAGTTTTCGAATCTTTGGCTAACTGTTGTCAATAACTGAACAAATGTCCATTGGTACACTTGAGTACGAGAACCATTTCTGTTTTCTGGCTGATTCAGCGATTTTTCTGTCTGAGTTAAATTCTCATTTCTGTTGAAATCCGAGACTGATCAGCTTGATTATCTGGAATATTTGGAAATCTGATGAGAACAGATTCTTTCTTATAGTTATTGATTACATCTCTCCGGCTGATTAGTTACAGTATTGGTGTGCTGTTTCCTTCGGTTACAAGGAACTGGTCCTTCTCCAGTCCTAGAACAGAGTTCTTTGGTTCACGAATATTCTGTTTGCTGCTGCAAATACATTTGATCAATTAACAGAAATCGAAGCTGGTCCTTATTCCAGTCTGAATACAGTATTTCTGCTGTTTGCTGATCCATGTGGATCCAATTGGACAGATACTGTCTTGCTGTTTTCTTTGTCATACGGTGGTTGTAAGACTGTTCCAGTCCTGTTTTAATTACTACTGAAATCTCGACGTTTCCGGTTCTGAGGTCGGTAAAAACGTAAACAGTGATCAGTTTTTGCTCAGTTCAGTTGTTGACAACACTTATTAGCTAGAGCAAATGGCGGATAGAGAATGATTCCGCCAACATTTTTAATTGAATATGATGATGACCACTAGATATCCAGCTCCTAGGTAGCTTCTTACAAGTTGCCGGACTGGAATGGATCCCTCTTAGGGACAGCAGAACAGTGGTCACCTGATTCTTAGGCTGTGATGAATATTTACTGAGCCAACTTCATTGAGACATCCACATGTTCTAGTTGACATTATTCTGATGATAAATTGCATATTCTGTTGGATGTCAACATACTGTTTTGTTGCAAGCTAATCTGCTGGTTTCATAGTATTTTCTGTTCTTGGGATTGTCAGTTTTACCATTGGCTGAGTTTATTACTGTTGGAAATCTGTTCATTTCTGGTCTGTTACCTGCTGGTTCGTATCAGACTGCTGGTTCCTGGTTATATTTACTGATTTCAGTCTGCTGTTAGTTTCTGTTTGGCATTTTATATCTGTTGGGTGATATACTTCTGGTTTATTTGAGAATCATGGTCCCGTCCCGCATCACTTAAGGAATTCAGCTTGTTTCTCTGTCAGATCTGAATGTCCAGCTCCTAATAAGTTAAATGGTGTATTTATTTACATGCCATGTTTGCTGTTTGATGTTGCTTGTAAATAAAAGGATGTCTGTGCTTCATAATTTGTCACTACCTTTTTTGAGTATTTAGATGGATAGCTTTCTAGTCTTGCCCTCATGGCAACCAGCAGGGCAGCAAGTCTTATGCACCTAAGTTGCATGTTATGATAATCTCATAATCTTAGAGAATACAACTCAACTCACCTCAAGCCTTGGTCCAATGTTTGGGGTCAGCTATATGGATCTTCTTTCTCCACATGCTTCAACTTTGAGCTATATTTTCAGAGAGTTTTAAACAATCCTAGGGGGTAATATTATTGTTATGTTCTTTTAAATTAGTACTTAATTTTGTGGCTTTCCTTACATGTTATGCATCCTTGTGCCTTCCCCATATATTTTGGTAACATAGGCAGCAAATGTTGCTAGATTGTTCTCTTCTGTCAGGCAGTTCATTTTTTTAGACAGGCCTTAATTATGATGAATGTTGTTAATACATTTTCTCTTTACCTTATATTCTTCTAATAATCACTTTTCCTGGTCCTCTTCGGGTTCATCTTTCTATTTATGTGGACATTGTTGCATGGGATGGTTTGAAATGAATCTTTTTTCCTAAGAAGAAATCATTATCAGGTTCTCATTACCGCTTGGACAATTGAAACAAATTCCTAGCGCCTATATGTTATTTTTTCATGGAAGCAGTTGATCTTTTCTGAAAGTCTAATATCTCCAGACATGATTTTAACTACATTTACAAGTGATCTTTTTCATTACCGACTAGGCCTGATTGCTACTGGAAGAGAAATGATGGTTGAGCTTTTTGAAGGGAGAATTTTAATAGAATATACTTGTTTAGGTCTCTGGTTAAACACAACCATACCCGTTCTGACTATTTTCTTGTCTTGCTTGGGTATTTCTAATGCTTCATTTTCAAGTAATTTTGAGCAGAACTCTCTTGACATAGTTACAAATGGTCTAATGGAAAAAATACTTTTTTTTAATATTAGCTCTCTGACCAGTAAAAACAATCATATCTATTCAACAGGTTCAATGTGGAAACACTGAATTGGAAAAGAAAATTGAGGAAAATGTTAATCAATTTTTTAGTTGGGTGGAGAAGCATCCAAAGAAGAAGGGCCAGGTCTGTACTTTTTATTTTGGCATTCTTCAACTTGGATTTCGCACTTGCAATTTGTTCTGTCAAAAATTTCTTTATACTGTAAGGTTCTCTTTCCTATGCGACAAAACTTTTTTCTCAAGTAAGAAAATGAAAGCATGTGTTAAACAAAGAAGGTATTGTCACAATCATTTCTATGTTCTTGTCTATCAGGTATTGAAGAAGCTATATTATCACTTAGAAGAGGTTGTTTTGTAGATTGAAGTAATCATGCTTTAAATACTGCTTTTGTATGTCAGAAGCACACAAATTATATACAATATGATAATTATAAAGATACATAGTAAATCTCTGAACTACTACGTGACTAGGATGTATGCAGGATTAATGTACTTCTGTGACTAATATCAAATATCCAAAATAAACCTGGTGATTACATCAAAGTCTGAAATTATAAATGACTATCAAGCCTTATTTTAACCATGGTGGTCCATTTCCATTTTGAAGGGGTACATTGTGCAGGTTTTTTTATGGAAAATGCCTGCATACATACATCATGAACACTACTCATATAGCTATTCCATTTTCTAAACAACACCAAAATTCGATCTACTAGGTCCTAAGCTAAGATCTCTTAAACCAAGGGGGTGGACCAGGCCCCATGGTTCAGCATTCTACCTCTCCTCCACCCTCCAGAATTCGGTCAACACAAGATACATGTTGTTGGGTGAATAAATTTAGTGAAGCTGAGATACTTTGACATCAAAAATCTAAGACAAGAGAGTGGTTTGACAAATTGGAGGTGTGCACAAATTTATATGGTCTCTCCCTCTCCATTTACCAGTAATGGGTATTTTAGATTATTACCTTTTTTTCTCTGTTGTGTATATTTAGTATCTACATGGATGCTCTAGAAGTTGGAAATCAAGTTGAGTGATTCATGTCTTATCTTTTTGGTTTATTTTCAGAAGTGTGCTGACCTACCGAATTATACCTCAGCCAGAAATAAGCATGTTAAGAAACCTTTTGATTTATAACATCAATGCATATGACCTTCTACCTTTATGAACCTATCTATGATTTTCAAGGGTACAAAAGGACATGGATAGATCTATTACCATGGATAATTGTTTACTTCAGAAACTGTCATCATTGCAGGTACTTTTATCATTCTATGAGGCTAGAAACAAGCATGCCTCATGGTTCAGCAACAAGGTTGAGCGTTTCTATTGGGAACAGTGGTGTATAAATTTTCAAATACAGCAGCCAAAAGTGCACAGCAAGCCCCAAAATAGCAAAATAGCTATACACATCGGAGGTGCCTAGAATCAGCACATTGGCCATAATAATAATATGGTTCAAGTCATTGTTTGTTATTTCTTTATCAACGCAGCATGCTCTTCCCTCCTGTCTAGGTATCTTACTTTTCCTTATGAATGGCAGAAACCAATCAAGAAGCACGTAATTCTAAGCGTGCTGCACTGGAAGCATCTCTCCGTGAAGTGCTGTTTCAAATTGTCAACTTTGTCAACGATAAAAAAGATCATATACCCCTGTACCAGATCTTGAGGGAGTGTCCTTTCCATGTGAGATAACAATCCCAAGGTTTGCTCCATAACATAATTCTTGCCAGTTCTTAATTTGCCTAGCTTTGGTTATTTTTTCGGGAATTTTCTCTTCTTCTTCTCCAGAACACAAATCATCTTCTAGATTGATGATTATATTCCCTTCGCTTATATGGGTGAACACTGACTTTGCATATAAAACTGTGAACTTCAAGCCATTCTGATTCATCATTCGGAGTGGAGATCATAAAGAGAATGCTGCAGAGCGGACATCCCTCCTTGCTCAGCTGATGCCAACAAAGGTCTCACTGATGCAACATTCCTGCGTAAGCAGCAACTATCCTTCCTTGCAGAATGTGATATATGGTAGAGACTGGAGACATGCTTACTGAATTTTTTATTTTTTATTTTTTATTTTTTGCGGCACTCAGGAACATGTCTAGAAGCAGGTGGCCGTCGCTCACAAGAAGTCATGTTGATATCTTGCACTGATGTGCTGCGTCTGTAGAGAAGACTTGAGCTGAAATTGAAGGCTCTATGACGTTGTGCCGGCAATCTGTACTCACTACCACTGGAAACACTTGAAATGAAGGGAAAGCTGTCACATGAAAACACAACATAGAACATGAACAAATAAACCCAACTAGCCAGTATGACATTTGAATGAAAACATCCCACATCTCAGAATATTATTATCAACATTCTTCTCCATTGTTAGAAGTGGAACGACAGTTATCATGACTGATTATGATCCAGGCACAGTTGTTCATGTGGATGGATATATTCTTCTTCTTCAAATGGTGGTTTATTGAGGAGGATATCCGGGGGCACGTTCTTGCAGGATCGAAGAAGTGGGGAAGAACTTTGTCTTTTGGACACCCAGTGCTCTAGGGTTCTCGTGCTTGTCGCTCCCGCAAATCTGAAAAAGACAACCTATAGGGTGTTTGGTTACATGATAATAGAGACTTTTATTTTAATTTTTAAAAATTATAAGAAAACTTGTTAAAAGAGGTGTTTGACAACTATGACAATTTTATGTTTTGAAAGTGATTTTCTTCTTAAACAAAAAAAGAGGGTCTCATCTTTTTCTTTTTTTCTTGTGGTCTCCCACTTTATTTGATCATAGTTGATAGTTACTCTTTTTTGTTATCACATTCCTTCAATCATGGTAATTTTATGTCATGAGTTAATTTAGTTTTTATTTTAATATAATATTTTATCATGAAAATGTACAAAAAATTATCATGCAACAAATTTGATTATTACTCGATCCAGTTCTTGAATGGATTGGGGCGTGCATTTTAGGTTCATTTTGTCTGGATATTTGAAACCTTAGGGACATTATGTTAGAATTGTGGGGATAGTCCCATATTGACTATTTGAGATTTGATATAGTGCTTATATATCCTGGGCCCTTCTACCTTAACACCATGGTTTTGGGATTTGTAAGATGGTATCAGAGCGGACACTTATCGATCTTTAATACTTGATGATTATCTTGCCTCTTATTTTCACTGCCCACTTTGGCAGTGAGGGAGAGTGTTAGAATTGTGGGGATAGTCCTATATTGACTATTTGAGATTTGATATAGTGCTTATATATCATGGGCCCCCTTCTACCTTAACACCATGGTTTTGGAATTTGTAAGACATTACGTTAAGAAATTTATTATTATTATTAAAAAAATGTTCAAAGTAGGGTCTTTGGTTACATGATAAATTGATTTCTTGTTACAAAAACACGTTGTTATAACAAAGTTTGTTGGAAATGGTGTTTAACAATAGTAGCCAGAATATGTGTTTAGAGCATTTCTTTCTTCTTAGACCAGAAAAGAGAGATGATTTTCCTTCTTCATTGCGGCCTTCCATTTTTTTTTAGTTAGATGTGATCTCCATTTTTTCTTTTTTGTTATAATATCTCATCAAACATGATCATTATATGTCTTTAATTATTTTAAATTTTATTTTAATATAAATTTTTATCAAGAAAGTCTGCAATAAATTGTTATGCAACTAAACATCTCGTAAGGTATCATTTTCCGATCATGAAGGGTAAGGGTACTGTACGACAAGGATTTAAACAAATATGCTATAAGGTCATTATGTTCTTTTTCAATTAATGTTTTGGATACGCTCATATTTTTGATACATTTATATGCTTAGCGTACTTAGATTTATTAAAATTTAACTCATGGAATCAGCTGTTTGGTTGCATGATATAATAAACCTTGTTACAAAAAAATTGCTGGAAAATGTGTTCGGCCGTCGTCATAAAATTCTATCTTTAGAGAGATTCGGTGGTTATTACACAAATATATTTTTAGGGTGTTTTTTTCTTGGACAAACAAGATGTGATATTTTTTTGCCTTTTGATCTTCCATCCTTTTTTTAGTTATACATGCATGGTCTCCACCTCTTGTTGTTGTCACATCTCAAAGATGATAATTTCATGTCTTTAACTAACTTAGATTTTATTTAATATAATTTGTAATAAAATTATATAAAAACTTATTGTGCAAAACAAAAGACCCTAATAAAATGAAGTAAAACCGTCGGATTTCCTCCTGCTGCCTTTCGAGCCCTCCGACGTCGTCTCCGCAAGTAGTTCGAAGATCGACTCAATAAAAATTTGACTCGATTCATTTATTATGTTAAATAAACAAGTTTGAACAAAAAATAAAACTCGACTCATTAAACGAGTCGAGTTTGAACAGATTTTTACTCGACTTGATAAACTCGCGAGTAACTCGATTAAATATTATGTTATATATTTATTTTTAAAATTTAAATTATAAGTATTAATAGTTATATATTGTCACATAAATATATTAAATAATTAAAATTTAATTTAAAATTAAATTGAGTTTTATAAATGAGCTAAATTTTAAGTTTCACAACTAACTTTTCATTGATTTTGAGTTTTATAAATAAGTTTGTATATAACTTAAGTTTGAATGTGGACTTAATTTTAATCCAACTACTACTCGAGTTCGAACTTGACTCGGCTCAATTAATAAATGAAGCAAAGTTGAACAAGAATTCAACATGCTCGTTAAAACTTGAGCTCAAACTCGAACTCGTGTAAAATAAACAAGTCAAATTTGAACACTATACTACTCGGCTCGACTCAGCTCATTTGCCCCCTTATCATCTCGGAGAGGACCGGCGTGCGACCGGCAGGGATGTTTCCGTTAAGAAACGGTTTAAGGGTTTAAGGGTAGTCGACCGAGCATAGCTCGGTTGGCACCACCCTCCCGCGGGGTTGCGGGAGGGCGAGGGTTCGAAGGACGCTGGACGCGTCCGTCCCTTCCCTGGGGGGGCTCGATCCCTCGTCCCCGCGAGCGCAGCGGGCTTGCCGGCCAACGCGGCCATGTCCAAAAAAAAGAAAAAAAGAAACGGTTTAAGGGTAGGTTAACAGAGGGTCAAAGGATATATATAAAAAAAATGACATAGGTAAATATCTAATTAAATTAGTCGACAGGTCGAATTGATAAGAACCCCAACGGATAAAATTTTGGTCTTTATCATGACATTCAATGTTAATTTATAACTTATTTGGGTACTCAGTCAAACATCTCTATAATATCAGATAATATAAAATTTATCATCAAGAAATATGTAAAATCCCGGTAACTTTAATGCAATACAGTTGCACCAGGTCCAAGTCAGTATGGTTAATATTTAACTCTTAACGTTTGCATTCCTAATTTAATTTTAATTAATTAAACATATATATGTTGCTTTATCCGAATTAATAAAGTGATTGTCGACCCTAACACTCTAACGAGCAAACAATAGACAAAATATTTAAATACAAGAGATGACAATGGGAAAATGTATATATTTTTTTCTATTCCAAAATTTTCAAACTAAATATCTACACCGTTCAAATACACAGAGTGCTAGTGCCATTATTAGAGAACGAGGAGATGTCAATATAATAAGAATAGCACATCACGTAACTTTTGAGAATGAGAAAGCTTGTGTAAATCTTGTGAAGTGTATTATTTTTTCCAAAAATATAATTTTTAGATCATGAATATGAATCTCATTTAAGATATATTTGTATTAGTATTTTTTAACTTAATGAATTATCCCAATTATCTGACTTGGTGGACAATGTAACCTGCCTAACAGGCAACTTCAACCAGGAGTGTTATTTAATATTTGGGTATTTTTTTCTTAAACTAAATTAAACAATTTCTTAAATCTAATCAAATTAATTCGAATTGATTTAGTTTAAATCATATTTTATTAAAATATAATAGATATGTTAATACATAATTTTATTTTATTTGTTTTAAATTATATTTTTATTAAAAATTATTATATATATTTATAAAATTTATTAATTTTATCTTACAATTTTTTGACAATTTTTTTTATTAAAAAGATATATAGGTATTATATTAAATATACTTAAAATAAAATATTTAATATAATTTGAATTATTTAATTTATCAAATTAATATAGTTCCAAAGAACTTAGAAATCAAATTAAATTGAACAGCGTTTCAAAGTAAATCAAATTACGTTTTCCCTTAAATTTGTGAGGTCAGGACTGCACAGTGAACAGCCAGCAACCTGGCTATCATCGACTCAAACGGGGACTGGATCCTCTGTGCACTGCGGTGGGCACATCAATGCACACCACTTCAATAATCTATTTTATATTACACTCAAAATAATTATTTTTAATATTTTAAAATTATGAATATAAATAAATATCATCTAATATTATATTTTATATAGATCAATATTAAAAATATTTTTTACATATTTATTTGAATTAAATGTATAATTAACTTGTAATAAAATATAAATGTTAAAAATATTTGATAATATTATATTTTTATTGATATATAAATAATATTTATATTTATAATTTTAAAAATAATTATTTTGAATATAATATAAAATAGGTTATCGAAGTGGTGTGTATTGATGTGCACACGGTAGTGCACAGAGGATCCGATCCCGCTCGAACGCCAGTTTCTCCGTGCCGGCGGCCGGCGGCGTGACTCCGGCGATCTATTTTAACTGAGTTCTCTCATTTCTGACGGAAGATGACGCGGGAAACATCAAATCTGAAGACGTTCGCCAATCAGAACTCGGAGTCGTCTAAGGAGTCGTGGAAGCTCAGACTTGCCTAGCACGTACGCCCTTTCTCATCTATGTGGTTCTTCGCGCGAGTTTCAACGTGCTCGGAGGTGAGGAAGACGAAGCGGGCGACGGCCGACGGCCACGCCGGTGACGCCATGCTCAGGCGCGTAGACTGACTACATGTACATGGCGAGCAGCAAGCGACGGGAACCGAAGGCGGCTACCGTCCCCGCGCCGGTTGGTGTGGCGCCGCCGGCGGACGGCGCCGGTCGCATGCCGTCGCTTGGCGGCGGAGGGTCGCGTGGGGAAGGAACCCACGACTACGAGAGGCGCAGGGACGAGAGGATCAAGGAGAACAGGGAGAGAATGCAGAAACTGGGCATCCTCGACCTGGCTCGCCATGTCAGGTCCTCCATTGCCGGTGGCTCCCCGGCTTCCAGGCGGCCTTACAAGCGCGGGGCCACCACCCCCTCTTCTTCCCGACCTCTCGTGCCGGGCTTACCACCGCGGCGCTCTTCCAGGTTTGCATTACCCTCTTTCGCGCATTTCGCTCTGCGTCATGCATCATCGCCTCCCGCATTGGGGTTTCGGCGCAGACATCGCGAAAAAAGGTCATATTTTTAGGGTACATTTTGGGGACACTCGAGCCCTTGCTATCCCGTTTTGAGGGTATTCATGTCACCGGTGTATCTCCTCCTCTAATATCATCTCTTGTCCATCATGCGCGACAAACCTCTGGGTTTTGACGGATTTCTACAATTTTCCTTGTTGCTCATGGCAAATAAAGGAGATATTTTACCGTCTTTCTTCATCAGGTTTTAGTCTAGTAATGCCCGGTCATTATACTGCCTTTTGTTCATCAGGTTGTTCTTGTTTTCGCATTTCTGTGATTTCTTTTCCGTTCGATGGTATGCGATTTTGGTGTATATAGGTTGCAGAATGTGTCTCGAGTAAGTTATGCTGATCTTCCTGTCAAAAGAAAAGATGGTGGTCCGAAAGGGGATATCAGCGTTTTGTTAGAAGGGGGTGCAGAGGAGGAGGTTTATACCGATGAACATGAAAAGCTGCTGGGTACTTGTGAAGCAAGTTGGACTCTCTATGTAGATGGATACACTGAGGATGGAGTACGTATATATGATCAAGTAAAAGGCAGAACATGTCATCAATGCAGGTAATATTTCTTATCTGTTGCAGGTACCAGCAGCCTGCAGTTCTTATTGTGGATTTATCCACTGTGTACTTCAGATTTCCTTATTCTAATTGATGTTTTCTTACAGCTTTTTTTTGGACATTATCACCCTCTTGCACTTGCAGGCAGAAAACTCTGGGACATCACACACGGTGCAGTAAGTGCAGCATTGTTCAAGGCCAGTTCTGTGGAGATTGCTTGTATATGAGGTTTGCAAGACATTATCACATTTTTGCCTGGTCTATGAGGTTGCATAATTGATGATGTTGAGTCCATCTGGTTGTATTGTATGTAAGGGGAAAGTGTTGCAAACAGTTCAGATGAGTTTAGTTTTTTCATGGAAAAGGAAAGAGGAAATTAAGAGGGGACCCAACCCTCCCGGAGTACTTTCACAGCAGGCCTTGTGTCAGAAAACATTTAACAAAAGGTCCACTCTGTGTAATTTGTATAACCTCCACCCCATTCTTCTCAAAATGTTGTTAACTTTTTTTTTCAAATGACCCAATTACCCCTGTATTGGCAAGAGAAAGAACGAACATCTCAATCAACATTTTATTAAAAAAATTAACTTTTGATAAATCATATATCATTCTAAACCATTATTTCTGATAATGATAATTAAATTAAAATAGATAATCTATTTTTATTAAAAAATTGATAAATTGTGATGCTATTATTAAAAATAGGTAGCTGCTTTTAAATTTGATCTGTTAACATTTAATGGTGTACAATTAATAAAAATGTATTAACACATGAAATTGCAAAAATAAAAATATAATTTATTGTAATAACAACAATAAAGCTAAGAATAAAAGTTTGGACATTTGTATATTTGGTAAATGCAACTCTTTTGAATATTATATTTTCGTACGATATATGTAATTAACATCACTCATATATTGGTTATTTCTTGCTGACGGTGGGTGCTATGTGTGCAGCTTGGCATCTCTTGGTCAGTCACAGGGGCAAAGAGGGAATGTAAAAATAAGGAGAGACGATGGAGTGATGTCTGTTAACGGAATGGGCACATGGTTAAGAGAATTAGAAATTTTGGATTTATCATCAAAGATATTTGGTCTGTGGGTTTTTATTAAACTAATTTTCTTAATTGGCTTTATAATTAATTTTCCCAAAAGGAAATCCAAATATCCCAATTGGTACTTTTGAAATCATTTTGTTGAAAAAGTTTGATTGTTTGAATTTTTTGTTAAATATTTTCATTTTATTTTATATTTTAAATTTCACGATTACAAAGTTTTATTATGTATTAGTACAAAAATTTTACAAATAATTTTAATATTTTTTATAACTTTTATTTTTTGAGAATAGTTAGTACATTAATCACTCCGGGTGCCAAAATTGGAGGTGTAAGGGGGGTCAACAAATATACTTTTCCTTTGACTATCATTTTACATGCATCCAAATAGAGGGAGTGAAAGTATTTTTAGGAAAACGTATTACATAAGCCTTTTTTCACAGGTAACCAGACAGATCCTTTAGTTGATTGGGATTCAAATCTTAACCTTCCATAATAGTTTTTTATTTTTAATTTATATTCACATCATAATGTTGGTACTTGTCTAGATTAAGACTTTAGTATGCTTATTTACAACTTTTGATATTCTTCCTTTCTCAGTTCATGATTTTTTGTTCCATGTTTTTAAATGCTTTTTTTGTTTCCAAATTGAGATAGGATATGGCAATATGTGTCAAATAGATTTAACTTCGTTTGCAAATCATAATGCTGCAAAAAGTATGACTTTATAATAGAGTGAAGAACATTAGATCACTTCATCGTTTGTCAATTATCTTTTCTTGTCTTATTTTTCTTTTGGGTACTTTATTTTATTTTTTTATTTTTTGATGTTATGATGTATCTTTAAAAGGAGTTTTTTTGTGTTTTTTTGTTACGAATATTATTTACCTTATTGTATTATAAGACTTCTTGTAACTAAGTGGCACAGTGTAACCCCTGTTGCCTCAGGCCTAGGCTACTCTGTCAAGGATGAGATTGCTGCTTGTTTGATTTTCACTTGAAATTACATGGAAAGCACCTACACGTAGTATGTGCGTGCTTGTGCATTGTTGAGTACATGGATATCTCCACTCCACTCTCCGTTCCATTCTTTTGCTTGAGGGGTACATGGCATTTTGTTGATGTTACATTGCTCTGGGTGTCTTGGCATTGAGTTTGTCAGATAGCACCCCCCCCCCCAAATGGTCTGGATTATCCTGAAGGGATGTTTGGGCATATGTCTGAGCTTGCTGATTAAGTTAGATTGTGATAAACTTGGAATTGGAAACCACATTGTTCACCATGTCTGCATATAATTTTGATAAGAACTTGGGATTTTAAGTGGCTTCGACTAAAAACTAACAGTGACATTAACAATGTAGATTTTAACTGAGTTCTTGCTGACAGTTTTAGTGATCAAGAAGTTTATGCATTTTTAATAGTATCAGAGTTGGATAAAAATTGGCTCATGTTCAGGATGACCGCAATCTAGAATCCTGGATGCTGGATGTGCTTCTGAGTGGCTGTTAGACATTGTCTTTTTTTTTTTTGGTTGGGGGGGGGGGGGACACGGCTGTTAGACAGTGTCAAACTGCTCTTTTTGGAAGGAAAAAGTAGTAGCCATACATTTTCATATGTAATCTTCTTTTTGTGAAATTTTGAATAAAGATGTCACAATCATTTGCCATTTTATGGCAAATTCATGAAGGACATCTGAACACATTATTGGAATAGGAACTACATCCATCGTTACTAGAAACTCATGGTGCCTGTATGGCATTTGATTTTTCTGTTAATTTTTTTATTTGCTTCATCAAGTGTGAGAATATCAATGATGGAACATATGCTTTCTTAAACACAATGCTGACAATGTCATAAAATATATCTAATTTTGCTTGTCTTATAACCACTCATGCAGATATGGGGAGAACGTGTTAGAAGCCAATAAAAATGCAGGTTGGATATGCCCTGTCTGCCGAGGTATCTGTAATTGCAGCATTTGCCGTGCCAGGAAAGGATGGGCACCAACCGGCGCTCTTTACAACAAAGTTTGTAACTAAATATTTTGCATAAATTTACTTGATGGCATCAACAATTCTGTTATTTCCTTCGAAAAAAATCAACAATTCTGTGATTGCTTTCATTCTTTCTTACACTTGTCAGATCACTCGTCTTGGGTTCAAGTCAGTTGCACATTATCTTATCCAGACCAAGCGCCGAAGAGTAGACGCAGAAGATGAAGGCTATCATTATCAATCACCTCTCAGGAGAGTCAGGACCTCTGTAAAGAGATCATTATCTTTTTCTGACAACCCATGCCCCCCAGAAGTCACCGAATCAGATGCCATTGATGACCGGCAAGGCATGTCTTTGGATTCTCAGCATATAAATGAGGGGGCAATTGTTGAGGAAATGCAGAGCTTAGATGGGTTCAACAACCTATCTACAGCCGAAAACCCTGAGAGCCCGATGTTGGAACAGGGAGAATGCCATTCTAGATTGGTACCGAGTCCGAGCTCCGACCTCTCTATTGTGAGACTGAGAAACAGTGGAGAACTGATAAACGGTGGTGCAAACCAGAGCAACAATTACAATGGAAAGCAAATCCTGCTAGAGTCTTTGGATGGCTCGGAGCTCTGTATTGGGAATGACAAAGATTCCCAGTTTGGTGGAGATGAGGAAATGCAGAAAACAGAGGACTGTGGTAGCAGTTATGCATCGGAAGACACTGCAAAACCGGAGATGGAGGAGGAGGACCCTTCTGCCCAGAGGCTGATTCAATCGTCTCCGGCAGTCAATGCCTGCAACTGCGGTGGAGAAGAGATCGAGGAGTGTCCGGACGAGCATGTAAGCAGTATTGCACCATGAGCCAGGAAGAACAGTGTAATATAACATGGAAGATGCTTTTGTTTGATGGTGTGTGCACTTCTGCCGGAGGCTGGCTGCACCTGTTTGCCCAGATCCATGGAGGAACTAACATTCATGTGCCATGTTTTGTCTGCCTTCGTTTGGACAGTCGAGATTTTAATTCCATGGCATGATGATATAATGGAGTCATTTTGTGGCACATCATGCTGCTGTCGTTCGGACATTTTCCATCATGGATGCTGACTTGTGTAGGAGACAAGTGTGGCTCTTGTTTACTCGCCCGCCGGAATCGAGTTTCAGGAAAATCATTATAAAATGGCCTGATCCATGCTAAACAATCTTTTTCAAAAGTTAAATATCTGTTTTGGCCTTCCAGGGTTGGTCTTATCTCTTGGTTGGAGTTTTTATTTTCTGAGTTGGATCATGGTAGTTGTAGCGGTTGAATTGTGTTTGGTTGCACAATATTTTTTTTTCTAACAATTTTTGTGATAATATATTTTAAGAAAAAAGGAAATTTCACCTTTGTTTATGTCTAGTAAGAATTTTTAAAAAATATATATTTTTTTGTTTATGATTGTCAAATATCTTTTTTAAAAAATGTTATTACAAAACTATGTTCTTATAACAAAATTCATATGGATTAGTTTTTTATTTTCTTACATCTTGAAACATCTCTTAAAACTAAATTATATGGATAAGCTTTTTATTATCTTGACATAATCTCTTTATTGTAAAGAGGAGCAACATATATAACATATCTTTAAGTAAAAAACTAAATTAATCAGCATATAAATATCTTAACAGGTTATATACTGTTTTCATAAAATTAACAGATTAAAATTTTAAATTAAGTCAAAACAAGCACCACATTAGATAGAAGCCACGAGACCCTTTCTGTATCTTGTAGTCCTCCACTCTTTCATTTGTACGTAATCTATATCCTATAATATTATTTTCTCACCAAACGTTGTAATCCTATATTTTAATCATCTTAAATATTATTTAAATATGTTATTTATCGTAAAATATATACAAATTACATCATAACCAAACACCTCATTGAAAGTTGGTAATGTCATGAATTAACAGAGTATGCCTGTATGCTTGGTCAAATTATATATACTGATATACATATAATTATATACACACATATAGTCACCCTGTTTACAAAGTCTAATGACAGCACACAGGTCTGAGTTAGACCACCAAACTCAAACTAATTGGAAGATCACCAGAAGGATTTAGTAAGATGAGATAAGAGGAGGTATAGAAGAGTTTACACCCTGTTTGTTTAGAGTATTATAAATGATATTGTATTAATATTGATATTGATATTTTTTGAAGTTGAAATATCAATATTAAAATTGACAGTATCGAATTTTCAGAGTGTTTGGTATTACACGAGACTTTCCCGAATACGGCGTCCGCGGGCTGACGGCGTCTGCCGCGGGGGAGGGGGGCGACGGGGGGGACTCGGGGGGGAGGACGGGGGGTACGGCCGCGAGAGGGGAGGGGGGGGCGACGGCGTCCGCCGCGGGGGAGGGGGGCGACGGGGAGGACGGCCGCGGAGGGGAGGCGTCCGCGGTCCGCGGGGGGGGGGGGCGACGAGGGGGACCCGCGGGGGGAGCGTCTGCCGCGAGGGGGGCGACGGCGGGGAGAGACTCGGGGAGGGCGTCTGCGGTCCGCGGGGGGGGGGGGGGGGGAACGGGGGGACGGCCGCGGAGGGGAGGCATCCGCGGTCCGCCGGGGGGGGCGCGACGGGGGCGACGGCCGCCGTCTGCCGCGGGGGAGGGGGGGCGGCGAGGGGGACTCGGGGAAGACGGGCGCCGTCTGCGGCGGGGGGGGGACGTCCGCCGCGAGGGGGCGACCGCCGTCTGCCGCGGGGGAGGGGGCCGGCGAGGGGGACTCGGGGAAGACGGCCGCCGTCTGCCGCGGGGGGGAGTGTCTGCCGCGAGGGGGGCGACGGCGGGGAGAGACTCGGGGAGGGCGGCCGCGGGGAGATGTCTGCGCGATTGATTTCAATACAGGTCTTGAGCTGTATTGTTTTTGATATTTTTTTTAACTATCAATCTTAAAATTAATAGTGATATCCAAACACCTATCAATGCAGATAAAACTGATATTGATACATGTGCTTGATACCGTAAACAAACAGGCCATTATAATGTTTTCTTATCAAACATAATGGATAATTAATAACTAAAGTCTAAAGAAAATATGCAAATAACATTTGAAATTCAATCCTTTGAATTGAAACTCCAAACAGACGTAGAAAGCTAAATAACATCTCAAATTCAATCCTTTGTCGTACGGTGGAGAGGAATTTTTAATGTTTTACTTATTAAACATGATGGCTAACTAAGAACAAAAGTCTATAGAAAATAAGTAAACAACAACTCCTGATTGTTTAGTGGCAAATAAATTTATATATATATATTATGATGAAAGTACATTGGAAAATAAAATCTAAGATAACGAAAGACCGAAGATTTTCAAGCAGAAAAATATATTAAAAAAATATTTTATCTTGTAACCAAACACCTAGTTAAATTGTGTAGAGTGTAGACCTCTTCTCCTACATGCTCTTCCACAAAAAGAGGGAGACATACGGAGAACAAAATACCCCTCAAAAGGGAAAAAAAAAACACCACTTGTCCCAATCTAGGGCTTGGGAAGTCCACCTAACAAGATAGTTGATATTAGAAAAAGCAATGAAGGAAAATGACAAGATGAAGATGTTGAAATCCCCCCCCTCCCCAATTTTTTATCATTGTTGACAGCCTCTACACACCCTTCACCAAGGTTTGTCAGGAAGGGGCTTTAATTTAAACGCATCACTTTGGACTCATTAGAGTGGAGGGCTTAAGGTAGATGGGGGTTAACTTAAATAAATACCCATCTCCTATTTGACCTCACAAAACTTCATCTTGAGATGTGTGAGAAGGGGAGGTCAGAGGGAGAAATTTGGTCAGCTTTTGAATAGTCCCTTGGGCTCATGAAGAGAGAAACAGGCCTAGGGAGCAGTGCATGCACTGCCTGCCCCCAAATAAATAAGATGCTATCACTTGTGTCAAGAAAGGATGTTTAGTAGGGATCCGAGTGTTACCTTTCTG
The DNA here is from genome assembly GCA_036172225.1 of Cryptocoryne crispatula var. balansae. Lineage (NCBI taxonomy): Eukaryota > Viridiplantae > Streptophyta > Magnoliopsida > Alismatales > Araceae > Cryptocoryne > Cryptocoryne crispatula. The sequence continues at coordinate 5,930,168 of CM069930.1, read as the reverse complement.
ATTAATAGGGGCATGCATATGCATTGTACAGTAAGGTGGTGTTTGTTTTGACTTCATCTAAAAGATGTACACTTAATTTCATGTCTAACCTCCATTTGTACTAAAATTAAATATTTAATTTGATTAAGTTAGATCACATGCTAATCAATTCATTGTTTACTTAAGTTGTACCGTATATGTTACTTCTATCCCAGTTAAGAAAGTTTTTTGTCTAAAGATTAAGAAGTTAGATGTACCGTTTATTTTTAAAAAGTTTATTAAGATATAGAAAGTAAATTTAGAAGTTGATTGAGATATCAAATCAAACACTTCAAATCTACAAATCTCTGACCGGATAGGTGTGGTAAGACCAGTGGAACACCACCTAAGTTGAAGTTACCAAAACAAGTTGCAATGAAAGAACTGCAAGAGAGTCAAAACCTCATGCCCATCTGCATTGATCAAGCATGAACTTCTGCAAACTTGTTATTTTTTTCTTTTTTTCGGAGAAGCACTCATGTAATATTAATGCTTTTCTTTTGTAGGTCAAGGATCTTTATTTACCCTTGGAATGCATTTGGCTTCTTCAGTGGAGGAACATAGAGTTCTGTGGGGGTCCAAGTGACCCCTCTGAGTTTTAAAAGAATCTATCAATAATTTTAAGCAATTTCACTAATTTTTAATAAGTTAAAAACTTTTATAAAGATGACTCCAGTGATTTTACATGTGACTTCACCAGATCAAAATCTTAGATCTGCCATGGAGAGAGAGAGAGAGAGAGAGCCATTAATTGACTCTAAAAAGTTTCAAGGTACAATACTTTCATGGCTTGATCGGTTTACATGTATTATCTCTTCACACTTGGTTATTCTTCAAAAAAAAAAGTGACCCAAGAAAACTCTAAAATTTAGATTATAAGTATACTATTTCCTCCCCCCTCTCTCTCTCATATGGTTCTAAAATTTATTAAAAATATAGAGCCATGCATATATTAAAACCTGTTGTAGATTACTGTTAGAATGAATATTCTGTATTATTAGAAATTTCAAATATATCAATGAGAACACAATGAGGTGCCCTGATTATTCACCACTTCAATATTTTAAATAGGATATCTCTTCTGAGAACACAATGAGGAACTCTAATACAATATTAAAACTCAAACCTAGATCCAAGAGCCCAATGCGTGTACTGTGTTCTATGTAAAATAAAGAAAGTCAACTGGGCATGGCAGGTGTATTAGATGAGTACTCTCTTTTTTTTTGGACAATAACATATTCATTCATTTAAACCAGAGAAATACGTACCGGAGAAATACAGGACATAACAAACTTAAAGATAACATTTCCAAAAACCAAATAACAAACCGTAAAACGACCAGCATACCAAGATGTATGAAAGGTCGAATAGCAGAGTTAAAAACTCCGTTAGAGGAGTTTGATAACTGCCTCGAGACCGGGTGATCACTCCAAAAAAGAGTGGATTTCGCCCAGACTAACAATCTTAGAATAGAGTTAGCAAATGAGAAGCTAACAAAGTGGAACCACATGACATAACTCGGCCAAACGACTACGGACAACAAAAAAAAAGAAATTACATGAAACAGACATAAATAAGTCGACCTCCACGAATCCAACGTGACAAAAGGAGACAAAATGCCTAAGATTACACTTAAGCAGAACGTTGGAAAGGGAGTTTGGGAGGGAGGAACATCCCTCCCTCCCAAACCAAAAACAACCTCAAAACAGCAATGGCAATCACCCTCCACGAAAAAAACTAAGCAGCAGTCGAGTGAGGAGTAAGGGAGAGAGTCGGCAAGGGTGAGGCTAATGGGAAAACGTAGGGGGAAAGGGGAGACTATCGGAGGGGTTCCTCAAAAAAAATGGGACGAGGAACGATAATGGCATAGAAGAACGAAGATGTGGAAGTCCGATAGAAAGGTGAGAATAATAGACAAAAAAAATATAGGTTGCATGTGAAAAATGGTGGTGTGGCACACATAAAAAGGCAAGGGGGAAAGCTCTCGGGGTGGGAGGCTTAATCGGAAGGGATGGACAGGTAGGGGTGTTGGAGGAGGAGAAGAGGGCGAAGGGGAAGACCTCACGGGAAGAGGAGCGTACAGTCAGAAAGGGGGACGGCTGGATGCCGGACGGAGATAATACCGTAGACACACTAGATTGACAAGGGGGTCGTCGTGAATAGCGAGCGGAGGAGGGGCCGTAGGAAGGGTTTCCGCCGGGCGAGTGTTGCAGTTGGGTGAGAGTGCCGCGGGGACGCAGCCGCTGCGAGGTTTCCGCCGAACCGCCGGTAGCCGCCGGGCGATGGTGATGAGAGGGCGCAGCCGCCGCGAGGTTTCCGCCGAACCGCCGGCAGCCGCCGGGTGATGGTAACGCGAGGGCGCTGCCGTCGCGAGGTTGCCGCTAGGTCGCTGCCATCGCGAGGTTGCCGCCGGACTGCAGGAAGCCGCCGGGCGATGGTGACGCGAGGGCCGCACCTCAGATCAGTACTCTCATATACACCAGAAAACATTACAATAAAAAAGAATCTAGGAGAAAATAAAAGATGTGCTCTCATGTCACTATCCTTAGGTTAACTTGTCATTGACAACTAAATTATATATATATATATGACCCACCCACCACCTTTTGAATTGCTCCAAATATCCCTTGAGTTACTCAAGTTTCAAATAGAGAGGGAAAAAAAGTGGAGACAAAAAGATCACTTGAGAGCCAGCAATGTTTCAATGAGAAGAATCCAAGTAGTGCAACCAATTAGCTTTTTGACTTTCATACAAAGAATTTACTACACCCAAGAGTCAGTTCAGTTGACTTTCTTTACCTTCTCTCCCTTTCTCTATCAATAAATAGCTTGAAGTTGACTATTACACAGAAAATGGAGACACCTCGTACCGTTGAACTAATTTTTTTTATTCAATATAAATTATCTATTACGTTTGTAGGAATGCTCTTCTTAACAATGTGTTGGGCCGCATTTGTAGCGCAGTGGACACTCATAACTCTCGTGCCGTTTCTCTGAGTAGGGAGCACAGGTTCTAAATCTGTGTGGATACATGTACATATAATCACCGCAACCGTAATGACTACCGTTAAAAAAATATCTACCGACGACCAAGACTCCCTAGAAAAAAAATGCTTGGGTCACCCGTGGTTAATTAAGTGGAATAATAAGTACCAAGCATAAACATAATTTGATTTCAATAAGAAAATTCTACATATGAATAATTCAACCAGTTTGTTGCAAAGGAAAAGTGCTCAAGGGATGTGGGACCCACCTCAGTCACCTTTGGATACTACTCTTTGTTGCCTTCTTCTTTTTCCTTGTGTGTCTGGCTTTTTGCCCAGGAAAAGCTTGAAGAAGAGGTTGTCAAAGGAGACCATCACCTACCCCATCAGTTGCTCTTTTTTGATAAAGTTCTAGTGAAGGTCCCTTCCAAAACAACAACCCTAGTATATTACAATTAATTATAAGACCCCCCCTCTTAATTATTGGGGATAGACAAACTGAACAAACACAATAGTAGCTCATATACAATTCTGAATAAAAAAAGTCATGCATGTTTGGTTTGCAAGATAAATTAAGTTTTTATTACACAATTATGTTTTTTGTATTAAAATGTGTTCAACAAGAGCCTCCAGTAATCATTATAAAATATATTTTACACATAATTCTTTCTTGAACCAAAACAAAGAAAGATGAGAGCATATTTTTTTATTTTTAACAGTCTTCTGCTCTTTTTAGTTTACGCATGATCTTCATTTTTAGTTTATAAAATATATTTTACACAGAATTCTTTCTTGAACCAAAACAAAAAAAAGATGATATTATCCTTTTTCTTTTTTATAGTCTTCTGCTCTTTTTAGTTTATATATTATTTTCACTCTTTTTGTTATCATATCTCACCAAATGTGATATTGTCTTTGGTCTTCGACCCTTTCTAGATGTATATGATTCTCACTCTTTTTGTTATCATATCTTACCAAAGGTGATAATTTTATGTTTGAGCTTATATATTATGCTCTTTTTGGCTATGTATTACAATTTATTCATCATTTGCATTGTAAATTCAAAAGTTAATATTGATAACTAAACATACCTTGTGATGATTTATATTGATATATTATCTTCAAAAAAAGGATTTATTTTACATCAATTTCGAAATGAATAGTGATAGAGTTGTTTAACACGGTTACCAAACATGAAATATTTAATTTTAATAAAAAATCAAATCTATAAAAAGTTATTATGCAAACAAACACCCTTTTACGAAAATCCCTTCTCATGTACTTTTTTTTTCTGGTGGCGCCCTCTAACGACCAAATCTTGTGATACGCGAAGATATATATATATATGTATGTATATCTTTTTCTACGTTAATATTTTGAGAAGAGTTTCGGGTCTATTAGTTCCAGTTGCTACTTATCTAAGTGCAAATAGCATTACCGATTTATGATTGGCATTTTTTTTTAAATATCTTCCTACATTATTTATCGGATCCTTGTCGGATTATCTGTTGCAACCTTTCCTTTGCTTGCACAAAGTAAAAGAGGAAAGCGAAAGCCGCTCGGGAAGGTGTGGTCAAATGGATGCTCCCATGAGAGAGAGAGAGAGGGCGGGGGGAGGTATTATCATCATGAAATTTATTTATTTAATACTATTTTAACGGCTTTCATGGGGGTAGAGACATATTTGTAAGCACCGGAGTGTAAGAATTAATAGGGTGTTTGGTAGGGGTGTCAATGGGCCGGGCCCGGCCCGGCCCGAGGTCGGTCCTCTTAGGGCCCGGTCCAAAATATATTGGCCCGGCTCAACCCGGCTCGCACTATATTGTTGGTCCGGCCCGACTCGGCCCGAAAAATTATTGACTTGGCCCGACCCAACCCGGCCCGGCCCAACTATATATTTTTTATAAATAAATATTTATTAAATATGATAAATTTAATTATTTAAGATAACATTATAAAATTAATAATAATTTAATTAAAATATATTTTTAATAAGTAAAAATGATATTTTTTACATAAAAAATTGAAACTTATTTGGCTCGTTTTAGCCCGCGTCGGCCCGCTTCGGCCCGTATGTCGGCCCGACTAAAGCCCGCGGGCCAAAATGTTCGGCCCGTCAAATGACCCGCAGCCGGCCCGGCCCGCGAACCCGTGAGCCGGCCCGGCCCATTGCCACCCCTAGTGTTTGGTCACGTTTTTTTCCTCTTTTTGATCTAAATTTTAAAAATAAAAGAGATGAGATGTTTGATTGTAATTTTTAACTACTGTCTCATTTTTAAAAATAGAATACTCCATGTACATACTGTCAATTAATCTTAATTTCAAAAACAAGGTTGTTTTAAAATTAAAAATGATACCAAACATCCGGTAAGAAATGAATAATTATAGGCTTTCAACGGGTGTATTCGTTTGATTCAACTATACTATTTATTTATAAAATAAAATAAAATAAGACTAAATCAAAATAAAATAGATAAATCGGATCAATATTTTTAAGTTCAACATTTTATATGTAGAAAAAATATATTTATTTAATATTATTTTTATAAATTTCTTACATATATATATTTAAATTTAATGCTATTTAAGAGTAGACTTGATCAACTAATTTGTCCATTCAATCCGGTTTAAACCAAATCAAATTAATAAACAATTAATCATTCGATTCGATTAACAAAATGAACAGTCGAACCGGATTAATCGAACCGAAATGGGTTAACGGAGATGACCACGAGCTATTGAGCTGGTCTGAGCCGACTCAGCGGACCCGAGTCGGGCGACTCGGTGGATCCGACCCAAACCTCGCCTCGGTCAGTCTGAGTCTTGACTCGGTGGATCCGATCCAAACCCGTTAAAATCAGGCCGGATACGTTGAATGGATGTCTACTAGGAAGGCACGAGGAGGAGGGGAGCATCACGGAGACGAAGAAAGTCGTGGACACGTGGCAGGACCCTGGATCGGCTGGGCTCAGCGGGGCTCTCCGATTCCACCAATGACGGCTCCGTATCCGCGGTTCCGCTGACATGGAGCATCCTGCGGTGGATTTCGCCGACACGTAATCCGCCGGTCGGATCGGCTGCATCCCTGGAAGGAGATATGCTTGAGATCCCATCCATCACAGTCCATGCCCCCATGACCACTTCTCATGTGAGGCAACAACTTATGGTGTTGGCTGCAAAACAAAAAGTCTATATATATATATATTTATGATAAAATTTTATAGTAGGATAATAAGATAATTAACGATAAAATTATCACATTTGACGAGATATGTTCGAAAAGAAAGGGTAAACTAAACAAGATACAAATTCAAAGTAAAAAAGCCCTCACCTCCTCACTGACCAAGAAGAAATCTTTTACAAAAACTATTCTTGTGTTGATTGTTGAACACCTTTTTATACATTTTTTTTGTTACAGGAAACTATTTTTAAAGCCAAGAGAGTCAACACCCAGTCAGAATTAATTTTTGGTGAATAAATGGGGTACGCCTCTCTGCAAGAGGGAATGACTTCTAGCTCTCTCTCTCTCTCTCTCTAAATATATATATGTATCCAACTTGCACAATATAGACTTATGAAGAGCTCTATGGTTTTAAGAATCAAGTCTAAGGATCCATCCTGGTCAGCTTCTGGAAAAGAAAAGTCAACTTAGATGACCCTCATATTAGACTTCAAGGATGAGAAGAAAGGAAAAGTGTGGCATCAATTGGCCCATTTATTTCACTCTAATTGAAGGTGATCAAACAAGGATTAAAAAAAGTAACGCTCTGCACATAAATATGGTAAAAAAAAAAGAACTAAATCAGTGACTTGCTAAGAATTCCAGTGACTTAATTTTCAGAAGTTTAACCGAAAAAACTCTAATTTGAAATATGCTTCGTCGAGAATTTTAAGATGGATGACTTTACGAGAAAGCTGAGAATTTTAAGATGGATGACTTTACGAGAAAGCTGCTGATTAGCATAATTATCGGGAAAATGTTTGATTTAGTTGTTGCATTTCATCGAATCATATTCAACCAATTCTGATCCAACAGTAGAATCACTAAGATTCTGATTTCGATAATTTTAAACTATTATGTTTCGATTTGATTGTCAAAAATAAAATCTATTTTTGGAATACACATGATATACTAGTTTTAATTTTAAAATAAGTTAATAATTTACGCACAACTACTAAAATTTGATATAATCTCTTTGTAATTTTATTTTTATTATTTTGATCACTTTATACACTACACTTTCACATTTATTTAATTTAAGTTTACTTGTATATTCATCAGATAAATGAAAACAAAAATAATTGATTCCAATTCTGAATTTGATTCTGATAAGATATCGAAATATCTAATTTAAATTTCAATAATTTATAGGATGCACCGACGGATTCGATCCCGATTTAGTTAATTTTTATCGAAATCAAATTATATTTTCAAAATATTGAATGGTTCCAAACTTTTCATACAAGATTTATCAACGAACTCAAGAGTTCAAACCCCATCCAACCCCTTCTATATGTTGTTTCAAGTTAAAGATCAATCATTCCACTAATCTGATCCCCTCTCCTTCTCTTTCTTGTTTGATTGCTCTCTTTGCTCGTCAAAGGCCTTCATGATTGACCTTTAAGAAAGGAGTGGGCGGGAGCAGAGTCGACCACCACCCACCCCCCAAGCAGCGCAGCAACCAACCAGACAGTGCTCCCTCCCCTGTTGACGACGGCGACGGCGGCTCTTGAGCGGCTCCGCCGACGACACCCCTGAACAAGCAGCCGATAACGTGAGCGGGGTGATATCAGAATTTATAAAACTCCTCCCGGAAGTCAATGGGTCTGTTTTGATGCGATTATCGCGTCCCGCCCTTCTTATATCAGTTGCCTGGCGTTTTATTGGGGTAGAGTGAATGCAGAAGGTGGGGGTATTTTCCTGGGGGAGGGTGATAAATTTAAAATAAATAAAAAATAATAAATGTGGGAAGATGGAGGAGGCGGCGTACTGGGGGCAAATAATCAATAGGGACATGTCTGGAATCTGGATTGACCCCCCCCCCCTCTCCCTCTCTCTCTCTTTCTCTACCCATTTGGAGTAATGGAGCTGACGGGTAAGTTGGACAGCTTTTAATGGTGTTCCAAAGGAAGAGAGAGGGGGGAGGGAGACGGAGGGAGGTAGAGAGGAAAGCTGTGCCTTTGAGTTTTGTGTACATATATGCGAGTAGGAGGACGAGGAGGATGGTTGGTGGAGCTGCTCACTCTCTGTCTCTACGTTCCCTTTTCTCGCCCTGCACCTGCGTATATAGCCTGAGCTAGGTCGTTGATGGGGTTGTCCGGCCGGCCCGACTGCCCGTTGCCAGCGCGCGGGGGGAGGAAGGGGGTGAGCGGGTTGTTCTAGGGGCTGCTGGTCTGTGGAGCACGGAGGTGGGAGGTGTTGCCGGGGATCTGGAGCCTTCGGGGGCTCGCTCGGCCGGCGGCTGCGGCGGAAATCCCCTCCCTGGCTTCCTTCCGGCGGGGGTCTCCCCGAAATTTGACTCCTTGTCCTTCATCTCTTGTTCGATCTCCTGGGCTGTGCTCCTCTGCGCCGCCCAGCTCAGGAAAGAAGCTGCTTTTGAGCGGGTAAAGCTTTTGTTTGCGGGGGGGAAGATCTGAGGGTTCCCAGATTTCGCTCGCTTTCTCCTTTGGTTTCCGGTGGTCCTGTAAAGGAGGGAAAAGGGTGGTCTTTGGATGTGTCAATGGGGAGGGTCTTCTCTTGTTCTAGGGTTTTGATGATCCTTTCATCGGCTCCTGTTCTTTCTGCTTTATCTCCCAATGAGTTAGATGCCCCTCTCGCCTCCAGGAATTCTATAGAATGTTGCTGAATCTATAGGGCTCCACCCCTCCGTCTCCCCTCGTTTCCCCCCAATCCGTTTCGAAGTTTGATTTGAAAGAGGCCCGTCGCTTCACGATCCTTCTCTTTCCCCTGTTTGCTGCAGATTAGGGTTCTTGCGCTTGTGTCTGATGCTCTTCTAGGGCTCTTGCCTTCGATCTTGGGTGGAGTTCTGCTCTTACTACACTCGGCATACATGCATCTCTCACTATGGAAGCCCCTTTCCCACTGCGCAGCCCTAATTCTCGACAAGAAGAGCCGGTGGAGGGATGAATCGGATCTCGCCGAGGACGGCAGCAATCGGAAGCCCTCGTCGGTCCTCCGAAAGCTGCAGGAGAACAAGCTCCGGGAGGCGCTCGAGGAGGCCTCGGAGGATGGGTCCCTTGCCAAGTCCCAGGACATGGATTTGGACCAATCCTCCCAGCCTGATGGCGCCCTCATCGGGCGTTCCAGGTCGCTCGCCCGTCTTCAGGCCCAGCGCGAGTTCCTCCGGGCCACTGCGCTCGCTGCGGAGCGCGTCTTCCACTCCGGGGACTCCATCCCTGATCTCGGCGAGGCCTTCTCCAAGTTCCTGACCATGTACCCAAAGTACCAGTCATCAGAAAGGATCGACAAGCTGAGGTCCGACGAGTACTCCCATCTCTGTGAGAGTGGCTCGAAGGTATGCCTGGATTATTGTGGTTTCGGCCTCTTCTCTTACTTGCAGTCCTTCCGTTACTGGGATTCTTGCGCTTTCAGCCTTTCTGAGATAAGCGTGAACCTGAGCAACCATGCGCTCTATGGTGGTGCTGAGAGAGGCACTGCAGAGCATGACATCAAAACTCGCATAATGGATTATCTGAACATCCCTGAGAATGAGTATGGCTTAGTTTTCACTGTAAGTAGGGGATCTGCCTTCAAGCTGCTTGCAGAGTCTTACCCTTTTCATACAAACAAGAAGCTGCTGACAATGTTCGACTACGAGAGCCAGTCGGTCAGTTGGATGGCTCAGAGTGCCAAGGAGAAGGGTGCTAAAGTCTACAGTGCATGGTTCAGGTGGCCAACATTGAAGCTGTGTTCAACAGAACTCAGGAAGCAGATCTCAAACAAGAAGAGGAGAAAGAAGGATTCTGCTACCGGGCTCTTTGTGTTCCCAGTGCAATCCAGGGTAACTGGAGCCAAGTATTCATATCAATGGATGGCGTTGGCACAGCAGAATAATTGGCATGTGTTGCTTGATGCAGGGTCTTTGGGACCCAAAGACATGGATTCCCTTGGGTTATCCCTTTTTAGGCCTGATTTTATTATCACATCCTTCTACAGAGTGTTTGGTTATGATCCTACTGGCTTTGGGTGCCTTCTTATCAAGAAATCTGCGATAGCAACCTTGCAGAACAGGAATGGTGGCACAGGAACAGGAATGGTTCGAATTATTCCAGTTTTTCCTCAGTATCTAAGTGACTCTGTAGATGGTCTGGATGGCCTGGAGGGCATAGATGGAGTTGAAGTTGAGGATGATGAAAATGAAGACAAGCCGACACCTAAGGTTCAGCAGGGATCTCATTTACCTGCCTTCTCTGGTGCATTCTCATCTGCACAGGTCAGAGATGTGTTTGAAAGTGAGATGGATCATGAAAACAGTTCAGATAAGGATGGAGCAAGCACCATTTTTGAGGAAATGGATGACATTTCAGTAGGAGACGTAATGAAGAGCCCAGTATTTAGTGAGGATGAGTCTTCTGATAACTCACTGTGGATTGATTTAGGTCAGAGTCCTTTAGGATCTGACAATTCAGGGCAGTTTAGCAGGGGAAAGTTTGGTTCTCCATTGCCACCATCGTGGTTCACCAACAGTAAAAACAAGAAAAGAGTATCTCCAAAAATGTCATCCAAGGTTTTGAGGAGCCCACTGTATGATGAGCATGTGATTTCTTTTGATGCAGCTGTTTTGTCAGTTTCACAAGAACTAGATCATGTGAAGGAGATCCCTGAAGAGAACAAACCAGCAGATGCTAAGAAGGCTAGTCATCAGTACACCAGGGAGATACGGGAAGAGCCAGAAATCCAGGAGGAGAGAAGTGTTTCATTTGTCTCCGGTGCAAATGGACCCAAGTTTAGCAGCTCTGCTCCAAAAGCAAGATATCAAAGCAGTCATGAGAATGGATCTTCCTCAAAGATGTGTCAGTTGAGTGGTCCCAAAACCGGGGAAAGTGCAATTAGAAGGGAAACGGAAGGTGAATTCAGGCTGCTTGGTCGGAGGGAAGTGAGCAACAACAGATTTGCGGGAACTAGATTCTTTGGTGTGGAAGAGAATGAAAGAGTTCTGAGCATGGGTCGCAGGGTTTCGTTTAGCACAGAGAATAACAGTGATCACAAGGAAAAGATGAGCCAAGATTTAGATGCTGGGAAGGTGTCCCCCAATGATTTTGGTGTTGATGTCGATGCCAGCGATGATGAAGATGGTGATGCTCAAGACTGGAACAGAAGGGAGCCTGAGATATTATGCAGGCACATTGATCATGTCGATATGATGGGCCTCAACAAAACAACATTGCGACTTCGGTATCTAATCAACTGGCTTGTGACTTCATTACTCCAGTTGCGATTGCCCGAAACTGAAGGAGGGAAGGGTGTGCCCCTCGTACATATTTATGGCCCCAAAATCAAATATGAAAGAGGTGCAGCCGTGGCATTTAATGTGAAAGGTCGCGATGGTTCGCTGATTAACCCAGAAATTGTCCAGAAACTGGCTGAGAAAGAAGGTATTTCTTTGGGCATTGGGTTCCTTAGTCACATAAAGCTGGTGGAGAACCAAAAGCAGCTTCATGGAGCAGTTGAGCTGCGTGGTACTTCAGGCCCTAAACCAACATCAAATGGGTGGCACGACAACAAGAGTACAATGATCCGTGTGGAAGTTGTTACCGCTTCCCTTGGGTTTCTCACAAATTTTGAGGATGTGTACAGGATGTGGGCTTTTGTGGTCAATTTTCTGGATCCAGCATTTGTCAAGGTTGATAGGTTACCTACAGTTATGGAGGATACAGAGACATGAGAAAGGCAGCCGGGCTGGTGGATTTGAATTGTATCAGAATGTGTAAACTGACTCAACCAACCTGAGCATCTTGAACATTTGCTGCCGAGCAATTTCTGCATCTTGGTCGAGGCGCACAAACTATTTAGCTAGCCCATGACGTGACATTGTATGCTTATTTGCATCTCCCTTGAGATTCTCCCTTCTCAATCTCAGCTGGATCATGGTTCTGCCGTTCAATTTTTTATTCTTATTTTTTTTTCTTCCTCCTTTGCTGTAGCATGTGGAGTCACCCTTAGAAATATGCATCAACCCGGGTGTTTGGGACAGGGGATCTGTTTGTAAAGCGGATGTTACATAGGCAGCAAATGCGGTAATGCTATTTTGTAAAACCTGGTTTAGTAGCAAAATGAAGCAGCCGTCTTCCTCCATTTCCTATACGCCATTCACTACTGAACTGTTGGATTGATCCGAAGGGTGGCATCGTTTCCCCTTTGCTTGTCACTTCTCAGCTTGGTACGCATTCTGTTGTTTCTTTCATGTGATGTCCCTGTGCATCTGAGTGAAAACAGGTCACAAGGCCGTTAACAAAGTTACCGAAAGTCTGCAACTATGGGGTGTTTGGTTGCATGATAATTGAGATTTTTATTTTAATTTTTAAAAATGGTAAGAAAACTTGTTAAAAGAGGTGTTTGACAACCATGACAATTTTATGTTTTGAAAGTGATTTTCTTCTCAAACAAAAAAAGAGGGTCTCATTTCTTTCTTTTTTCTTGTGGTCCCCCACTTTATTTGGTCATGTGCGGTGGTTACTCTTTTTTGTAATCACATCCCTCCAAACATGATAATTTTATGTCATAAGTTGGTTCATTTTTTATTTTAATACAATTTTTTATCATGAAAGTGTACAAAAAATTATCTTGCAACCAAACACCCTATGAATTATAATGGGTTTTTTTCCTATTGTGTCTAGACCGGTCCTTGATGCTTTAACTCTGCGTTTTATTTTTCGTCAGGATACATCTGAGAAAGTCAGAAAAGCATCATATGGTCATCAACCACCAATAAATTGTAATTAATGCTAACCAAGCTGGTAACTTTGCAGGCGAAGACGAACTCTTCAGGGTGTTTGGTTGTAAAATAAATTTGCACACACTTTCATGGTAAAAAATCATATTAAAACAAAGTGTTATAAGGAGTTTGGTTGCTCAATAAATTTGTACACACTTTAAACAAAATCTAAGTTAGCCAATAACGTAAAATTGTCATGGTTGGGGAGATGTGATAACAAAAAAAGAGTGAGAACAATGTACGATCAAGATAGGCGGGAGACCACCAGATTAAAAAAGAAAAAAGAGTCCCATCCTTGGTCGTCAAATATCTCTTTTAATCAGTAGTATTGTTAAGAAAATATATCATCTTAACAAAAACTCGATTTACCGGGCAAACAAACAACCCATCAAGAACATATATAGCATCCCGGAGACAAGGTTGACCTGCCTCGCCGTACCTTGATGCTGAAGCATCTCTCGGCTACAGTTGTCTCGGGTCGGGGGTTTAGTTTTTTAATCAGTGTAACCAAGACGTGCCCAGCCGAGGCAGAAAGAAAACATTACTTGAATACAAGTCAAGCCCAGGCACGAGATGTGGATCAAGTAAACGACTTTGGCTTGACGGACAAGAATCCTCCAGAATAATCAAGCCTCCGCGGGGATCAAATCTTCGGAAGATGGGAATCCGTCGGAGAGGAAAATGTTTAACAACGAGGTTGCAACTGGCCGTGGCACTGCTCCTGGCAAAAGGGCAGCCCCTGTTCTTGTTCCTGCACTCGGTGTTTCTTGCTGGCAGTTTCAGACCCGTGTACGGATTAGCGTGTCGTGCTCCAGCTCCTCCGCCATGGCTGCCTGCTCTACCTTTTCGATAAAGTGCACTGTTGTAGTGGTGGTGGCCGACGACGACGACGACGATAATGCTTTTGCTTTGGTTTTGCCTTCGGCTGACCAGCAGGAGAGGTGGGCTCCTCCCACCATCGCCACCATCTCCACCCACCAGCCTGAGACGACACTGACAGTTCGGTTGGGCGCAGAAGGCTGCAGCTTAGGTGTCTCTTAAAGGTGGTTAAAGTCAGTAACATTGCCTCTATATGTATATACATGTGTATACATGTACCTAATCTAAATGTGGAAACAAGAGAAAAAATAGATTAATAATTATATAATGATTTTTGACTAATAAATTTGACGTACAGAAAAAAAATATAATTTATATAAAAAATAAAAAGCACTGTACATTCAGAATTACGAAGACAAAATATAAATTAAATTTGCTTACCAAATGAGATGCCTTCCATTGGGAATTTACAAAATAAAGTTAGATAACATATGCAAATACAACAACATGCAGAGCCATCCACGTTATCACAAGCTAAAAAAAGTGATAGAAATACAAAAATATAATTAACATCGAGATCAAGTGCACGAGCAAAATAATTAACCGAAGTGACTAAAACTACGCGAAGGTACTCTGGAATTATTTAAGGAAAAATTACCACTAAGTCCATTTAAGAAAATCAGTTTACTACAAACTCCGTTGACTACATTATCATCCCCTTCAGTCCGTTGACATCGAAAATCCTTGTCACCCGGTCCGATTCCGTGATACTCGATCTCCAAATCCCAAATCTACCCTTTGCCCTAACATTCGTTCCTCTCCCCCACCTATTCAGGCGGCGCTCGGTGCATCCCTCCCGTTCCATGGCGACTGCAGCGGACGACTAGATTCCGGCCTTCTATTCCACGGCGACGGCAGCACACGACCAGATTCCAACCTTCCGTTCCGCGGCGATGGCAGCGCGCTACCAGAGATAATGCTGGTGTCCAACGAGCTGCCACCTCAAGAATGTGACGGGAATCTTCCGCCTTGACAATGTTCCAGGGGAGGTAGGTTCAGCTCTGGCTGGTGCGTGTTCATCTTCTTCCCCTTCCTCGATCTCTGCTGATACTCGGCCAGTTTCCTCGTTTGAGCCGCATCTAGTTGATCGGGTATTTCGTAGGGGACGAGCAGCAGCTTCTGGTCTACGAGCAGCAGCTTCAGGAGCCTTATCCAGACGATTTCTATTCAGGTGCGATGGGTCTTTGTTCCAGACGAGCTGCTTCCCATCCAACCAGAGGAGTCGGCCGCACACTTGTTCCAGCTTCGATTTTGTTCCCATCCAGTCGCAAGGTGGTGTCCACGCACTGCAGCTGATGATTTGGATTTTAGAATACAAACGCCTAATTGTTGGAGACGCGTATGTATGGAATCGGATTAGCTTCGTTAATGTAGACCTTTCTGAATCACTATTCCCAAATTAAATAGATGATTATGAATAGGTGTTATTGGTTTTTTTAATATATGGCTGTGAGCATACACAGATATTAATGTCCGTAGGTTATTTCAACGTTTTTTTTCATCTTTAATTATGACATATTTTAAATATTTAACATTAATTTAATTAAAACATTTTGACTTGCCCTTAAGCATTAAAATAACATAATCTTAACATAGTTTGAGTATTATTTTAAATAGTAAAATAATACTTATTCAATGTTAGTTTAATGCCGTCATCTTTAATTATGATCGATATTAAGAGTTTTAAACATTCAACGTTATTTTAATTAAATACTTTAATCTCTTTTTTAAGTATTAACGAATTATAATAACGCTTATTTCAACATTTATTTTAACAAATTATTTTAATGTTTATTTTAACCTCTTTTATTTAAAATAATATTTATTTTACTTTTTCATTGTTAATATCAAGAAGAAATGCACGTTGGGAATTTTCTTTATCTTGAAGGGGTAAAAGAGACATTTTCAAATCAAAATGGAGTGGGTGTGATGATATTTCAAAAATATGGACCTAGTGGTAAAGTGATTTCAAAAATGGATCTACGATGAAAACGCATGCTCTAAAATAGACCTAGTGTGCATTTGCGCATTATTTAATCTAACGCATTCACTCACAGCGTATTCAAATCTTAAAGTCAAACATAACATTATCTGAATTCTCACGTAGTGCATCGCCGTGGTCGTCGTTATATACATTATCGTCCTCTTCGTATTTTTCATCACTATCCTCGTCCATTGCCGCGGTAGATTGTAATGTAGTTGCCTCACTTGATTAGTCACTGAACTTTTGTGCTCTTCTCTCGTAAGCTTCTAGATCATTTTTAACGTCTTCTCACGTAAGGTCTTCGCTTTTCATTTTCACGAACCAAATCTTTATTTTCTTTTATCAATCACTCACTTTCCTGACTCAAACTTTACAAAAGGAATAAGATCAAACCTTGGCAAGATCAAGAGAGGTCCAAATCAACGGGCCATCTTTAATGATAGACCTAGTCAGATTTCCACCTTACCAGACGGCCCATTTTCTAATATACTGTCATCTTCGCTCCAATTCCAGTAAAAAACGTATGAAAGAAAATAATAATTAAAGGAGGCTGGAAATGATTTCTTTTTTTTTACCCTGACCTCCTCTCTCCGGCTCATCTCAATGAACATCACGGAAGCAACGGCAAACGTCAAAAAAGATGCTGTCTTACTACAGCCGGGGGTGGGCACAAGACGGTACAAACTGAGAGACCAAATCGAACCAGTTCATTCGGTTCGGTTCGGAGTCTCTTTCGACTTAATTCGGTTTAGAAAACTTCCAAATTGATTTAAACCAAACCAAATCGTTTAAATCGACTTAATCAATAAAAATATAAAAAATTTATTATAGTATTAATAAAAATGATATTTTTATAAATTTTATGATAAAATAATTTTTTTAACTTAAAAATTAGTATATATATATGAAAAAAACAATTAATTTAGATATTTTTATTTATTTTGATTTAAATCGAACTAAATTGAATCTAACCGAATTTTTCGGTTCAATTTGAGAGGGTGATTCGGTTTGAAAAAAAAATAGTTTAAACTCAACCAAATCCAACCGTGCCCACCCCTATCTACGAAGATTTCCCGAAACATTTCACCACACGGCGGATCTCGTGAGCTGTTGTTTGTCATATCACAATGTTGCAAGAACAAGCAGCAGCTTTCCCCTCCAATTCTATGTATATCTCGTCTCCCGCTCTCACTCCCACCATCTCCAAGAGAACGCGACACCATGGCTCCTCGTTGCCGGAGCTGGAAGAAAGGATGCGGAGGTGGTGCCTTCGCTCGCCCGCCTCTGCTGCGGCGCTCGAATCAGCTACGACGGCCGCCCAGATCCCCGCCGAGGATGGTCTCCTCCGGTTCTTGATAGGGAGGAGCAGAGGAGGGCCCGAGGCCTCACGCATTGATCGAAAATACTGATCTTGGTTCTTCCCTCTCCCGCCGCCGGAGTTTCGCGACTTTGTCATCTTTTCTTCGCGCTAGCTAGGCTTCTGTTCAGCTTCGACGGGAAGATGGGGGGGACACGAAAGGGGGAAAAGATTGAGGAGGGAATGTGAGGGTATATTCGTGATATAAGAAGTCTGTCTTTCTTCTTCTTCTTTTTTTGAAAAAAAAATATAACATTAAAACCCTAACAGGGCATGTCTTTACATATCAATCTATTATCTATTAGAAGTGGGAGTCCTTGTTTCATCAACAAGCATATAGCCTCCCTTGTTGTCTAGATACATCATCTCTCCTCATAGTTTTGATTTATCGATACTCAATTGATTGATGGTGTATACCATTTTATTATACCTCAGAAAAATAGTCTTTTATTGTCCATATTTACCATGGACTTATCGTGATCTTTTTCTTTGAACTTAAATAGCATCTTAGGTTTGTGATAAATAACTATATAAATAGTTACAATTTTGTCATACAAAAGATATAAAATAAAAGTAAATATCAATGATAGTAAATTAGATGTAATAGTAATACATTCACGATGAATTCATGGTCAGTTAATAGTATCTTAGGTTTGTGATAAATAAATATATAAATAGTTACAATTTTGTTATATAAAGAATACAAAATAAAAATAAATACTAAAGATGCTAGATTATATACAATAGTAATATGACATTTATTAAATTTTTTTGTATAGATTAATGTAAATTATATTTTCATAAATAAAATTATTTTTATTTTTATAAAAAACCAAAATTATAACAAAGTTTCAATTTATTCAAAATAACTTAACCCTTTTCATGATAATAGAAATATCTATTACCAAAATCCACTACCTTTGTCACATTTTAAAATGATATTTTATTATATTGATAACTAATAGAGTGTACCAGAACTCTAAACTTAACATCTGACATCATTATTTTTCTTTATACGGTCTCATTTTGTGTGTGTGTAAAAAATGTGATTTTAATCACCATTTTTACAAACTTTGTTTTATAATAATTGTCAACATCACATCTTTAATAGTTGATATTATCTATTTTTTAAAATAAAACTAACATTGCATTCTATTATTTTATCGGTTGGTATTATAAATGTATTTTGTGTAAATATAAATGCTATATCATTATTAAAGTATGACATAAATTTAAAATATCTAAATATGTATTTACTAGATAATTAAATAAATGTAAAAAATGAAAGCATCTAAAAATGATAAGCTTATTGATAAATCTATTTATTGCTTGGTACTTATTGTTGTCAAATAAGATTCAACAATATAATATGACATCAGGATATTTTTTATAAATGTGAAATCAACAATGGTTGAATAGTTCTTAGGACATAGTGATGATAAATTACAAAATATTTTACTAATAGATTCCTCGCAACATGAAATTTTGACAGCATCTTAATTATATGCATTCATAAAGTGTTTGGACTTGATTTTTTATTTGGGTATTTTTATTTTTAAAATTTATAATCTACATAACGTTATTATAAAATTTAAAAATTTGTTTGGCATGTATTCATTCACGTCCTAGCTTTGCTCTTACATCACGTAGGGTGTTTGGTTGAACAATAATTTTGTGTACATTTTCATGATAAAAGATTGTATCAAAATAAAGTCTAAGCTAATCAATAAAATATATTTATCAGGTTTGGGAAGATATGATGATAAAAAAATAGTGGATACCATATATGACTGAACAAGGTGGGAGATGACAAGATAAAAAAAAGTATCACTTGCTTTTTTTTTTGTTCATAAAGTAAAACTCTTTAAAACCATAAAATTATAATGATTGTCAAACACCTCTTGTAAAAAGTTTTGTTATAAAAATATAAAATTGTAATAAAATCCCAATTTGTCATGCATACAAACATCCCAATATGATTAATGAATTCAATAATAAAAATCTATTGGTTGGGTTAGATTAAAATTCTTTCTTTCACAATTTTTAGGCTTGTCAAGATTTAATGTATCTTTAGAATCTTACTTTTTACGGTTTAAGAATTTCAAACCTCTCTGGGATTTTTTGAACTTTTCAAGTGTTTAATTAGTTGTCGTATTTCTAATCTTTTCAAATTTCATTTTTCCAATCTTTTCGCATTTCCAAGTTTTCGGAGTTTCCATATTTTGAATCCCTACCCTTTCTAATTTTTTAGATTTCATAACTTTTGATGTTTCTATAATATATATTTTTTATATTTTTTACATTAATTAAAATTTTCTACTTTGCAAATTTCTCTATTTTCTATCTATTAATTAATCATTTTTTATTCACTAAAGTAGGAGTTAGCTACTTTCTATTGGACTACACAACATTATCTTTGATATCCATTATAGTGACCAAAGCATATTTGACTTATACCATTTCACTTCATGTAAATATACATGTTTGGTTTGCAATACAAAATGTTATCATTTGAGCAATTCTCTCTCTCTCTCTCATATTTTGTCGAAGATGTTGGCGAAAGGAAAGAGTCGAATAAATAAGAAAACTTTATATTGCAAACCAAGTCATCAAAGTAGTTACTTTAAATCTCATAATATTTTAATGATACATATTGTGAACTAAGTCATCAAAGTAGTTACTTTTGGACCTTTCACTAAATTTTCAAAGTCTCTCATATTCAATTAAAAACCTTTAAGTGCTTTCTAATTCAAACCTAGCTAATACATTTAAATAAATAATCATGAAATCCACAAACTATCTAAAATATTGTCTTCAAAATAAAATACATCATGTTATTTAAACTACGTGAACAGAGGTGTTGTCCCCTCATCCAATCGTCCGATTTTCATCTGTGTTACAAGTGCCTATTAGCATCTCTAGCCGTTTTCTTCTCCACCTCTCAATGCCATCTCCGCCCCCATCTCCTCGCCGTTACTACCTCTCCCTCCTTGCACTGGCATCTCTAGCCATTTTCATCTCCACCTCTCGGTGCCATCTCCGCCCCCATCTCCTCGCCGTTACTACCTCTCCCTCCTTGTCGTTTCTCTCTCTCTCTCTCTCTCTCTCTCTCTCTCTCTCTCTCTCTCCCTTCTTGGTTGGTTTGCTCGAATGCCGAATCTTGTTTGTTCATCCTGTCTCCCCGATTGTCCGATCAACATTGAGCCGCTCGATTCGTCCTCCAATTCTTCCGCCAACTTTCTTCCGTCGGCCATCCGTTCTTACGGAACACGTCGCATCCCACATAACACCATAGGCCTCCGCATTATGGGCTTGGTGTATGCATCGGAGAATGACACCTCGTCCATGTAGAAAACACCGCTCTCCTCTCTATGCAAGGCTACGGTGTTGCCGTTCTAGAGGAGATCTGCTAGAGTGAAGTAAAGAGGATATCTCCAGCCTATGAGACCCCTCCCCTACCTCTCGCCAGTTCATGTCAGTTTTTCACCTTCTCTGGACTCTGATTGGCTTCATGATTCTCCTCTTTTATGCCAGCAACGTCTTAACTTGACACGATAAGAGGAGTTGTCGCTAGACCCCTCAATGGTGACAATGGCTGACCTTGGAGTGCAGTCCATGGAGTAGCTTTACCCCTTCCCCTAGGCTCCTATGCTTTTTCTTTTATATATGTGATTATATTTTTTTATCTACACTTCATAGTCCATTTTTTCATGGAGCAACTTTACTCTCTTTTCTTATTATTCTTAATAGGTTGGTCGTCAACTTTTGTACTCTACATGAAAAAGAGTCTTGACACACCCAAATGCTACTTTTTAAGTATATAAGGAGACTTCACAGTAATGTTAAAAATATTTTCTCATTCTGTATATTTTATGTTTTTCTATATGCAGTTATCTTTTTTATGTTCTATTTGTTTTTCAATACCTTTTCTCTTTATGTGTACATTTGGCAATTGAGATGTCTTTAGTCACATATTACATTTCTCGTGTTTTTCTCTTTACATACGTTGTTAAATTTTTTTATCTTTACTTCTTCATTCCTTTTCCACCATAGGTTACTCTCTTTTCATATTCCTATCCCGCATTTCTCCTTATATATGAGAAAGAAGTCAAAGAGTGATGGGTGGGGAATCCCAATTTATTATTCTCTTACCTAGCAAGAAGTGTAATAGAATTAGAGGTTCTAAAATTGGAAATAAATGTCTAACAAATGTGACTTTATTTTTTATAAATGCCAATCCAAATGCCCTGATTATATACTATGATTTAAACTTAGTTTTGTACCATAAATGACCTATATATTTTATTGAAAGTTTCACTCAAAAGAAGGTAGCCATTTCTTATAATTAGTATTTTTTAAATAAATGAGTATTTTTAATTTTTTTGGTGAATGTAAGATAAAGCATTTCGTATTAATATAATTTATAAAATTTAAGGAAGGACTTGAGTTGATTTGAAATTGGTTCAAAATATGATTAAATCAAATTCATCTAATCTAACTTGCCACTTCTTGATTATGACCAAGGTAATCATATCTGAAAATTGAAAAATGTCAGTTCACATTATAAACTAAAAATGTCAAAAGTAAAAATGAAATAAAGTAAGATGTAAACTCTTAACTAAAAAGAAATTCTCAAATTTAAAATTTTTATCTCCGAAGTTTAACTGAAAATTTGAATTAGGCTTTGTAGACTCAATTAGGATTTGGAGCAATTTCTGTAGGTCTCAGTAGCGGACCAATTCGGAGAATTAGGCTTTGTAAACCCAATTAAGATTTGGATTAATTGTTATACATAATCCAATTGGGATCGGGTGATGTCGTCATAAGATGAGTTTAGTTTAAGTGAAAATTAGACTAGATCTGAATGTTCGTTCCCATTCAAGTTCTTTCGTGTGCCAAAAACATTTGTGCATTGTTATTGTTGACGTAAGAAGATCCCACTTTCTTTCTTTTAGGATTTTTTTTGTGAAGTGGAGAGTTTGTTGGTCAGGTGGGACACATTAATGTTGTCAATTCGGAATTTGACTTGCTATGAACAAAGTAAAATTTGAAAACATATTCCTCACTCACCTCTTTATATAACTTATTCATGCATGGATGATAGCTTATCGTGACTCAGATTTTTGATGACTAAGTAAAAATTTTGTATCAAAAGCATGAGTGGCCTTTTTGTTACTTCGTGTCTAATTGACATAATATTTTTGTCCTACCTATTTTAGATTGATTTATGATAATTTATGTTGTAATATTTACTTCTTGCTAGGTTGTGGTGGATGTCTTCATTCTTCACATCTTATTTTGCTTTCAAAATTATGTTCATTTTCATTTGGAATGTATAAGTCTAGAAATATAAAAATATATCATAACTAACTAGAATCAATCAATGTTTACATTGGTTGCAAATAAATAAATATGATAATGATAATAAAAATAATAATATAAAAGGAGTGTTGTTTATAATATTATAATCAATCTTTATAAATGAAAGTTGTTAAATTCATATAAATGTCACTCAAATCAATGTCAGTTTGATTACCGGTTTATGTGTATATTCGAAGAGTAAACTATAACATTTCTAATTTAACTAATTTTTTATAATGTACTTATCTATCATAAGAATTTATCTCAATTATCCTATAAATTTATATATAATCGGTATATAATATATCATTCGAACACGTGCGAAGCACGTGATTTGACTAGTTCCAACAGATGTAAGACCCATTTGGCCGTAGCATCGACTATCTGACTAGAAGACCTAGTGAAAAACTTACATATAATCTGCATTTAATTATCATATTCTCGTATGCCAAAATATAATCTTGGATCTTCCACGGTAACAGACCAGATCCCTCGATAGCGTTGACAGTTGGACTCGAATCACTTACAACAATAACCTTCTTATATGATTGAGTCGCCCATGAACAAGCCTCAAAAACAGCTTCTGCTTCTAGAATAAGTGGATCGGTGAATGTGGATCATCTAGCCTTCCATAAGAGAACGCAACGTGCTTCATCTCTGATAATCACATTGATTGCTCAAGTACAACCATTCGTGGCACCATCAGCATTAGCTTTAATTTTACCGGAGGTCGACGGCTCCCACCTTGTGATATTTGAATTGCTAGTGGTATTAATAAGAGACATACTAACCTGGGCTTCACGTTTGGTTGTCGTGAGAATGGTCATTGGATCAATCTTGCTCTGTCTACAAATATAATTGCATCTACTTCTCCATAACTGCCAGAGTATATAAATAGCAAGGACTCCTAGTTGCTTAATATGATGATCCTTTAGAATCCATCTTAACCATGTTCGAACCAAAGAAGATAAATGAATTTCCTTCCAAGCCTCCATAGATCCCAACGATGATATCAGTCAGGTGGCCCTGCTTCTACGATGCCAGAAGAACACATGGTCTATAGATTCAATGTTAGATAAACAAGTGGGGCATACTTACCTGGTCAATATAGGGGCACCTCTTGCCTATTTCTTCATTTGTAGGAAGATTTTGGGTTAGGAGTTTCCATAAGAAGAAAATCAATTTTTGAGAACACACCTGATTAATGCCAGGGTGCCACAAGATTCTCCAGATTGTGCTGTCGGAGGGTCCAGGAGCCGTGTTGTTATTACTTAGAAATTTATAAGCTGATTTAGTGTTAAATATCCCATCAGTGGTAAAAGGCCATATCAACGTATCGTGAGCAAGATGACAGAAAATAGGAGTACCCAGAATTCTTTGCACAGACCTTTCATCAAAACAGTGGTTAATAATCTTTAAGTTTCACCTGCCATCGACAACCAAATCACTTACCTTAGAGGCATAGAAGTTTACCAGGACTTTTAAAATAGGTGGTCCACATCTATCAAGGAGCCAATTATGCTGCCATATGTTAATAGATGATCCGTCTTTAATCTTCCAAAAACCGCCTCTTAGCAACTTTTGTCTACACATTAGGATGTTTCTCCAAATATGAGAACAGTTAGCCCTCGGTAACGTAACCCAAAATTGGTCTTTGACTTTATATTTTGTATGTATAAATTGAACCCATAATCTTTGTTTGTCTTGAATGAAAATCCAAGCTGATTTCAACATGAAAGCTAGATTCATAATATAAAAATCTCTGATTCCTAACCCGCCTTGGAATTTGGATTTTTTAATCGTGTCCCATCTAGAGAAATGTAGTCTCCTCTTCTTGTCTGGATTATGGGCCCAACAAAAAGATCTTTGCAACCTATCTAGCTTAGTAATCACCCCATCTGGCAGCTTCTTAACAAACATGATGTGGCTTGCCATTTGATTCACGGTCGACTTTATTAGTACAGTTCTGCATGTTGTGTTCAAAAGATTGGATTTCCAAGCTGTCATCTTTCCCTGATATTTACTAATAAGACCATCAAAATACTTGATTCTATTACCCACCTGACCCATGGGAATACCAAGATACAAGTCATCAAAAGAACCCAAAGAGAAACCACATACACAACATATGTTTTTCTTGACGAATTGAGTAACAATATTCCTACTGAACAAGATCTTTGATTTGTGCTTATTAATTGTCTAACCTGATATGTCATCATAAGATTGCAAAATATGCAGAAGGTTCTTGATTTCCACCACCTCCGCAATACTATAGACAATAATATCATCTGCCAACATAAAGTGTGTAATTTTTGGCCCATCATTCACTATTTTAAAACCAGATAGTTTATTTTCACTAACAACTTGATTAATAATATGTGTAAGAGCTTTTGCACAAAGTATATAAAGGTAGGGGAGAAAGGGGATATTAAAGAGTGAAATGGAGTGGACCTGTCGTAAAAAGAAAAAAATAATTGAACAGCGAACTTATGATTGGAGAAATTCTGTCAAGGGAGTGGACATTAGAGTGATCATGCTAAATGTACCGAAGGTCAGTTTTTCCTCGTATCTTTCTTTATCTTATTTTTGTTACACTCGTTCGGCACATGCTTCCATCCTAGATCACTTGACTTGCTAAGGTTGAATAATATGATTAAGAAGAAGAAGAAGAAGAAGAAGAAGAAGAAGAAGAAGAAGAAGAAGGATAAAACTACCAAACTTCAAATGATGGCTCCACTACATGTGGAATGGAAGTCAAAAAATATCTTTGAAGAAATAAAAAGAGCGCACCAGAGATGTTCAAAGTTGCAACATCTTAGACATTAAATTGCCACAAGTGTAGAAAAAGGATTAAAAGAGTACTTTAATAGATGGTATGAAGATAAATTCGAAGGACGAAATAAAAAAATATATAGGTGGAAGAATAAACAACTCAAACCGTAAATCTAGATTTTACCAAAGCAAGACAACAACTCTTTCTGGCAAATCGAAGGATCAACAAACTGGTTTTCTTTGTCAAGTGCACCGGCCAGTCCAAGCAGCCAACAGGCAACGAGGTCCGCTCCTTATCTAGGCCGAACTAGGCGCTCAACCCCAAGCCTAAGCGGTGCCTTAACAACTATGGTGCCAGGAGAAGTAGAGGGCCTCATGTTCTTGTACGAGATGAAGTTAAAATTCATACACTCTAGAAGATTTTACCCTTTATAATTGCATTCACATTAAAAAAAATAAAAAGGAAAATCTGTCTACGGTTATGTATAAGCCCACATGGGTTTAGATGTGACAAATTATCTTTTTTTTTTCTTTTTTTGACTGCATCTATATATAAATATGTATAAGAAATTACATCTCCACTAGATTAAAGGTAGGTGCTGGGTGCACCGTCCTCGAATGCAATAGTTCTTGGCATGAAGAAGATTAGATAATGAATGAGATCTAAATTACCATGTTTCAAGTGAACACAGTAAGGAATCGTACTAAAGTAGCGAAAGTATTCGATTCCTCATATTTGATGGCCGTAGTCTCTTTCGAAACTAAAAGACATAATCGAGAACCGTATTCAAACTAAATTAAAAATACCTTTCGTTAGATTCAATCAGTTCTTCAAAATCAGAGAAGAATGAACATATCCATGCTCTTAAAGTCGTCCAAGTGCATGGTCTCTAGTGATATCTACACAAATCCTTACTACAAACGAGTTATCCTACATGTCAGACATTCCGACTTATTCCGGACAGAGCTTCACTGGTTGTCGGCAACTTCCAAGGTGGGAGAATGTGAAAGAGAGAGTTGAGAACAAATTTGGAATCTTTGGTTTGATAGGATTTCACTTGATTTGCTATTATTTATAGAAATCAAACTTTTTCATAAAAATCTTTCAATTTCTATAAATTACACCATGTCCATGTACTTACAGATCAGCTCTTATGTATTTGGCCCATTAGACCTAATAGTCCATTTGGCTAAATCTTAATTACAATAACAACTTATTTTAAATTGAATTTGCTATCTAAAAATATATTTAATGGCTTTCCAATCATGAAAGGTATAAGTAACATTTCATGATCCCAAATGACTTTCGAAATGATCTCATCTCTATTGACCTTTTTCACAACTAGTTAGGGCACAACTATAAAGTCGTTTTCAAGCAACCTATTGAGACACAACAAGGAACTTGTGACTTGTTAGGATAATTCATGTATATTATGCGAAGAAAATAAAATACTTCATAAGTAATTTATAACCTTAATGATACTTGATGATGATGACAACTTTATGCAGTTAAAAAGAGTAAATATATATATTTGTTTACTCAGGATTGTTAATATATTTATCAAAAACTTTAACTCTAGAGTATTTGAATAAAGTGAGTTTGAGCAACCACTTTTGAAAAATAAGTTTGAGATCAAAAAACTCTTCACAAAAGAATAATACCATCATTTAAAATATTGTTCCTCCTATGGCACCCTAAATTTGCTAATTTCTGCCCCGTAAAATCCAAGTGTTCCTGTGAAAAGCATTGACCGATAACCTCCCCACCAATGAGGTCATTGCTAAAAGCTGTCATCATATAAATAACCTATGTTTGTTTTTCCTTAATGAGCCAGAAACCGAGGATCATTTGTTCTTCAATTGCCCTTGTTAAGTGGTTTGGTCCCACATTAGATATTGGAGGGAGTATTCTCATGTTTATTAAGCCTAGTCTTAGTTATCTCAATATCTAAGTTTTGAGATTTTTCATGTGATATCAAAGCATGTGGGTTTTAGGGCTCTGCCTCTTTGGTACATCCACTTTTATATTCACTCGGCACTGTTCTGTGTATTCCAATCATAGCTCTGATGGTGACTGATCGAGAGAAGAAGTGTTAAGTGACTTAGTCTCACATCAAATACCAGAGAAAATATTCTCTTACTTATTAAGTCTCGTCCTAATTATCTCAATACTTAGCATAAAAATGCTTCTTCTATAATTCAAAATATGTAACCAAATGACTTCCACTTCTATATGTTAGAAGACCTTCTGTTTTAAAAGACTTTAAAAAGAAGATACTTCAAGAAGAAATACTTCGGTCAAGTTTTCAAAAGGAGCATAAGTCACCCAACAAGTCATATTGGATACCTTCTTTTCTTACCATGAATATGTCTAGGTGAGAATTACCTTTATCAATTACATGTCTATATCTGTTATCAAGGAAAGCTGTTGGTCGAAGCATGATATTCTTCAAATGGAGGTTGTGACCGGAGGACTTGGCAGGATTGCAAGGAAGTATCTCACAATATATATATGAGCGACAAAAAAAAACTAAATATTTGTAAAGTATGGTTAATTAATTGCATGGCCTCCGTAGTCATAGATCATGGTGAAAAGTGAAAGAGAGCGGATCACCTCAGTCCCCGGGTGGAGGGAGAAGTCTCAGTCCACAATCAGAAACGGTCACATACCCCTACCACTTAAGTGGCGGTTCAAGAACCGATTCGCTACCGAAAAGAGCTAAACCATTACCGACACCTTTGTAACTTACTACCCGTCGGTAACGAGTTAGTAAGGCGTCGGTAGCGGTTCAGCCCTTTTCGGTAGCGGTTCAACAACGGTTCAGTAACATAACTTGAAAGTCTTGAACCCGCTACTGAAAAAGGCTGAACTGCTACCGAAGCCTTTGTAACTCACTATCCGTCGGTAACGAGTTAGTGAGGCATCAGTAGTGGTTCAGCCCTTTTCGGTAGCGGTTCACCGAACCGGTTCTTGAATCGTCACTTAAGTGGTAGAGGTATGTAGCCGTTTTTGATTGGGGACTGAGGCTACTCTCTCCACTTGGGGACTGAGGTGATTCGCTCTCAAAGCGAAAAGTTCAAACAATACCGATAGAACAAGAATGTAACATGAATCCCCATTCAGATATTAACAAGCATAGTCAATCAGAGATGTCGGTGAAACTCGTATACATATATAGTAATATATAGAGTAAGGTTAGTAACGCACGAAGTGGCGTAATTATATAAAATTATATATTTATATATATTTATACATATCAAGTGCTTTAGTGCTATATGAACTGACTTCCTAACATGGTAGGGTTAGTAATATAAAGATTTATTTGGTAATTTTGAAATGAATCAGTAATATATGATGTGAGTTGGTAATGCATGTACTCAATAACTAATACATAGAGTGACTTAGTAATATATGGATTGTCTTGTATGATAATATGTAACGAAAGTTAATAACATATATAGGCACTCGGTTAGTAATGTATGAACCAAGTTAGTGATATGTGTTAATAATTTATGAACTAATTTAGTAATATATAGACATATATAATCAACTGAGATAATAATATATATGGTAAAAGTTAGTAAAATATGACCTTAATAATATTCGTATTAGGGTGTTAATAAATATATATATATATATGTGAGTTACCTTAAATGATATAGGTAGCAGTCAGTAACATGTTTAGCACAGTGAAACAAATGGTGTCTGGTTCTATTTTTCCTTATGCCATTCCATTCTGTGACATGATGTTAACTTTTACATATACATGGGATGTTCTAAGTACATCTTGAGTGGAGACTAGTTAATTAATGGAACTACCCCCTCGAGCAACCGGCCGATCATATTAGGTTTCTAAAGTTTGAATCATTTAATGCCTGCTCCAAACTAGGAACGCTCGTGTTGATGTCTTTATCTCACACATATGTTGCTGTTTGCACCCCAAAAAAAATCTCATAATATTTCATAGTTGTGGACTGCCCAGAGAAACCTGACTTGATGGCACACTTTCCTGAGAAGCTGACATACTCACTGCCCAACGGAGGGGTGCCAATGGGCCGGGACGTCCACGAAATTGTGGGGGCAGGTCGCCAATATATGGATTAAAGATTTTGACCCGCAGATCTTAACTGGGGTCCATTGGGCCAAAATGGACCTGAATAGATTCCAACGGACCTAAACTTTTTATGACATGAGTTGATTAAAATTATCATTTCTATTTATCAAAATATAACTCAATTAATTTATCCGCACTTTTATAGTTTTATCTTACACGATTAAGTTTATTAAATTTAGCAATAACATGTTACGAGGTAAAAAAAATTGTGTCCGGTCCGGTCGGGTTAATAATTTTAACGGATCAAAATGGATCAGGCCAACAAGATAATAATATTGTGCCGAGTCAACCCGACATATTGTAGACCGGACTTGGGCCAGCTTTCGTCCGATCCGGTCCGAGATGACCCGTCGTCACTAAGGGTGCAAATGAGCCAAGTTGGGCAGAGTAACATGTTGTTCAAGCTCGACTCGCTCATTTTAAATGGGTTCGAGCTTGAGCTTTAACAAGCATGTTGAAATGTTGTTCAAACTTGTTCGATAATTAATCGAGTCGAGCTCCGAGCTCGACTGGCAGCTCGAGTCGAGTTCAATCCGCGTTAAACTCGATACGAACTCATTTATAAAACATAAAATCAATATAGATTCATCAGCGGAACTCTAAATTTAACTTATTTACCAAATTCGATCTAAATTTAACTCACTTGTTTTATACATTCAAGCGATGATACATATCTATTAATATTCGTAGTTTGATTTTTTTTAATAATTATCAAATCAAATATTTAATCGAGTTATCCATAAATTCATCGAGTCGAGTCGAGTAAGGATATGGTCAAGTTTGACTCATTGGGACTTTTATTGTTTTATTCAAATTTATTCATTTAATTAATATAACAAAACAGTGAGTCTGAGTTGTTATTGAATAAAATTTCGAACCGGTATTGTTCCTTTGCGGATCTCTAGATGAAGGGCGAAGCCCCTGCTCGCGGCGCTCGGCGACGCCTCCAGTGAAACCTCCCGGCGAAGCCAATCGGCGAAGCCCCCTGCTCGCGGAGCTCGGCAACGCTTCCGGCGAAGCCTCCCGGCAAAGCCAATCGGCGAAGCCCCTGTTCGCGGTACTCGGCGACGCCTCCGGCGAAGCCTCCCGGCGACGCCTCCGGCGAAGCCCTCTCCTCGCTCCCGGTTCCCTCGTCATCGGCGGATCCCTCGCCAAGCGGCGGAGGCCACTTTCCCGGCCATCGGTGGAATCCTCGTCAGCAGCAGAGCCCCGCTTCCGGAGGCCTCGCTCGGAGCCCTCGCTCCTGGATCTCTCGCCATCGGCGGTACCCTAGCCAAGCGGCGGAACCTCGTTCCCGGTTATCGGCGAAGCTCCAGTTTGGCTCCCGGGCCTCATTCCCGGACATCACGGAGGCCTTGTGTCTGGTTTTTGAGGCGAAGTCATAGGCGGAGCCTTTGCTCCCAGATTCCTCACCATAGGCGGAACCCTCGCCAGTTTTGCTATCTCTCAGTTTTGGTAAATTCTAACCTACCTCAGCCAACAGATTACGCTCTTCCAATTTATCTCATTGACACCGGATTTTGAGCGTTCGGTTCCACTTTCTATTTTGTGGTAGTTTTACGGTGGGGGAGGGAGGAGGATTCAACCCAAGTGTTTTGTTTTGTTCCTTTAGGTCTATCCACGTTCCAGTTTTTGCCCATCTTTGTCCTTCAGGACTCTTGTCTTTTATGCTACTAGAACTGTGGTGTTTGGTTTATATCACTCGGTGTTGTCTGTATCGTTCGTGTTTGTTGTTTGTATTGTGGTCTTCAGGTGTCATGTTGTCTTCTTATGTCTTCGACATAGCCGTCATCAATCTAACGAGACCGTTAGTTTGGGCGTTATCCACACCTCTTTGGTGTGTTAATCCGGTCTCGTAACAGTTCTCAAACTCCTTTGATGGAGCTTTTACTTCTGTCGAGCGATTCTATATGCACTTTACTGTGCAGATCGCTACTTGACTATGTTTTAGTCTTGAAGATGACTTTCTGTGGTGTCTCAGCTCTCTTCACTGTTATGGTCTTCTTGTAGTCCTCTCTCTCTCTATGTCTATGTAAGTATGATCTTTGTAGTTCAAGTTTTATTATGAATAATAGTAAGGTGTTTGTTCAAAAAAAAAATGTTTCTTTGCGTCCCTAATTAATTGCCACCCGCAGGCCAAAGAACAGAAGCGAACTGATCCATCGTCGGAGCCTCCTTCCTGCAGTCCCCGTTCCCATTCCCATCGATCGAGCCTTGCGCTTTTACGAGAAAACCGGGGGCTGCAAACCGCGGCGGCGCCACCGCGCGTCTCCATCAGAAGAAGCCGCCGCCGCCGCCCGGCTCCACTCCTCCCTCTTCTTCTCGCCCGCAGCCACCGAGGCCGACGGCTTCCTTATCCCCGCGCAGCACCGCCTTGGCCGGATAGCGACGACGTCGCTCTCTTCGTCGACGTCACCGGCCGGGTGGCTGCCAGCCGACGCTCTACGTGTTGTTACTTAACGAAGGCCGGAGCTTCGTCTTCTTCTCGGCAGCATGTAAGCAATTTCCCATCCATGACTTCCGCTTTTGCTTCTGGTCAGAGAGAGAGAGAGAGATCAAACTAATTACTTTTGGTGAAAAGAATTTTCTCGACCTCACAGTTTGGGAGAGCGGATCAACTCAGTCCTACGGTGGAGGGAGAAGCCTCAGTCCCCAATCAGAGACGGTCACATATTCCGTCACTTAAGTGGCGGTTCAAGAACCGGTTCGGTGAACCGCTATCGAAAAGGGTTGAACTGTTACCGAGGTCTTTGTAACTCACTACCCGTCCGTAACGAGTTAGTAAGGCGTCGGTATGGTTCAATCCTTTTCGGTAGCGGTTCAACAACGGCTCAGTAACATAACTTACAAAATCTTGAACCGCTACCGAAAAAGGCTGAACCGCTACCGACGTCTTTGTAACTCACTACCTGTCGGTAACGAGTTAGTAAGGTCTCGGTAACGGTTCAGTCCTTTTCGGTAGCGATTCATCGAACCGGTTCTTGAACTGCCACTTAAGTGGCGGGGGTATGTGGCCGCCTCCGACTGGGGATTGAGGCTTCTCTCTCCACCCTGGGACTGAGGTGATCCGCTCTCCACCGCTCGGGTGATCTGAGATCTCCCCACCAATCTTTCGGGATTTGTGCCTGCAGTAGGGTTTCATTCGAGTTGAATTTAAGAAATATTATTGCATAAATTTGGATGCGATTTTCGTAGGATACGGGCTTTTCCTTGTTTTCAAAATCACTTGCGTGACATATTTTGAGGATTTTAAATTTTAATGTATATCGCTTCAAATCTGCACTTGGTATCTTGGTCACAAATCGGTAGATTTCAAGAATAATGGGTGTGAGTGCATTAATGGTGTCCACCAGTTGAGTTGACTAATATATTATTCAAACTCGACTTATTTATTTTATCAAGTTTGAGTCGAGCTCAAGTTTTTACCGGTACGTTAAACTTTTGTTAAAAGTTGATTCGTTATTAGATCAAGCAGAACTTGAGCTCAACGAACATGTCAACGCAAGTACATAGGAACTTGTCTGTAAAACTAAAAATAATTCGAAAGTTATCCGTGAAATGATGAACTTTAACTCATTATTTGAACTGTATATTTAATTTAGAATATATAAATATAAATATTTATTATTTATTTTTAAAATGAATATTTAATCAAGTTACTTGTTAGATCACCAAGTTAGGCAAGTTGAGTTTTATTTTTTATCTAAATTTATTTATTTATCATGATAAACGAGGTAAGTCGAATTTTTATCTAATTGAGTTTCCGATTATTGTCTACGTGCATTGGTTCCATTGTACCTGTGAGATATAGAGAAGAAAAAAAAAAGATAAAGATAACGAATTGCAGACAGATGAACAATCAGAAAATATAAAAATAAAATAAAAAATAGAATTGTCAAGTAACAAATAGATTTTAAAAGGCATCGTCAAAAATTTTTTTTTTTTTTACTTTTTTTCCCTTGCGTGTTTTTTCTATACTTTTTTACCAAATCTCTTTTACGTGTAAGCTAGCCAATAAAAAGTGGGTACATTTTAAACTCAGTATAAAATCCAGATAATGAAAACCCTTCTATAAATTGTCCCGAGTTAGAAGGAGTTAAACACAATTTGTCTTCCCACCATATATATAAATAAAAATATTTATATTAATTATAGTATTCATTGTTCGACCCTGTGCCGCTGCTACTTCTCCAGCTCCTCAGCCGACTTCCTCCCTTCTCCGAGGTGCGCCCTCCGCCATGTCCAGCCTGGTGGACATGTGGACCAACGAGGCGGCGAAGCTCCGGGAGAAGAGCCGGGCGTCCTCCTCCTCCTCCTCCTCCTCCTCCGGCGAGCTGGGCGCGCCGGACGAGCGGCGGGGAGCACAGGCTGCGGCCGCCGCCGGAGCGGAGGCGGCGGCGCCAGACTGGAACCGGCCGGGCCTCAGCCAGGCCCTGCGGAGTAGTTTTCCGCCGTCGCCTCGCAGCTCTCTGTGCTCCGACGCTGCCCTGTGCATGATGCTCGACTGCTTCAGCCCGTAGAGGAAGCTCCAACCTCCGCCACAGCTCGTATATATATATATATATATATATATATACCCAGCCGGGTATGTTTGCGGTCCATACATATGTATATGTATGTATGTATATATTGCAGTCCGTGTATATATATATGTCTACACAATCTAGCCAACTGCATATATACAGTTGATTGAGCACTAGATGTATGTGTGTATTTCTGCACGTATGTAAAAATCAGTTCTCTCAAGAACTTGTGTGGCGATAAGCACCATAATATAGTCATACATGCGTGTGTGTGTGTATATATCTTGGATTGTAAATGAAGCTCAAGTATGTTCCTTTGATTCATTTTCAGCATTTTAGGGGAGGGTATATGGTGATATATTCACATATATACAATATGTTGTATGGACGCTTTAATTTGCATCCTCCCCTGAAATATTGTTTTGAAGAACCAAAGAGTGAAAGAGAGAGAGAGAGAGCATTCAGTTGAGTTTTTATAGTTTTAGATGTTTGGTAATTCTTGAAACCGAATTGAACCAAACAGTATTATATAACAGTTCGTTGGATCAGTTTAACACAACGATGTATGACCCGGCCGGTTGACAATAAATGATAAAAATAAAAAACAGATTGATCTTCACTAAATAAAAGAATAGATAGATCTTAGAATACTGGTAATCTGCTGATATTTTTCCACAAAGCATGACTGATATAAATATACAAGGTATTATGTAGCTGTGGGAAAGGCTGGCATTGGACCAAAGATAATCGTTCAAAACGAGATCACGTTGACATCCATGGTTCGCCGGGTCGTGACCCGGACCTGACCCGGTCGGTTTTGGGACCGACCTACCCGGTCGCGACCCCAAGACTCCGACCTCATTTTTAATTTTTTATTATTATTTTTCGCGACCCGGGCCGACCCTGTCCCGACCCGGGTCGCGACCCCAGCTGACCCGGGTCGGTTTGGGGCCAAACGGACCCGGTCCCGACTCCCGACCCCACCTTCCTTGTTGACATCATTTCTACTGGCCTGCAAAAAAAAGAAGAAAAAATACTGTCTAGCTGTGTCGTCACAAAGACAATAGTTGCTGTAAAAATGTTTTTGCCACCGGTTTAAAACTATATATCATCAACTCGTCGCTAATATTGACAATGACTTAACGAAAAGTTGTCATCATTAAAATTATTCGAGATTTGTTGTGAGTTGTCTTCAATTAATTAACAATCTTAACTCGAACAACTCATACTCAGACATGATAAAGCACACGAGATGCTAGATTAACCGCAACTAATTTTGTTATTCATCTAAAAATTTAAAATTACTAATATTTATCGTTGTACGGTGTCAGTCAACTTAATAAAAATAGTTGAAATAGAACCTAAGTTTGAGTTTAAATTTAGATATGAGCTTCACAAAGGAGTCAAAAAATTTACTCAAGTAAAGATAAATAAGTTGTGTTTGAACACCAAACTAATCTCCGTTACACCCCCCCAACGGAGATCAATCAGGGGATTTATATACGAGGGGATGAAATCTGTCGGTAGAGTTGAACTTTATCTTTTGCTGCTCTTGACCTAGATGCCCACACTGACCGGCTATATATATAATTATCTGACACGGTCGTTAAGTTAACAAATAAATATAAGATAGTTCCCTATCACTTATGGGGTGTTTGGTTGCATGATAATTTTTGCACATTTTCATGAAAAAAAATTGTATTAAAATAAAAAATGAACCGACTCATGGCATAAAATTATCATGTTTGGAGGGATGTGATTACAAAAAAGAGTAACCACCACACGTGACCAAACAAAGTGGGGGACCACTAGAAAAAAAGGAAGAGGTGAGACCCTCTTTTTTTTGTTTAAGAAGAAAATCACTTTTAAAACATAAAATTGTCATGGTTATATATCAAACACCTCTTTTGACCAGTTTTGTTACAATTTTTAAAAATTAAAACAAAAATCTTCGTCGTCACGCAACCAAACACCCTCATTAACAATAACGTGGATAACAGATAACACGTTAACCTAATCGATACGAATATGGATACATCCCGAGTCTAACCGGTCGGACGGGCAACGTAATACTTAACACCTAAATATAGGTCCAAGTGAGAAATCAAATAATAATGTGATTTCGTATTTTGATGTATCCCATGATAAAAAATTACGATAGAGATGCAGCTCGGAGATATTTTTAATTTTATAAGTACTTTTTGTGGATTTTTTATAAAAAATGTTCTTTTACACTTTGATTTATCCACAAGACTTATTTTTAATTTTTATTTTAATACATCGAATCGGTACGTATGTGTCGTGTCTTTGTACGCGTTATGCTAATAATCGATTGTTAATTGTTCTTAAATGGATAATATAAGGTACTTTACACGTATTCCCGTTTCTGATGATTAATAATATATTTTCGGTGGATCGGAAGGCAGGCAACCTTGCTCCGTACGCGATGCGTTGACTTGACCGTACTCCATCCAAAGGTCTCGGTGGCGTTGTGCCCAAGCATAGCTCGCCATGTCAGCCCGCCCGCCGTTTTATACGTGGCAGCAGCCCACCGGCGCAAACTCTAAAAGGACGGAAATACCCTTCGTTATCCGTTCCCGCTCTCTTTTAAAAAGACAGAATGCCCTTCGTTCGCGTCCACGGCATCCTTGCATCGGGTGCAAACCACCCAATACACCCTCGAAGATAAATAATTCGAAACTCGACTCGATAGAAATTCGATTCGACTCGTTCGTCGTATTGAATGAGAAAGTTTGAACAGAAGATAAAGTTTAAATTGGGTTCGAACAGATTTTTACTTGACTCGATAAATTTGCAAGTAACCCACTCAATTAAATAAATATTACGTTGTATATTAATTTTTAAAAATTATAAATATTAATAATTATATAATGTCACTTAAATATATCAAATAATTTTTAATTTGAGTTTAAATTTAAGTTGAGTTTCATAAATATATTAAATTTACTGTTTCACGGATACTTTTTAGTTGATTTTAAGCTGTATAAACGAGATCTTAAGTTTGAACACGAAATAAATTTCGGTCTGATTACTACTCGAGTTCGAGTTCGATCGACTCGATTAATCAACGAGCTGAATTTGAACAAGAATTCAACATATTCGTCGAAACTCTAACACGAACTTATAAACGAAGTGAGTTCGAACGTCATACTATCCGACCCGACTCGATTTGGTTTCACCCCCCGACTTTTGAACATCAAAACCCCGGAACACCCTTCATCGAACCGATCTAAACCAGGTTTAAAAAAGAAATCATCGATTCGGTGGAACTCAATCAACCAGACGGACAAACTCCGTGATCGGATCGAACAGATTCGATTTATGGGTTCACGGATCTTCTGTTTCACCGGTTCATCTCCTGCCGTCCGCTGCTGCTCTTCCTTCGCAGCAGCACAAGGTTTCGGTTTCCGGCAGGCGGCGGAGGGCAAAACTATGCGCTCTCTCTCTCTCTCTCTCATTTTATTCTCTATTTAACGGATCGCGCAGATATTTCATTCCGGAGAACGCGAGATTCGGTCGATAGGGAGAGAGAGGAGAGGGGGTTGTGGAGGGCTGCTGGAAATGTCGAGCGTGGTGGACATCTGGGTGAGCAAGCTGGCGAAGCTCGGCGAGAAGCACCGGGCGGGGGCGAGTGTCGGCGGGGCCGACTCCGAAGCGGGCGACGAAGGGCGGCGGAAGGAGTCCGAGGGAGCGGGGCGGCGCCAGGCGGAGAGTACTCCCCGGCGGTCGTCGCTCTCGGAGGCCACCATCTGTATGCTCATGGACCGCTTTGCCCCGTGCTGAGGAGGCCACTCTGTGCAGAGGGATTTCGTGTATATATGTGTGTATAGGTTGCTTCGGCTTATATGTAATCTGTTCTGTTTCTTCATCGGATCGATGGCATTATACGGCGTGTAAGTTTCCCCATCTCGATCTCCGCCGTGCTTTCTCCGATTCGCCCTCCTCCTCCTCCTCCTCCTGTTTTGGCCGCGATCAGTGTCAAGATCCAGCACTGAATCGTGGAGAGATCATAACACGGCGAGATGATTAGGGTCAGTTTAATGTCCGGCGACCAGAAGAAGAGGTTCTTCCCCTCTCTTCAGATCCATGTATAGTCGTTTCTAGGGATCAGGACGAAGATGAAGCGGTTGTTCCGGGGTGAAGAAGAAAGCGGGGCTTCATTCTGTGTCGAGAAGAAATCGACCGTAATTTTGATTGCTTCGCGTGGTCGGATGGATTTGATTTGTTGCTATGCGCCTGATATTCGGATGCTGCTTCATCCAGCTTCTGCGAAGAATCCTGCAGGTTGAAGACTCCGCGATCCTCAGCTGACGAGACGAAGATTTTAGGGGAAAAGGTTGAATTTGTGTACACGATTTCAACTCTCCAAACATCTGGGTTCAGCCGGTTAACATGCGGATCGAAAGCTTTTAGTTTGTCGATGTAATTGAGACGTCATTCAAGTGGAAGTATAGATTAAAACAGGTCAGACGTGTATTTTAAATTTTGCCCACATAACTATGTCTCTGCAATCAATGTTTTCCCTTCTTTAATTTTCTTCTCATGATTATCTATTCATCGCATCTTTCAAGTTTACATCTCAATCCACAACCATCACTGTTTCTTTTGATCCTTCTCTAAGATCGTGAATGTCTTCTATGATCACTCGAAATCAGGTGTCCTTTAAGTTGATACTAATTTTATAATATTTATTTTAATGATTTAATTTTTTGATTTTGAAAACAATGATGATAGCGAATCGACTCTAGGTTTTTTTTTTTGAACAACTGATACAATATATTCATAACACGTTAAAGTACAAGAGTATCATTACAAAGACACAAATAAGAAAAAACAGACAGACTACGATGACGAACAGACCAACTACAGTTCTATTAGAAATTATCTTGTCCAACAGACACAAACATAACCACCAATCGACTAAGCGTCGACGAGCTGAGATAAGAACTCTCTTCATGGAGTTTGATGATTGCAACGAGACCGGAAGATCACACCAAAATGGTGTGGATTTCGCCCAGACTATCGGTCTGAAAAGTGAGATCGTGACGACGAAGGAAATATAGAAAATTAACTTAACTAAACCTAACCAAAACACAACTGAGAACAAAAGACTAAAACGTAGACTAAACAAGCATAGATACGTTAGGCTCAATATCTCTAGTGCATATAGAGGATACAAAAAACCTAGATAGACATATAAACAGAGCACTAGAGAATGAGCGACACCACAAAAACTAAACATTTTGGGAGGAAGGCGTTAAACCTTCCTCCCGGACGAAGAGACACTCAAAACAGCAAGCTGACGGTAACACCGAAAAGGAGGTCGTCAATCACTCACCAAGGCAGAAAGGGATTGGGGCCCAACGGACAGGGAGCTAAAGGAGCGGGATGAGGGGAATCGCAGGGGGAATGTCGGAAAGCCGAGGAAGGGGGTTCCTGGGGGAGGCCGGCGCCAAGATGGGATTCGGGGGTCAGGGATCAGGTGAAACCGTCGGAAGGGTTGGCGGATGGGGGCCCGATAGAGGAGGAAAGGAGCTGTGGGGAGGTTCAACCAAGGCCGGGGGGAGGGGGGGGGGAGGGGGGGGGAGGAGTCTACCGGGAGGCGGTGAGGGGGCTTAGGGGTTTAGGGCCAGGGGGTTGCCGGAGGGAAGAAATAGGGTGGGTGCCGGGTGATCAAAAGGAGGGGAACGGTGAGGGGAACTTAGGGGTTTAGGGCCGGAGGGGCTTGGAGAAGAACGGATAAGCTGAAATGGGGGCAGTTGAAGGAGAGAACAAAAGGAACAAGAAGGTTACCGAGATCCAACGAGGGACGATGAGAGCGTCGATGGAGACCGGCGAGGACGCCGAGTAACCTTCTGGAACCGGCGAGGTCGATGCTGCTTCCACCGCTGCGAGAACGGCGATGATGCCGCCGAGCTTCCGGCGAAACTTCCGGAGGAAGCCCTCCGTCGGGACTGCGTACGTCCGAATCGCTCTAGGTCAGTCAGCATTTTTCTTGCTCACGGAGAGCAGGGACGGGAGTTCGAGAGTCAGCAAAGTCCAATCGTCTTCGGAGGGACGATTTCTAACGGGGATCGTGTCTTGCTCGATCTCGCGTCTACGTGTGGAGCTGTGCATCCTTGACTACTGGGTCACATTGTCCAAAAAAAGTAGAAAACAATGATAATAAAAACATATTTAGGCAATACATATAAAAATTAGGATGGACAAGTAGGCTTGAATAGGACCGACTTTGGATTGGGCGGCGAAGCTTCCAGAGGAAGCCCCAGCCGTCGGCCGTCGGCGCTCTCGGCGTCCTCGCCGGAACCCTCTCCCCGTCGGCTCATCGGCGATCTCGGCGTCCTCGCCGGAACCCTCCTCCCCCGTCAGCCCATCGGCGCTGCGGCGAAGCTTCCGGAGGAAGCCCCAGCCGTCGGCCGTCGGCGCTCTCGGCGTCCTCGCCGGAACCCTCCACCGTCAGCCCATCGGCGCTGCGGCGAAGCCTCCGGAGGAAGCCCCAGTGAGCTCTGTCGGCCATCGGCGCTCTCGGCGGAAGCATATTGGCGTCCTCACCGTATACCACTCCAAGGTTCCCTCGCAGCGGCGGCGAAAACCTTACAGCGGCCCGCGGCGGCGACACCCTCACCGCGAACCCTTCGCGGCGGACTTCTTTGCCGCGGCGACTCCCACACAGCGGCCTCCTAGACGCGGTGCCAGCAGTCTCCCTCGCAACTCATCGGCTCCGGCAACCTTTTTGCTCGCGGTGAAATCCTAGCCGAGAATCTCCCTCGTAGTCGTCTCTTTCGCTGTTTTGAAGTTGTTCTTGTTCGGGAGGGAGGGAAACCTCCCTCCCACTCTCCCTCTCCGGCGTTTTGCTTAAACATGTGTTTAAGCTTTTTGTCTCTGTTTATAGTGCCGAAGGTGTGGAGTTCGACGTATCTATGTCTCTTTATTTTCTTAGGTTTTCTTCGTGTGTTTGTTGTCTTGCAGTCAAGTTCTTTTATATCATCTTTTCTGGTTCTCTTCGTAGCCACGCTACTCCTTTCGAGACCGATGACTTGGGCGACTTCCACATCTATTTGGTGTGATTCTCCGGTCTCTTGGCAATCATCAAACTCCTCCGATGGAGTCCCCTTACTTGCCATGCGACTTTACGAACACTTCTACGTGCCGGTCACTATGTGGTTATGTTTGAGCCTTCTTGAAAAGATATATGGTGTTAGAACTTTGACCGTTCGCAGTTTAATCGTCTGTCCTACTCCTTTGGGTCTAGTGGTTGTATCATCCTTCATGTACTTTGTTCTACTATAAATGAAATAGTCTGTGATGGTGTTGTTCAAAAAAAGGACCGACTTTGGATTGGGCCAAGCTCGACGTTTTAGTTTTGGGCTATCAGCTATTTATAGAAATAAACTTATATGGGGTGTTTGGTTGCATGATAATTTTTTGTACACTTTCATGATAAAAAATTGTATTAAAATAAAAAGTAAACTAACTCATGACATAAAATTATCATGTTTGGAGGAATGTGATTACAAAAAAGAGTAACCACCGCACATGATCAAATAAAATGGGAGACCACAAGAAAAAAGAAAGAGGTGAGACCCACTTTTTTTGTTTAAGAAGAAAATCACTTTCAAAACATAAAATTGTCATGGTTGTCAAGCACTTTTTTTAACAAGTTTTCTTACAATTTTTAAAAATTAAAATAAAAACTTCAATTATCATGCAACCAAACACCCTAATAGTTTTGACAGCATTTTTTATGCAAACATAAACCGACTTTGAGCTTTCTTTGATATTTATCCAGATTCAACCGACCACTTATTCCACCCTGCAAATCATGGTAGGTCAGGTGGGGAGTGAGTTGGTCGGTTGGGCCCAAACTAATCCGGGTTAACCGGGGTCGGGACTCGAGTTGGCCGGAGTCATAATAAAAGGATAATAAAAAATTAATTTTAATACAGTACTGTTTAAAATACAGTACTGTTTTAAACAGATCGGCATCCAGAGAGAATATACAGAGGATTCTACAACAAGTGACTAATTATTTGATAATACAGTACTGTTTAAAATATTTATTGCATTTCAAAAATAATATCAAAACACAGTTAATAAATGGGCGTAAACAATTTTCTCAAAACTGACGATGTATTTGGTTACACGATAGATTGAGTTTTGGTTGCAAAAAATGCGTCTTGCAACAAAACTTGTTAAAAATAAAAACCGACTCTGTTTGGTTTTTGCTCGTGGATTAGACATATACTCTTTCACTTATAAAATAAAATGACGTTAAATTAAATTAATTAATAATTTTTAATATTAAGATTAATATTTTATTTTTAGGAGAGAATTATACGTTTTATATGATCCGACAAAGATTTATAATAATGTGTATTCAAAAATAACATAATATATAAACAAATTAGGTCACACCGAGTCAACTAATTTACCTGGTTCGGTTTAGAAAAAAAAGATTGAACTGAACCCGACCATAAAATTAATGGGGTGTTTGGTTGCATGATAATAGATATTTTTATTTTAAATTTTAAAAATTATAAGAAAACTTGTTAAAAGTAGTGCTCGGCAACCATGACAATTTTATGTTTTATAAGTGATTTTCATCTTAAACAAAAAAAAGAGGGTCTCACCTCTTTCTTTTTTCTTGTGGTCCTCTACTTTGTTTGGTCATGTGTGGTAATTACTCTTTTTTGTTATCATCACATCCCTCCAAACATGATAATTTCATGTCATGAGTTGGTTCACTTTTTATTTTAATATAATTTTTTATCATGAAAGTGTAAAAAAAAAATATCTTGCAACCAAACATCCCATAAGGCTCTGAGTTATTTATAGAATAGATTAATAATTTTTTATCTGACATTTTTTTTCTGATGCAATCTTAAATCGACTCCGAGCTTCTCTTTAATATGTATCTTGATTCAACCGACCAATTAATCCACCTCACAAAGGGCAGCCTGGCAGGTATTTAATCAATCAAGTGTATAAAGCTACGAATAATATAAGGCAATAATTGCTTCCTTCTTGAGCTTATCCGCCAGCCGACCGTTTTCTTTTCTTGGCCACCGGTCAAACGGTCAAACCCCCCCGCGCAGACCAACGCAGCGACGGGGGATCGAGCCTCACCAGATACCTTCCCCGGGGGAAGGCTGGGCACGTCAGTCCTCGAACCCACGCTCTGTGCCCGGTTGGCAGCAGAGGGTGGTGCCAACCCAGCGATAGGGGTGAGCATTAAACCAAACCGAATCGGGCTGTTTGGTTCGGTTCGGTTCGGTTTGAACCATGTTCGGTTTAGTTCAGTTTGGAAGTCCTCCAAACCGGTTTAAACCAAATCAAATCAAACCGTTTAAACTGATTTAATTAAAAAATTATTTAAAAATTGTTATAATATTATTAAAAATAAGATTTTTATAATTTTTATAATAAAATAATATTTATTTTGATTGTTTTTAACTTAAAAACTATTATATATATATAAAAAATAATTAATTAATTTATTTTTATATATTTTCGGTTTAAACCGAACCAAACCGAATTGAAATAGTTTGGTTTGGTTCGGTTCGAGGGGTTGAATCGGTTTGGTTCGGTTTGGGAAAAAATGGCCCAGCGACACTCGGCCAACCGTTAAAAGTGCACGAGATTCCCACACTCTTTTAAATTATTTCAGAAGAATTACCAGAACATATTTCACCCGAAAATAAAATGCGGGTTGGGACAAGGATACTTTGAAGAGCCCGATTGCTTGCGACTTCTGTTTGATGTCTCAAAGACTTCGACTTCAAGAGAGAAGAGAGAGGACTCTACGACGACATGTGACTTATTGCTTAATAATATAGCACGAATTAAAAGATTCATTGCATTTCAAAAATGATATCGGGACATAAACAATAAACTGGCGTGATTAAAAAAAAACTAAATAATCGACTAAAGATGTCATCGTTTGTTTTGACTTGATCTAAAATTCTCGACTCTTGTGTCTGGCATCTCAGTATGTGGTAAAAATAAGTACTTAACTAGATTAAAGACATTCTCATATTGTTAATCTCTAGTGCTTATTTAATCAATATAATGTACGTTATTTCGATCGCCTTATAAAGACATCACGCCTGAAAAATAAAAAATTAAACTATGAAACTTATTTTTAATAGATTTGTTGGGATATAAGAGATTTATTTAGAAGTTAATCAAGAGATTCGGTCGGCCTCATTCCATCAAATCCCCGACAGAGTTAGAGACCAGAGATCTACCAAACAGAACCATGTCTTGTTTTTGGAGCATCAAAAATTATAATACAGCCAAATATCTTGATAATTTTTAT
The DNA here is from genome assembly GCA_036172225.1 of Cryptocoryne crispatula var. balansae. Classification (NCBI taxonomy): domain Eukaryota; kingdom Viridiplantae; phylum Streptophyta; class Magnoliopsida; order Alismatales; family Araceae; genus Cryptocoryne; species Cryptocoryne crispatula. The sequence continues at coordinate 5,885,901 of CM069930.1, read as the reverse complement.
TAATATTACTTTTAAAATTAACAGTAATAAAGAGATTGGTACGGCCGGATTTGACCCTGTGATCTCGAGGGAAACCATGTTGTTAATTTGGTTCGGGAACAACTTGGTTATCCTTAAAATTCAGGAGATAACTCAAGTTTATTCTACAATTATGATACCAAACAAGTTAGTTAACCTAATAAAAAGAACGTGCACTAGTTAGTTAACCTAATAAAAACACGTTTATCTTCCCTCAATTGATTTCTAATCTTTAAATTCATCGAAGATTTGAGATTAAAATTTTGGTAAAATATTCGAATATACTAGTAATTTATTAATAAATCACTTTATTTTTAAGTCATTTACTATAAATTTTTTTAGTTCTTGAGGTGAATGACTAAAATGTATTTTTCACCAAAAAATAATGATTAAATTAAGACTTTAATATTTTATAAAGTCAGATCAAATGCCACATCTATTTAATTTGAACTCTACTCATTTGATAAAATCTCATTTATAAAGATTCAAACTCAACTCAATCTAAATTTATTTCTGAAACTTAAAATTATATTTATTTATAAAATATTAAATTAATTTATACTCAATTTAAAATAGATTTTATTTTATTTATTGAATTTATTTGAGAGTACATATAACTATAAATACTTATAATTTTCAAAAAAACCATATTTTGTTAAATAATTAATCAAGTTTTTTAATTGCACTACCCGTGAGATATAATTTCTTATTGAAATGTTGCTCTCTGATGAATATAATTGTCTGTCAAAACTTGTTTCATTCAACATAATAAACAAGACAAGTCAAAGTTGTTTTGAGCTGAGTTTAGAAACAAACGCCGAAGCGTATCGGTTCATTTACTCTGCTAACATGCTTTAATTACACGACAAAATTTAACTCGTATCAAAGTATATTTTTTTCAACAAAACCGGTTAAAAGAGAGGTTTGACAATGATTATAAAAACCTATGTTTACAGGCAATTATATCTTAAACAGAAAAGAGAAAAAAAATTTCTTCTTCTCGTCCCCCACGTATACAGTTCTGCCTGGGGATGTCAGCAGGTGAGATACAGGTCGAATAATAGTATTATTCGTATTCGTATCCTATAAGAAACAGTTGTATCCACTTGTTGTTCGTTAACTATCGGTATCAGATGTATTCGCGAACCGCACTGTTATATCCGCTTAAAAACAAATGGTTTACGGTCGAATAACGGATGGTTATCGAATATATAAAGAGATAACATATGTATGATACAATCCAGCAAAATAGAAAAGTAAAGATAATTTTATCGATGAAAACACACATAAAAATATATATTGCAAATAAAAGCATCTATTTATAGCAATGAACAAGAAGAAAATCTTAATTATATATCTAACACAAAACATGAGATACAAAAAAATAATTTACAAGTCTATAGTAAAAATAATTTTTTAGTCTGCACTAAATAATCAGATGCGCAACACAAAACATGAGATAGAAAAAAATCTTAGTTACATATCCAAAAAATACATGCCCAGTCCAGCATAAAACATTAGATGGTCGATTTACAGCAAAAGTGTGTACGTGGATTGAACCATCAAGAAGCGGATGAGGAAGAAGACATCAGTGTCAAACATCAGGGCAAGGCTTGTCTAATAATGTTAAGGTCTCAAGGAGGAGGGTGAATCGGTGAGTTAAGGACAATAAAATTTTCTAGATGGGACATATATATATTTATATTTCATAAATTGTGAGTTATTGTATTATGTATTAATTAACGAATACGAATAATGATTTTCGAGTTCAATTTACGGTATATCCATGACCGCATCCGCTAATTTAAAAATGACGGTATATCCATGACCGCATCCGCTAATTTAAAGATGACGGTTAATCAGTAAACGAACACGGATAACTTATTCGAAAATTTTAAATCATCCATTAACTATTCGTTAACTAACGAACGGTTCGGATAATCAGATAATCGGTAACTATTGACATCCCTAGTTCTGCCACTTTTATTATCGCATGCCACCGAACATGATAATTTCACGTCTCTAACTACCTTTGACTGTACCTTAACATAAAATTTACCAACAAAATACATAACGCCCTATTTAATAACATTATCAGATATCCTTATCATTAATAATTTTGAAATTGATATTGATACGAACCTTTAAGAGATGTTTAGTTAATTGTATCAAATTTTAAATTTATAGTGCAGACAAAACATATTATGTAATACAAGTGTTCACTTGTATTACTTTTGATATTGATACTCCAACATTAGAAAATATTAATATCAATATTGATATAGTACTAAAAACGAAACTCTAACCAAAGAGGCATAAACAATTACCGTGCAATCAAATACTCTACAAACGTGATCATAAAAAATGATAAGGAAAAAGCCTGTAAGCATCAACCTTAGACATAAAATTTTGATAATTGGACCTGTACGTCGTCATGTTTTGTTTTGATTTGAACTTTATATTCAAGAATACGATCAAAGAATCACGTCCATCCTTGTGCAAATAATTGGACCAGCTGCCGAGGCCATGGTTCAAATGCAAAAGGTATTTCTTACGAAAGCATGACGTCGTATATTTCTTTTACTTTAATTTTCTTTTCACACACAAATATCGAACTTTTGCGTGAGGATGGGCCGCTCTAGAACTCTCGTTGGCAGTGCTGTAAACGGATACTAATAAAAATTAGATTTGCTCCGAATTTTGAAAAATATTTGATTTAAGATATTCGTAGAAACGGATATCCGGACGTAGATATTATCCGAATGTTGGACACGGAAGTACTCGCTCCACTCCGTTTAAGATCCGCTCCGATTCAATCTTTGATGATATAAGTATAATATATATAATTATATATTTTAAATTATTAAATTTAAAATATTTAAAATATTTTTATTTTTTATTAGTTTTCTAAGTTAATTTAATGAATATATGATAAATTTATATCTTATACTTTTATTTCTATGTATTTTTACATCATTAAATATATTAGTCAAATAAAATTTAATTAACATTCCGAAGCGGATTTCATCCGTATCCGCTCCGAATACGAAAACGATCCGACTATCTGATCTATGTTCGTATTTGACTCGGATCGGATACGAATTGTCCAACTAACTAATAGGGCAGAAATGAAAACGCCGTATCCCTTTGCAACCCTACTGGTTGGAACCTAGTTGACCGGAAAAGCCCACCAGGGAAAGAGTATGTCTAAACTTACTAGAAATTAGGGTTGTAAACGGATCCGGATAAAATTCGGATTCGCTCCGAATTCGTATTCGTTTAGGCGGATAATATCCGATTTTAGATATCTGTCGGAGCGGATATCCGGATACGAATATTATCCGAATGTTAATCGGAGCGGACACGAAAATACCCGCTCCGCTCCGAATCCATTTTTGATAATATATACATAATATATATATTTATATATTTAAAATCATTATATTTACAAATATGATTAAGTATTCTTTATTATATGTTAATATACTAAGTTAATGTTGATAAATATATGATAAATTTAATATTTTATATTTTTATTCTATGTATTTGTATATTATTAAATATATTAATTAAATAATATTTAATTAACATTCCGAAGCGGATATTATCCATATCCGCTCCGAATCCGAAGATTATCCGACTTATAATATCCGATCCGTATTCGTATACGATTAGGATCGGATACGGATTATCCGAATAGCTAAACGGAGCGGATGCGGAAACATCATATCCGCTCCGTATCCACTCCGTTTACGGCCCTACTAGAAATGGTGTTTATGTTTTGATATAGATTGATTTCTTAGACAAGAAAAAGTGACATTTCTTCTACTTCTTCTTTTTCTTTGTGGTTCCCAACTTTTTTAATTCTACACGATCCTATCCTTTTTGTCGTCATACCTCACGACAACATAATAATTTTAGGTAGTAAACCATTTTATACTCTATTTGAATATAATATTTTATCACAAATATGTGAGAATTTATTGTACAACCAAACAAACTCCCTATAAGTGAAATTGTCGATAATCATGAAATTAAAAGGTTATCCTTTAGGTTTAGGAACTGCACAAGGTTTTTATTTAACTCACTCCTACGTGGGGGTCTGAATTTGGACCTTATTCTCTCTGCCGAACTACTCAAATCGCTCCCATATTCGTTTCTATCAATTAACATGATAGAACCCAGGTTGTTCCCAAACTCCGACCGACAAAACTTGACTTGGCTAACAGTCATTTGACGTAAGGAAGATGGGATCGGGAGTGGGTCGGCTGGGCCCAAATCGACTCAGGTCAGGACCCAGGTCAGGAATTAGGTCAGTCGGGGTCAGAATAAAAGATAATAAAGAATAATTCAAAAACAGCTATGGGTCGGGATCGTGTCGGTTGACCCAAAAATCGACCGAGTCAAACCTGTGTCGGACCTAAATCCCGATTTGACATTCCACGATTGGGCGTACCATTAATTTTGTTCCTGGCACCATTTCACTCCTTTGGTGAGCGAGACTCTTCCTCTCGGAGAAAGAAGTCTTGGACTCGAGCTCATCGCCTCCAAGTAGCGCGATGAATGATTGATTGCTCAGCCTAACAAGAATCACTAAATGTAACCTAAAGGTCGTGCTTGGTGGTTCGGATTCGGATGAAGGGATTTTTGTCAGATTCTTTTTGACTTCCGTAGAATAGAAGGAGAGATTACGTTTCCAGAAAAATAAAGAGTTAGACACAAAATCAATCAGAAAAATCTCTCAAAATTCGAGGATGCGAGGTTTTAAAGACTTTTGAGAGAGATGTTTGACACAATCTAAATCCCAGCCAAACGAATCTTAACGGCTTGTTTGGTTAAAGTATCGAAAATAATATTATAATATCGATATTTTTAGAAGATAGAATATTCGTATCAAAATTAATATAAGTGGATACCCGTATTACATGATACGTGTTATTTGTACTCCAAATTTCAAAACTGATATTATTAATCAAATATCATATTTTCATCAACGTCAATTTTGAAATTGATAATGATATAGATATCTAATAATATTACCAAACAACGCATAAGATTCGAAGCCTCTTCTCTGGGTGATCTTTTAGATTCACCAACCATCCCGCCTGCAACGAGCGGGCAGCCAGAAACACCCATCGGATTGATCAGATCAGATCCACGCTCGATGAACAAAATGGATGCTAGCTTACGCGTCACCCATCTTCTAGGCATATCTTCTAGGCACATCCAATGTGCTCAAGTATTTTCTAGGCACATCTAGATAGAACTTTGATATTTTCTAGAGATATCCAAAAAGGTATCTTCTAGCCACATCTAGAGAGTTCTTACCCCCTCTATATGAAGGCACGAGGAGGGGACAACAACACACAAGTTAGCAAGACAAGGCCAAGTTAGCAAGAGAGAGTCACCACCACCCTATTCTCTTCTTCTCTCTATTTCTCGTATTCTCTTGGGAGATATTATAAAGAGAGTTTGTGGGTGTAAAGGGCTTCGGGTCTTGAGAGATTTTTCATCATTTGTACTTGTTTCTCATATAGTGAAAGTCGTTCGTCTTTGCCCGTAGACGTAGGAAAGCATATCGCCTCCAAACCACGTAAATCCTGGTGTGTTCCTCTCTAATTCTACTTCTCGTATATATTTTGTTTATTTATTCTTTGCAGAGTCGGCATTTTGGTTCCACACTATATCAGTGATATTCGCCGCAATCCTCAACAAATTGGTATCAAAGTTGTGTTAAGATTCACTGATATTTTTGGAAGAGCACGATGTCTGCAAAGTTTGATATCGAGAAGTTCGATCGAAGCATCAACCTCAATTTATGGCAAATCAAGATGAAAGCACTTCTATCCCATCAAGGGTTGCAGAAGGCTCTGCTTGAGAAGGAGAAGATGCCAGCCACTATGTCTGATGATAAGAAACAAGAGATTGATAAGAAGGCATTGGCTTCAATTCAGTTAAACTTGTTTAATGAAGTCTTACGAGAAGACATTCATGAGAAAACAACGGCTGCATTATCCTTGAAGTTAGAGTTGTTCTATATGATGAAGTCTCTGACTAGCAAGCTATATTTGAAACAACGTCCCTTCATGCTCAGGATGGTAGAAGATACGTCTATAAAATCACATCTCGATGAATTCAATTCTATCTTGATAGATTTAGAAAGTAGCGATGTGAAGATAGACGAAGAAGATAAAGTCTTGCTCTTGCTTTGTTCTCTACCGCCGTCATATAAGACTTTTCGAAAATCTATGCTATATAGTAGAGATTCTATCTCTATTGAAGATGTAAAATCTTCTTTATTCTCGAAAGAATTAATGGATAGAGATATGACTAGTGATAGTTCAGAAGCACATCAATCTAAGGGTCTTCTTTCCAGAGGAATAGCAAAAAAAAATTTCAGTTTAGTAAAAATCGTGGTGAATCCAGATCTAAGTCAAGAAACAAAAACAAGATTTGCAACTACTATCACAAGAAGGGTCACATAAAAGCTGATTGTTAGAAACTGTAGAGAAAGAACCAAAAAGAAGACAAGAAATAGTCTTCCAAAGGAGAAACTGCAGCAGAGGCTAGTGTCGCCAAAGAGGAGTCAGAAGATTATGTTCTATCTGTGCAAGCCATACGATCCAAAGATAATTGGATCTTAGATTCCGGGTGCTCATACCATATGATCCCTAATCGGGATTTTTTCTCCACATATGAGTCAATCAATGGTGGAGTTGTCTTTATGGGAAATGATGCTCCATGCAAGATAGTTGGGATTGGCACAATCCGGATCAAGATGTATGATGACATTATTAGAACATTAACATATGTCAGGTACGTTCCCGACTTAAAGAAAAATCGTATTTCTTTGGGTACACTAGATGCACATGGATGTAGGTAGTCAGCTGAAGGTGAAGTTATAAAAATCAGCAAAAGATCTCTTGTTTTGATGAAGGAAAAAAGATCTGGAGGTTCATACACCCATTTAGGCCGCAGCTGCTGCATCCACCTCTATGTCAGAAGATGATTTAACCAAATTATGGCATATGAGGTTGGGACATATGAGTGAGAAAGGAATGACCCTATTAAGTCAAAGAGGTTTGCTTTGTGGTCAGCATACCGGTAAGGTAGAATTCTGTGAGCATTACATTTTCGGAAAACAGAAAAGGGTGAGCTTCAAAACAGCAATTCACAGAACCAAAAGCACTCTTGATTATATTCATTCTGATATTTGGGGTCCCTCTCAAGTTCCATCAAAAGGTGGTGCCCGTTATTTTCTAACTTTCATTGATGATTATTCAAGGAAAGTTTGGGTGTTTATACTTAAGTAAAAGCGTGATGTGTTTAAGCATTTTAAGCAATGGAAGGCTTTAATTGAAAATCAAACTAGGAAGAAAATCAAAAGGCTGAGGACAGATAATGGGTTTGAATTCTGTTCCACAGAGTTTGATGAATTCTGCAAAGATGAAGATATTTTCAAGCACCGTACAGTTAGATATACACCTCAACAGAACGGTGTTGCAGAAAGAATGAACAGAACACTTCTTGAGAGAGCCCGTTGTATACTATCAAATGTAGGTATTAGCAAAGACTTTTGGGTAGAAGCAGTGTCCATAGCTTGTCATTTGGTGAACTTATCTCCAGCCTTCGCTATTGATTTTAAAACTCCATAAGAAGTATGGTCAAGTAATCCTCCAGACTATTCCGACTTGAGAGCTTTTGGTTACAGTCCTTATGTTCATGTTGATAATGGTAAATTAGAACCGAGGGCAAAGAAGTGCATATTCCTTGGTTATGCTTCAGGAGTTAAAAGATATAGATTGTGATGTTCTGACGCAAGATCTCCTAAATTTATGATTGAAAGGAATGTCATTTTTGATGAATCTACATTACTTTATCCAAAGAAGGATTTTGTTCCACAGAATGTAGATTCTACAGGGAGTATTACAGAGAAGATGGAGTTAGAAACTACAAGTTCACCTCAGCAATCTTCCTAAACTCAAGTGCCTGATGAACAACATGTGGAGGAAGCTCCACAGCTACAACAATATTCTCTTGCCCGAGACAGGCAACGAAGATATATTAGGCCACCATTGAGATATAACTATGCAGATATACTAGCTTATGCTTTGTGTGCTGCAGAAGAAACACTTGATGATAATGAGCCTTCCACATTTTCGGATGCTATATCTCATAAGGATGCAGATAAATGGCTATTCTCTATGACGGAAGAGATCGAGTCTCTTCATAAGAATCAGACTTGGGAGTTAGTGAAAGCTCCCAAAGAAAAGAAAATTGTTAGCTACAAATGAGTCTTCAAGAAAAAGGAAGCACTTCAAGTGATGAAGGAACTAGATACAAGGCAAGGTTAGTTACAAAGGGTTATAGTCAGGTAGAACTTAGAAGGTATTGATTACAATAATATTTTTTCACCTGTTGTTAAACATAGCTCTATTCGCATATTGCTATCTCTAGTTGCTTCTTATGATTTGGAGTTAGAGAAAATGGACGTAAAAACTACTTTTCCCCATGGTGAACTTGAAGAGAAAATTTATATGCAGCAACCAGAAAGCTTCACAGTTAAAGGAAAGAAGACTATGTTTGTTTGCCTCAGAAATCTTTATATGGTTTGAAGCAATCTCCTAGACAGTGGTATAGGCAATTTGATTCATTCATGGTACAACATGGTTACTGTAGAAGCAAATTTGATAACTGTGTTTATTTCAGAAAATTATCATAAAATTCTTTTATCTATTGCTGCTATATATAAATGATATGTTAATTGTAGCGAAAGAAATGTCTGATATCAACAAGCTAAAATCACTACTCAGTAGTGAGTTTGAGATGAAAGATCTGGGAGCAGCTAAGAAGATTCTCGGCATGGAGATCCAGAGAGAACGAAGTGCAGGTAAGTTACATCTTATTTAGGCTAAGTACATTGAGAAAGTACTCAAGCACTTTGGCATGTGGGAAGCAAAACTAGTTGCTACACCACTAGCTGCTCATTTCAAACTTTTAGCTTCTTCATCACCACAGTCTTCAAAAGAAGAAAAGTACATGTCAAATCCCAGTAAAGCACATTGGCATGCAGTAAAGTGGATCTTCAGATATCTCCGTGGCAGTATTAACACTTGTTTAGTGTTTAAGAGAGATGGTGATAATTTAGCAGGCTATGTTGATTCAGACTTTACAGGTGACATTGATAAAAGAAGATCTCTCACCGGATATATTTTCTCAGTTGCAGGATGTGCTGTTAGTTGGAAAGCCACCTTACAGCCTACTGTTGCATTATCTACCACAGAGGCAGAATATAGGGCAATTATAGAGGCGGTAAAGGAAGCTATATGGATAAGAGGTTTGTTCTGCAAGCTTAATTCATATCATAATGTGACTACTGTCTATTGTGATAGTCAAAGTGCCACCCACTTGACTAAGGATCAAATGTATCACGAGAGAACAAAGCACATTGATGTCAGGTACCATTTTATTCGAGATATTATTTCTCAAGGAGAGATCAATATCAAAAAGATTGGTAGAGAAGACAATCCAGCAGACATGTTAACAAAATCTCTTCCAGTTGCTAAGTTCAAGCATTGCTTGAACTTAATTGGTATTCATAGCACTTGAAGGTACCCTTAGGGGTTTGGAGAAGACGAACACGATTCTAGTTGACCAAGCCAAAGTTGGAGATTTGTAAAGGTTGACTTGGTCAACTCAAGGATTATTCCAAACTCTTCTAAGCATATCTTTTAGGCACATCCAATGTGCTCAAGTATCTTCTAGGCACACATCTAGAGAGTGCTTTGATATTTTCTAGAGATATCCAAAAAGGTATATTCTAGCCATATCTAGAGAGTTCTTACCCTCTCTATATAAAGGCATGAGGAGGGGACAACAACACAAGTTAGCAAGACAAGGCCAAGTTAGCAAGAGAGAGTCTTTTTTTTGTCAAAATGCAAGAGAGAGTCACCACCACCCTATTCTCTTCTTCTTTCTATTTCTCGTATTCTCTTGGGAGATATTATAAAGAGAGTTTGTGGGTGTAAAGGGTGTAAGGAATCAATACATGACAGCGGAAAAATTTTGATTCCATAAAACCACGATCTTTGCCTTGATCGATGCCGAACGAGTAAAACTGGGAACCGAATATGAAGTAGAACGAGAGTACCTCATGGGATTTCTCAAATCCCTCACCATGGATGAAGAGAGGACGTTCCTCCTTGCTGAAAACCGTTCAAGTGTCCGGTCTCTAGCGGTATCCACACGATCTGCTTCAATAGACGAGTTCTCTCTTCCTACGGCCTCCGTAAACCTTCCGGATCCAAGCTCGACCATGGGAGATCGCCTTTAGAGGAGAGAGGAGGGAGAGAGGAGGCTTGGGACGTGCTCCAGCCCTATGGCTTGTTAGGGTATGGCTTCATAAGCCATTTATTTATAGAAGATGGAATTTTTCACAAAAACCCAAAACTTCTATAAATTGCGTCCATGCCCTCATCTCAATGACCAGATCTATTGTGTGTGACCCACTAGGCCCAATAGCCAATTTGGTTGAAGCCTTAATTAATTTAAAAGAACAATTCCTTTAAATTAAATCAAAACCATTATCTGATAACAGTTTTTACGGCTTTCTAATCATAAAGGGTACAAGCCACATCCTATGATCCCAAATGACTTTGGGGAGTTAAATAACATCCATTGAGCCTTTCCATCATCAATTACCACACGGATTTAAATCCTCGTTCATACAATGTCCCGGTCGGTCAGGGGTTCGGCATTGACTGTCAACCCCTTTAATAATCCGACTCTATGAAATCTTGTACTCGGGAATGGATCAACTGGAAAACTCCTTTTCCAATTATCCTATCTACCTTGGCCAAGGATTTAGAGTACTATCCATAGGACATTCTCTCTCTCCTACCGAGAGTGAACGATCCCCTATTGTCCGCTCAATTGCCTCCACCAGGTTTCCCATATACCCAATCCATTAACTATATAGGACCACAATACTAAGTGATCCATCAGTCGATAGTCAAAGTACATAGTACGCCGGCAAGACATCTTTGGCGACTCAGGTCAAAGATCCAACCGTGCTATTGAGATGTAAGAATAACCTGATAGACAGTTCGGTAAGATACCGATCGGGTTTTCTAAATTGGTCAGTTCAGTGAACTCATTCCACTAATGAGCACCTGTGTGTATCTCAGTGTCCCCACACTGATGACCAATGAGATCGGTCATTCTCATCATATGAGAAGACATCACACACACTAGTCTATCCGGATTCTTAATATCCCGTCTCAAGGATCCTATGACTAGGAACATTTAGATCACATACCTCTAGATGATCGATCTCATTATCATGATCTCATCATGATTCAATCATCATTGCATGTGATTAAGGACTTCATTACGATATACGCTTCTAATAAAAGCTAGTAACGAAGTTTTGCCTATTTAATTGAATGAGATATTTCTAGAAATGTCGAATCATATCATATATGATTGGCTTGTAGGGCATACATTTCTATCAAAGGGCTTCGGGTCTTGAGAGATTTTCCATCCTTTGTACTTGTTTCTCATATAGTGAAAGTCGTTCGTCTTCGCCCGTGGACATAGGAAGGCATATCGCCTCTAAACCACGTAAATCCCGGTGTGCTCCTCTCTATCTCTACTTCTCATATATATTTTGTTTATTTATTCATTGCAGAGTCGACATTTTGGTTCCACACTATATCAGTGATATTCGCCGCGATCCTCAACAGACTATAGCCTCCGGTCCGACAGGGAATGGAATGATCTTCCTCGAGCAGATTATCGGTGATGGATCGCTGGAATTGCGGCCTGCGCAGTAGCCCTCGGCGGGAGAATTTCGCAGGTCATCGAGGCACGCGTCCAACGGGGAGCTCCTGTTTGGTAGGTCTAGAGGTAAGCAAACAACTCGATCTTATTTCGACATAGGAGGAAGGAGATGAATTCTCCTGCCCGGTCTTTCTTCTTCCACTCCGATGAGGTGATCCGAAAGGACCTATGTTTAATCTTGTTTCTCAACCGTGAATACTAAAAGTCTATAAAAAGACAACCGTCGTCTCCAAAGTTTTTTTTTAATGAGATGAGGACCAAGAACATAGGAAAGATCAGGTGTGTGAACAAAATTCTTAGCTGATTAACTCTGCGTCCAAAATCAGGTGAAATCTACCATCTACAACTTGAACCAGACAAATAATTTGAATTTTTGTTACAATTTTATATATTTGAACCATGACAATTTTATGTTTTAAAATAATTCTTTCTTGGACAAAAACGAGAATCTCATCTTCTTCTTTTATATTGTGTTTCCCCATTTTGTTTCGTCACACAAGATAGTTACTCGTGCTTGTTATCCCATCCTTTCAAATATGATAATTTATTATCATTGATTAATTTATATTCTGTTTTAATATAATTTTTCATCGTAAAAACATACGAAATACTATTATGCAACCAAACACCTCGTAGGTTTCACCTCTGTCGGCCGCCATTTGGTGCCTAAAACCGTATCGACCAGCCGAGAGATCCAAGAATTAAGACCCTGCCGTCTGGAAGCCATTATCAGGGTCTTTAAAGAAAAAGGAATCCAGTGAAGAGAGGGGGGGTGAAAAGCATATTGTATATTCTCGTTTCACGCGCCATCCTGGTTGTTCAGGAAAGCGTACCATCTTTCTCCTCGGAAAAACTCCCGTCTGAACTTGAGTGCACTGCGAGTAAAAGATAAACATACGTAAACGCCGCCACATCTGTCTTAGAAAGGTCATGTCCTCTCCACAATCTGACAGAGATTTCAGACAACCAATGGCTTCCCCTTCTCTTTCGTAGCCACCCTCTTGAGCTAGCACAAGTGCACCCCCCCCTCTTAACTCCTCTGTAACCTAAACCTATCTCTCGTGCCCATCTTTTTGTCCCTCGTGTTTCAACTTTTGGATCCCTTTCCGTTTCTTCGGGAGATTACCAAACATAAAAGTTAAATTCTTGATTTTTGTATTTTGATTTTTAGGTACCACCTTCTAAGACGAAGATGAACTAAAATGAGACAAATATTCAACCTTATCTCCTCCAACCGATGTTAGGGAAACCTCTTCACCTAAAAAACAAAAAAAAAGATTGGATTCACATCTAAAACAGTGTGGATCCCATGTTTTCGTATCTAATGGGATGTTCGCATGACAAATTCAATTTTTGTTACAAAATTATATTTGTATAACAAAACACGTTAAAATAAATCGTTGACAACCATTACAAATTTATGTTTTTAAAGATATTTTTTCTTATACAAAAAGAGGTGAGTCCCTATTTTATTTTGTGGTCCCCCTACTCTTTTAGTCATACACAAGGTAACTGGGGTCGGGAGTCGGGAGGAGGTCGGTTGGACCCAAATTGATCAGGGTCAGTCGGGGTCGCAATAAAAAAATAAAAAAAATAAAAATTTAAAACATCCACTAGGTCGGGGTCGCAGGGTCGAGATCAGGTCAGTCAGCCCAAAAACCGACCGAGTCAGGTCCGAGTCACGACCTCGCATTGTATAGTCATCCATGGTTCACACCCTTTTTTTTGCTATCAAATCTCTCCAACTTTTCATCATAAATTGTATAAAATTTATTGTGCATGAAACACCCTGTAATGTAAGAGAGACGGAATTCCCTTCAAGAGAATATCTTTTTAAAAAAATTTGTTATAAACCACCGGGTTCTTTTATAACTAGCATACTTTGTTTAAAAACAAATGTACAACTAAGTCACACAAAAAAATAAATTGCAAGAATAACACACTTTAGTTGAAAGTCACCAAAGACATTTTTATGTAGCACTTCTACCAAAAACGTGTTATTCTTGCCATATATGTTTCTTGTGTGTTAATTGGACAATCGAAAAAAAAAAGATGTATGCTAATTATAAGAAAAAAAACCCAGGAAGCGCCGTAACCCTACGGTCAAAACGAAGCAGATCTTCATCAAAACTTATGTGGTGTTTGGTTGCGTGATAATTTTTTGTACAATTTCATGATAAAAAATTATATTAAAATAAAAAGTGAACCAACTCATGACATAAAATTATCATGTTTGGAGGGATGTGATAACAATAAAAAGTAACAATCATCCATGACCAAACAAAGTGGGGGGACCACAAGAAAAAAGAAAGAGGTGAGACTCACTTTTTTGTTTAAGAAGAAAATCACTTTTAAAACATAAATTTGTCACGGTTGCCAAACACCTCTTTTAACAAGTTTTCTTACAATTTTTAAAAGTTAAAATAAAAACCTCTATTATCACGCAACCAAACACCCCCATTAGGCAGATGTGACATTGCACACCACCCCAAAAGAAGAATGAAGTATCAATCCTTCTCCAGTTTTTTCACGCAGGCGGCCTCACGGCACAGAGCCCTTGCTGCCGCCCTCTCTTCCCTCCCGACTAAGAATTTACTCCCGCTGCCTGCCTTGCTGCGTGCCAACAGTATGTATGCATACCCTTCTCTTCACACGGCAGAGAGAGCGGTGGCGACAACAGTTCCTCAGATACGTCCGTCGGAACCCGCCAGATTCTCTGCGGTTTCTTCCGCCAGCCGGCCAGATGGTTGCTGCGGGGACCCGTCAGAGGCTCGGCCAGAGAGCATGGACCCCATTCAACTTGTCAAGGAATATCTCTTTCCCTCGAGGGGAGATTTGAAGTTTACTTCCCATCTTTCGGAATACAAAGGACAATCTGGTCTTGGGCCCGTAAATCTCGTATATTGTGTGTATTAGCCTCTAAAAAATTGTGCTAAAATGTACTATGGGGTGTTTGGTTGCATGATAATTTTTTGTACATTTTCATGATAAAAAAATTATATTAAAATAAAAAGTGAAGCAACTAGTGACATAAAATTATCATGTTTGGAGGGATGTGATTACAAAAAAGAGTAACCACCGCACATGACCAAATAAAGTGGGGGACCACAAGAAAAAAGAAAGAGGTGAGACCCTCTTTTTTTGTTTATGAAGAAAATCACTTTTAAAATATAAAATTGTCATGGTTACCAAACACCTCTTTTAACAAGTTTTCTTACAATTTTTAAAAATTAAAACAAAAATCTCCATTATCATGCAACCAAACACCTCATTAAAGTTATATTCGAGCCAACCCGATTCGAGTTTTTATCGAGCCGAAGCCTTGAATTATTATTAGCCTGTGCTCATCAATGTGTATGGTAGATGCAAGGTTGGCGGGGTCGGGTGTCGGGACTCGGTCGGTTTGACCTAAAACCGACCCGAATTGGTTGGGGTCACGACCCGGGCTGGGACCAAGTCGGCTTGGGGGTCAGAATAAAAAATAATAATAAATTAATTTAAAAACAACCACCGGGTCGGAGTCGCGGAGTTGGGACCGGGTCGGTTGGTCAAAAAACCGACCGGGTCGGCCGACCCGGCGAACCATGGGTAGATGCACCGGTGGGGAATACACCTCCTCCCCTTCTGTGTACATACTGAAGCCTCTTCCCAGAGTGGTCCAAACTCTGTATAACCACTTATGCGTGCGGGGACCAAGAATCAACTATTTTTGACGTATATGATTTGAATGTATACCAAATACGTCAAGTCTAACCCCGCAGTTTCTTCAGGAAATATGTGCGAAAATGTATCGCTCTTCTTCAGCCTCTCGAGAAGGTTGGGTAGAGACGGCGACAGCAGGGCCTACCTGAAATCAGCTGTACAAATCTTCGTTAAATACCTTTCGTATTTGATGAAATACCGCCATGAAAATAGTGAGATGACAGAGCAGGTATTTAATTTGCCCATTCAGACCTTGACCAGCCTGCTTTCCCTTCTCTCCGCCTGTCCGTCGTCCATGATACTAGTCTCATAATAGCTTACCATGTTCATAAAAAGACTTACTTTCGTCATCCGATCGTAAGGGGCGATCGATGAAGCAGCCAGGGTCGGACATCGTCGTCCGGTAAGGGAGAAGCGGCCAGAGAGTGAGAGAGATGGCGGGGCTCCGGCGGGGGAACCAGCCGCTGGAGAACGCGGTGGTGGTGGCCGTGAGAGCGGAGCGGGAAATATCCAAGACGGCCCTGGTGTGGGCGCTCACACACGTCGTCCGCCCCGGCGACTTCGTCACCCTCCTCGCCGTCATCTGCAACCACGACCAAGGTATTCCCTTACCTTCTCTTTCCTTCCCCCCTTCTTGCTCCCGGCCTTTTGCCTTCTTCCCCCCGGTGTCTCCGCTTCGTGCGGCCTTGAATTGGGCTCGCTTGGATTAGGCCTTATCGCCGTGGAATTTTGGTTCTCTTCAGACCACAGGAGGCGGCGGCTATGGAGCTTCCCGAAGTTCGCCGGTGACTGCGGCAGCGGCAGACGGGGCGGGTCGCCGGAGAACCGCCGGAAGTGCGAGGTGTCGGCGTCGTGCTCCCAGATGGCGCTACAGTTTCATGGTTTCCAGGATCACAGCGAGGTGAACCATAATATACCAATTTTCTTCCTGCTCCTCCCTCCCCCTCCATGACCCATCCGAAGGGGGGAAAAATGCAAGTTATCCTCACGCATTTCACTTGAATTGTAAGAAGATGCTTGTCTGGGAAAATTCAGGTGAACATGAGGATTAAGGTGGTGGTATCGACGGAGGCGCCGTCCGGCGGCGGCGGCGGCGGCACGGTGGTGGCGGAATCAAAGCGGGTCGGAGCCAACTGGATTGTGCTCGACAAGTAATCTTCCTGCCCCCGAGTTCTCTTACTAGCTTAACCGTGCTCCGATGCCTGCTATTTTCGGCGCTGCCTCCATGTTTGCGTGTATCTCAGATCAGAAAGCTTGGCAGGCTACGGTCACTTCACCCAGGGCCATTCTTCACCTGTCTAATTCATGTGCATTCAGGTGTAGCTACTCACCTCTTGATTCATATGCATTCATGCATCATGAAATTGGAGAAAAAACTACGATCTCCAGGCATCACCTCGAGGACAGCAGACCATCTAATCTCTTAAGTTTGTTTTTTTTGATACTAATCTATGTAACTAACTCATACAATATGTTCTGATCAAAAAACCCAGACAATATGTTATCAAAGACTTAGTACCATATTACAGGAATTAGTAACCAAAAAACTGAGAGGTTAATAAGAATACGTACGAGTTAGTAATAACACGTTGAACCAGTTAATAATGAAAAAAAACGTAAAAACAGGAGTTTCCTCCAACGAGGAGATCCGGAGAGAACTCCACCTCCGGAGACCGCCAGGAACAGAGTACCAAAATAACCTACACGAATATCCACCAAGTACAGGTCCAGCAGTTTCCGTAGGAACGAGTTCACGTGGCTTTACCCTTTTCATCTCAAGGGCATGTTTGGTACAGGGTTATGCAAGGATAATCAGGGTTTATAAGAGATCGAGGCTTCTGTCTCTGTCCACATTTCCCGAAGGAAATAACTACAGCCATAGCTCGGTTGTTTAACCTCCGAATCCTTTTCACTTGGGGTTTATCTGACATCCCATATTCAACCATCAATGTTGGATTGGTCGTATGTGCTGCTTGCAGACAAAGAAACTGAACACATCAAATCCAACTTACTGTCCAGATTCCGTATGCCATGTGCAAGTGCTGTTAATGACGTATAGACTTCACGAAATTGCACCAACAATCACAGCAACAGTATATTCAAAGCATCACGTCGGGGGGGTCGTACGTGAGATTAAAAAAAAACGCGATGTATCAGGCAGGAGAAGGAAGTCCGGGGGTACGTTCCGAAGTAACGGAGATTTCAAGGGGGGGCAGGCGTGCACAACAGAAGCAGCAAAAAGTCAATAGGTGCTTGGAAACTTGCTTCTTGTCGACCTTACGCAACATCTACCCCCTTCGGCAGGCTGGTCGGTGAACCGTGAATGCATAAATAAACAACCTCTTCCCGTTGAGGAGTGCGGACGGACTATCACCCGGGTCGAGTTCAATAAGCAGGAGAATCCCCATGATGCGCGCCGGACAGTAGGCGGTGATGAAACCTGAGAAGGCGGCAGGAGAGACGGCCCCCTCGTGATCTGGCCGGCGGTTGATATTCATATTTGACACGGTGCGCTCCGGAGGACCACGTCATCGGGCACCACACAGTACGACCAGCAAGTAAGGCCGGAACACATGGGTGGGCCTCTTGCAGAATCATTGGTCTGGCCCATGCCCTCGTGGGGTGGGCTGGGTTTCCTGTCTCCGACCACGCTTGGGACTTTGGACTGTTTGGATGGGTTACGGCCGATGGTTGGACTGGACCAGGTTACGTTGTGCCTTGTCTTGTCTGCTAGGCGACCCCGATAATTGGACTGGACCAGGTTTATGTTGTGTCATTGTCTGCTACGTGGCCTGTCAAGTGGGCGGGCTTGGCCCATGAGCCGGTCAAAGAACCCGTCACGGGTTAGGGTCAGGCGCTCTGAAAATGTCTACTGAGCCTGAATGAGGAAGTCAGACTGCATCTTATGCTGGTTGGCGGTCCCCGCGAGCCAGCTGATGACTGTAGTGCGTGAATCGTGATTCGGTGATTTCGTGAAGCTGAAGCTCGCCCCCCTCTCCCGCCGCCATCGCCGCGCGCTGCTCTCCGCCATCTTCTGCTCTTGATTTCAACCGACCGCCCCGCGCTCCGACCAGAGACGTCAGATTTGAACTTTTCTGATCTAGCGATCCACGGCGGCATCGATCCTGTTTGATCGAGCGCGTCTGACGTCTGACGTCCCCGGATCCGAAGCACGGAGCTCTGTGAAGCGATCGGCGAACGTCGCCGCTGGCGTAGGAAAGGATCCCCCCCCCGCCGGTGACAGTGACGTCCTCATCTTTTCAGATAAGTAGATCCGTTTTCTTTCTGTGCAACCAGGGGAGGAGAAGACTTTGTTCGTCTAAGCTGTGCCTTCAAGGTTGGCTATGGCGGTGTCGATTTCCTGGATCGCACCGTACTTCAGGTCGGCAACCCTGGCGAGATCCATCTCCTCTCGCTGAACATCAGCTCCTCCCGGCGTTGCTTGAGCCTCTGATCTTGTCAATCCTTTCTTTCTACTTCCTATACTTCATCCTCGATGGGTGCAGTTTATCTCTCTAATCATCCAGCTCCCCTTCTAACCTGCAAAGCCAAGATTCTCCGTCATCAGTTCAAAATTCTACGTCACCGTCAAGCATTTGGGATCAAGCAGGGAGGGAGATAACACATACATCCACAAGCTTCGCCGGCCTTGTTCTTCTCCTTATAGAACGCGTGACGCTTTCAGCTCTAACTGGATTCTAGGGGTGTAAAGTTGGGCTGTAAACGAATTCGGATTTTATCCGGATTCGGTTCGAATCCGTATTCGGATAGTCGAATATTATCCGATTAAGTCGCTCCGTCGAATATTAAATTCAGATTCGGATATTATCCGAATTTTAAACGGAGCGGATTCGGAATCACTGGATCCGCTCCGATTAAAATCCGCTTCGACATGAACCGTTGGATCTGAGATCCAACGGTGATTTTTAAACCAGACTATCCTATCCCTAATCACCGGCGGCCTCGTTGGCTCACCCCCGACTCTCCTCCCGGCCGGCGGCTCCCCCTCCCCCTGAGCATCCCCCCCCTCCGGCTCCGGCCCTTCTCCCGGCGACTCCCCCTCCCGCATCGGCGCATCCCGTAGGCGACGGGCGGAGTTGGCGTCCTGAGCAGGTGAGGCGACCACGGGCAGCTCATCCCTCCCGGCGACTGCGACCCTCCCGGCAATGGCGATGGCGACCCTCCCGGCAACGGCGACGGCGACTCCCCTCCTCCTCCCGGCCGGCGGCTCCCCTCTCCCCGAGCCTCCCCCTCCGGCTCCTGCCCTCTCCCCGAGCCTCCCCCTCCCGGCGGCTCCCCCTTCCCCCGAGCATCCCCCTCCGGCTCCACCGCTCCAGCCCTCCCCCCGGGCCGCCCCCCCCGGCTCCCCCCCTCCCCCCGGCGACTCCCCCTCCCGGCGGCTCCCCCTCCCCCCGAGCATCCCCTCCGGCTCCACCGCTCCAGCCCTCCTCCCGGTGGCTCCCCCTCTCCCCCGAGCCTCCCCCTCCGGCTCCTGCCCTCTCCCCGAGCCTCCCCCTCCCGGCGGCTCCCCCTTCCCCCGAGCATCCCCCTCCGGCTCCACCGCTCCAGCCCTCCCCCGAGCCTCCCCCTCCGGCTCCTGCCCTCCTCCCGGCGACTCCCCCTCCCGGCAGCTCCCCCTCCCCCCGAGCCCCCCCCTCCGGCTCCACCGCTCTAGCCCTCCTCCCGGTGGCTCCCCCTCTCCCCGAGCATCCCCCTGCGGCTCCAGCCCTCCTCCCGGCGGCTCCCCCTCCGGCTCCCCCGCTCCCGCCCTCCTCCCAGTGGCTTCCCCTCCCGCCGAGCACCCCCTGCGGCTCCCCCTCCTCCCGCCGGCTCCCCCTCTGGCTCCGGCTCCGGCCCTCCTCCCGGCCCCCTCCCGGCAGCTCCCCCTCCCCCCGAGCAGAGCATCCCCCCAGGCTGTGGGCGCGCTCGGGCCTCCCTGAGCATCACCTCCCCCACCGCGCGCTCGGGCCGCATCACCTCCCCACCGTAGTTCGAACCGGATATTATCCGTATTCGCTCCGTATTCGAGAGATATTTGATTGTGAAGATCCGCTCCGTATTCGAATGCTAACCGGAGCGGATATCCGATATCCGAATTAACTTCCAAAGCGGATTCGGAAATGCCATATCCGCTCCGTATCCGCCCCGTTTACAGCCCTAGTGTAAAGGGACAAGTCTGGGGTTGTCAATGGGCTGATCCGGCTCGCCCCGAAGTCAGTTCACTTAAGACTCGGTCTAAAATATATCGAGTCGACCCGACTCAATCCATATTATACTATTGACTTGATCTGACTACTATTGACTTGATCTGACTAGTAAAAATTATTAATGTGACACCAATCCAACCCAACTTTGCATTTTATAAAAATATAATTATTAAATATATTAAATTTAATTATATTAAATAACACTATAAAATTGATATAACTTAATTAATAACATGTTTGATAAGTAAGAGTAATATTTTAAATGAAGTTAAGACAAATTTTGACTTGCTTGACTCTAGGTCAGCCCATTTAAGGTCTGTAGCCCAAAATCTTTGACCCGTATAACAGCCCACGATTAACCCGGCCAACTAACCCATGGGTTAACCCAACCCATTGCCACCCCCGCTAGATTCTCATCCTCTCAAGGTTGTCAATTTTTTAACATTATCAATGGTCTTTGTTGGATCATGTATCCTCACATTGTCTCATAATATTGATTCGGTTCGCCGATGGGCTCCCCCACAAAAACTTGCTAGAACCATGGCTCAAAGGCGACTTCCTTTTCCATGCACTTCCATTTTTCGAGGAGTTCAGATCACCTTAGTTGGCCAGAGGAGGAAGTTCCCACAATCTCCAAAAGGAGATAGTCACGCCCCTAGCTACTTAAGTGGTGGTTAAGAGGTGAATCGACATAAACCATTACTAAATCAATGTTAGTAATGGATTACAATGTGGTTAGTAATGGTTTAACACCTTTATTAATGAGTTGCAGTGTGATTAATAACAATTCGATTTGACCTAGTAACGGATTACACTGTGATTAGTAACGATTCAACCCGTTATCAAAAGGACTAAACTATTACTAACCACAATATAACATGTTACTAGAATGAATTGGATTGTCAACAAAGGGGTTGAATCCTTACTGAACCCAATATAATTCGTTACTAACATTTGGTTCAGTAACGATTCACCATGATTCACTTGAATCATCACTTAAATGGATGAAGTCGTGACTCTCTTCTATTAGAGATTATGAGAACTCCCTTCTTTGGCTGATCGAGACAATCCAAACTCTTTTCTAGGTAGCATTTGTTTGTTTTTTCTAATCTTAAATTTTGAATTTTTATGTTCATTTAAAACCTCATGGTTTGTGGTAAGAAAATACTTAAACTTTTGAAGATATTCATACACCATTTAATTTAATTTTTTAATTAGGATATATTAGTTGTGTTACTCCTATCCTCTATAAATATTAAGTCTGAGTGATAAAAAAATAATTATACAAATTATTTTTAAAAAGTATTAAAATAAAAATATATTTAAAAGTTAAATGAAAATATAAAATCAAACAGCCACAGCCCGTTGGAGAAAGACACCGCCGCAGCTACCTGATTTATTCGGACTCTGAATTTTCTGATTTTCGGATATTTTTCAACTTGTGACTGTTTTGTAATTTTTCACATTTCTCTTTTTTTTGTGTTTCATTCCTCTTTCATATTTTATGTCGATATATTTTATGTAAGCTTAAATGAACAATTCAGTTATAGGCATGTGTGGGTTTGGGAGGGCTAAAACCTATGCACACAACACAAGTCCGTTGGACTTCTCCGTGGGCTTAGGTTTGGGCTCGGTGTATGTGGACTTAAGTGGACCTGTGTTGGGTCAACCCAAATCCACTCCATTGACACTTCTTCTATGTACCCTCTTGAGCTTGCAAGAGGGAAGTTGTATCACAGCACTTAGGGCTTAGGGGTGCAAACGAACCAATACACTCGACATGTAACTCGAAGTTCAACTCGATAAAAATTCGACTCGACTTGTTTATTATGTTAAATAAATAAATTTGAACAAAAAATAAAACTCGACTCATTAAACAATTCAAACTTAAACAAACTCTTACTCAGCTCGATAAACTCACGACTAACTCGATTAAATATTTTATTATATATTTATTTTTAAAAATTAAATTATAAATATTAATAATTACATATTATCGCTTAAATATATTAAATAATTCAGAATTTAAGTTTAAACTTAAATAGAGTTTAATAAATGAGTTAAATCTAGAATTTCACAAATAATTTTTCATTAATTTTGAATTTTATAAACAAACCAAACTTGACCAAATGTTCAACGTACTTGTTAAAACTCAAACTTAAACTCTAACTCGTATAAAATAAATAAGTCGAGCTTGAATACCATACTACTCTCGGCTCGGCTCGTTTACGGCAATTAAAAATGTGCATTAAATGGTTCAACCAAACAAATAGAGCTGAACCCGTTGGTTTGAAGCCCAAATTCAGTTCAAAGATTTTCAAACCGAGCAAGACCGAATCAAATTATTTAAC
Organism: Cryptocoryne crispatula var. balansae; assembly: GCA_036172225.1. Taxonomy (NCBI): domain Eukaryota; kingdom Viridiplantae; phylum Streptophyta; class Magnoliopsida; order Alismatales; family Araceae; genus Cryptocoryne; species Cryptocoryne crispatula. The sequence goes on along the minus strand of CM069930.1, from coordinate 5,862,782 downwards.
TCAAATTAGTTAAAATATGATTACATTATTACTAAAATTATGATTTGTTTTGTTTTATGTTAAAGTTATATTTATTTTAATCATTTATAACTTAAAAATTATATTTGTAAAAATAATTGTTTTGAATATTTATCTAATCGAGCATTTGATTTAGTTTGATTCAGTTTGGAAAAAAATAACTGCAAACCTGATCAAACCAAACTATGTACACCCAAAATGTTTGCATTTGTTGGTCTGGGTCTGCATCCGTGGCCAACCATCACACCCGGAATCCGGATGCATCATCTTCCCCGAGTAATACATAACCACCACCGATTTATTGGTTCGGTTAGATGCCAATCTAGTTGCCTTTGGTAAACAAAAATGAGACTAGCAAAATTTTATCTTTTGTATGGTTAGTTTTTTTGGACAAATAAGACATTTTTTGTACCATTAAAACAAGATAATATATATTGGAGATTACAGTTAGGGGTGGCAATGGACCGGGCCAGCCCGTGGGTTCACGGGCTGGGCTAACTTCAAATTAATATACGGGTCTTCAAATTCAGCCCGCGGGCCGTGAGCGGGCCGTCCATCGGGCTGTCGGGCCAGCAGCACTGTCATGAGCGTCTGCTGGGCGTCCACGCAACCGGGCTTCCCGTCGCGTAGGGCACCGCCGAGGAAGCTGCCATGGCTTCTTGCCCCGTGCCTGACGGCGGCGTGCCTCGTGGCCGCCGTGCTGTCCGCTTCTTCCACCTACGTAGTTCAGATGTCCAGATCGGAGATGCCCGCCTCCTTCCTGGACCACCGCGACTGGTACGTCTCCGTCGTCCGCTCCGTCGCCGTCGATCTAGAGTCCGACGGCGGGCCGGCGGCGGACGGGGTCATCTACAGTTAGGAGGACCCTTTTCACGGGTTCGCCGCGAGGCTCGGCGGGGAGGTGGCGGCGGCGCTGTCGGGGCTGCAGGGGGTGGTCGCCGTCGTCCCGGAGGCGGTGTACCAGCTGCAAACGACGAGGAGCCCCACCTTCCCGGGGCTCCCGGTCCGACGCCTTCGTTCGCGTGTGGGCCGACGCCATCTCCAGCCACGACGTCATCGTCGGCGTGCTGGACACCGGTATCTGGCCGGAGAGCCGCAGCTTCGTCGACACCGGCTTGGGCCCGGTGCCGGCGCGGTGGAAGGGTGCCTGCGAGGAAGGCTGGAATTTCCGGCGGGAGCACTGCAACCGGAAGGTCGTCGGAGCCCGCACGTTCTACCGCGGTTACGAGGCGTCCGCCGGCGCCGTCGACGAGAGGGACAAGACCCCCCGCGACACCGACGGCCACAGCACGCACACGGCCGCCACCGCGGCGGGCTCCGCCGTGCCGAACGCGAGCCTCCTGGGCTACGCCCAGATGAAATTTTTTTTTAATAGAACTATTTTGTATAAAAATCATTTTATTATGTACTGGTACACCCTATAAATATTTACTTCTAGTCATTTTTAATTAAAATTTTAGTTGTCAACTTTTTTTTGTTTTTCTATTTTTCTAAACATGGTGTTAACTTTCTAAGAGTCTCATTTTTTAAAAAAAAGTTTTATATTTTAAATATTTATATTTTTAAAAATATCACTTCTATTAATTAAAAATATGTTTTAAATTAAGCTATTATCTATTTATAGTGTTATTTTTAATAATTAAATTAATTAATATATGATAATAATATATTTATGAGATAAAAATTCAGTTGAGTCGGGCCGGGCCGGGCCGGGTTGGGCCACGATAGTATTTTTTATGGGCCGGGCCGGGCCGGGCCAACAATGTAATGTGGGTCGGGCCGGGCCGGCCCAATACTCATTGGGTCGGGCCTTAATCGGGCCGGGTGCGGGCCGGGCCGGGCTTGGCCCATTGACAGCCCTAATTACAGTTAAGAGAATAAAATGAAAGTCTCAAACAAGAATACAGAAAGAAGCAAGCACATAACGTTAGGGGTGAGCATTAAACGGTTCAAACCGAAAAACCAAACCGAACCGACCTGTTTGATTCGGTTCGGTTTGGTTTGAACCATGTTCGGTTTGGTTCGGTTTGGAAGTCCTCCAAACTGGTTTAAACCAAACCAAATCGTTTAAACCGATTTAATTAAAAAATTATTTAAAAACTGTTATAATATTATTAAAAATAAAGTTTTTATAATTTTTATAATAAAATAATATTTATTTTGATTGTTTTTAACTTAAAAACTATTATATATATGTAAAAAATAATTAATTAAATTATTTTTATATATTTTCGGTTTAAACCGAACCAAACCGAATTGAAATGGTTTGGTTTGGTTCGGTTTGAGGGGTTGAATCGGTTTGGTTCGGTTTGGGAAAAAAATGGCCCAAACCGGACCAAACCGAACCATGCTCACCCCTACATAACGTAGACAAATATGACATCTATTGGGTTGGAAATCAACTCATCCAACACATTCTAAGTTCTAACACAGCCATGTAGTGACCTGCACATTGAAGTGCTTGAAAGGATGAAAAGCAAAGATACAAACTCTTTTAGATTTTGATAACTGTCATGAGACCGGATAATCACACCACTAAGATATGGATATCGTCACGGTCTCACTACAAAAATCATGATTGTGAATAAGACTAGGAAAGGTAACGAAACAAAAAAGAACCACAAGACAACAAAGAACAACAAATAAAACAAACTAAAAACCAATATAGGTAAGCCAAACATCACCACTCTAGTGCACACAAAAAGAAAAACACTTAAATATGTATTTAGGTGAAACACTGAAAAAGTGAAAAAAGTAAAGAAATGAAACTTTGGAAAGAGGAAAATTACTATAGATCTTCCTGAACTAAACTATCTTAAAATAGTTAACGACGCCCCCAATGTCTAGCCCATTGGCTGACCCAGTCAGGCAACCCAGGACGGATCCGACCTGGGTCGTCTGCCAGAAATCTGATCCGTTTTTACATGTTTGTACCAAACAGGTCCCAAGGGTTTGCTTGGTACAAGTTTCATTTAGAGATAAATTTGATTTATCCTCAAATTGTTAGGGATAAATCAAATTTATCCCATATCTAATCTTGTACCGAACTGCCTTTAAGTACTTTGACACTTTCGTTCATCACAAAATAAATAAAGGCTGTGATTTATAATAACAAGATACAACATGTTATTACCACTACCCAACCATGTAGATCATGCTTAGTACTTGATGATCTGTTTCAAAGACTGCATTTATAGGGACTTAATTGGTAGGATAGGATTCCATCAACCAACTCTTGGGTGTCTTCAAAAAATTATGAATTCAAATCACAATATCCTAAAAGACCACTAATTCACTAAACCCAGAACTGATGCAAAACAGGCAGCTGAAGCAGGAGGCGAAGCAATGCATGCGGGAGCTCCCCCACAGCAGCGTCGTCCTGATGAAGAGCTCCCACGCCAAGGTCTTGCGCCTCAACCTGGGGGGCGCCGCGCCGCTGTACGAGCCCCACCCTGCCGTCCCTGTGTTCACCCTCAACGCCCCCGGGCGGCCTGCCCACCACGACGAGAAGCAACGATGGGACTACCAAGAGGAGGACCACGGCCGTGGCCGGGCTCACAGGCTCAAGCACTCGACACCCACCGGCAGCCCCGACGAGCACCCCAAGCCCGACCTCCTCCGGGACCCCAGGGCGTTCACGTCAAGCTCCAGCTTCAACGGCAGCGCCTCCCCTTTCTTCGTCTGCGAGCAGAACCCCCTAAGCGAGGGCTTGCGTAATGCCATGTTCAAGACGTACGAGGAAGGCGCGCTGGAAAGCTCGGCAGCCGCCCCTCTTGTCGCCCATTATCCACGGCTTAATCGTGCAGAAGGTAGGAGTAGAAGCCCTAAAGACTCTCCGGCGTCCAGTGCAGTCTCCTCGTTTGCTCCTTCACTGCAATGTCTCGTCTTTCAGATCACAGAGATTCTGCTTCCCCGAGGAATGCCAAGATGCTCCAGCAGCTTGCATTCAATCCGAGCGAGGCTCCGAAGGACAAGATCTCCGTCCACCACGGCGGCGCCAAGGTACCTTCCACCAACACCCTGCAGGAGAAGTTCGTGGAGTCTGACAGGGAGTCCAACGCCGGATGGACCGGTCTACTTCGCCACACCGTCGACGGTGGAGACGCCCCCCGCAAGTCCGATGTCCGCGACGCCGTCTCACTGTTCGGCAACTCCTCCCCCTGCGTCCCGCCGCCGCTGTGCTCCATCTGCCGCCACAAGGCGCCGGTGTTCGGGAAGCCACCGAGGTGCTTCAGCTTCGAGGAGCTGGAGGAGGCCACCGCTGGGTTCTCCGGGGCGAATTTCCTAGCGGAGGGTGGGTTCGCGTGTGCCCACCGCGGTGTGCTGCGGAACGGGCAGGTGGTGGCCGTGAAGAGGCTGAAGGCGGCGATCGGCCCCGAGGCCGCCGACGAGTTCCGGGCGGAGGTCGAGGTACTGAGCAGGGCGCAGCACCGGAATGTGGTGATGTTGGTGGGATTCTGCGTGGAGGGGACAAGGCGGGCTTTGGTCTACGAATACATCTGCAACAGCTCGCTGGGCGATCATCTATACGGTATTCGCATCTCTTGTGCAACTTTCGTCGAACACCTTGCGAGCGTATGTTTCCGTGAGCAGGAGGGAAGCTGCCGCCGCTGGACTGGCACGCGAGGTTCAGGGTTGCGGTGGGTTCGGCGAGGGGTCTCAGGTACCTGCACGAAGACTGCAGAGTGGGCTTCATTCACGGGGACATGCGCCCTAATAACATCCTTCTCACCCACGACTTCGAGCCGCTGGCAAGCTCTCCATCGCTTCTGCGTCCGATTTGACGAGCAAAATGCTCAGAATTTTCGTCTAATGATCTGACCGTGAAGCTCTTCCCGGGAAATTCGAATCAGGTTGGTGATTATGGGCTCGGGAGATGGCAGGCGGGCGGGAACGGCGTGGACACAAGGATCATCGGCTCTTTTGGGTAATTCATCGATAACATCGTGGGCATCACGGGGAACCAACCAATCAAAGACTGGATAAGTAAACAAGCTGCAGTGTCGTGCGAGCAGGTACCTGGCGCCGGAGTACATAGAGAGCGGGGTGATCACGGAGAAGGCGGACGTGTACGCGTTCGGGGTGGTGCTGCTGGAGCTGGTGACGGGGCGGAGGGCGATGGACATGGGGCAGCCCAAGGGGCAGCAGTTCCTGGCGGAGTGGGCGCGCCCGGTGCTGGCGCTGGCGGCGGAGGGGGACCGCGCCATCGCCGTCGACTGCCTCCTGGACCCCCGCCTCGACCAGGATCAGACGCGCCGGTTCTCCCACCAGCTCAACGCCGTGGCGCACGCCGCATGCCTCTGCCTCCGCCGAGAGCCGCAGTCCAGGCCCAGCATGTCCAAGGTAAGATAGAGCGGGACCTGGTCTGCTCCCGGTCATCAGCTTGGTCCTTCATCCTCATCCTCCCGCTTGATCCAGGTGCTAAGGGTGTTGGAGGGAGACGCGGTGGTGGATCCAGGGCTCGGCGGGCATCAGAAAGGGAGCAGGAGCGGGCGGTTCGGCAACCAGATCCTCAGGAGATATACGGGAGCCAAGGGCAGCCTCTCCCAGAGGATGCCGCACGAGGCTGTCGCCAAGGCCCTCCGCGCCGACAGAGACCGGCCCTATGTCTGTTGAAATAAGGCGGTCGAGAAAACTCCATCATGTACTCTGCCTCTGCCGGCGGAGTCTGCTCTAGACAAGAGATATATATATATATATATATATATAAAAGTATAACAATGTTCCAGTGATCAGTTCCACTTTATTTTTTTGATCCTTCTGCATTATTTTTTTATTTTTATGTTTTGCTTTTTTTCGGGGGGGGGGGAGTGAGGACGAGCGTTGTTATCCATGAGAAATTTCATTTAAGGTGCAAAACAACTTAAGGTTGGACGGCAAGTTGCTAACTTTCTTTTCGGTGAGAAAAAGGGGATGTTGGTCTCTCTCGATCTGGGTACAAATTATGATTGGCTAGGGAGTCTGATGGCTGGTGTGAATTTTTGTTATAGAAATATGTTTTCTAATGAAACTGGTTAAAATAGTGGTCGGTGAGTATTACAAAAATATATTTTTGTAAAGAGTTCAGATTAGGGGTGTCAAGGGCCAGGCTTGGGCTGGCCCGGCCTAAGCCCACTTTAGCCCATATATATAGAGCCCAAACCCAAGCCCGTGTAGAAAGCCCAGCGGGTTTAGATTGTTTAAATGGGCTTTAGCCCGCCAAAGCCCGTTAGCCCAACAGCCTTGAATTTTGTAAAACAGTTATAAATAGAAAATTCTACAAATATCATAAAATTAATAAAAATGTGTAAAGTTTTAAAAATCACAAAGAGATTATAAAATTATCCGTAAATTTTATAATTCAGCTAAATATAAAATCTAAAAAAACAGAAGACCTGTCAATTTGTGAAATATAAAAGTACATGCAGGTTTTATTGATAACACAGATATATAACACTAACACTATTGCCATGATAGTACCTGCAGGTTTAACGTTACAAACGGATTTATCGTTACAAAGGGGTTCTTGGGAATATCAATTGCAATCACAGCATCCACCAACTTTAAAAAATGAAGAGAAAATAAAAAAATAGGTCTAGGGACATAAAAGGAATGGAAACAGAATATCCTATGCATTGTATGAAAACTACGAAAGTCAATCGAGGAAACAAAATAATCATGACAAACCATCCAACCAAGATCAACCTTCAGAAAAAACATCTCAAACAGAGGTTTAACTCATCAATTTCCTGTTTAAATGTCTCATAAGGGAATCCTTATACGGTTGCTTGAGCAGTAGATATAACTCTACCGATACAAAAGTAAAGCAAGAAGGTTCATGGGGATGACCAGGAAATAGAACAAAATAAAATTGGTCTTCCTCCAGTTATATATCTTGGAGAAATACAGTCTACTGGAATCAATAGAACTCAAACTAGGCAACAGACTGTTCCTTGGTGAAGCTGCAATTGCCATGGAGGATGGCAAACTGGAGACCAGACTTCTGGCCAGAATCCTGCCCTTCCTACAGCGCAGAATCCTGCCCTTCCTACAGCGCAAAGATACCTGGGAGTAGCATACTCCATTAGCTTTTACCATTGCTCCATTTATTCAAAGTCCCATTCAGAGAAAGTTCACTTACATCATATTTGTAATCTAATGTTGATGCTAGTAAAGAACAATTCCATATCACATGCATAATGTCACGTTAGACAAAAAATCTTAAAGAAGGCCATTTTGAGGTCCCTTTGGAAAAGTATTCAGGTGATCATGTGTCTGCCATAAGAAGAATTAAATTTGATCCAACCAACATATCATAATCACCCTGATAAGAAGAAAGCAAGCTCAAGAAGCAGAAATTTCACATAACTCTAAATCTGGGAATAAAACTTGAGAGAACAAAAGGGAAGCATTAAAACAATTTCAAGCAAATATTTAAATTAATCGGCATCAAGTCTTAACCCAATCTTCATCAAACTGAACTTGACTCAAATAATACAAGAAAATGAACGACCAATCTTTAATGAACTCTAAAAATTAAATCTCCAAATAAACCTGCAATCTGGAAACTGTAAAATTCAAAGTGATCAAAATAACATCAAAGCAAACCAGCAAACATAAATCAAATCAAATATATGCAGTCAAACCTAAAACATATCCCAAGCCAAATTCTAGTCAAGATTAATAAATTTCCCAGTATACCAAATAATGAATAAACAATTCAAATTCTCACAAGAAATGAAGTAAAACTTTAAAAAATAGATCTTAATCCAATCAACACTGAAACCAAATCAACAATATACAGCAGAAATAGACATTAACAATATACAGCAGAAATGTCATGAAGTTAAGACATCTGACAATATACAGCAGAAATAGACATTAACGAGATACAAATACCTGGCAAAGTACAACATCGGGGTTTCCAAATATAATAAATAAAACATAAAAATCTGTAATTCTGGGTTCTTAAGCAGAAGCTTGATCATCCGGTGGGGGATCCATAAATATTAATTGAACTTTCAAATCAGAGGGAGAAGCCTACGGTTTTGACTAAACAAATCAAATGCCAATCGAACCTTGAGCCAGTCAAGGATGAATCTGTACAGGATTAACATCCACAAAATGTGCACAAGATCCAGAAAACTAAAAATCTGAAACACACCATAAAATTTGAAAATCTGAGACCCAAATCTGTCATAAAAATCTGAAAACTGGAAGATTTCAAAATCCAGAAAATAGAGGTCTGAAAATCTGAAGTCTGGAACAAAAATCTGGAAATCGACCGAAAATGTGTAAATCAGAAAATCCGAAGTTGTAAAAATTCTGCAAGAGGGGCGATTTTGGAAATTCTAAATTCCAAAATTTTGGAATGTACAGAATTTGCAGGAGAGCTGAACAAAAAATCTGAAATCTTAATTTATGTGCAGAACCCATTTAAAAATCTATAAAATTTGTAAATCTGGAATCGAAAGCCTAAAAAATCTATAATTCATAAGCCTGAGGTCTGCTAAAATGAGAACATCCTCAAACACCCAAATCCAACCCAAGTCGGGCCTGGAAGCCTGCAGGTTATGTGAAAAGAAATCTTCAGAACCTGCAGGTTACGTGGCTGAGTTTAATAGAAGAGAAGAGAAGAAGATGTGAATCTTTCGGAAATCATAAGCTTCAATTCAGACTTAGGTCGACCGAAATCTGTTCAATCCAGTAACTTGTGAGTCTTGTTCAAGATGTGAGTTTAAGGACTGTCATAAAAAAATCAGGTTTGGAAGAAGCAATTTCAGCCCAAATCAGCTAAGTAAACCAATAAGAAACTCAAAACAAAATCCAATTCAAGTGAATCCAACCCGAATTCAAGCTAGACTTAAAATGCTAACTCCTAAACAAAAAAATTATGAATTTGTTACAATTCGTGAGCAAATTAGAACCTCCTTAATTTAAAAAACAGAGAAACCTACTCATGCAGAAATTATAACAGAAGCCTAAAATCTGAAAATTCATTCATCAAATTCCCAAGATAATAAACATGAACTGACAACTTAATAACCAAAAAGACTATGCTTAACTTGTTTAATTAGACAAAAGCCCAAGTTACAGAAGTTTCACATGATCATTATAAAAACATACAAATAATGAAAGGTAACATAAAAGAAAGTCAAAATGTACCTGAAAATCATGAGATTATAAACAGACATTCATGCAGAACTCCTGCTCAATTACTTGAAGACAATGTGAGCTCTAGAAGAAAAAAAATAAGTTAATTGGTATAAAAAGCGTAAAAGATAGTACGAAGAAGCTAATATACATGCCTTGCTATCTTTTAACTAATCTTGTACACATATTAAAGTCTTTACTGTCTCTGGAGATAAATAACTTATATATTGATCAATAATTCTTCCACTTGTACTAAATGCAGATTCTGAAGCAACTATAGAAGCTAGAATTCCCAAGATATCTCGTGCCATTTTTGAAAGTATTGGATACTTGATCATATTATCTTTCCACCAAGCTAAAATGATAAAACCTTTTTGACTTCGAGATACAACGCTCTCCTCTAGATATCGATCCAATTCGGATTTAGAGTCTTGCAATAAAATTTGTGAATGAAGAAATTGGTCAAACCCACTCAAAATATCAACTTCTTCATTTTTTCCTAATAATAGATCCTCATTTTCTTGTATTTGAAGATTACATTCATTCATACTTGTGGAAGCAAATTGTTGTGAATATACATCAAAAAGATCATAGATGCCTTGTTTAATACGAATTATATTCAAAGAAGTCTCGGAGCCAAAAAGATCCATTAATGTATAAGTAACAAACATCAACTTGTACCTAGGGTCAAGCACCGTTGCAATAGCAAATAATAATGCAAAATATTCTATTTCTGACCAATATTTGTCAAATTTCTCTTGCATCTTGGCAATCATATCATGAACAAAATCATGTGAATTTTGCATTTCTTGTCTCAACAATTTCTTGACATTACAAATTTCAATCAAAGCTATGTTTGACCTAGGTTCATCAGTCATCGAAAATATATTTGTAGCATTATAAAAGATTTTTAAGAATTTGCACATAAACTCTGCCTTTGATCATTCCTCAAGCGTGGGAGCACAATTAAAACCTGTGTCCCATGTCTCCAATGCCATAAAAGCTTTTTTGTAAGAAAGTGTAGCATCCAACATCATGTAAGTAGAGTTCCATCGGGTGGGAGTGTCATATGGAAGATATTTCTTCCCAGATAATCCAACTTGTTGCACAATTTCATTAAACTTTTGTTTTCGTGCTTGTGATGATTTAACATACTTTACAGACTCACGAACACTAGAAATTGAAGAACGGGCCTCATTTAAATCATCTTGCACAATTAAGTTCAAAATATGTGCACAACATCTCACATGAAAATATTTCCCGTTCAGAACAAGAGATTGTTTCTCTACAAGATTTCTTCTCACTAGTCTACAAAAGTACATCATTACTAGATGCATTATCCAAAGTGAGACCAAATATTTTTCTATCAATTCCCCAATCCATAAGAGATTTTAAAAGAACTTTTGCAAGTGAAGAGCCAGTGTGTGGTGATTCAACCATTAGAAATTCAATAACTCGCTTATGTAATTTCCACTCAAGATCAACAAAATGAACTGTGATACTCATATATCCCATTGTTTGATTTGATGTCCATAAATTTGAAGTAAGACTTAACCTTCCACATTCATTAATCAATATTTTTCTTAATTTTTCTCTCTCATTCTCATATATCTTCTCGCAATCAGCCTTAAATGTGTTTCGAGACACACTGTCAAATTCTGGATTAAGGCTTCTAGCAAAAATTTTATTTGCCACACGCTCTACAAATGTGAAAGGTAGTTCCAACATAATAACCATTTTTGCTAATTCAAGTCGTGAAAATGCTTGAACAAATTTGAAGATCAAAATTTGAGTAGTCCGTGGGCTCTTACTTTGCGAAGGACGTTTAGAACACTGAGTAGTATGCCGTGACAAATGACTTGTCCCCACAGATTTTGAACATATAAAAGTGGCATTGCATTAATTACATATTGCTCTTTTACTCCCATCTTCTAAAACTTTCTCGCTAAAATGCAACCAAACTTTTGAAATTCGTTTTCGAGGACGTGATGAGGAGGAATGTGTCTCAGGTTCAGTGGTTGACAAATTTATGCTAGATTCAACATTCAAACTCTCATTTAATTCCATCTGAAATATAAAAAACTTAATAAATATGATGAACCACATATGGGTTAGTGATAGGGCATGGCTAAATTATAAATTCTAGAATCTATGTTTATGAAGTCATAACACTCATAGCCTATGGCCTTGGCCACTTTCAAAAAATAAAATAAGATAAAGCCATAAGACCAACTAAAGAAACTGAATGGTTTAAAACACTAGTATCAATTATCATGTGTGGGTTTATAGTAAAAGATATGGAGGACAAGTCAAACTTATAGATTCATCTTCTAAACTAACGTATCTAAGTCAAACTTAATAACAAACGATCACCAATTAAAAATCAGAATAGGTCTGAACTTAAAGCAGTTGAAATAATAATTTGGAAGCTGTTAGTATCAGAAGCAATAACCCAAAAGATTAGAAAGGGCATCTTAGCATCCAGCAACTAGAGCAATATGTAAAAATAAAATAATTTTAACCGAAAACCACTACGTTGGGATGCCTGCGCGACGAGGGCATCGACGACGGTGAAGTCGTGCCCCCTCTCACGGCGCCGAGACAGACCGAGCGGCAAGGCCGCTCCTTTCTGGTTTCAACGGTGAGCACGCCGGCTGGCCAGCTGCTCCTTTCCTGACGACAGCGCATCCACGTCATCGGCACCATCCTCTGCCTTCACCATGATAAGGTCAGACTCTGCCTCCAGCATGACCCTTCCGCATCGCCTCTCATCCTCCTCGATAACCCCCCCGCCAGGGACCTAGCAGCCACCATCTGCTGTGGCGGTGGCCTTCGAGTGCGCGAAGGTTAATCGGTTAAATTGGCCATGGAATTAGCGGGGAAAGTAAGAAATCGCACGGAGCATCATGCGAGAGCCAGAATTAACCATGTGAAACCATCGGAACAGATTGGGAAAAGTCAGGGCTGGCGGCGTCGGGGCTGCGGACGTAGGGGACTGAAGCACCTTCAAATCCCACCGTCAGCTCCACTTTCAGGGGAAGTAAAAGGGGGAAAATGTGCAACCTACCGGTGGGATCGACCGACGGAGAAGCGGACGCGTGCAGGCTGGCGGATGTGCGTAGGCTGGACGAAACGAAGGGAGCAACCAGCGGATCAATCTGAAGCCACCGGGAGGAGCTTCAAAACCCAACCAGGGGACGCCGCAAGCCCTTGCAGCAGCGCTCGATCGGCTCTCCTCCCCGTCGTCTGTCGGCCCACCTCCGATTGCAGATGCGACCTAGGGAGGCGACGACGGACCAGATCGGAAATCAACGTCGATGGGCCAGACGGGCTGAACACTACCAAGCCCGCCGCTCAGTGAAAGACTGAAAGGTAAAGACGATTTCTCCCCTCGGCCCGAATATAATTTTGATCGGGCCTGAGACCAACTCATGACGGGTTTTTTTGACGGGCCGGCCCGGCTCACTTGACAGGGCTAGTTCAGATCATTTCAGGAGATCTCCTGAGAGAGTCTCTTGATATCACTCACATTTGAGCATTAAATGCATTATGAGACAGTTAATAAATATATGATAAGATGGGATATTTAATATTCAAATGTGAGTGATCTCAGAAAACTCTCTCAGAAGATCTCTTGAGGTGATATGAACTCTTTTGTAAAATTGGATCCATGTTTGTTGAAGCCAGCTGTCTAGACTGTAGACAGTCTTGTTGCCTCCCAATAAAATCATCCAACTCTTGGTTAATTTTAAACATTTATAGATGTTTAGTTACAAAATATATTTTTATACATTTTCATTTCAAAAAATTGTAATAAAATAGAGTCTGAATTTGTCAATGGCATGAACTTGTCATGTTTGGAGAGAGGTTGTGATAAAAAAGAGTGAATACCTTATATGGTCAAACAAAAGGGGGATCATAAGATAATAAACAAATTTATCTTATGATTGTTTGGTTAACTTTTGTAAGAGAATTGAAAAACAAAATAGGGGACCACATGATTACTTTTTGTTTTAGTTTTTACTCTCCTCGTCGTGTAATTTAAAAGAAATAGCAATTTTTCAAAATATAATATTTTATATTAACCAAGATAATTAAAAGTGCTATTAACCAGAGCAAGTGCACTGATTTGTAGAATTTTACACTCTTTGTTACCATATATTTTTTACACTTTTTCGTTAAATTTATATATTAAAATAAGATATAAGATAGTAAAAATATAAAATGTTCACATTCAGCGAGATGTAACAATAAATAGTGCGGACACTGTATAAAGAAGTTGAGAGATTATAAGAAAAAGAAGGTCGCATCACTTTTGTTTAAAAAAAATCTCTATAAAATATGTTTTTTGTGAAATACCCTTTGTAAATGGTTTTCTTATAAAAATATGTTTTGCCGTGAAACTTTTATCTTTTATTTCGTAATACAATTAAACACCCCATTAATATGTCTATGTAAAAAGATTGTAACACTCCTTATTTGTGAATATGTTAAGATATTAAATTAGTTGATTACTGACAACATCAGTTAACTATTTTTCGAAGATTAAAATTAAAAGAACTTCAAAATTAAGTGTGAAGAATTGCTTTATAAAATTTGATGTAGCGGAATGGACGATTCTTATACATTTATTTTGATCTTTTAAAATGGATTTGAATATACCTTTCAAAAATTTATCTAATCCTTTGAAGAGAAATATGGAAAACTACTTAAGTTATTCAAACTGTTCATATGTCTAGTCACTAGTGGCATCCATATGAAATTCATTCATAGACAGGTTCTCTCATGCGCTGGACTCGAGAACTCTTCTCAAGCGGAGCTTCACTATGCCGAGGACATCCTCCAGAGAGAGGAGGAAAGAGGGAGGGGCTGAGAACATAGTTCTCACCCTTAACTTGATAGAGTTTGATTGGAATCACCACTATTTGTAGAGAAATTGGATAAGTTACTATGTGTGTGACTCAATAATTATAATAGCTTATTTGGTTGAGGCTAAATTAAATAGAACAATTCTATATAATTAAATTAAATCAGTGATCCAATAATAAATTAATCGGACTACCAATCATGCAATGTACAAGTCATATCTCGTGATCTCAAATGACTATGAGGATAATCTTATTTCCATTGAGTATTTTTATTATCAGTTACTGTATAGATATAAATCCCTGTGCATTCATTGTCCCCCGTCAAATAAGGGTATGGTATTGATTGCCAACTCCTCAATATACCGACTCTATAGGGATCCTATAATTGGTATCGGATCAATTGAAAAACTCATTTTCTAATTATTCTCTCTATCTCATCCAAAAAATTATGGTTCACTTTCACTTATCGAAAGTGGACAATTTCTTATTATCCACGTAATATCTCCATTTGGTTTCTCTTGTACCAAATCTATCACTGTATAGGACCATCAAATTAGTGATCCATAAGTTAATTGTCAAAGCACAAGATTTGCTAATAAGATATCTTTGACGACTCGGGTCAAAGGTTCAATAGTGCAACTGTAATGATACAAGACTTTGATTGACAGTCCATTAAGATATCATTCGAGATTTCTAATTTGGTCAGTTTAGCGATCTCATTTGACTAATGAGCAATTATATATGTATTTTAGTGTCTTCACACTAATGTCCAATAAAATCAGTTATCAACATCACATGAGGAGATATCAAATACACTACTATACTCAAATCATTGATGTCCTATTTCAACAATTTTATGATTAAGAAATACCTTTAGATTAGATTATAGATTTTTTATTATTATCTCATTATGATTCAATAATCAATATATATGATCAAGGACTTTATTACGATATATATATCTAATAAGATCTAAAAATGAAGATCTACATATTTAAAAAATAAGATATTCATAAAAATTTCGAATCATATCGTATATAATTGTATTGTAAGATATACATTCTATCAAAGTGTACTATGTTGGAAATAGGCCAAGGATGGGTGACATCAAGGGAATACCGTCAATTAGCACAGTTGTTATACCAATTAACTGACTTAGTTGTTAAATATGGTATCAGAGGATGACCGAATTAAACGGGTTTGCTGCACATATTTTAGTCCCCGAGGATGACATAAGTGGTATCAAAGCATGACCTAGTCAGAAGATTCGTTTCGACTCGCCTAGATGTTTGATATGTGATGTGTGTGTGGTTTTGACAAAGATGTCAAATCTTTAAAAAAGTAGATTGTAATATCTCGATTTGTGATTATATCAATAAATTAAATTAGTAATTTACCAACAGTACTGGTTAATCATTTTTTAAATAATGAGTTGAGAAAAACTCCAAAATGTGTTCTATCAGGAGTAGGTTGAGTATGGATGACCTTACAAGTAAATTGTTAATTACCATGATTGTGAGCATGTTGGTTGATTTAGTCGTTACATACGATAATAATGGTATCAGAGCATAACTCGAGATGGATCCGTTGTCAATGTTTTCGTCCAAGATGTGACAAATATGATTAAAAGGTTTACAAAAATAAATAAAGTAAAACAAATTCATAGAAGCCCACAACCATCGTTAGCTCAACAAGTGGTGTACATGTCACGACCCGGATTTTAACATGCACAGCGGAAGATGATTCGGCAACGTAACGGGGAAGGATATCGGTTTGGAACCAAATAAGAAAAATAACAACCCAATTAAACAATTCCAATAATTCTGTCCAAATAACACTATGAAGTTACAATCTAAATAATACCAACATTGAATAAGTACTCCACTAGCTCCTCGGATTCCAAACCACCACTACGCTTCTGCTGTGCTAAACCTGCACTCCTGAAAATATTAACAACGGAAGGGGTGAGTCACCACAGACTCAGTAGGACTTACACTCGAACTACCCCACAATATTAATGATTCTCTATTGATATTAAATATATATTAAGCCTAAAAATCAGATTATAATACATAGAGATTAAACTAATTATATATCTTCCATTAAATGATTACAATGTCATTCTACTACCCCATATGATAACAAGACTCTATATGCACTAAAACCAACATATCCTGCACCATTAACTACTCTATGTATGCTCATAACAAATATATACCTGACATAAAACAAAAGACACATCTAGAACACTAACATCTATGCCAAAATGCATTACTAAATACCTGTCTGAGTAAATATTTTGCTCCATTTGAATAATGTAGCCACATCACAAAACTAGCACCAGATTTACCATATAGTAGGAAGTAACATATAGTAACTAAATCCCATAGTACCCCTAGGCAGGGGAGTACTTAGGATAAACCGCGGTATCCGGGATCGAAGGATGCTCCGGATTCAACTAATCTCCGCTGCCCACGGGCCACTAACATAGTCTGGTGAAGTACATTTCCATCACAATGCAGCTCACTGCATTAACCACATTCTACACAATGCAAGCATATAAATAACTCAAACAGTAACCATGGATATGAAATTGACAATCCAAACATGAAATACATAGATGAACACCCATGGTTCTATGCACCACATATTTGCATACCACACCACAATCTAGCACAACTAGATGCATATAAATAGGATCATGCAAGTTACAACCTAAACATCTCAATCACATACTTAAACAGAACTATCTATTACATAAAAGAAAATAAACTAAACTCTACCACCACTATGCCTAATCCTTACATCGGCTTTTTATCAAATCGAGATATACATGTTTAAGATTTATCGTGATGCAAACATGCTAAACTAGCTAGGTTTAAACATATACAAACCTATCATGATGACCAACATACATGAATAACCAATTTAATCTAAACATGCATAGTATAAATAGATTAATCTAACTCTATCTAAACATGCTAATAAATCCAAAATAGCCCATTAATTACAATCTTCTAATCCTGGTGATCTAAGCATGATTTTTACGGTTTAATCAAGTATATTAGAGTGCTAAGAATAGCCGAGACGCCTACCTTTACGGCGACGACGAACGGCGCACGGAATTGCAACGGAATCGATCCGGGTGATGAATATGCCGCGGTCACGACGGCGATACAAAACCGAATCGAATGGTATCCTGATAACCTGTTGGAACAAAGAAGATTAACGATCTTACAAGAAGAAACAGGGAGAATAAGAGAGAGGATGATAGGAGAGAGAGTATTGAGGAGAGATAGAGATAGGCGATAGATAGGGGAGAGAGATAGATAGGAGAGAGAGTGCGATATGAGAGAGAGAGATACCACGGAGGGGGGCCGGGTTGGCGCACGGGCGGCACAGCGCGCGGGGCACGCGTGGAGGGCGCAGGCGCGTGCGGCGGCGGAGCCGGCGCGCGCGGAGGGCGGCGGCGAGCGGGCGGCCGCGGACGGCGGCGACGGCGGGGGTCAACGCCGACGACGGCGGGACGGCGCGGCGGCGGTGGGCGGGGAGGCGGCGCGAGGGAGGGTGCAGCGGCGGCGCGCGGCGGCCGGCGGAGGGTGCAAGTTGGGTGGCGTCGGCGACCGGGTGGCAGCGGCGTCGCTGCGGTTGCTCACGGCGGACGGTGACGGCGGAGAGAGCGCCGAGCGGCGGCAGCGCGAGGGAGGTCTGGATGGCGTGGAGAGGGCTGGCCGGCGGTGCGGGCGTCGTGTGGCGGCCGGAGGTGGGTGGCGGTGCAGGTGGGGTGGCGCCGGCATAGGCTGGCGGCAGCGTGCGGGAGGGCCGGCTGCTGCTGTGCGCTCGCTGCAGAGAAGGAAAAGGAAGGAGAAGGAGGGCGGCACTGGGGCTGCTGCACGCGCATGGAAGAGAAGAAGAAGGAAGGTGGAAGGCAGGGGTGCGGGAGGGGAAAAAGATACGTGTATAAGGAGGGAGAGTCCGACCGGAGGGGGGGTGGGGAATAGCGGAAGGAGTGGGGAGATAAGGAAAGGGAGGCGACGGTTTCGGTGGAGGATCCGGAGAGAGAGAAAAATGGGAAAGATTAAAGAGGAGAGTACAATTAATAATATTAAATCTCATAATAAATATAATATTTATTTTTTTATTTATCTAAATATCCTGGTCATTACAGTACACCCGAAAAGGAGCGCGTTAAGGGCTAAAAGCACAAAGCCCCACCCCACAGGAAGTCCTTCTGTCCAAAGCAAGGAATAAAACGAGCGAAGGATTGCCCAAAGCTGCTTAATTGACCAGCTGGCGGTCTGCTGCCGATCATTGCACCGGCACACTGATCATAGCCATGACCGACTATTTAAAAACAAACTTCTTAAACTTTGTTCTAATCTTTTGGTTTGTATTTAAATTTCTCAATATATGCATATATTAATTTGTTGATGAACCTACTTTATGTACGTTGTCTTGTTCTGTACGAATATTAGGCCTGAGAATGCCCTAAATTGGAACTTTGAATCCCTTAATATTATTTTGAAACTTTTAATACCCCTGTAATTGTCTTTGATGGTACACTTGCTTCATGCTTCTCACTGTGACCACTGTGCGCCATTAAGATAAAAAATTTTTGGTAGTTCCATTCCATCCCCTAGATAAAGTTTACTATGAGCGGACCGCGCATTTAAAAATCATTGAATATTTTTATTAACACAATGATAGTTTTTCTGAAGATCACCCAACGGCCATTTTACGATCAAATACCGTAGTTAATCACAAATTTAGTAACTATATCAAACGACTCTATTGATATTGATTTTGAAATTGGTAATGGCAAAAATCATCATTAGGTATTTAGTTATCTGTATCAATTTTAAAATTTATAATAAAAATAATATATGAGTTGTGATACCAATGTTGGTTTCTGTCAATTTTCGTCGTTGGTATTTTATCTTCTAGAAGCGTTAGTATCAAAATTAACGTAATATCATTTATAATCTCTAACCAGCAAATTCATTAACAAAAACTTTTTATTAGAAAAATTCATGTTTATCAGCTTATGTAAGAATATGTGATAAATATAAATGATATGAAAAAAACTACTTGTCTTGGTGTATATAATTTGGTAATTTTCTAACTGTTTGTTATATATATTTAGATACTGCAATTTTTGCAGTTACGTAATCACAAATTTAAAAATACGGGTTCGAAAAAGTTTACCAGGGGCAAAGTCCTACTGCTACTTCTTTGTGATTAAATTATACGTCAAAGATAGCAAAACACAAAAGTATGATATTTTGGATAAAAATAAAGTGTGTGGAGATCAGGTAGAAAAAAAATCACTATTTGTCCAATATTTTTTTTAGAAATGTAGATTTTCATGATTGTCAAATATCAATTTTAAAATTTTTATTACAGACA
Organism: Cryptocoryne crispatula var. balansae; assembly: GCA_036172225.1. Classification (NCBI taxonomy): domain Eukaryota; kingdom Viridiplantae; phylum Streptophyta; class Magnoliopsida; order Alismatales; family Araceae; genus Cryptocoryne; species Cryptocoryne crispatula. The sequence continues at coordinate 5,843,358 of CM069930.1, read as the reverse complement.
TATAATTTTATTGTGTATTTCGTTTTAACTAACTCGTATTTCTAAGCATCTGAGGTCTAATAATAAAAAGTTATAAAATTATTATTTCGTTGTGTAAGTAGAAAACTATTATGTGCCAGTCGCTCGGTTGATGTCACCTCTTGCTCACGAGAGCGAGGGGCGGGGGTTCAAATGACTGTTGAGTTGGCCATCCCTTGGGGGGATGGTTCCTTGTGGGGATCGAGCATGGGGCTTGTTCCCTCGTCGTCACCTGACGCTGTGCGGGTGTGGGCTGTTTCGGTCATGGTGACCAAAAAAATAGCTTTAATACTTTTTACATTTATAAACTTGTTACGAGCTTTATTCCAAGAAAAAAGCTCAACAAATATTGTTTTTTTTAAAAAATATCAGACGATAATAGAGGAAGTGTGCACTTTCTTGAAGGAGACCTCTCTGGTCCCGCTCGCAATTTTGTCACTTTTTTTGGAAAAAACAAAAAAAAGAAAAGAAAAGCGGTCGGACGGTGATCCGTCTCTCACGTGTACCACCGTCCGCAACACAAAGCTATAAAACCTCTGCGATCTGTCGTTTCTTCGGTTTTCTTCGTCTCTTCTACACTCCATTCCTTCCAAGGATCGTCTGTCTCTTCCTCAATCGAAGATGGAAGATAGCAACCTAGCCAGGTGAGAAAAGATAAGGCGAGATCCCGATCATCTAGACGATGCCCTTGGAGGGGGCTGTGCGGTCGCGGCTGGTGTCGTGGCTGCGGCCGTGGCTGCGAGCAGAGCCGGACACGGAGCTGAAGCTAGGGTTGCTAGGATGTCAGGCGACGTTGAGGGACTTGGAACTCGATCCCTCCGAGCTCGACAACCTGGTAAAGGCCTCCACCCGCCTGGAGTTCCGGCGTGTCACGGTGGCGGAGATCACTTTCCGTTTCAACCCCTGGAGAAGTCCCAGAGTTCGTGCGAGTGCAAGGGGATTTCATGTGGTTCTTGCTCCGAGGTGTGTCTCTCTTGTGAGCTTTTTTTTTTTTACTTTTTTGTTGATTGTGGTGTCTACGGTGTTCATGGTTTAATTGGGTTTGCTTTTTGATTTTTCCCCAAACCAATATACCTCTCGAATCTTTGGTTCACACCAGGTTTTATCAAGATATATTATGTGTGCATTTATGTTTTCATTTGTTTTGATTTAAATCATATTTTATCATAATATAATGCATACGTTTATAAAGAGGATTAGTTTTACTTTAAGAACTCTTGAAATATTTTTCTTTATATGAAAAAGATATGAGAATGTTATCAACAAACGTAAGTTAATATAAATATTTAATCAATTCGAATTATTGAATTCAACAGCTTGATTTGATTTGAAGTATCTTTGAAACTAAACCAAACAAAAATGATTAGTAGTTCAACCTTCAACCCAATCCAAATTGTACCAAGCCTGCACACCCCTAGTTTATCGATCCCATAGAAAATATCTCTTAATTCTTCAATTTCTTCTTGTCTTTGCAAGGGATCCAACGGAAGGGAGCAGTTCTGTCATGTCGGAGGATCCCATTTCAAAGGAGCATGCTGTGAGCATTAACTCACTTGATCCTGAGGTATAAGGATATTCTCTTATTATTATTGTAATGAAAAGAAAGAGAGATGACAGTAAGCTTTCCTGCTTCGCAGGGTGCTCTACTACGTACTATTCTAGAAAATGCCGTTAAGAGAGCATCCTCTGGCAGTTGGCTGAGGACCTCTTTAATGGAAGCCTTGCTGCAGCATTGCCGGCTAGAAGTACGAGATATTTGCATTCAGCTTCAGTATAATGAAGAATCTCATGCTTTCTTGCTAAAGGCGGAGGAACTCACAGTGGGACCATGGCTGTCCAACACTAGTAACAAGGGGAGAAGGATCACTTCTCTAGCATTTCGGGCAAAAAATGAGAGCTGTTCTTTGATGCTTAATAGTACTTGTTTGGAGTTTGGACTAAAGGAGAATGACCTTGTCAAAACCTTAATATCTTTAAAAGATCCAAATATTTGTATCAGATTAGCAAAAATGGATCCCATAGGATTTGATATCCATTTTCCGCTCATAGACTCTGGTTTCTCTCTTTCAGATTTTCCTTCTGTTTTACTACTACTGCACATTCTTACAAAATCAAAATGCAGTAGAAATGGAAAGCTATTGTGGAGAATTGCTGCACAAAGGGTTCCTTTCCTGATACATCATCCAAGGATTTCATGGTACAAGTTAGTTAGCATAGTCTTGTTGTGGTTGTCCTATGTCCACGCCTATGAATCATTACTGTCATTGGTTGGATACCATAATGAGAGCACATTTGAAGAATCTTTCGTGAATATATGCAGTAATATAGAGTTAAAAAACTGTGTTCAGTATCAGCTTAGAATGGTTGATGAATTGGAAAGACAATTACCAGTAGAAGCTGCAGGACGTGCACGACATATAGCTCGTTGCCGAGTATTGGCAACACCACATGTTGATGTTCCAGAATTGACTAAATTCAGTACGAAGTTGAAAAATAACCTATTCTTGTTGCTCTTTTTTGTTTGGAACTTTGTTTGTGTTTTTTTTCATCTGATGGGAAAATTCATGCTTATATTGAGAAATTATTTTGCCCACCGAGTTGAGAAAATCAATTCATCTAAAATTGGAGTTTGTATTGATTCATCTGTTCCACAGAATTATGTCAGTTTAACAGTAGGTGAAGTGTTTATCAGTTTACATCCAACAAGTGTTGGTCATGCTGCATTGGAGGCAAATGCAGACACAGTTGGAGATATGTCTCCGTTCACATTGCCTCCTTTGTCTGTTGATATCGTATCTTTTTGCTTGAGTTATGTTGTTAACAGAATTGGTTCTTCTGTTCTTATGGTACTTGGAGCATTCCAAGTTCACTTGTCTCCATCATCTAGAGTCCCAGTGATGGAAAGTGATTCAGTGACTGGTACAGCTTGCTCTTTTAAGGTACCCAGGGCTGAGACTGGTGATATCTCACAGGTTATCATACGGAGTCAACCTGCTCATTTGCTTCATCCAAAAGATTCTTCTGCGAGTAGTCAACAACCAATTGCTGCTACCAGGGCTATGATTCTCAAAAATTCTTTGCGAGAGATGTGGTCATCATGGAAGATGCTTGGTCAAGAACTGGAAGTGGATAAGTTTGATTGGATGGATCATCCATTTTTTTTGTTTGAGCTTAAGAATTTCTTAATCATTCCAGGCGTCACAAAGACAGTTGGCAACAGTTTAAGATGCAATATGGCTTTAGGAAAGGTGACGTTTGATTTGGAGTATTCATCGACAGTTTCACTTGCTCGACTAACAAGACAAGTAATTGACTCTCTTCATTGGATGGCTAACATTACTAAATCTCATGACCCTTCAACTTCTCATGGCATTGTCAAGGAGGAAAAGGCAATCAAATTGGAAAAGGAGTTGGAGTATTTTTTCTTTAGAATGAAGAGTGCAACGCTTAATATAATGCCAGAGAGTAATATACAAATTGGGGCTATGATTGCTGGACCTACCATTAATCTATCATTTCCTGATCTTAAAGACAAGGAGTTCATTCATGCTTTATCCTCTTTTTCACTAGATTTGGATGACATTGAAATTTCAGCCTGGCCAGCAAAACAGGGCGCATTATTAGCGCTTAATCAAGGTTCAGAACTAGAAGATCCAGAGAGGTACCTCTGGTTGAAAGAACCTCACATACTGAATATTCCCAAAGGACAAGTCAATGAATCTTTTGTTTCTCAGGGTATAATGTCACATAATCTTTTTATGAGGCTTAATTCTTTGATATTATTTTTTAAAAGCTTGGAAGATAATTGGAGATTTCATATTTTTGGGTTCACGTTCATGGAGATTAATGCCTCAGCCCGCAGGTAATGTTTTGCTGCATCTGCCAGCTGATATTGCGTAGGTGTCGTAATTTTTTGGTTAAAATTAGATGGAACTCATATTTCCGTTGGCAGTTGCTCATTTGTTGTTGAACAAGCTTCTATATATTTTAACAGTATAAAATTTGAAAGGTGTAATTCAATTTGCTTGAATGTTCTTGTCCATATGTATGAATTTTATTATTTTTGGTACATCTAGATCCTTCTTGAGGTTCCTTTCCTATAAAGTATTTTCATCCTTCATTGGCAAGTGATGTCATGAAAATTCTGATTGCAATCAAGTATTAACGAAGTTTGGGGACATGCTGCAATGTTGGAAGAGGAAGGTTTCATCTGCATATGATAGAAATGCTGTTTTTCTTCACTATTGTCACATATCTTTGGTTTCTGAATGCCAATTCAGCAGAAACCATATAATCTGCATGCATGCTACTGTTTATTAGAACGAGCGAGCTTAGGTGTCTTCTCGTTCTAAGAATGTCTTCAGGAATCAAAACTGAGGCTACGGTCTTTATCTGATAGAATATGGTAGGGCTTTAATGGGTCTATTACTTTGAAACTGTGCTATAATATTTGTGATAGGTGGTTTGTTTTGAGCGTTTTTAATTTATGAACATTGTGTTGTGAATGGTGACAGGTCCTCAGCATTATTTTAGAGAGGCTTTCAGTTGAATGATGGATCTATCGGGAATATGTTTGCTGCTCTTTATTTCGGTTCTTCTGGTTGTGTGGTTTTAAGATTTTAAATTTCAGGGGAGTCTACCTGAAGATGAATCAAACAAGAATTAGGAACTTTTCTCTTTTTAAAGGAGCTTGATTTTTCTTAATAATGTTTTGTCAGAAAGGTGGAGGATGGGAGTCTATATTCAGAGTGAATTCCTGTTTAAACCCAAAAGTCGTCAAATTTTCAAATATTTATTGAACTTCATCACATGAACTTCAACTTCAAATACAATGAATTCCACGATGAACCCGAAAGCGGTTATGTGTATCTTTTCAAAATAAGCAACCTTATTCACTCAAAAAATAGTGTATAACAGTAAAATCTTGAACTCAACTTCAAATCTTTCAAATAAGCACGCAGAGGTCTTCATTTTGTAATTTGTGGGGATCTATGCAGGAATAATGAAGGGCTTAACCCAAAAAAATAGAAGGGGCTTCAACCTGCATGCTGTTGGAAAAAGTAGCGCTTTACTTCAAGTGGGTCTGGCAAGTAAAATGTAGGCCACCATGTTTGTGGTTCTATTGATGCGGGACAAACCGGCTAATCCGGGCTAAACCGAATGAAAACGACTTAAACCGGCGCTAATCGCCCTAAACAGACCTAAACGGACCCAAAATGGAACGAACCGGTGTCGAAACAGACCGAACCAGCCCCAAACCGGGCTCGAGATGGTCTGAACCGGGTTAAACCGGCGCAGAACACCCTGAACCGGCCTGAACAGGTCCAAACCGGGCCCAAGATGGACTGAATCGGCCTGAACCGACCCAAAACACCTTGAACCGGCCTGAACCGGCCGGTTCAGGCGATGAACCGGGGTGAACCGGCCCGAACCGGATCAGAAACCGGTCGAACCGGCCGACCGGCCAGTCTGGCCCGCAAACCGGCGACCGGGCGAACCGGTCGGCTGCGCTCGCGGACGCGTTCGTCGGGGGGTCGTGGCGCGCCGGAGGAGGGTTGCCGCCGCGGTCGCGTGGCCACGCGCGGCCCGTCGCCGCCGTCGCCGTGGCGGCATCTCCGCGGTAGGATCTCCTCGCGTGACCCCCGCGTCCGGACAAAATGGGAGAGGGCGGGATGATCCCGCGTGGGCGTCGCCTTCGCCCGAACGCCGTGGTCGCGCGTCGTCGTCCCGACGGAACCGCAGCAGCGACGGTGCGGAGGAGGCAGGAGAGGGCTCGCGGTGCCAACGCCGCCGCGTCGTGCCGTCCGGAGGGAGCCGTGCAGATGCGGCGGAGCAGGGGGGCGGGTGACCGCGGCGTGTCCAGCCGGCTTCCTCGCGTAGACGACGGAGCCGGCGAGAGCGAGGAAGGGGGCGTCGACGTCGTTCCCGCCCGGATGGCCCGACGCCTCGCCGATGACATCCGGTGGTCGCAGCTCGCAGCGGAGCAGGACAGGAGCCAGCGTCTTTATCGCCATCGTCTTCACCGCGTGGGAGGGGGCCGCAAGGGAGGAATACCGCACGGAAGGAGGCGAACCGGGGATCGCCGGACCGCCTCCTCCCGCAGCCTCCATCTTCTTCTTCTTCTCCCGCTTCTCCTTCTTCCTTTGCTGTCTTCACGCGCACGAAGCCGGGGAAGTTGGATCCACCCCGCCGTGATCGTCGATCAACTCTGAACAGTAACCCGGCGTGGTGGCGACGATGAAGAATCGAGAAGGGGAAAGGGAGGAGAACAGCGCGGAGGCCGGAGGATGAGGAGGGGGAGAAGATCGGCGCACCTCGCCGGATCCGGAGGATGGAAGGGAGACCGGAAGTCCTTCCCGGGGGTGAAGAGGGGCCGGCCTCATGCCGGAGGTGGGAGAGGAAATGGGGCCGCAGCCCCTACGCGGGAGAGACACACCCGAAGGCTCCAAAAATTCTTCTATTACTTGTCTCTCGTATGTACATGGGTCCTCCTCTTATAGAGGGAGAGGAGAACAATTAACAAAAAGGACTCCCTAATAAGACTATTTACAAACTAGTCCATTTAAGGACTTAATTAAAAAAAACTCAAAAATGTCCCCATCATCTATTATTTAACAGTTACAGAGGGCAGTGAATTGAAACCTCGCAGCACAGGATTCATTGATACATGGAAGGGTATCATGCATGGATTGCAGAATCACCGGAATTGGATGGGAATCGATCGATTCCGATCTAATTATTGGTTGAAGGACCGATTCCCCAGGGAATTCCGGAGGAATTGGTCCGAATCGGTTGAATTGGTCGATCCTGTTAGAAGGATGGGGCTTCCAGTAATGGTTCAATACCGGGTCCGAGGTATCGAGGGCCGGAATCAGCCTCTTCGTGGCCAAAACCCTTGTGGGCTCTTGGCTGAAGGCGATTCCCAGCGGTGATTCTTGCTAGAATCGCTCGATCCAACCTCTTGTAGCGCAATCCAAGCAGCATTGGTCGATTCCATCGCTGATTCTGGCGATTTTGGTGATCCTTCAGGTGATCCTTCAGTGATTCCGGTGATTTCGTTAGCCGATTCTAGCGATTCAAGTTCGATTCTAGCTCCGTTCAAGTTGTTTTTTCATCATTTGAAAATTGTTGGTAAGATTTTTTCGTCAGAATCCCTATAGATCATTTCTACGTGTTTTTGACGACTCCGTAATTAGGTAAACAAGCTGTGCTCTCTTCGAACAGCTCGTTCAAGTCATTCCTTCATTATTTGAATCTTCTTGGTAAGATATATTTTTTGGAATCCTCATGCGCTGATTTTTACGTATTTTCGGCGACTCCGTAACCCTTTAAACATACCGAACAACCTATTAGATGGGTTGTTCTCTTCCCGAATTGCTCCGACCAGGCCGTTTCTTCAACGTTAGCATCTTATTGATAACATTTTAGCGTTAGAATACCTATAGTTAATTTTTAAAAGTTTCTGACAACTCCGAAGTGGTTTTAATGTACCGAAAACCCCGTCTAACGAGCTGTTCTCTTCCCGAACAGCTCCTAAACTAATTGTATGCATGTCTAACAGCCGGTATGAATTTTTTACGTATGTTGCAGGTATAAATAATGGCTGATCACGACGATGTTTTAATGTTGGCATGTCCTTCTAACGTCGGTTGGGAACATGAGCATATGATAGACCTATCAAAAAAGAGACTCAAATGCAAGTGGCGTGGAAAGGAGATGAACGAGAGTGTGTTTCGGTTGAAACAACACATTATTGAAGTAAGTGACAATGTCAAGAAATGTGATAAGGTGCCTAGGAAGAAAAGAGAAGAGATGAGAGGCTACCTTACAGGAAAAGCCTCTCAATGGGAGATTATGATTGAACAGAGGGAATAATCGCATGATGAGCTTCTTGAGAGGAGAAGGGGAGAGGTGCTAACCCACAAAGAGAAAGGCAAGGGTAAGGCAAGAGCCGAACTGGAGTTAGAGTGAGGACTTATCCACAGACTCTGAGCTCAGGAGAGCTAGACATGCTAGCAAGGGTGTAGCAGCAATGAAGGAAGAGAGGAAGAGGGGAGCAAGAGGGTCCATAGCTGACTGTCTTTGGCCGATCAGCATTGGCTTGACCTACTCGAGAGATTGAGGGAGGGAGACAGTAGCCACTTCGTCGGTTTGGTAGTACCAGATTTTCACTGACTGATGAGTATCTTTTTAGGAAGCAGAGTGCCTCACAGATGAACATTAAATAAGTTATGAAAGGGGTGAAGACAACATGAACGACTGCAAAGAGAGCTGTGAGGCACATTAAAGATTGTTTTACGTGTAGGTATAAGTTTTAAAATGTCATGTATGCATGCTTTATTTAATTAATATTGTTTATGGCTGATAGATTTTTTTTTATCTTAATGTAGGCATCTCAGCATATGTAGCCACTAGCCCTTACTTCCAAACCATGGTTGATGCCGTTGTTAAGGTTGGACTGGGAATGCAAGTCTTGACCAACAGGCATATATATACTGATGGGCTAAATGAGGAGGTGCGGGAGTTGAGAGAGTGGATAGATAGTTTTTAATTGGTATGGAAGGAGAGGAGTTACACAATTATGTATGACGTGTGGACATGTATCACCAAGAGGGGCATGATAAACTTCTTGGTGTATTGTTCTAAGGGCACAACATTTTTGAAGTCGGTTGATGCTTCGGGCCAGTAAAGAATACCGACTATGTTTTTTCTTTGATGGATGTCGTAGTGAAGGAGATTATGGAGGAGAATGTGGTTTAGTTTATTACTGACAATGAATTCTCCTACAAGGCGGCAAGAAAGAAATTGATTGAGAAGAGGCAACATCTCTTTTGTGTATCTTGCGCGGCGCATTCCGTTGACCTCATCTTAGAGGATATAAGTAAGGAGGAGACAATTTCTACATTTGTCTGATAGGTGCCGACTATCACTTCCTTTATTTATTCACATCTTTGTCTGTTACATATCATGAGGTTATACATTGGAGGGCATGATCTTGTTAGGCCAAGCCCTACTCGGTTTGACACGAACTTTATAGCAATTGGAGAGTTTGCATCAACATAGACATACACTAGTCAGGTTCACCCAGTCTGAGGAGTACTATTAATATATGGCGGGCAACCTGCATAACAAGGAGGACCAATTAGAGATTCTTTTTCAAGGATTCCGAAATCAGAATCGGAATTGGCCGATTCCTGGGAAGGGAATCGATCCAGGAATTGCCTAGATCGATTTTTTTGAATTTTTTTCATAAAAAATTTAAAAAAATCAGAAAAAATTTCTAAAAATCTGAAATGATTTAGAAAAAATTTTAAAAATAAGATTAGCATGCATCCATATGATATAAATTACTAATGAACATGAAATGAAGTTAAGTACATATTCAGATGCAAAAACTAACTAATTGATACAGCATGAAAACATAAAAAATAGAAATATACATGATATCAATCTAATACCAATATCCATGTTATGGATATTGGCCTTCCTCTTCTTGCTGCTGTCAATGCTCCTGAGTTGTACCCAGTCTTCTATATTGTCCGGTACCATGTCCATATGAAAATAATGTCGACGCCATGCTATCAAAGTCGTAGGCATCAGACTGCGGGACGTAGGTAGACTTTGGTGGTGGTGGTGGAGGAATCTACTACTCTTAAGCCTCGCCAAATGCTAGGTATTGTGGCTCTATAAAATGATGCTGTGATGTCTGCGCATCCAGCGTGTAATACGGCTTTGGCTGCTGTGAATCAAGTGACTAGGCTGTTGATGGCTGCGTCGCTGGTATACACTCCTCGTCATCATCAACTGAGGAGTGAGGAGCCTGCGTGCTGTTATCTGGGTTCACAGGACACCTGATCTCTAGCTTCCTTCTCTTCACCTCTGCAATCATCTTTGAAGTTCCACCACAACCTAAAGATTTTTTTACCTTTGCAAATCCGCCCATTTTTCGTGCAGTCACTTTTGTTTTGGTTTTTCCTGGACTACGAATGGACTGGGTAGCGGCAGCTGGGGTTGGAGCTGGGGCTAAAGTTGGAGGTGGCTGCTTCATAGCTGCTGGGGCATCCTCCTAGGTTTCAACACCATCCAACTCTCCTTCAGCCCATGCACAGTCATCGGGATCAAACTCAGCTGGATGATCCCTGGCTGCCCTCTCCTCTATCCAAGAGGCAAGTGCATGCTCCTCCTGGAATATCTGATCCATGTCCATCTCCTCAGGTGGTGGTGTGACAGAGGTATGCCTTTGCTTGTATGGACCACCTGCGAACCGTGCAAATCGCTCCTCACTGATCTTTTGTCGATCCTTGATATTCTAGATGCGCAGCCTCATATTGAATGACAGAAGACCAATTTCTCCAGCCTGTTTAAGGTTAACCTGTTCCTCCTGTTTGTATGTATCATGTTGAATGTACTCCAGTTCCTCTCACAATGAGACAAACTAGTGTGCTCTGACTGAGTATCCTGATACCAATGGCAGCAAGTGGATTCCATCCACTCCTGGTGTTCACTTGAACCCACCATTCAGCTGTAAAAAAAAGAGAAAAGGCAAACAGTCAACTCATCATCTTCAATAACTTATAAGATAAGAAATAAAATCTTTATCATAAATAAGTATACCAGGTGACACTTTGTCGTAAGAATATCTCAGATCAGTATTTGAGTATACCCCGACCCTCATCTTATACTCCTGTATTTGAATTTTTTTTTAAAAATTCATTAGTTGTTTAATAATTAGCTACTACAAAGTATTGAATAAACTCCAACATACTTCTATCTCAATCTCTATCTTGTCCTGTTGAGATCGACAGAGACGTTGAATAACAGTTAGTGTACCCCGCATCAACTCATTGTCGTTCACCACTGTTCTCCATATTAGATGCGGGGGTTCAAAAAAAAATTCCGCAAGAATTTAATAATTAACATTATGAATAAGGCCATTATTGACTAAACTTAAAGTAGGTAAACACAAAATTTTTTTGAACCTACTAACTTGCAGCATAGACATTGTGGTGCAAAGTCTTGTTGCATCGGTCATCTATGATCTTCCACCACTTTTTGTAACCTCTGGGATTCTTCTCTTTTATTTTCAATTTTGCCCGGTCCATGGCATCGTACAGCGTGCCCATCTAGTTCCTGTCATCTGAGTCTACCGACCTCAAGACAACTACCAGTGGCTCAATGATTGCCAAGTAGTAGGTAATCCTCTTCGAAAATCTCGTCAGTCATCTGCTTATCAGACCTAACAAGAATTTCCAGTTGATCTTGTTTGTTATGCAGGTAGTCTACCATATAATTATAGTATTCTTCGGACTGCGTGAATCTAACCAGTGCATGCCTGTGCCAGTGTAAACTCTCCAGTGCAATGAAGTTCGTGGCAAAACGTGTAGGATCGGGATTGACAAGATTGTGCCCCTCTGAGTGTGATCTCATAATATGTAGCAGACGGAGATGCGAATAAATAAATAACGTGATCGTCTACGCCTGCCTGACAAGGGTGGATACACTTTTCTTCTTGCCTATATTCTCTGGTATGAGATCAATAGAATGTGCCGCACATGGCACCTAGAACATGTGCTGCCTCTTCTCCATCAACTTCTTCCCAGCCGCCTTTTATGAAGGTTCGTAGTAAATGACAACCTGAACCACATTATCCTTCACAATCTTCTCCATCACCGCATCCATCAAAGAAAAAAATGAAGTCAACATTTTTAATCTTCCCAGAAGCATCCACCGACTTCAAAAACGTGGTCCCGTCAGAACAATACACCAAGAAGTTTATCATACTTCTCTTGGTGATACCTGTCCACCCGTCACACATAATTGTGCAATCTCTCTGCTTCCACACCAATTTGAATCCATCCATCCACTCCCTCAACTCATGCACCTCCTCATCCAGCCCAGCGCCATATATATGCCTGTTGGTCGGGACTTGCATTCCCGGTCCAACCTCACCCACGGCATCCACCATCGTCTGGAAGTACGGGTTGGTAACTGCATGTGTTGGGATGCCTACGTCAAGTTAAAAAGAAATTAGATCAGATAAAAATTAAGTTTAACTAAATAAAACACATATAAATGTCATTTTAAAAGTGATGCCTACATGTAAAAACCATTTCACAATGTAGCGAACGGCTCTCTTTGCAGCCGTTCCTGTTACCTTTACCCCTTTTATAGCTTGTTTTATCCCCATCTGCCCAGCACTCTGTTTTCTAAATAAATACTCATCACTCGACGTAAATCGAATACTGGTAGAATGACAGTGTGGCTCCTGTCTCCATCCCTCAATCTCTCGGTCCCGGGTAGGGCGAATCAATGCTGATCGGCCAAGAACTGGGTTAATTTTGGACCTTGACCTTCCTGCTCCCCCCTCCTGTCCTCCTCCGCAGCAGATGCACACTTGCTAGCGTGCCTAACATGTCTAAGCTCGGAGTCCGTGGAGTCGTCCTCAATCTCTGGCTCCGGCTCAGCTGGTGCCTTCTCTTTGCTTTTCCCTTTCCAGGTAGGCAAATCTCGGTCCCTTCTCCTCTCAAGTAGCTCATCGTATAACTCCTCCTTCTGCTCAATCTTAACAGCCCGTTGAGAGGCTCTACCTATCATGTATTATCTCATCTCCTCACTCTTCTCCTTTGGCACCTTATCACATTTTTTTACATTTTCACCTGTTTCGAAGCCGGAACACCCCCCATTCATCTCCTTCCCACATCACTTGCATTGTACTCTCTTTCTGACCGGGTCTACCATATGCCCATGTTCTCAACCTACGTCAGAAGGACGTGTTGGTGTTGCATCACCCTGATCGGCCATTGCTTATACCTACAAAAATTGTAAAAAATGCATGAAAAATTAGTAGACAACATAAAAATTGCTTTAGGGGCTATTTGGGAAGCAGACAACTCGTCAAACACACTATTCGGTATGTTTAGAGAGTTACGTATTTGCCGAAAATGGTCGTAAATCGACATACGGGGTATCCTGAATTTTTCCGTAAAAAAACATCCAATCGATGTTCTTACAATTTGAATGAAGTTGTTTGATTAAAAATCACCGAGTTTAATCATGCTTAGAGTAGTCGAAAATGCGTAAAAATAGGCGTATGGGGTATTCGGAATTTTTCTTGTACAAAGAACATCCAATCGATTAGTTTAGAACTTAAACAGAGTTGTTCGGTCGGAAATCACCGAGTTTAACCACGCTCGGAGTCGTCGAAAACGCGCAAGAATGGGCGTTCAGGGTTTTCAACGTAGAAATCTTACCAATAATCTTCCAAGAATTGAAGAAGATGTTGAATTGAGGCTGATCGAAGCTTGGATCGGCGGAATCCCTTGAAGGAATTGGCCGGAATCGCCAGAATCATTGGAATCGCCGTCGAAATCGCACTGGAATCGGCGTAGGGAGCTGGGATCGAGCTCAGAATCATTGGAATCCTCGATTCCGAGCGTTGATCGAGCTCGGAATCGCCCGTTGAAGTCGCAGCTGCCGCTGGATCGTAGGAATCGACCAGTAGCGGCCGATTCCCGGTCCGGAATCAATCCGGGAATTGAACTGGACCGGTCGACCGATTCCAGGCCAAATCCCAAATCGCCAGAATCGGATCGTTTCCGACCGATTACAGCAGAATTCTTCCTGGAATCGGCCCTTCTACATGGGATCAGTCAGACCGATCCAATTCCGGAATCGGCCGATTTCGATCCGATTTCGGCGATTATGCAATCTATGTTCTTTTCAAGTCTGAGAGACAGATCACAGACAGGGGATTATGGGAGAGGATTGCCTACTACTTTGCAATCATAAAGTCACTAGTAGTTGTGCTGAAGTTGGTTGACTCAGATGATATGAACTAAATGGACACCTTGTATGATGCAATGAACTGGGCCAGATTGAAAATAAAAGAGAAGAATCTTAGAGGTTACAAGAAATGGTGGAAGATCATAAATGACCAATGAGATAGGACTTTGCATGATGATGTACATGCTGCAGGTTACTTGATAAATAAATTCTTCGTGGTTATTTATTTTTTAGTTAATCAATATTTGGTTTGCTCTTAATATAATATGCTTAAATGACTACATGGTATTTTTTGAACCCTCGTATCCAATATAGAGGACAGGTGTCGAACGATTAGGAGATGATGCGGTACCTGTGTAGTTAGAGGCGCTCGCCTCACCCGCCTAGGCGGTGAGGCGAGGCGAGGCGGTTGAAAACCGCCTCGCGTTGGCTTTTCCCGCCTGAGGCGAGCGCCTCCGGCGCCTCGACCGTTGCAGCGAGCGCCTCAGGCGCCCTACCCGCCTCGCCCGCCTCCCCCTGCGGTCCGGTAAGAACCGGATCCGGTAAGACCGGATCCGGGTAACTTAAACACCCCATTCTTCTCTCTCCCTCCCTCCCGAACCCTCGTACGCCCAAAGAAGTCGCCCCCGACGGTCGCCCCCGACGCTTCTCCCTCCTCCGGACCTAGCCGCCGCCGCGGCTGCACCCGCCGCCGCCGCCGCCGCCGCCGGAGCTGCACCCGCCGCCGCCGCCGCTTGCGGCTGGACCTGCCGCCGACGCCGCCGCCTGAAGCTGCACCCGCCGCCGCCGCCGCCTGCGGCTGGACCTGCTGCCGCCGCCGCCGCCTGGAGCTGCACCCGCCGCCGCCGCCGCCGCCGCCTGCGGCTGGACCTGCTGCCGCCGCCGCCGCCTGGAGCTGCACCCGCCGCCGCCGCCGCCTGCGGCTGGACCTGCCGCCGCCGCCGCCGCCGGAGCTGCACCCGCCGCCGCCGCCGCCTGCGGCTGGACCTGCCGCCGCCGCCGCTGCCTGGAGCTGCACCCGCCGCCGCCGCCGCCGCCGCGGCTGGACCTGCCGCCGCCGCCGCCGCCGGAGCTGCACCCGCCGCCGCCGCCGCTGCTTTGGGAAGGGTCCGCGAGTACCCCGAGCCGCCTTCGCGACTTGCAGCCCCGGCCGCCCGAGCCGCCTTCGCGACTTGCGGCTTGACTTGCGGCCACCGCCGCCTCCGCCGGCCGCAACCGCACTGCGGCCGCCCGCGAGGGCATAGGTATCTTTTTTTGTTTTGTTTTTTTTTCTCTTGGTTATTTCAAGCAAGCACCTAATTGATTACGTAGTTATGTTTATTGACATCGCTTTCATTCGTATAATCGTATTAGACGATAATTAACATTTGATGAGTACATTTTGTGAGTTGATTTTTAACATTATGCTTTGTTCTTTTGATTTATTATTTTGGTTCATTTTAGGTTAAATTTTATCATGTCTCAAGCACGTGAAGACCGTGGATCGTGGACAGTTCTAATAGTCAACCTTCGCGCCTACGACTACAACCGAAGCATCCGGTTCCATATCAAGAGCACCTCCTAAATCCAAAGATGTTGGATGGAAATATGGGATTTTAGTAGATCCTCGGAACCGGGATCTTGTTAGGTGTCAATTTTGCCAAAAGGAGTGCAAAGGAGGCATCTATCGTTTGAAGCAACACATTGCAGGCTTGGGGACGAATGTGATTGCATGCAAGAAAGCGAGCATAGAGGCTAAGGAGGAGATCAAACTGTGTATGCAACAAGCAAAACAAACGAGAGTTGAAAAGGCAATGAATGTCAGAGAGATGGAAGGGAGGGACAACCTCCTTGGGCAAGGAGTACAACAAATGGAGACATCTTCGCGAAGATGCCTCACAGAGTGTAGATGAGCTTTCACTCCAATTTCTTTCTCCCCGAATGAAAGGACCTATGGATCGTTTTTGTGCACCTCCTGAGGAGTCCAAAGCAAAAACAATAAAGGACAAAAAACATTTGAAAGAGGAAAGAGAGCGATGTATCCAATACATCGCTAGATGGATGTACCAAGCGGGCGTTTCTTTCAACACTGTCCGCCTTAATAGCTTTCAAACCTAGAGGCAGTTGGTCAGTTTGGACCGGGCTTGAAAGGACCTAGTTATCATGAAGTAAGAGAGACTCTCTTGTCTAAAGAGATTGAGACCACCCAAAAGTTGGTGGAGAAGGAGAAAGGCGATTGGGTGAGATTTGGTTGTAGTATCATGTCCGATGCGTGGACGGATAGAAGGGGAAGATCATTAATTAACTTTTGGTAAACACTCCTACGGTACGCTTTTCTTAAGATCAATTGATGCTTCATCGAGGTCAAAGATGCCGGGTTACTAGCGGGTCTTCTTGATAAGGTTGTGGAGGAGGTTGGTCCGTAAAATGTCCCGCATTGTTACGGACAATGAGGCGAGCTATGTGGCCGCAGCCGCATTTTGATGGACACACACCGCCATTTGTTTTGGACACCATGTGCTGCCCACTGCCTTGATTTAATGCTTGAAGATATTTCCAAGTTATCACCAATAAAGTCCACAATTCGACATGCGAAATATGTCACAAACTTCATTTATGGCCATACCAAGGTTCTAGCTCTTATGAGGAAATACACAAATGATAAGAACCTTGTTCGTGCAGCTGTAACTAGATTTGCAACTAACTATCTGAGTTTGGACAGCTTAAACACATGCAAGGATGATTTGCGACGTATGTTCACCTCGCAAGATTGGACAAACAACAACAATCGATGGAATAAAAAGGTTGAAGGAAAAAAGAGTTGTGAAATAGTTTTAAAGACTACATTTTGGAAAGGAGTGGCTTATGCTTTGAAGATCTTCAAGCCACTTGTCCTTGTATTAAGGCTAGTTGATGGTGAAAAGCCTGCAATGGGATATATATATGAAGCCATGGATCGTGCCAAGGAAGGAATAAAGAAGGCATTAGATGATAAAATAGATAAATATGGCCCGATTTGGGATATCATTGACAGAAGATGGGATTTTCAGTTACATCGTCCGTTGCGTCTTTCGGGGTATTATCTAAATCCACAATTTCACTATGCCAATCCCAATATTGAGAGCGACAACGAAATCAAGCGAGGTTTGTATGATTGTATTGAAAAGTTGGTACCTTTGCATGAAGATCAAGATCAAATTTTTAGGCAATTGGCAATGTATAGAGAGGCACAAGGTATGTTTGGTAGGGACATGGCTATCAGGCTTCGAAAGACATCTACTCCTGTGTATGATTATTTGCTTATTTATTTATAAACTTGTATCAATCACTCTAAGTGTATTTTAATATCAATTTGTTCTTTTGTAGCAAATTGGTGGGTAGATCGGGGGAGCGCGACCCCTCAATTACAAAAGTTGGCAATACGCATATTGAGCTTAACATGTAGTGCCTCTAGCTGTGAACGTAATTGGAGCACATTTGAGCAGGTAATATTCCTTAACACATTTCAAGGCATTAGAACTAATCCTCTATCATTTATTTGATTAATAGAATCATATTTTCTTCTTTTTGTTGTTGTATAGATTCATACAAAAAAGAGGAATAAATTGGAACAAAAGAAGTTGAATGATTTGGTATTCGTCCAATACAACCAAAGGCTTAGGGAAAGACATCTAATGTTGGAGAAATCGGGTCTAGACCCAATATCCTTAGATGACATTGATGAATCAAGTGAGTGGATTGCAAATGAAGATGAAGATCTTGTCCATGAAGGCGAAGACGTGAGATGGAGAGATGTAGAACTTGCTGCTGGAATGGATGAAGAGGAGGGGCCAAGTACGAGGTCGTATTTTAAACACTACATGTCTTATTTCTAGTTATTGAGTTTGGTTGTTTTTTTGTTAATTTTGATGTTATGTTTTTACATGTTTGAAATGAATTTCTAGGTCTTCTAGGAAAAGAGTTCGTCTTTCTAATGAAGATTCGGACGATACCAGTAATGATGATCAGGAAGCTCCCACTAACCTTGATTCTGATAGTGATTGCTAGTGACTACTGACTAGTGAGTGATGTTTGTATTTGTATGGCTGTATTCGAATTAGACTTACTTCACTGATTATGTTTGGTTGTATGGTTGTATTCTTTTCTTATTGCATGGTTGAATTCCTCTTTTTAATGTTATATTTAATTGTCACTCTTGTTAGTTAATGATTCCATGTGTTTTATGTATTTTTTCAATTATCTAATATCACATATATCATTATTAAAATAAATATTATTATAATATTAAAAACGCCTCAGGCGCCTGAGGCGCCCGCCTTAGGCGCCTGAGGCGAGGCACAGGGTCCCTCGCCTCAGGCGCCTCACGCCTCGGATAACATAGTGCGGTACACTCTCAGTTATTCAGCGTCTGTGTTGATCTCAGTAGGATATGATAGAAGCCGAGTTAGAAGTAAGTTGGAATTGCATTAATAATTGAGAGTCAATAATTAATTGGGAACAACTAATCATTTTTTATTTATCATTTTTCAGATGTAGAGATATAAGATGAGAGTTGAGATATACTTAGATGTTGATTTGAGATATTCTCGTGACAAAGTTTTTTTTGGTATATTTATTTAAGTTCATGGTTTTATTTTCTTATTTTATAACTAAGTCCATTAATTCAGGTGAAAGAGGGTTGATTGTTTATTTTTTTTATTTTTTTCAGTTGAGTGGTGGGTGTATGTCAACACTAGGAGTGGATGGAATCCATTTGCTACAGTTGATACATAGTTGTCAAGGCGACAAGGCGCCCAAGACGTTGGAGGGTACGAAATAAGCTTAGGCGACTAGGCGGCCGCTTAGGCGTCGCCTAAGTGGCCAAGGCGGTAGGATATATATGTAATTATATATACATAATTACATATATATGTGTGTGTATATACATATATATGTATATATCTACTCTAAATGTGGGTGGAAAAACCAGATTCATAGAAGTAACAATCATACAACAATTTAAAGACTTATAAGAATTAATTAAATTCACATATAACAAGAATACAATTTTCATAAAAGTTTAAAATGCATTACCAAATGATATGTAATTGTAGTCTTTGAATTTCTTCCTCTAAAAATCTGCAAAATAAAGTTGACAACACATCACATGCAAGTACAATATGCAAAAAAATCCACATCATCACACATGGTCACAATCACAACATAACAAAATAGTAGAAATACGAAAATACTCAAAGCATGAAGAACAAGTACAAAAGCAAAGTAATCAACTAAAGTGGTTAAAAAACAAATAAGCACTCAAGAGTTTTAAACCATCACACCACATCCACTCACAACATGATGATATATCAAATCTTAAAACTAAAAATAGCATTCTCTAAAGCCAAGTCTTGTGCATTAGCATCCTCATTTGCATTGCCACCGTCTTCTTCATTTGTCTCTTCCCATGGTACATCTTCATCTTCATCATTATCATCTACGTCATCATCGTCTCCATGTTCATCACTATTATTATCTTCATCTCTTGCTGTCATAGATTGGCCACTTGATTCTCCAACAACTCTTAGTGCTCTTCTCTCAGAAGCTCTCATGGCATTTTCAACATTGGTCCATGTAAGGTCTTCACCTTCATGAACCAAATCATCACTTTCCTTTACCGTCCACTCATTTTCCCAATCTAAACTTTCTAAAGAGATAGGATCATATCTTTCCGGATTTTTTTTCATTTCCAAGAACCTTTCACGAAGGCGGCGGTTATATTGCACATAAACTAAGTCATTCAACTTTTTATGCTCTAATCGATTTCTCTTCTTAGTATGAAACCGAAAGACAACAAAAATAAAACATACAAATGTAAGTAAAATATGAACATAACAAATTAAGGTATCATGTATCAAAATTCAGAATTATAAATACTTACAAATTCAAATGTGCTCCAATTCCGTTCACAACCGGATGTGCTACAACATAGACCGAGAATTCTCAATATAAGCATCTTTAGTTCGGGTGTTTCTCCACCATATTGCATACACCAATGCACTATATTGACAAGAAAACATATACTAAGATTTAAACTATCTTGTCATATTTAACAAAATGTTAACATGAAAAATAGAAAAAATGACTTACTTGGAAGTTTCTTATCCCGTGACCTCATAGCAAATGAGATGCCAAAGGTGCCTTCTGAAGTAATGTACCTTCCAACTTGTTCATCGATCTTATCTTGCAAATTTTTTATCTGGCACCATCCTTTCCACACATGTATAAAATGCGGTTTCATACTTTTCAACTGAAGAGGGATCTTTTGATTGAGCATCAAAATAGAATTTGGGATTCAAAAAGAAGTCAGCTAAATGTAAAGGACGTTGCATTTGTATCTCCCATCGACGATCCACAATCTTTATTATGGGAGCATATTTTGATTCTTTTCCTGCAAAATTTTCAATAATTTTTTGTTTTGCAAGTTCCATTGCGGCATTCAAGTAACCCATAGCCGGTTTCTCATCCCCATCAACAAATCTTAAAACTTGCAAGATTGGTTGACATGCTCTCAAAATCTCTTCAACAATATGCCAAAATTTTACTTGAAAAACAATAGAATACACATATTTTCCCGTGTTTGTTTTTGACCATACACTCTTATGCCAATTATCTGAAGTAAACAATCTTCTCAATCCTCTTTTAATCACATCATCATGTAATCTTTCCAAAGTAAGAAAAGATGTAGCAAATCTTGTCACTCCACATCTTACTAGTTCTTTTTCCTTTGTTTCTTTTCTCATGAAATCTTGCAAACGTGAATGATTATACATGTATGTAGTCAATTTCTTGACTTTAGAAATGGTATCAGCATAAACTTTTATCTTACCAATATCTTCTAACATTAAATCAAGGCAATGAGCTGCACAAGGTGTCCAAAATAATTGTTTTCTTTTCTCCATCAACAATCTTCCAGCTGAAACATTGTAAGATGCATTGTCTGTGACAATTTGTACCACATTTTGTTCACCAATTTTATCAATTATGTTGTCAAGAAGTTCATACGTAAGGATGGCATCTTCCTTGCGGTCAGAAACATCAAGAGACTCCATAAAGTAAGCCCCTTCTGGACAATTTACTAAGAAGTTAACTAACTTTCTCTGTCTTTTATCGGTCCATCCATCACACATTATACTACAACCATAAAGTTTCCAATATTTTTCATATGTAGCATGTAACTCCTTTGTGCGTTCAACCAATTTTTTCAACAAAGGCACCCTCAACATGTGATAGCTTGGAGGTGTCACACCAGATCCAACCCTCGTTGCTTGTTCACACATAACATGAAAACTTCTCAATTTTGCAGCATTAAATGAGATACCTGCTTCACAAAACCAAGTGGCCACATCAAGCTCAAATTTTAATTGTTCTTCCTTGTTGAATTTACTCCCCATAGTACTTTGATATTGCTTGTCACTTCTTCTTGCATCTACAAAATCTTCTGCAGATAATTTTGTAAACATATCCATTGGTCCTTTCTTCTTGCTTTTATCAACAATTAAATTTTTCACGATTTTCTTCATTGAAGAAGAATTTTTTGTTGATACATTTTGATTTTGTGCATCTTCTTCGTCACATTCTTCATCGGAATAGTCAACAACCAAATCTATACTAGAAGATGACACATTTCTCTTCTTGTTTTTGTTCAGCCATGCTAGCATCTCATCGGCTATTTCTTTAGTAGTTTTTGGACATTTTTTTACATCACTAAATCCACCGATCAAATGCTCTTTCTGTCTTTTTATTCCGCCATTCGTAACCAATCCACAACGTTCGCATTTGATTTTATTTTTGTCATGCTCCTCCGGCCAATAAGCATACTTCCACCCTAGATCACCAGACTTAGCTTTCTTCTTTATCTCCATTTGATTAACTGAACCACTAGCGGAGCCGGAGGCCATTTCCACAACTATCACAAATCACACTACAAATGATAACAAACAATCAAAAGGGTACATGGTACGTACCTCAAAGAATAAAAATCATACTTTAAATGACATCTCTGTTATACGTAGAAGTTAAACAAATGTTCGAAGAAACAAAAACAACGACGTCGGAAACCAGCGACATATCGGAGACATTCAAACATGTATTATTTTCGACTTTTAATCAAAGGTAATGTCTAAACAGATTTTAAACATCGTAGTAAACACTAAACATTTAAACAATGATATCTTAAATGAAAAAAAGGAGAAGAAGAAAAAAAAATCAAGTTTAAAGCTTCTACCGCTGTGAGAGGACTGTTTGGGACTTGGGAGACGCAAGAGCTTCTTCCGGACAAAGGGGAAGCCGCCACTGGAGGAAGAAGATAGCAACGCAGGGAGGCTGAACCACTAGCTGTCGCCGTCGGCCGCAATGGAGGCTGTCGGAGGCGGGGCTGCGAGGTTCTTCCGTGTCGAGCGTCGCGTCCGGGTCCGCGGTGAAGGGTTTCGGCGCCGCGCGATCGGGAGCCAGGAGCCGGTCGAGGGAAGACCGAGGGTTATTTTAAACGGGCCAAACCGGTTTGTCTTAAGCCGGTCTCCATGTTTAAAAAAGCCGGCCGGTTCAAATTAAAAGAACCGGCCAATGGTTCGCCGGCTCATTTGGTCCAGGCGGCTGGGTGCCCGCCTTAGCGCCGAGGCGTACACCTGGCTCGCCAAGGCGGCCAAGGCGTACGCCTTATTGAGGGGAAACAAGGCGTTGAAGAAAGGCGCGGTTTGTAAACCGCCTTGCCGCTTAAGCGCCGCTTAGGCGGCCGCCTTAACAACTATGAGTTGATATCAGGATTTTGAGCCAGAGCACTAGTTCCTCTCATTGTGAGAGGAACTTGAGTACATTCAACTTGATACATACAAAGAGAAGGAACATGTTAACCTTTGACAGTTGAAGAAGTTGATCTTCTGTCATTACAACATGAGGCTGTGCATCAATAACATAAAGGACCGACAGAAGATCTTGGAGGAGAGATTTACATGGTTTACAGGTGATCTACATAAGCAAAGATAGAGATCACATACACTACTAGGGCTGTCAGTGGGGCGGGCTGGCCCGCGGGCCCTCCGGCCGGGCCAATGTTGGATCAATTTTCGGGCCAACAGAAAAGGCTCGCAGGCTCAACAGGGCTGCCGATCGGGCTGGGGTGAAGCCCTAAGCAATGAAAAAAAAGAGTAAAATATACAATGATGAATATACCCGCGGGCTCAACAGGACCGCTATTCCACGCTTTATTGTTGAGCGTGAAATATTTAATGCATTTCATATAATATCTTAATTTGATATAGATTAGATAATACGTTGGGCAATGTTTGATTAATATATTTAATATTTTAAAAATATGTAAAACTAAAATATAAAATATAAAAATATAATATATTTATTTTTTATGTTAATTTATTATTTTAAAATTTTTAATTTTAATTTTAATTAATTATTTTTGTTAGAATGTCATCATAAGATATTATAACTTTTTTAACTTCTATTTAGACAAAAAATAATATAGTTTTTGAAATACTAATTATATATATATATTAAATTATACAAAATAAATTATAACTATTAATAGTTGATCTAATAAATTTAGAATTTTATTTCTATCATGTTTTATTATTCCATATGTCATATTTTTCATGATTTGTCTATTTTATTTTATTATTATATTTATTTTTGTATACTTATTTTATATTTTATTTTAAATTTAAAAATTAAAACAAAATTATCTAATTTTTATTCGGACTTATTAATTGATCACGAATTTAATAATTTTTTTGTAAATCAAATCAATAATTTGAAATCTTCCTTGAGCATCTTGCACTTATATTTTGTAATAATTAAATAATTTAATTAATTTTACAATTTTTTAGTTGACAGTGTTTTTTAACACAAATCTGAAGACCATGATTAAGTTTGATGTTTAATAAATTTAAAAATATTATATATATACCTTATAATATGTTAGAAAGGTTAAGTCGGGGCGGGTCGGGTTGGGCCAAATTTATATTTTATATGGGTCGGGCCGGGTCGGGCAAAAACATAACACGGGTCGGGCTAGGCCAGCCCATTATATTTTGGAGCGGGCCTTGATTGGGTTGGCTTTGAGCCTGGCCCGACCCGGCCCATTGACACCCCTATACACTACCACCTAAGGAGGTTGACATGACCGTACATGAGTAGAAGGAGAGTTAGATAGTGTAGAGGCTGAGGATGTTCCACTTACTCCTTGGGCTCAGGCAAACCCATCTTATGCCCGAGCAACCGTATAACAGCCGTCTCCACAGCTCCAGCCCCAGCCGTAACTACTCAGCCCATTCGCAGTCCAGTTAGGGCTAAAACAAAAGTGATATCATGAAAAATGGGCTGATTTTCACAATTGAAATTTTTTTTTATGTTGTGGTGGGACATCAGACATTGCAGAAGAAGTGAAGAGAAGGAAGCTGGATATCAGGCGACGTCCTGTGAGTCCAGATGACAGCACACATATTTCTTCTCACTCCTCAGTTTATGATGACGAGGAGTGCATATCTGTCACGCAACTAGCATGAGGGGGAGAGGTGCATGGACCATATGTAAGTATAGCAACTCCAGGCTCATCTAGTTAACGTCGGCCAAAGCTATATTTCAGCTTGGAGCTGTAGCCACCGCAGTATCATTATATGGAGGCAGCTTATCCAGAATTTTATGATTCGCAGTGGCCTATGTTATAAAAGGCGAATGCCTCGGTCGCCTAGGCGAGGAGGCGAGGCGAGGCGGCCCTCTGCCGCTCGCTCTTGCGGCGATTGCCTGAGGCGATCGCCTCCCCCGCCTCAACCGCCTAGGCGGGGGAGGCGTGAGGCGAGGCTGAGGCGAACGCCTCAGCCTCAGCCTATCGGATCCGGACCCAACTGGCCGGATCCGATAGGCTTAAGTTATCGCGGCGGCCCCCTATCTCTCTCTCGCACCCGACGCGCTGCCCCCTCTCTCCCGCGGCCTCTCTTCTTCAGCCCGACGCCGCCGCCAGCTGGAGAAGGTCCCGCCGCCGCCGCCGCCAGCCGGAGAAGCCCTCGCCGCCGCCGCCAGTCGCCGGAGAAGCCCCTTCCGCCGCCGCCGAAGGCGCAGAAGGTGTCAAAACCTTCTAGAGCATCGGAGGAGCTCTCCAACCGGTCCGTTTTAGGGTTTTAACGTTTTTTTCTTCAAATTTTTTATCTTTTTCATTCAACATCCTTCTAGTAATACGAACTCTTATCTTTTGTTTTATTTTCTTCTTTCTTGGTGTACATTGTTAGAAGACCGGATTTAGACGTACAAGGTACGTTTTTTTTGTTAATCTTCATATTTTTCATTGTAAATGTCATTCCAATATCTTTATTAGGCTATTGGCAATGTGTAGAAGGCGCAAGTGTTGTTAACCGGGTTTGCAAAGATTACCGAACAACCCGGACGTTGTCGAAAAGGTATAATTTACGTTTTGATATATTCTTTTTTATGTTAATGCTATTTACATATCTTAAATAATATTTCTGAAATCTGATTTGTTTTTTTTAAGTCTGATTTTTTTAAAATCAGATTTCTGAGATCTGATTTGTTTTTTTTAAATCTGATTTTTTAAAATCAGATTTCTGAAATCTGATTTGTTTTTTTTAAATCTGATTTTTTAAAATCAGATTTCTGAAATCAGAGTGTTTAATATATCTTATTAAATAAATCAGACCTTTAATTAAATTAGATTTAATAAAACAGAGTTTTAGTTAAATCTGATTTATTAAATCAGATTCTTTGTTAAATGTAATTTATCAAATCGCAGTTTCTGTTAAATATGATTTATTAAATCAGATTGTTTGTTGAATCCGATTTATTAACACAGAGTTTATGTATTTTTTTGTTTTTTTCTGAATTTTTTAGATATGTTCAGCTTTTTTAGATAATTTTATATGCATTTTCGGACATAACTTTTATTTTTCCTGCAAATTTAAATTTGTTCCTTGTATTTTCATATATATTTCCTGCATTTCTGATGCATTTACTGTATTTTTTTTATATTTCTTCACCTTCTTATATAGATTTTTCAGGTATTAAAATTAAATCTCAAAAAAAAAAAATGTCGCCTCGGGCGCCTGAGGCGCCCGCCTTAAGCGCCTGAGGCGATGCGAGGGGTGCCTCGCCTCGGTCGCCTCACGCCTCTGACTACATTGACAGTGGCCGTGGATTCCTACACCCAACCCAAGCCTACCTATGTGCCACAGTCCGATCCCTATGACTTGGGTGACATGGCGAATGCATTATTTCTATATGGATATGTGCCAGCATTGACAAGAAGAATGAGGACAATTTAGTCGTGGCAAGAACAGCAGGAGGAAGAGGAAGATGAAGGCCATTATTATGGATATTGGTGAACATGTCATGAAATATATATTTTTACTTTCATGTTTTCATGTGATGATGTTACACATTATTATACTTTTTGCATCTTATCATATTATTAGCATCTTCTCAAGTTTATTAACATATTGTCTTGTTATAATGTTACAATCATTAATATCTTATTGTTATCATATTACATCTTATTCTTATCTAATAAACAAGATAAAAAACTTCCTCACATGATTCCGGAATCGACTGATTTCGAGAACCATGACACGTAGATGTATGCTAAAGTTACTTTCCTTTTTTACAATTTTTTTCAAGGTCATTTCCTATTTTTCTGGATTTTTTTTAAATTTTTTTGAAGAAAAAAAATTCAATTTCGGAATCGATTTTCTTCCCAAGAATTGGCCGGTTCTTGAGAATTGGAATTGGAATCGGATCGGTACCGACCAATTCTGATTCCGATTCCGATTCCGGAGTCATTGCATTCTAATCAAGGGCAACTGCTTTGTCTCCTTCGGAAAATGTTCCAATGAGGGTCTGAGTCTATGAGCACCCAAAGTATCTGCTTTCTGATATTGGGAATTGGATTAAAGGAAAGAAAGAAACACATTGATATGCCTAGAGAGGTTAGCTTTAATCCGGAATTTTCCTATAATTTGGATTGTTACCTCTCAGTTGAACCCATTTTGCCAGATGCAGTTGTGATAAGTAGGTAGATAGGTGTGAAAGCAGTGCATGGTTGCCTTGATTAAGAAAGGTACACACATGCTCAAGACAATGTGAACCTAAATTGTCATGCCCGGTGTCTACCCATGGTTTGTAGGATCAGCTAATTTGTATTGGGATTGGCTGATCTTGGAAGGAACTTTCACCAGGATTGGGATCTAAGGTATTAGATCAGTCTGGATTTGCTGATCCTGGTCCGATTTGGCCCAGCTCAGGGTCAAATCAGCACCTGGAGATGGCATAGGTGTGCTTCCACCACCGTCCCTGCCGATCCAACTAAGATCCCATCACAAGTGGCTGGATCTGTGGATATCAGGTCCATCGGAGTCGATGAGACCTGGCTTGACTTTGTTTCTACACCCAACTCTTTGATAAGAAAAAATATTGGCCTAACATGTTGGACTGAAATTTCATGTTTAAAACAATAGCTACTGTTGATATTATCAGGTGTTTAGATTCTGTGGTTAGTTCCTTTTTTTCTTGTCTTAAGACTTTTTTTGTTTGTTTGTACTGAATGTCTTCTTGGCTGCTCTGTCTTACTCTGGTTGAGGTGCTGATAATTTCGGGCACGTGAAAACTTACATTTGCATTACAGCCATTATATTGGTTTAGCGTCATTTCTTTCTTGCAGGCATTATGTTCATTCCTTCTATTCGACTGAAAATGCTTGCTCCCTGTCTCTGAGTGGCATGGCTGGGGAGGCTGATGTGTTGCTATATTTGGATGAGATTTGCACTTTATTCCAGGTACAAGGGTGTGAAACCTCATTTTTTGTCATATCGAAAAAATATATATCCATGATTAAAATATGGTGGTTGAAATTCATTTGATTTCCATTCCTTTGAGAAAAATAAATTTTATTATCTCTGGCCAACATTAACTACTATGGAAAACATGCGATATGTCATAGTAGAACAGCCAAAATATGTGGTATGCATAAAAATGTACATATCGAGGTTTTGGGTTCATTGACTTATGTCTTTGGGCCTCTCTCCATCAGAAGTGTGAAGTTCCAATGTTAATTACATCTAGATGCTCGAATACCCTTACTTAATCATCACAACAACTCATAAGAATGAAAACATACATCTACAAAACATACATGGGAGCTATAGTCATGGATTACATAATCTGCCAATTTGGATCTAGATCGGCTATTGCCGATCTGATTCTTTGGGCTCGTGGATTGATCCGGAAAAAAACCCTGACGAAATGGGCCAGGATCGACTGAATTGGTCAGGATTGGATCGGAATCGATCAGTTTTGTTTTCTTTTTTTGCAATCAAGGCTGGATTGTCTAGATCGGTCGGGATTGGTATGGATCGGATCGGAATCGGTTTTCTTTTTTAAATTTACTGATTCAGGATTGGGATTCTTCCTTGAGGATTGGCCCGAATTGGTCGATCTGATTCGGATCGGATAGGATCAGTACCTGCCAATCAGGGTTTTGATTTCGATCTTGCGATCTTTGGCTATAAGCCTATAACTCCTTAAACTCACTGGAATGCAAATTTAGTATGTTAAGCTTGATTTGAGTTTTATTTATGTTTCATGAAGATGCATTTTAAAATTTCAACATTTTAAGAACATGTTTCTTAGTAGATTCTTAAGCATATTCAACATGTTTGATATGGGTTTAACTTTTTTAATTTGATGTCTTAACATGTCTAATGTTGAATTTTTAGAGTTCATTTTTTTTGGAATCCAAAATCTAGAATAGATGTGATTTATATCAAATTTTATGTTGGAATTGTGTTTTATTTGTGAGTTCTCCATTCCATTCATTCTTCTTATGTAAATCTTGCCATTTTAGACTTATTGAAATTTGTTTAAATCTGAATTTTATAATATTTGATTGAAGCGTATTCATCATCATTTCATTTATCATATTCTAAGTCTTGACATTAGGTGCATTAGACTTTGGATTCATTATACATTCATTTTACGTCTTAGCATCGTGTATCTTGGATTTCAAAATTTTGATGGATCCGAAATCAACTTGTTAAAATCTAATTTGATACTTCTCTTCTGTTGGACATAATTGAGACCTAGGACTCAAAATATCTAGAGATCCTCGTTCTGGCCATATTTCTTAATGAAATCTAGACTTGTTAGACTTTGGATATCCCTCATTCACATCTTGGGATTAAGACCAACTGGATCTTAAGACTAAAAAGTTAGCTTTAGAACTGAGTATCCGATTTTCACATTTCTGAACATCTTCACATATGAAAATTATCATTCTCGGATCTGACTTTATCTAGCTTGAGCATCCAATTATGTTTTTGTCATGTAGGACATAAGCCTTTGGGCTTGAGGATTTCACATCATCTGAGGTCACCCATTAGTCATCTTAATGCCCATGATCAGCTCTTTGGGTGATGCATGATTTAGATTCGGTATCCCTTGAGACTTGGAAGGAAAATTTATTTATTTATTTATTCTTAAGTTCTCATCCTATCGATCAATGTCAGAGTGAATATATACATATTCAAATTCTACACCGTGATCAAATTTTGAAATCTTGGAGTCTTCTTATTTCTGAGTTGACGTCCTCATTCATGCTCTATCCCTAGAGGTAGAGGCACATTCTAAAGTCTATGACTTGGAATTATAATCTGTCCAAATCTCAATTAAACATGAATATTTTGATCCAATTGATTAAGGTTTCATTGAAGTTTATTATGTTCAGAATTATGGTTTGGTATGTTTATAATTGTATTAAATCTGAAAATTGATAATTTTATATCTTTAAAATCATGTTCTCAAAGCCGGTTTCAGATTTAATTATTTTAGAATTTTTTTGTTTGCATTCTATATAAGGTATGTGGGTTACATTAATGCTCGATTATCATCATACCATGGAGACATTTAACACATAATGTCATTCGTAATGATATGGAGTACATTCATTTACATCAATATGTGAGGAGACTCACATAGCCATGATCCCCTTAAAATAGTATGATGCGGAATATTTCTTTGGCCTTATGTAGGCATAGGATTTATTCCTAGTTTTCTATTTAAATCTTAGGTTCAGTTTAGCATAGTGACATGCATAACCTCCTCTTAAATCAAGTGAGAAAGGATCGGTGTACGGTGTGGGGTGCCTACATACATGTCCGGCAGCGGTAGACCCCAGGGTTATGTCTGTGTGTCCATCTAAAATTATGAGGAGGTCTAACTTAATAGGTTTATTCTCTTAACTATTTTCATTTAGTTTCGATAGTTTAAGATATCCATTTATTATAGCCATTTGGCCATTTTGGCCTGTATTCATGTCACTGTCATTTCGGCCTCATTTGGTCCATCTTGCATCATTCTTGGCCCTATTGGCCCATAAACATTATTTTGGCTTCATGTGGCCCATTAACATGTCGTCATTGACCCAAGAATGCTGGTTTGCGTCATTCTATCATGTTCTCCCATTTAGCTAGAACTGGCCATGGTTTCATCTTCATCTTCTTGCTCTTTTCTGACCTTGCTCCACTTAACCATTGGCTGCCATTTGTGTACGCTTTGAGAGGGAACAGAAATGGGTTTATGCTAAAGCAAGAGATAGGCCAGGAAGGGGTTTAAATAGGTATGACACCAAGGGTACCCGAGTAGCTCTTTAGCTTAATATAATAAGCATGAGAGGGCCATGCATGGCCAGGTTTCTATCACTCAGTGTATGAACATGAGTATGAAAGGGGCTGTCATACGACCAAGACATGGAGGTCGGACAATGGGTATAAGAACTGTTATTCGTTCTGCATAGGAGCCAAACAGCGGGTGGTGCATGGGGCTGTCGTTTATCTATAGAAGGAAGCTGCACATGGGCTGTTATATGGCCATGACGAGGGAATGTTATGCATCCAAAAGGCGAGGCCGAACAGTGCCATGTAGGGGCTGTCACAGCTTGAGCATGTGCCAGTATATCGGCATGGGACTTAGGCCGAAGAAGGGGCTGTGTGCATGGGTTTTACCGAACATGGCATATGTATAGGTCATGCATGGGGTGTCATAAGACCATAGAAGATAGGCCAAATAGGAGGGGGGGCTACATAGCAAGGATTTAGGAAACGGAATCGGCCCCTACCGATCCGATTAGAATCGAATCGGCCAATTCTTAAGAAAGAAAATCAATTCCGAAATTCTTTTTTTTTAATTTTAAAAAATTTCAAAAATTTTTAATTTTTTTTTAAAAAGAAATGGCCTAAAAATTTGAAAACAAGAAATGTAACATTTAACATGCATCTACATGCCATGGTTCACAGAATTGGTCGAATCGGATCGGAATCGGCCAATTCCGAAGTCATATGAGGAGGTTTTTGCCTTGTTTCTTAAATAAGAAGATATAACATGATAACAATAAAATGCTAATGATTGTAACATTATAAAAAGACGACATGCTAATAAACATGAGAAGATGCTAATAGCATGATAAGACGAAAAAATATAATAAGATGTAATATGATTACATGAAAACATGATAGTAAAAATATGCATTTTGTGACATGTTCACCAATATTCATGATATTAACTTTCATCCTCTTCCTGCTGCTCTTACCATGATTAAGTTTTTCCCTAGTCTTCTTGTCAATGCTGGCGCATATCTATATGAAAAAAATGAATCTATCATCTCACTCAAATCGTAGGCATTGGACTGTAACACATAGGTAGGCTCAGGTGGAGGAAACCATGGCTGCTGCGGTGGCTGCTGCTCCATGGTGAAATATGGTTTTGGCCGCCGTGAACTAGGTGAGTCTGGAGGTGCTGTTTTGGGCCATGCATCTCTATTACTCTTGTTGGCTACGTAGCCAGTATGCACTCTTCGTCATCATCAACTGAGGAGTGAGAATGAGCCTGTGTGCTGCCATCTAGGCTTCTTATAGGTCGTCGCCTGATGTCTAGCTTCATTCTCTTAACTTCTTCCATTATATCTGATGGCTCACAACTCAAAGATTTTTTCAATTGTGAAAATCGGCCCATATTTTGTGATGTCACTTGTTTTAGTCTTCCTTGTCCTTGGATTGTGAATGTGCTGTGTAGCTGGGGCTGGGGCTAAAGCTGGAGACGGTTGCTTTACGGCTACAAAGGCAGAAGATGTGCCTGCCTGAGCTTGAGGAGTAAGTGGAACATTCTCAGCCTTTACACCATCTAATTCTCCTTCTGCTCATGCACGATCATCATGATCAAACTCAGCTGGATGATACCTGACTGCCCTCTCCTTTATCCAGGAAGCAAGTGAGTGCTCCTCTTAAAATATCTGGTCCATGTCAACCTCCTCAGGTGGTGGTGTTTGTGATCTTTGTCTCTGCTCATATAGACCACCTATAAACCATGTAAATCTCTCCTCCAAGATCTTCTGTCGGTCTTTTATGTTATTGATGTGTAGCCTCATGTTGTAATGACAGAAGACCAACTTCTCCAACTATCAGAGGACAACCTGTTCCTCTTCTTTGTATGTATCAGGTCGAATGTACTCTAGTTCCTCTCACAATAAGAGGAGCTAATGCTTTGACTCAATATCCTGATAGCCACTGCAGCCAGAGGATTCCATCCAGTCCTAGTGTTGATCTGCACCCACCACTCAGCTGCAAAAAAATATATCAACCTTTTACAATTAATAGAGTTATAAGTTATACAAGACAGTGATTAAAACATATTCTTAATACGTAAATAAATATACCAGGAGAGATTTTGTCACAAGAATATCTCAGATTAGCATCTGAGTATATCCCAACTTTCATATGTACTACATTTGAAAATCGATAGATACAAAATTATTAGTTGCTTTGAAATATTTACTGACTACACATGATTAATGCAACTTTTTCTTACTTCTAACTTAGCTTGTATTCTATCATGCTGAGATCGGCACAACTGCTACCCTACAACACCTCATTATCGTTGAAAACTTGTCCTCCATATTGGATGCGGGGGTTCAAAAAATATCCTGCAGTTATTTAAGCATATTACATTAGTAACAAACTAAATGTTGACTAAGTACAAGGTAAATAAACACAACGACAAAGATATTCACTAACTAACTTGCAGTGTACACATCATGATGCAATGTCCTATCCCATCGGTTATCAATAATCTCACACCATTTCTTGTACTCTTTATGATTCTTCTCTTTTATATTCAATTTTGCGCTATCCATTGCATCGTATAAGGTGCCTATCTGGTTTCTGTCATCTGAGTCTGTCAACCTCAAGACAACTACTAGTGACTCAATGATTGTCAAGTAGTAGGCAATCTTCTCCCCGCATCTCTTGTCTATGATTTGTCTTTTAGCCTTGACAAAAATCTTCAACTGGTCCTTGTTATGTAGCTGGTCCACCATATACTGTTAGTACTTCTCAGACTGGGTGAACCTGACCAGTGTATGCCTGTGTCGATGCAAACTCTCTAGTGCAATAAAGTTTGTGGCAAACCTAGTAGGGCCTGGCCTAACAAGATCATGCCCTCTAGTGTGCTCCCTCATGATGTGAAGTAAATGGGAATGCAAATAAATGAAAGAAGTGATAGTTTGCACTTGCCTGACAAGTGTGGAGACTACCTTCTCCCTGCCTATATCCTCTAATATGAGGTCAATGGAGTGCGTTGCGCAAAGTACCCAGAAGAGATATTGCCTCTTCTTCATCAATTTCTTTTTTGCCGCCTTGTAGGAGGGTTCATTGTCAGTCATAAACTGAACCACATTGTCTTCCCTAATCTCCTCTACTACAGCATCCATCATTGAAAACATGTAGTCAACGTTCTTAATTTGACCTGAAGCATTCAACCAACTTAAAAAATATTGTCCTCTGAACAATATACTAAAAAGTTTATCATATTTCTCTTTGTGAAACCTGTTCACTCGTCACACATAACTGTACAATGCTTCTTCTTCCATACCAATTTGAAATTCTCTATTCATTGCCTCAACTCAACTCTTACACCTCCTTATTTAGCTCACTAGCATATATATTCCTACTAGTCGGAACTTGCATTTCCGGTCCAGTCTCAGCAAGGACATCACTCATCGTCTAGACGTAAGGGCTGGTGGCTGCATGTGTTAGGATACCTACGTTAAAGTAAAAAAAAATGTATTAGCCATAAATAATATGAAGTAAATAAAGCATACATACATCACATTTTAAGATTTATACCTACATGTAAAAATCACTTTACAATGTGCCTTACTGCTCTATTTGTAGTTGTTTCTGTTGTCTTCACCCCTTTCATAACTTGTTTAATGTTCATCTGAGAGGCACTCTGTTTCCTAAAAAGATACTCATTCGTCGGTGTAAATCTCATACTACCAGACCGACGAAGTGGCTCCTATCTCCCTCCCTCAGCGTGATGGGTAGGTCGAGTCAATGATGATTGGTCAAAAACAGGGTCAACTCTGGTCCCTCTTGCTCCCCTCGTCCTCTCTTCCTCCATTGCTGCTGCACGTTTATTTGCATACCTAGGTCTCCTGAGCTCGGAGCCAGTGGATGAGTCCTTACTCTTTGGCTCTGGTTTAGCTCTTGCCTTGTCTTTACCTTTCCCTTTGTCCAATCTTAATTTCTTGTTTAGATGCTCTTCTTGTAAGGTAATTTTTTATCTCTTCACTTATCTCCCTAGGCACTTTATCACATTTCTTGACATTGTCATCTACTCCGAGTCTCCGACAATATGCTGTTTCAACCGAAATACACCCCTGCTTATTTCCTTTTCACACCACTTGTATTTAACTTTCTTTTTTAACATATCTACCATGTGTTTGTGATCCCAACCAACATCAGATGGACGTGCCAGCATTACATCATTGTCGTAATCGGCCATTGCTTATACCTGCAACATACGTAAACAATTTATCATGACTTTTAGACATGTATACAATTAGTCTAGGAGCTGTTCGGGAAGAGAACAGTCCGTTATATGTGGTTTTCGGTATGTTAAAACCATTTTAGAGTCATCGGAAACCCAAAAAAATGAACGTATAGGCATTATGACGCTGAAATGTTTTCAATAAGATATTAACGTTGAAGAAACGATCTGATCGGAGCAAAATTGGGAAGAGAACAACCTGTTTAACGGGCTGTTCGGTATGTTTAAAGGGTTACGGAGTCACCGAAAATGTGTAGAAATTTGCGTATGGGGATTCCGACAAATAAATTTGACCAAGAAGATTCAAAAGATGAAGGAATGGCATGAACATAGTTGGAATGGAAGGTTGGATCGCTGGAATCAGCTTTGGATTGCCATAATCGAGCCCTGGATCGTCAGAATCGAACCTGGAATCATCGTAATTTGGTCTGGAATTGACTAATTTCTCTTGGAATCGATTGGATTGCCGCTGCGGCAGCCGATCTCTACTAATTTTTCTCTGGATCACTATTGAATTGTCGAAAGCCTTGAGCTCTAAGCCTCTAGCACGTTTTGGCATGTAGGGAGTCGGTTCAGCCATTCAGGCCCTAAATGGTCGGAATTCGTGCCCGGTATTGATCTGTTACTTGAAGTTTAAGACTTCCGGTGAATCGGTCATTACAATCGGTTGGAATCAGATCGATTTTGACCGATTCCACCAATTTGGGCCGATTCCGTCGGAATTCCGTGGGGAATTGGTCATTTAGCCAAGAATCGGATAGTAATCGACTGATCCGATTCCACCGATTCCTTAATCAATCCTACATAGGGACTGTTATGTGGCCAAGATGAGGGGCCAAATTGTGGGCCATGTAGACTGATCATGGGGGGGCCGGCTGACATGGAGCGTAGGCCGGGCTATTTGCATGATTACATTCATTGGATATGGGCATAGGGTGGCTGAGCATGAGGGTTATTATATGGCTTTGAAAAATTGAAGGAGATGGCCGAACAACAGGTTGCATGGTGCATGGATTTTTGGCTATGAATATGAGAGGAGAGGGCCAATGAGACTCTTGGCACGAGGACATGAGGAGAAAGGTCAAGGGGATGTAGGTAGGACCATTGGCTCACCTTCTTCTTCTTCTCGTATCCTTCTCTCATTGTGCTGGGTGCTGACATGAGCCGCTTGAGAATGGGTCTTTTACTTCAAGCACAATGTGTGCTCAAACAATCAATATAAGTTAAAGATACTTACATGTGTGCTTAAATAATTAATATACCTACAAGTTTTTGATATATGGGTCTTTTACTTACCGGATCCAATTGGTGGGTCTTGGATCTGGTAAGTAAACTAAGTCGACAAGGCACCTGCTTTGGACCCTTTGGCACTTAGAGTGCCCAAAGTAGGTGCTTTTTGACACCATGATAAAGCGGACCCACTTATGGCATAAAAAACCGCTTTAGCGCTTACGCGCCCACTTTGACATCGATGCTTCATCCAAGTGGCATTAATGTGACCTCCATTCATTTATCTTAACAAAGTTCATTCTTAAATGTTTGTTATTTTATTCCTCTTAATTTTTATGATTTTATTAAAGGAGAAATCTTTATTTTAAATCTTTTGTTTCGTTTTTGAATTTAATATCTATAACCACTAACTTATGTTGGTTTGTTAAAATTTCGATAGGGATAATTTTACAATTCTTGCAAAGATCACGATTAGGATTTCTTGTGAGAATGAAGCCGATTTCTTTTATTTTGTTTACTTTTAAATGTTATGAAATGAGCTATTTTTTAATAAAATGAATATTTGTTAGTATAATATTATACGCTATAGCAAAATCTAGGATATTTTTTCTATCTTCATTTAAAATTTTATATGTGAAACTTATGTGGACTTTCCCATATCCATGGCATTCATTTCCAACATATCTATCGAGTTTTTTTCCAATAAATATATTCTTTTCATTTGATATCTTCTACGTAACATCTTCCATGTCCTCCCATTTGTTTTACTCTTATTTCTTAATCCAATTTATGGAGTATACACTCTTAACTGTATTAATTATTTGTTATGATAATTTTTATCGTAATAATTTGATCTCCTACTGTTTTCTCTAACATTACTTCATTTTTATATTTTTATCAACAATGATACTTGTCCCATTTTTATTTCTTTTTTTGTGTATACCATAGTTTATTGCATGTGTTTCTTACTTCTTTATAAATTCCCTCCTATCCATTTGTTTCTTGTATGTATTGTATTCAATATTAAATTTTCTTCTTTTCATAATATCAACAAGTTCTGTAGGTTTTCTTATAAGAGACCCAATATTCAAAATATCTATTCTTTTCATTCTTTCAATTTTTTATTTTTTAGATTTTTTTCTATAATAATGCCTATTTGTTCTTAAATTTGTTCTAAAACTTATATTTTACTTCCCATTATGGACTAGCTTCTTTAGATATATCTGTTTTTGATTTAAAAAAGTCTTTAAAATTTCATCAAAAAGAGTATCAAAATAACTTTTTACATTTTTTTAAAATGTCATCATTTTTATCAAAACATTTTATTCATTATTGTTGATATGTTTTACTTAGTTAAGTTCTTGACATCTTCTCTCTCATCCTTACTAACCTAAAGTATTTTTTATCCTTTTGCGGTTTCAAGTTTCTCATATATCTTTTAAAAATCTCATTGTTTGTCTAATATCTTTATAATAATCTTTCTTATTTTATATTATCTTTTGCATTTTTTTATTCTATAGCCATATATTCCTTTCAGGTGGAGCATGTTCTTTAAACTCTTTAAATACCTTTTTAGCTTGCTCTTTAATTTTTGTAGCTACGTTCATTCACATAGTATTGAAGTTTATGTCTGAATTTCTATATTTATCGAAGTTCATTATAAAATGTCTCTTCACCTCTTTTAATTCTCCACATTTTATTATAGGATAAATCTTTCTTTTAGAGATATTTGTTTGTCTTTTAATTTTAACATCTAAAACCACTCTTAAAGTTTTACTATGAATAACTTTACAACCTTTTCAAAAACATTGGAAGAATGAAGTCGATTTGACTTTAATTTTGCTCATTTTAAATATCAATGAATGAGATTCTCTTTTAATAAAATAGACATTTCTTTGTATAAGATCACTGGCCATAGTGAAATCAATGATACTTTTCTCTTATTTATTTTATTTTTTTATATTTCAAACCTTTTTGTACTTTCTCATATCCATGACAGTCATTTCTAACTTGTTTTGCTTCTATAATTATATTCTTTTTATTTGATGTACTCTGCATTGTTTTCTGTATCTTTTCATAGTTTTTTATTAATCTCACTTCTTAATCTATTTTTTGGAGCATAAACACTTACTATATTAATTACTTATCTTTTTATACTTTTTCTATCATAATAATTCTATATCATGCTCTTTTTAAGTTTTTTCAATATTACTATATCCTTCAATAATTTATCAACAATGATAACTTACACATACCCATTTTTATTTCTCTCCTTTACCATATACCATATGTTATAACCTGCATTTTCTACTTTTACATTTCTCTCATATATGTATGATTTGTTGAATGCAAATAATAATACTTTTTTCATATTATTAACAAATTCTATAACTTTTCGTGTAACCGACCAATATTCTAAGTACCTATTTTTATCATTATTTTATTTTTTAGAATTTTTCTATTTTAATGTCTAGCTGTTTTTAAGTTTGTTCTAAAACCTATATTTTGCTCAGCGCTATAAACTATCTTATCTATCAATGTCTATCCTTGATGTGAATTTCCTTCTTTTAACACCATATCCAGGTGCTTATGAGATGCATCATATATGGGGAACATCCTCGCTCTTGTTCTTTTCACTACATTTGAGCTCCAATACTACACATTATAATAAGACTTAAGATAATATCCCAATGTTTATATTATTTGAATCTATATCATCATCATGAGATGTGACAGTTATTTAAGTTAGTTCTCACCCATCGCAACCTTTATCTTTTATCTGGCTTTGGGGCCGATGAGCACACTTAAACTTGTACTTAGGTGGAGTTTAAGGCATCGAGAAAGAAAAAAAAATACAATTACTACAATTCATTGGCGCCCTCGCTTTACAACTTACAAAAGAAACCGAAGACAATCTGGGTGTATACGCCTGAAGTATGTGTAGGAGACTCTTAGACTCTTAGTAGTGTTTGTGGATAATTAACATACCTTCAAAGGCCAGAAAAACCTGTGAACAGCTTCTAAATCCATTTTATCAACATCGCTGCTCATCTTAAACCAAAGTTGTCCAAGTTGAATAATTACTTAAATACCTTGGTTTATGTGCCCAGCTGTTACAATTTAATTATTTATGTTTATGTTATGTTTCTCATTAGAGAAACTTGTTTTTATTTTGGAAATTTGTGAGGTTATTATGTCTGTTATATGATTTTATATTTGACATGTTCCCACCAAATGGATTTAGTGTTATTTACATTGGGTGTACATCTGCATACCGTTGATTAACTGTTGCAGCAATGCATTGTATAAACGATAAAATTTGAATCAAGCATGCGTGAGGGAATGAGCATTTTTTTCATTGTCCTTTGATTGATTGATTTTTTGTAATGATTAGTTATGTTGTTTATTTGCATGTTTGTTGTTTATTTTTTATCATTTTCATTATATATGGTTTTCTGAATTATCTGATTGTTATTTTTATTTGTTTTGGCCACATTTTATCATGACCTTATCTCATTTGTTAATACTTTTATTACATTTTTGTGTGAATTCAGTACCATTTTTGTTTTATCATTTGTTTTAATCTTTTTATTTTTTGTTCTGGTTTATTTGTTATCATATTTTTTGATTTGTTTTATTATTTTTTTATTTATTGATTCTATTTTTTATTAACATTTTAAAGTGTTTTATTTTTGTTTCTTATTTTATATTATTTGCTACCATGTATTATTTTTATGATCATTATTTTATTATTATTATTTATTAGTTTACTTGTTTTATTTATTAAATTTTTATTATGAACTGGATTTAATTATTATGATTATTTGCTATATTTTTATTAAGTTAGTTTTTGATTGATTAATGAATTATAATTTGTTATTATGGTTGGCATTTTTTATGAATGTTTTTCTCAAGTAGAGACAACTATAAAATAAATATTATTACTATTATGATTCTTGTTTTTTTGTTGAATATTTGAAGCTATGGTTGTTAATTAATTTACTAATAGCACGAAAAGCTTTCTTGATTTTTTGTAATTAAGGTCCAACATATTATTCTGAAGTGTTATTACTCAATGAATTTTGCTTTGGTGGATTATGCTTTTCATTGTTTTCCTTACTTTTCATGAGGCAGCAAAGAACTTTGGAAATTGGAACTAGTCCGGCCTCCCTATAGTTCCATTACCAATCTGTGATCTGCCTAAACTTGCCAGGATCAAGCAACCCCATCTGGTACCCCAAATCCAGATTGGTTTATCTTATTCAGATTGGCTGATCCTGTAGTTATGTAATACGGTCTTAAGAAGCATCATGAACATGCGTGACTCATGAATGCCTCTGAGACTTAACAAATGGCATCCGATGGATACTCAGTTTTCCAGTGATTTTAATTTAATTTTTCTGACAGTAAAGTATTCTTTTGCAGGCTTTTGAAGGCATATATTATATGTCACCCAGAATGCCTACTGAGTTTGATTCTGCTTCTTTTGGTTCACAAGAATATATAAACGAGTGTTTATCAGTGAAAAAGGTTACAAAAGACGTCAGAATGGATGTTCATGAAGAAGACACAATTTTGTTTCATAGAAGTGCCCAGTTTATTTTTGATGCTGATTTTGAATTGGGCCCAATACGTGTTGTTCTAAACAAGTCAAGAGAAAAGAATTTCACAATGATGAAGACTGACAATGCAACTAACGATGCTACCACATCTCATGTCAAATTCTTGACCTGTTCACCAGCTTATGGCATAGAAAATTTTCTCCCAAAATCTTGCTTCCATATATCTGGCACAGAGAGGCATGTGAAAATGCTGATGAATACAGCAGAAGTTCGATCAGTTATATGTAAGCCTCAAATTGATGACAATGCCTTTAGGGGTGAATCAATGATCAGATATTATAATTGTCCCACTGAACAGCTATGTGAAGCTGCTATTTCATCATTTGTTCTTCATTTGTCTGCTGGCTATGATGTCAGCAATATGTTTGAAAATAGAAGAGCACATTCTCAGATAACTTTGCAATCAGTGGAAAAAGGAGCATGTTCTTTCCTTCCTATTTCTGGCAAAGGATCAGTGAACCAGTTACATGGTTCTCATCAGGATTTGCCTTCAGAAAGCAAAGTTCCAGGCTTTTGTCTTATAACTGAAATAGAGCTTGGTCAGACTTTTATTGCTGACTGCAGCATGAAGAATCTACGTAGTGGCCAACAGTCCAGCTGGTTGCAGCTGCTAATTTTCAGTTGTGGAAGTTCTCACACAATCAAATCTGATAGCCAGGTGATAGAAATGCCTTTTTGGTCGGTGTACTGTTTTTTGTTCTTCAATATTGTCTATTCTTTTCTCAAAGTCCATGAAGCCTGTAGGAAATTGGTGATCGTTTCTGTGATCACAAGGACTGATGGAAATAGATGTGAGGCAACCATACTTGTTTCTTCTTATGTCAGCTTTAGATCCACCAAGTTTGCACAATGCACCCTGTGTCGAATCTCTCTTTAGCCTACGATGCGGGACAGAGAAGAAGATGCCGCCATCCGGAGGTGTTGGTGGTATTGAATAAGTTGAAATATACGTAATCAGGGCCTGAAATGGCAGACAGAGTGTGAACCAAGCTATATTCTACTTGAAACAAGCTGAAAGTCGTTGAACCAAACTGAAACTCGTAGAACCGGTACTGAAAGGTGCCAAACCAGGCCCAAAACCCTCCTAAACTAGGTTTGGATGAGCTGAACCATGCTGAACCGGCCCCATACCAGCCTGAACCGGACCTAGGAGCACTGAACCGGCTGTAAACTGGACTGAACCGGGCCTGAGAGTGCTGAACCGCCTGGTTTGAGCTCTGAACTGGGCCTAATCTGCTTGAGCCAGCCTTGGGCCACCTCGAACTAGTGTGAGCCGGTTTAGGACCTGGTGAACCGGCCAGATAACCAGTTCGACCAGTCAGACCGGCTGGCTGAAGTGTTGAGCCGGTCGTGTTGCCTCCATGGTGTGTGAAGGCATCCTGGCGGGGGTCGTGGCATTGTCAGGATGCTCCAGGGGCTGTGGGGGTTCGTGGCTGCTTTAGGGGAGGGGTGGCCGTGTGAGAAGACCTTGTGGGGTAGTGGCTTTCCATGGGTGTGCCCGGATGCATGTGAGATGCAAGGCGGTGCCCTCGCTGGTAAAACCTGACGGGGGCATTGAGCGAGGGATTTTCCCTTGCTTGTCTTCGTGTGTTGCTGTCAACTGGACAGCAGTGGAGCAGGCGATGTGGGTGGAGGCGATTGGATCTCCACGTGTGGCCGAGGGGGCTAGAGAAGTGCCAGTGAAGGCCTTTGACTCTGCCGACTTAGACGCTGTAGGGAATGGGAAGCAGGTCGGTGGAGTAGGGGAGGTGGCGAGGGAGCTTGGGTGGGGTCCGTAGGGCTTGGGGAGGGGTCCGATGGCGTTAGGGTTTGCTTGTGATTGGTGGGGTGTTCCGCGATGGTACTTGTTGGCGTCAGTTTTCTTTTACAAGGAAAAAAAAACAGCAACACCCAAAAAAAAGAAAAGAAAAGAAAAGAGAAGGGCTGGCCAGGTCCTCCATAGGCCCATTGGTGCAAATCCTAGTTGGATCAATCTTTATTTTAATTTAACCATGTGTCCTTTAGCCCTCTTTGAAGCCCACTTGTGCACAACCCATGGGAGGAGAGGATTGGACTGCGGTCAAGGCCAATTGGCCCAGTCAATAGGCCACATCAGATGGCCACCTCAGCAGGTCCCACCACTCTGTCCAGCTCAGACGCCACCTCATCTTCAGGTCAACATGGGAGTGCTCAAAGGACTGGTCAAAATTTAATGATCTAGGAGAATTCAAGGAGTTAAATGAATTAAAACAACATGGGAGAAGCCAACAGCCATCTGGACATTTACTCCTAGCTGTCCCTTGACTTTTCCTCCATCTCCTATAAAGATGCAAGGTGCGCCCAAGGCCAGACAACAAAGGAAGGGGCGCCGACAGGCTGCCAGTTTGCTGCTGCCCTCTGCACACCTGTTTCCAACACTTGCCTGCGGCTAGAAGGAAGGGAGAAGAAGAGAAGAAGAAGAAAGAGAAGGGGTTCTCTTGGCGCCACTTCCCCTTGGTGGAGGGGGTGCTCACATCTTCACTCTCCATCTCCATTGCATTCGGCATCAAAAGAAATAAGGTGGGTTAAGTACATATACTAGATATGTAGTCCTTTATGGACACTTCTCCCACCACTTCCAAATTCTCTTCTCAACCCTTCTAATGCCCTAAATCGGCTTTCATCGACATTGGCATCTCAAAGAATGATTTGAAGCCCAGCCGGCCTATGCAAAATTTCAAAAAAAATAAATCTTCTTTGACCTTTTGTTCGGTCACCTATTTGGCCTTCTTATCAGTCCCTGTTCTGGCCCCAATTGGCTCACCAAGGAGACTCCCTACACAGGTCCTAGAACAGGTCACCCTCGGCTCATTTCCTAACCCCAAACAGAACCTGTTTTGGTTTATCGTGCAGCCCCCTTTAACAGGTCTGAAAACCCCTAAAACAGCTTTTCTCCAGCCCCTGTCGGCCTACCTGAAGGACCCGTGAATAGGTCCTTAATTGGGTCATCTCCAGCCTCTTGTCGGTCCACCTGAAGGATGTCCTGTCCAGTCCTAAAAATCAGACCATTTCCACCTTTGTTTGGCCCCATGTCTGATCACTTAAACACCTCTCATGGGACCCCCTAAAAGCCCTCCAAGCAGGCCTCCATGTTGACCCCATTCAGGTCTACAAAAGACCCCCGTATGTCAGGCCCTATGTCGGCCCTGTAGAGATCCTATTTGGTCCTCCTCAAGCACCTTGAAGCAGGTCCTATGTTGCCCCTTTTGCGGCCTACCAGGAGACCTCTAAAACCAGGTCCTATTACAGCTCCATGGACAGCTCTTGTTTGGCCCTTATCGAGACCCCTGAGTAGGCCATCATCATACCCTTTAAAGAGGACAAGAAAATTCTCCTGATCGGCCCGTCCATCCCACTCGAAAGTTTTCCAAGCAGACCCCCATTTCGACCCCATTCTAGTCCAAAAAAAAACTCAAAACATGTCACTTTTTGCCCCTTGAACAGCCCCCTATCCAACCTCCAAACAGACCCTATTCAGGTTCATTCAGAAAACCTTTAAAACAGATCCTGATTTAGCCCCTTTTGGCCTACCTCAACAGCCCCTTTGCGGCTCATTAAACAAACCCCTGAACAGGCCCCTTTGCGGCCAGTAACCTGCCCCCCTTATGGCCTGATCTTAGCCCCTTTGTGGCTCGGCTGACAGTCCTTAAACAGGTCCTGTTAGCCTTTAACAAACCTGAAGTCCCTTTAGTAGCCCCCCCCCCCCCCCTTTCGGTCTTCAAAGAGGACAGCAGCTCCTTGAACTTCAAAAAAAAAACAGTGCAATGCGGCTCAACAAAAATGCAGGAACCTATCATTTACAACATTGGTGGGTGGGGGTGATGTACTGGACCCTTTTGAAATCCATACAATGGGCCGGTCCTTTGTTTGGGTGGGCCCTTACCCTTCCACCAAGCTGATTGAAGGAACAAAGAGCATTGGAGTCGAGCAGGCCCTTCCAGCCCAAGAAGACCAAGATGGGCCCATTAAGCCCGAGAGGACCTGAGGCCGGTTAAGAATGTTGATAGAACTCAAACTGGCCTAAGCGGCCTTAAAAACAAATAACGAAAATCAGAAACGCGAAAAGTCAAATTAAAATGCGGAGTGAAACACCCTTCCACGGGTACTCTACTTTTTGGATAGCTTACCCGGGTATGCCTCGGAATGTTGATCTGGACGACGGCACGGGCATGCTCCCGTAATCGGTG
Source organism: Cryptocoryne crispatula var. balansae (assembly GCA_036172225.1). Taxonomy (NCBI): domain Eukaryota; kingdom Viridiplantae; phylum Streptophyta; class Magnoliopsida; order Alismatales; family Araceae; genus Cryptocoryne; species Cryptocoryne crispatula. The sequence continues at coordinate 5,798,591 of CM069930.1, read as the reverse complement.
ATCCTTCTCCCAATATGACAAGTTAACACTTGTCATCTTGGATGGGTAAACTCCATCAAAGTTGGAAAAGGTTGGCATACCGTCGTAATGCCAAAATTCTTCCAACTCTATGGAAAGTTTACATTGGGAGAAGGAATGCCGATTTTCTCCACCCGATTTTATCATGCTAAAAACATTGTACTTCCGCTTATGAAATGAAATGCCATTCAAATGATGTTTTTTTCCAAATGTATGAAACCGGGCATCGAATAGTGGCCCGCTGGGCTGGATGGGGCGCGAACCAAAGATCATTAAACCAACTTCAATCTAACATAAAAACACAACTGAAATGTAGAAAAAAATAGATTGGTGACAATCTGGAAATTCAATTAAATGACGTTCAGTCCAATATAAGTAAACCCTTAGAACAAAAATAAGAAATAAACCAAACTCTAAGTAACATCTAAAATATTAAATAAAACATCAAAATCTGTCCCTAAGTAAAATATATAGATTTAAAACAAACTTGAAAACTCAATTAAAAAGAATCTCCTAAATTCAATGAGAATCAAAAGAATTCAAAGACCAAGCGTCGAGCAAAAAAAATCAGACCTTAACAGATCTGAAAATACATATAAAAGTCAGATTTGGACAAACTGAAAGTTTGATTAAAGGCCATATAAACCTTGTCAAACTAAGTTCCTAACGAAGCATGAAATAATTAATTACAAAGAAAACTAAATCAATAACATTACAACACTTAAAACATGTCAGAAACCAGCTTGAAACAGAAAAATCAGATTGTCAAATAAATCTGAAGCCTTAAAACTAAACAATTGAAACCTAATTTCAAGGTCAATAAAACATATTAAACACATTAAAACTGAAATCAAAACAACTTGAACCAATCAAACCCATTTTAAATCAAATCAAACTAGATAACTGTTCACGTCAGATTTTTTACAAAAAAAAGAGAGGCAAAAAAGAGAGGAAAATAGGACCGTATCAGGCTCCAGCTATCCAGTCCCCTAATTGGACCAAATCAGGTCCTGAATTGGCTGAACCGGGCCAAATCCTAGTTGGGCCAACCCCCAATTGGGCCAAGACAAACCATAGGATGGCCCATTGGCGTATGAACCAGCTGGCTCAACCCCTATTTATTTTAAAACAATTATTTCTCAGCTCCCATAGCCCATTTGCGCCAGCCCATTAAAAGAAGTGGGAAAGGTGGGCTGCGGTCAGAGATGGCCCAGTCAACAATGCCACATCAGCACTGCCAGCTCAGTTACCACTTCAGCAGCCCCCACCGCCCAGTCCACCTCAGCTGACACCTCAGCTTTGACTATTTATGGTGTGGGGAAGGCCAAGGGACAGCTTAACACTTAATGCCATGGGAGAACTCAAAGGTCAAGTCAAATATTGAATATCCTAGGAGAATTCAAGGAGTTAAGTTTAATTAAAATTACCTAGGACAGACCAACATCCATCTTACGTACACCACCTGGTGTCCTCCATCTCCCCCCTATTCCTATAAAAAGAGAGAGCGCCCAAGGCCAAGGGATCAGCTGCTGAAGAAGCCGACAGGCTGCCCCTCTGTTGGCTGCTGTGCGCCTGCTCCAGCCCCCCTGCCCGTGGCCAAGAAGAAGAAGAAGAGAAGAAGAAGGAGCAGCACCGCCTGCGGCTCTCATCGGGGCAGACCGGCCCATCTCCTTCATTCGACGCGAAGAGAAAAAAAAATGAAAGGTAGGGGTGTACTAATATTTGCTATGTAGCCCTCTAAGGGCACCCCTTCTACCTCTTCCAACTTTCTCTTCTCAACCCCTCGCATGGCCTAAACCGGCCTTCATCGACATCGGCAACCTATGGTCTTAACCAAAGCTTCTTGCTAACCTCATTTCAGCTAGCCAAAATACTCCTAAACAGTCCCTGTTCAGCCCCTTGCGCAGCTCCCCTAAACAGGCCAATTTTATCCCAATTTTGGCACCTGCTTGGCCCACCGAAATCATCCTTAAACATGCTATTTTCTGACCCATCGAACAGCCACTTGTCCAGCTCATTGAAATCTCTAAACAGCACCTGTTTTAGCCCATTGAGCACCCCTCTTTAACAGGCCACATCCCCCTCTGATCAGCCCCCCTATTGGTCAACCGATCAGACCTTTAAATAGGTCCCTAATCTGCCTGGTTTTAGCCCCCTGTTCGGCTTCATTGCATATCACAAAACAAGACGTGTTTTGTCTTTCAAACAGCCCCGTTTGCCGGCCTCCCTTAGGACCTTAGGTGAGGGTGATGACCCGGGGATTCTTGAAAACCGTCCGACGAGCCAAGTCTTGCTCCGAGCGGACTCTCAAATTTCAATGAGCAACCCCCTAAACTGTTCCAAAAATGCCCATTGCGCACCCCCTTAAAAAACCTTTTGTTTAATGCCCACCGTGCAGCCCCTGAACAGGCCCAGAAATAGCTCTCTGCACACTCCCTGTTCAATGCCTATTGTGTAGCCCCTGAACGGATTCCAAAACAGCCCCCTGCACATCCCTAAAACTCCTCCATCTTACTGCCCCTTGTGCAGCCCAAACAAGACTGAAAAGACCCTCTCTTATGTGGTTCCAAACAGGCTGCCAGATAGCCCTTTGAGCTGTCCCCAAACAGGTCACTTCCGGCTCTTCTTCGGCCTACAAACCATGTTGCTGCAGCAAAAAGGAAAAACATCTTGTTGTAACCGAAAATTTTCAAAAAAAAGGGAGAAAACAAAAGAAATGGCATGCTCGGCCTCCCTAAAAATCGGGCTGTGTACAGCATGTACAGGCACCGTAGATAGGCCCAAACAGGCCCAATTCGGTCCATCTCCAATGCCCAGAACAAGATCTCGATTGGCCCCTATTCAGCCAACTAGAGAGTCCCTTTGCAAGCCATTTCCAAAGCCCACGTTTCTGCCCAAATGGGCTGGATAATTCTTTTAAACAGGCTAAAGAATCAGTCCACGTTATGCTTAAAATGACCTGGATTTTCTCTCAAATAAATCAAGTGATCAGTCAGTAGATGGGCTCGACAGAAAGAAGAAAAAGGAGGAGGAATTTGTTGAACAAGGCAAGAAAATCAGAGCAATGAGAAAATCCGGATCAGGATATTGACCTACCATCAAGTCCCGGTCGATATCCCACTATACGGCAGTTTCGAGTCCCACCCGGAAGCAATTGGGGCAGCGATATCTCCTGCCGGATTTGGAGGGGGGAGGAGAAGATAGCAGGTCCCGAGTCCCTCACGGACCCGGGACTACCTTCCCAGTAGGAGATGGAGTCCTCCCGAGGCCTATAAAGAGGCCAAATGCAGGCCGCGGTCGGGGAGAGGTCGCAGAGAGAGAAAGGAAGAGAGATGGAGGGTTACCGCGGAAGCTGTCAATCCCTCCTGGAGCCTTGTTGAAGCCGTCAACCCCTTGGAGCATCGTAGAAGCCGGGCGGTTCTTCTTCTTCTTCTTCTTCTTCTTCTTCTTCCTCCGGACGCCGCAGCCTCCACCGTATGCCGCAGCGGACACCGTCGGGGTCCAAAGCTCCTCCCGTCCACACCGGAGAGGGCCTCCCTTCCCTCCCTTAGGGCCGACGGACCCTCCTTCTTCCTTTGCCGGAGCTGCCGCCGTCGAGCAAGGCCGGACGCAGCCGCAGAAGCCGCCGCGCTGCCGTCGGGGCCGGGAGAGAAGGCCGAGCGCCCACTGTAGCAGCGAAATAATGCGTCCCCAACTATAGGCCACCGTGGAAAAGGGCTGTGGGGCCCACCGGGGGGAAAAAGCACAAAAAAAAAGAAGAAGGGCCAGCGCAGCCGGCCGGCCCCCTCGCGGATGAACCGCCCGGTCCAGAACAGTGGACCGGGCCCCCCCTTTGGCCAAACAGGGCCCTGCGCACAAGGGCAGGGACCTCCTTCAAAAAAAAAGATTTTAAAATAAACAATCCAATGAAAATAAATAAAAATCCACATTTAATTCAACAAACCGGACTAGTTGGGGGGTCGACTAACCATCCGCCCCTACGTCTCGGCTTAACTCAAAATAATTCAATAAACCGGACTAGTTGGGGGGTCGACTAACCATCCGCCCCTACGTCTCGGCTTAACTTAAAAGAATTCAAAATACGGACTAGTTGGGGGGTCGACTAACCATCCGCCCCTACGTCCTTAAGGTAGACATACAAAGGTCTATAAAAGACCCCAATGTCTTACCAAGTTCACCAAGCTATGCAAGGCTAGAGCATAATCAATAAGCCGTCATGCCGGTCATATGCTAATGGAATCATCAAAACAGTGGGGGATGCCCATAAGTCTATCAAGACCGGGTACATGCCGCCCATGAAATGACAAGTTCATCAACTCATGAAGGATCTATGAAGATAGATGTGAGCTAGTTTCCCACAAGTCTATCAAAGACCGGGATGCTCAATCTCAAGACAAGGAGATGAGTCCCCACAAGTCTATCAAAGACCGGGATGCTCAATCTCAAGACAAGGAGATGAGTCCCCACAAGCCTATCAAAGGCCGGGACATACTCAATCTCAAATCAGTGAGAGGAATGCCCACAAGTCTATCTTAGACCGGGTGTTTTTCCATCTCAAATTGATCACACAAGTTCCATGTTCATCAAGGACTCGAAGGGACCGGATTGCTATTCAAGCTGTAAATCATGTCTCATGTTGAGAAAGACAAATGAAAATTCATGTTCGGTACATAGATTGATGCTGCAAGGAGAGGACAACCCCATGAACTTTTGGAAAGCAAGACAATAAAAAAATTGAAATCTGTAAAATCTGTAATTTAACTGAAACGAAAAACTGAAATCATAAAATTAAACCCAAATCAAATCACATAAATATGAAATTTGTCAATCTGTAAAATCACAAACCAAAAATCAGATCTGAAACTGAATTTTCTGAAAATCTGAAAACCACTTCTAAAATCCAGAGATTAAATCTGAACTTATGTGCAGAACCCATTTAAAAATCTGAAATCTGGACTTAAAACATACAAGTCTGAAAATCCAAAATCTGCAAGTTTGAACTTCACATTTAAAATGAGAGATCGAAACCTGTAAAATTGCAGAATCCCGAATCTGAAAATTTTAAGAATCTGCAGAATTTGAAATCTAAAATCTGTCAAGTCTGAAATCAGATCACTTAAATCTGAAACTTGAAATCTAAAGATAATTCACTCGGTAAAAACAAACAAATCTACCCAAATCAAATTGAATCAAACCATAATTGAATTCCGAACCTGAAATCTTAACAGTAAAATTAAGTCTGAAATATAACATCAAATTTTAATTCCGATCAACCCAACTCAAAACACAGAAATTCCAAACAGATTCAAATCAGTTAAAAAAAATGAAATTCAAATGAATTCAAACAGATAAAAAAAACTCAAATGAATCAAACTCAACCTAATTAAAAATTAAACTCAAACCAAATTCAATCAAATTTAATTCAATCTAAATCAATCCAAGTCAACCAAATAAATCTCTCGAATTAAATTCAAACAAATCAATTCCAATCAAATTCATTCCAAATAAACTTAAATCAATCAACCAACTCAAATTGAATCAAATTCAAATCAAATTAAAACTCACACACCAAATCCAAATTTCAACCAATTTAAGCAAACACGAATTCAAACTAAATCAAATCAACTCAAATACAAATCAAACCAGTCCAATCTAATCAAACCAAAATTCAAATCAATTCAATTCAAATAATTCAAACTAAATCCAAAACACATTAAGTGCTTGCCTTCCATCAAATTCATGGAGTTGTTTTCTCCTATATTTGTGTGAATGCTTACTGTGGATGTATGTCTTCTACTGCAATGGATTGCTATGACGATAATCAAGGGTATTCGAGTTATCTCGATGTAATTAACGTCGGATCTTCGCACCATCCGACGGGGAGAGGTCAAAGCGAAATTTTCAAAGAACCTAACAACCTCAATAAATAAATTTTGACCCTAGCTAGTACTTTTATGAAATATCATCTATTTTCTTATAAAGTCAATGCTAAGGTCTGATCAAATCAAATTCAAATTCAAATGGAAAATGAATTTCCAAAACGAAAGAAATCAAATCTTTTTGGAGATTTTGAGGTTACATCACATCTCAAAACAGGTTCTGCAGAATCAAAAAAAAGGAGAGAAGCCTCTTTGCATGGGCTGGCTTGAGGGTGACGGCCCGGCACCCCTTGGAAACTGCTAGACCGGCTATGAACGCCGATGGAACTCAAACCGGCCAAAACGGCCTTGACAAAAAAATAGCAAATAAAAAATTAGAATGCGAAAGCCAAGCTAAAATAAGGAGTGAAACACCCTTTCACAGGTACTTCGACTTTTGGATGGCTCCCCCGGGGTCGCCTAGGGATGTCGATCCGGACGATGGCGCTGGCATGCTCCCGTAGCTGGCGATCCTTCCCCCAATGTGTCAAGTCAACACTTGCTATCTTTGGATGGGTAAACTTCGCTTAGTTGGAAATGACCGGCATCCCGTCGTAACAAGGATCGCGGGATCGGAATCGGCCACCGGATCGGTGGGTACCGATCCGATCCGGATCGGATCGGATCTGTCCGATTCTGAGCGATCCGCCGGAAGAAACAACAATCCGGAATCGTTCCGGATCGGTCCTTCAAACAGTGGTAAAACCTAAAAAAAATACAAAAATAACACTCTATGCAGGATTCCGATCCATCCTAGAGCATTTTGGGGGCGAAATCGGCCTGAAATCGCCCCCAAAATGGTGCCACGGCGGCCCCGCGGCCGCGGCGGTCGTCTTCCCCGCCCTATCGGGCGGGGAAGACAGGGCTACCGGGTCCATCGGGACCCGGTAGCCCAGGATCCGGTGACTTTTAAGTCACCAGATCGGGCGGTCTGTGGGTCGATTCCGGCGAGGGAATCGCCGGAATCGATCCAGAATCGACCATTTCGGTCGATTCCGGCACCTATTCTACCTACAAACATCGATCCGGACCGATCTTCGGTCAGGATCGGTAATTCCGCTGGGAATCAGATCGGAGGAGTCCGATCCGATCCAAGAATCGGCCGATTCCGATCCGGATCGGCCGATTCTGCAATCAATGCGTCGTAATGCCGAAATTTTCTTAACTTCGTGGAAAAAAAACTTACATTGGGGGGAAGGAATGTTCATTTTATGCATATCACGACATTGTACCCTCGATCAATGAAATGAATGATGTTTAAGAGCCAACTCGGATTGCATGAAACCGGGCATCGAATGGCAGCTAGATGAGCCGGGATGGGTTGCAAACCCAAATCAAAATGAAACAAATTATAAATCAACACCAAATACAACGTATTCAACCCAAAATGCATGAAAAATCAGATTTGGCAGCAATCTGGAATTTTAATAAAAACACCTAATCCGATAAGGTTGAACCCTTAAATCAAGTGGCAATTGAATCAAACCATAAATAACATCTAAAACATCAACAGAAGACATTAAGAAATCAATCTTAAGCAAAAAAATCAGACCTTAACAAATCTGAAAACATATGTAAGAATCAAATTTTTTACAACCAGGAAATTCGTTTAAAAAATACATAAACCTTGCCAAACATAATTCTTAATTAAACAATAAAAGATTAAGTTTAAAGAAAACCAAACCAACAACATCTCAACACTTCAAATGAATCAAAACCAACCTAGAAAAACAGAAAAAATCAGATTGTTAACTAAATCTAAAACCTTAAAATCAAATCATTCAAATCAAATCCCACAATGTTTAAGACACTTCAAAATCATCAAAATTGAAATCAAAATAACTAGAACCGATCAAACCCAACTTAAAACAAATAAAACCAAACCGAAACCAAATAAAAAAAAACAACTTCACCTAAATCTGAAACCCATAAACAATCGGCAAACTCAAAAAACAAAAACAAAAACAAAAACAAATAAGAATCAACCCCAAACAGTTGGTTTGCATCTCATTAGGCCCAAAAGGCCGCTACCTTTTTGAGTTCATTACTTTTTAATGCATGTGCACACTCTCCAAAAATAGGTTGTTACGACGGTTAATCAAGGGCATTTAAACCGTTGCTCGATGTAAGTTAATGTTGTATATTTGCACTATCCAACAGAGGGGTCAAAAATCAAATTTTCAAGGAACCTGAATCTTAGTTCTAATACTCTTAAAATATTATCGGACTATCTAATATTTTTGTAGGATATCACCTATTTTGTTAGATAAGCCCGGGACATCCACATTTTCCCCAAAACATAAATCAATTTTTTTCAAAATCAAAGGAAATGAAAAAAACGAGGTTCACACAATAACCAAAAGCAAATAAAAAGAAGAAAAATAAAAACAAACAAAACTGAAAACCAAACCGAAACCAAATCAAACAAAAAAAATCAATAACTCCAAAATCAACATGAAACTAAACCTAAACCTGAAACTCATAAAGCCAACTCTAAACCAACAAAAATCAATCAATAAACTCGTGAACAAAAAATATCAACTCTTAAACTGGTGGTTTGCATCCCTTCGGGTTCAAAAGGCCATTGCCTTTTTGAGTATATCATGTTTTGTGGATGTGCATGATTTTCCCCTGAAACAAGTTGCTATGACGTTTAATCAAGGGCGTTTGAGCAATTGCTCGATGTAAGTCAAATGCCGATTACTCGCTTCGTTCGGTGAAGAATGGTCAAAAGTCAAAATTTTTCAAAGAACTCAAATTTCGGTTCTAATATTTTTAAAATATCACTGGACTATCTAAATATTTTTAGGACATCACCTATTTTCTTAGATGAGTACGGGATGCCCATATTCTCCAAAATCGAAAATTTCCAAATCAAGAAACGAAAAAAATGAGGTTCACACAGTACTTTGGCTGGGTCGGAGGGGAGGTTGTGACATGTTAGGGTTGAGTCTAGAGGGGACAGGTGGCGGGGCTTCCAAAGATGGGGTGATGGCATGGGGGCCTTGGAAGCAGAATGAGAGAATGGGAGGGATGCGGGGAATCGTGGGTGGTGGTGGGAGGGTGGCTGAAAGCCTCGTGGGAGGTAGAAGGGCTCAGTGTGGGGCCAGCATAGGGGTTACGGGCTCCTAAGGAGCCCGGTGAGAAGCAGAGCAGAAGGAGAAGAAGAAACAGATGGCGATGATGAGGGAGGAGGAGAGGAAAATGACCCGGGGATGTAACAAGATACTCAACAGGGAGGGGGTGGGGTGGAGGGATGCTCGGGGCCACCAAGGGGTAAAGGGTTATTTGCTGGAAGAAGGGAGATGAGGTGCCACCTCCCTTGGAGACCTCCATAGGTTTTGATGTTGAGGAAGAACCGTGCGGTTGAGAGGAGAGAGCAGCTCACCTAGTGAGAGAGAGAGAGAGAAACCAAGAGGAACCAGGCAATAATCTTCATTTCATTGTGACCATTTTTTTTTCACATTGCATGGCCTTCTTCTATAGGAAAGCCTAATTACAAAAAAGGCCAATAAAAGACTTACTTGGTAACTAAGTCCTATTAAGGACTAAAACGTAAAGAAAATACTGAAAGTAAAATCTAGATATTTACGATCTGGCTCCTGGTGTTGGAAAAGTAAAAAAAAAACCCTAAAATTTTTCATCCGGATCCCCATCAGCCTAATCGTTTGGAGTATATATTTGAGAATGTGATTAATATGAATTCTGGGAAATATAATCTATATTATATGTAATTCTGTTTTCTCTGCAGGGGCCTAGGAGAAAGAGAAGCATGAATGTGCTCGCTGGCTTGTTTCATTGTTTTGATTTTTGAACTTCATCATTTTCATATTGCTTTGATCTAGGAAATTTGAATCCTAACAAGATGTGTCTTTTACCAGCTGATCATTTGTTCAGGAACTAAAATATTCTCTTTTCAGCCTTCATTCATGGTCATTGATACTACACTAATCTGTATGATTCTAGACATTTATGGATAGTTGGTCATAGAAGCCAAGTATCAATTTTTGTGCTAAAGTTGTCTTTGGAGTTTGGACACATTATATTAGCTAGAGTGATAGGAATTGATAAATAATTTTTATTTATGTGATCATGACTGTTAATCATGTTCTTGCTTTGCACCATCCTGAAGATTCTTGTGTTTTCTTTTGGCCAAAATCTGCTGTCAGGGTAATTGGCTATTAATCTTTAATTAAGAATGTTCTTGGTGTTGCTTCACAGGGTGGTTCTTGTTTCGTAGCAACGTCAGCTCTGGCTATGTTCATTCAAACCCTAAAAGCATATTCCATGTGCCTTTCATCTCTTTGGTCCTTGATGTCTAAATCATCAATGAGAAAGTCAGAGAAGGCTTGTGCTTCTATTGTTCTTAATGACAGTTTGGCTAGACCAAGTAATCAAGATGGTCAAGAATACAATGAAACCATCAATTACTTACCATTTGAAACATGGACTTCTGGGTTTCTCAAGTCTCTTGATGTAAATGTGTCCCAGTTTTATGTCACCTTTGCTGTTGCTGATGCTTCTGGTAAATAAAACAAATTTAGTTTCATTTTATATCTTTTGACATGAATAGACGCTTATTTGATTTTGTTATTTTATTATAGATGGTCTACAGTGTCTTACTCTGGAAGTTGAATTGCAGCTGGCAAGTTTGGCAGAGAACTTGTCTTTCTGTTTATCAAAATTGACAATTCGCTCTAAGCACCTGCTTAAGGAAAGTCTAACCCCTTTCAGCACAAGAAGCAATAACATGTTGCCGACTCACATTCACTGTGATCTGTCAACGAATGAACTCTCTGGCCTTAATGTTTCCCAATCCCCAATAGCATTCTCAGAGAGAGAAATCTCTTCGAATTGTGACAACATGGGATCATTTTCTTTGAATCATTTGAATTACATCTTAAAACATTTAACTGCTTCTATCATGGTTAAAAGAATGGCCCTGAGCTCTGAAGTGGCTGCTTTTCCGTCAAAGAGCAATTGGGTTGGCAGTGGTTCCATATCTGGATTTGATTTGACACTTACCATCTCAGAGATTCAGGTGAAGTTTGTTACGCTAGATTGCATGCTGTTGAAGAGTGAATTGCTGTAGCCTGTGTTCTTGTTTCTTCTATTTCATAATGTCATGATTCCATAACTTTTTTTTTATTTAGATGCTTTTGGCTCTCTATGCACCTTTTGCTGGGAAGCCTGACATGAAATCTGCTGCTGGCTCTAAAAGGACTTTCACTTTTCCTGCCCAAGGATCGATCAACCAATCTGATGTTACGATTCCTGATGGTACTTTTTTCATTAGGTTTATTTATACATGTGAAACATAATTTTGATGTATCTTGTTTGTTTGAATAGGGGCAATAGTGGCTATCCAAGATATCCGGCAGCATTTGTACTTTGCAGTTGAAGCTGTTGGGGAGAAGTATCGTGTAGTCAGTACAGTCCACTATTCTCTTGTCGGAGATCAAGCTCTTTTTAAGGTGCAACATTAGTTAACGTAAGATGTTTTTTATTTCACGAACATTTCAAAGTTGCAGACCGAGATAATGACTCATTTTGGGTGGGATGACAGGATTTCTTATAGCTAGTGCTTGCAGTTTTTTGCTGCTGTGCTCAATGACATTTCTTGCAGTGGAATCAATTTTCAAGCAAAAATTTCATGGCTGCAGGGGCAGTAATTCTGGACAAGAGCTGCCCAACCTAGGTCAGGATTGGCACGTTTATCCTTGCTGATCTCAACAATTCTGGGCCAATCCAGATTGTGATGGGACCTACCTATCTGGATGCCAAATTGCCAATTCAGTTCTGCAATCCTTGAGATTTTTTTTCTATACCGTGTAGCATTGTCTCTTCTTTCACTAATATCATCACACAAAATTTTTTTTTATATCTTATACAAGCCAATTCAGATTGTGTCAGAGTTCGGTTTAAGGTGGCTGATTTGTCCTGAATCCTTGAGAAATTTTTTTGCCTTTTGTAGAGCAATTTCTCTTGTTCCACTAACTTCACTGTGCAACTTCTATTTCTTTTATCATATACAACTGTGATCAAGCTAAAGCCAAAAGCCGATCACGTAACTGTGGGTACACATGGCAATATGATGCATTTTATGTGGAATAGTGATTTTTCTTCTTCTTTATCAATATGCTTGTGTCTTCATCTTTCTTGTGACCATCCGAGATAATTATGACTAATTATGTACACAAACTCAATGAATGCACATCAGTAATTAATTAAGAAAATTTGATCTTATCTCAGAGAGGCACAATTCTAAGGGAGGTCAAAATACAAACAATATAATAAAGAGAGAGGAGGCACACATTCACAATCATACGTAGAACACAGGCACACTACATGTCATGTAGGGTCTATATTCATCTACCTACTTCACATTTTTGAACACCGAGTGGGAACTGGGAACCAACATGATTTGTAAACATTTGACTAACCAACTGCCTAACCTTCCAATCGAATTGGTCTAGACCTAATTTCGGGCTCTCTTTGGATCAGGCTTGATTGTTTGGGAGGTCATGTATAAATATATTTTACTAGTTGAAGTCATGGTTCATAGAATCTGCCGATCTGGATCAAAAATGGCCAGACTTCAGAATTGGATTGGCATAAATTGACCTGCTTTAGGGTGGATACCAAGTCCAAGGGACCTAGTATATTGGCATAGCTATCTGGCTTGTACCCACTTTTCCCACCTCAGGTGCAGCATGCTTCACGATTCAACCCAAAAAGGTTAGATCTGACCTGAATCTGATGTGGAATCCATCTGTCTTACTTTTTCTATGTTTTTTTATGGTTTATAAAGAACTGATCGAGGCTGATTCTAGAACGATTTTTCTCCCCTGGAATTGGCCAATTATGTTGATCCGATCTGGATTGGTTCAGAATCAACACTAGCCAATTTGTTCTCCAATTCTGAATTTGTTATTCATGGGTGACTGATGTAACCTCAAAAATCTCAAAAGATTTATTCTTTTGGTTTTGGAAATTCATTTTCCTTTTGAATTTGGATTTGATTTGATTAGACCTTAGCATTGACTTCTTAGGAAAATAGATGGTATTCCATAAAAGTACTAACTAGGGTCAAAATTTATTTATTGAGGTTGTTAGGTTCTTTGAAAATTGATTTTGACCTCTCTCCGTCGGATGGTGCGAAGATCCGACGTTAATTACATCGAGATAACTCGAATACCCTTGATTAAACGTCATAGCAATCCATGAAAATAGAAAACATGCATCCGCAAAAATAAACATTCACACGCATATGGACATAGGAGAAAACAATCCCATGAAATTTGATGGAATGCAAGCACTCAATTTTAGTTTGAATTTGATTTGAATTGAATTAGTTGAGTTAAATTTGTTGGTTTGATTTTGATTGAGTTGAATTTTTTATTGATTTTAGTTTGATTTAATTTGAATTTGTTTGATTGATTTTAAACTTGGTTTGGGTTTTTAGACAGTTTGTTTACGGATGGGATTTCATGGGATTTGGGCTTATCTATGGACTATGGTTTGCTGGAATGGATTTGGCTTTGGGAAATTTGGGTTATATTGGATTCGGTTTGTTTTTGAGTTTGTTTTATTGAATTTATTAAAGTTCAGTTGAATTTGTTTGATTTGGAGAATTCAATTTGAGTTGAGTTGATTGATTTGAGTTAAAAGATTTATTTTAATTTGTTTTGAGGTTTGATTTAATTTGTTGATTTGGATTGGGTGAAATTGATTTAATTTGGGAGATTTGGTTTGGATTAGATGGCCCTTAAATTATCTTATTCTTCAGGTTCTGTTTGAGATTTTTATTATTTGGGTGTGAGTTGTTGATTTATTAATTCATGTTATTATCCTAGGAACTTGGTGAATTTCGGATTTTATGCTTCTGTTATGACTTCTGCATGAATAGGCTTTTGTCTTTTCAAATTGGATTTGGTTGAGATTCAGTTCCAGAAATTGAATTTGGTTTATGGATTTTAATGAACTCTGTTGGATTAAGGCCGGCTTTAATTTTAGTGAGTTGGTTAAAGTTTCATTTGTTAACTTCCGATTTGTTCAGATTACAGATTTGAGTTTCAATTTGTTTGTTGGTGTTAGCTTGATTTGATTTAAGGTTTATTTTGATTTTACAGTTTTCAGACTGCAGGTGAACTGAGTTTCCGACTTTCAGATTTTTCAGATTTTTTTTTAAACTTCAGATTTTCAAATTTCACAGGCCTCAATTCCTTGTGAAGTTCTCATTAGCAGGTTTTAATTTCTGGTTTCTTTTGAAATGGGTTCAGAGCACAAATTCAGGTTCCGGACCTTGGTGCATTCAGATTTTTAATTCTTGTTTCCAGATGTTTCAATTACAGACTTTATGTTTCAGCATTTCAATTTTCAGGATTCCAGATTTTAGGTCTTGAATTTCAGAGGTGATTTCAGATTATTTAAATTTTCAGATTTTTGGAATTCTGCAGATCCTACAATTTTCGGTTTCCTTGCTTTAATGTGAGGTTCAAAATTTTAATTGATTCAAACAGGTTTATCTTGGCAGATTCTATTGGGTGCATGCATTCTCTGATTCAGATTCCAGGCTTCTGATCTAAGTAATCTGATTTTGGATTTTAGACTTGGCAGCCCTTATATTTTAAATTCTGCGGATTCCAGATTTCTCCAGATCCTGGATTCTGCAATTTAATTGATTTCCAGGTTGCAGGTCTCTTTTTGAAACGGGCTTCTGCACCAAATCAGATTTCAGACTCTTCAATTTTCAGAGTTCCAATTTCAGATTTTGTGTTTTAAGTTCAGAGATTTTTATTTCAATTTTATAGGTTCGGTTTCAGATTTCAGATTTTTACAGTTTTCAAATTTCTCTTGTCTTGCCTTCCAGGAGTTTCATGTGATTGTTCTCTCCTTGTAGCATCAACATGTGCACCGAATATGAATCTTCATTTGTTTTTCTCAACATGAGACATGATTTACAACTTGACCAGCAATCCGGTCATTTGAGTTCTTGATGAACTTGTTGATTCATGGGCGGCATGTACCCGGTCTTGACAGACTTATGGGCATCCCCCACTGCTTTGAGATTGAAAATACCCGGTTTTTGATAAGCTTATGGGCAATCGACTTACTGATTTGAGATTGAGCACACCCGGCTTTTGATAAGCTTGTGGGGACTCATCTCACTGATTGAACCTCATTAGCTCATAGTTTGGCATATCGGCATGTTGATCATGCACAGCCTTCCCATGGCATAATGGGTAAGTAACTCCCTCTTGGGGCATGGTAAGACATTGGGGTCTTTTCAATAGACCTTTGTATATCCACCTTAAAAAGTTAAGGGGCGTGCTTAAAGCCGGCCCATTGCTTTCCCTCTCTGTTTTGAATTCTTTTAAATTAAGCCAAGACCATGAGGCGGGTTTTTAGCCGGCCGGATGCTCATCTCGGTTTGTTGATTAATTAGGTGAATTGTTATTTAATTTATGTTTATTGTTTGTTTTATTTTATTTTTGAATTATGGGTCAATAGACGTGCTTAAAGCCGGCCTATTGCTTTCCCATTTGTTTTGATTCTTTTAAGTTATGCCGAGACCATGTGGCGGGTTTTTAGCCGGCCAGATGCTTGCCATCGGTTTGTTTAATTAGTTAATGAATTTTTATTTAAATTTTCATTTGATTGTGCGTTTTAAAAGAGATAGCTCTTTTTTCTGTCCACAATCTTTTAAAAGGATAGTTTAATGGGCCGGCCCATCTCCTCCTCCTCTTGCGCCTGCTGGCTGGTCCAGCGGGCTCTATTTTTTTTTAAAACCCTTTTCATAGGTGGGCCCCACTTCCAGTTGACCCCGGGTCAACTCTCCTTCCCGCGGCTGCTCCCTCGCGCGCACGGCTCCTGCGGTCGGCTTCCTTCTTCTTTTTTCATTTTTTTTGAGGGGGCCCCACCCTTTATTCACCGTGGACCATAGTGGGGGGGGTATTATTTCCCCCCCGGCTACAGTGCCCTCTTGACAGTCCTCCGGTGCCCGGCGGTAGCGCGGCGTCCTCCGGCGGCTCTGGCTTCTTCGAGGGGGACCTCCGGCGGCGCTGGCCTCTTCCGGAGGCACTTCCGGCGGCGTTGGCTTCTTCCGGAGGGAATTCCGGCGCCGGCGACTGATTGCGGAAGGGGCTCCGGCGACGGCAAACTCTGATAGGAGCTCCGGCGACGACGGTAGGTCCTGGAGAGGGTCTTGGCAGCGGCGGCAGGCTCCAAAGAGGGCTCCGACGGTGACGGCTACCTTCAGAGGGGATTCCGGCGACGATGGTGGGCCTTTATCTCTCTCCCTCTTCTTCTCTATTCTTCTTTTGCGCACGGGGGGGTCTCTCTCCTTCGCGCTCTCGGGGCCCTCTCCTCCTTCTTCCTACGCACCCTGGCAGGGTTTTTTATAAGCCTCCGCGGTCTCCCCCTTCCATTGGGAGTCCTTCCGGACGAGGGAACCCAGGTCCGAGAGGGATTCGGAAGAGGATTTCCGGCCTCGAGCCGGACTCGTCAAGGTCCGGGATTTGTGGGATTTAGCTTCCCTTGCTCTTCTCTAACTCTTTCTATCTTGTTAGAGATTTTCGCCAAGTAGAATCCTACTCGGAGAGAACTTGATCGGATGCTATATTTGCGGGATTAACCCTCCGACTTTTCCTTGTCTTTGTACAACTGTGCGGCTATCCTCTCGGAGGGGGTTGCTCTCGCATGCCTCTGCAGGTTTTGTTTAGGAAGTTTTTTTTTTTTTTCATAGGATTTCCTATCCTCGGATGAGTCCGATTCGGTGTGAAAAACCTTCCGAAAACCCCTCCCAACTCCCACTCCAACCGCTGGAATGGATTGGGCCTAGGATGCCCATTTGCTGGCCGCTCCAAATGGGCTTCAGTCCTATCTTCCTCAGTCGACAATTCTAGCTGCCTTATTCCTCTTTTTTTTTCTTTTCTTTTTGTTTCTTTTTTTTTTGCAAATTTTAGGTGCCAACAGTGACAGTTTTATCTTACAATCATAAAATATGCTATGTTTGCATAATAATGAATGTTGGATCATAATAGAAAAATATACTTCTAAAATAAGTGTTATTGTAATGAGAATGTTAAGATAAAAATATGGTCATACTAGATTAGATAGAATAGATACTATATGGTCATGCTAGCATCTTGGTTAATAAAATACATAATAAATGTATTAGAGAAAATATGAGAGTGGCGGCATTCATAGGCAAATTGAAAGAAGCTACATTGAGATAGTCTGAACGTATTGCACATAGACCTAAAATAATGCATATATCTACATAAAATAATGATTTTCTGGTGATCAAAATTTGGTTTTGAATCTAATTAGAACAAATAAATTGATCTTTGAGCTTCAAACTTGTCTTTGATATCACTATTTGTTAATCATTCTGTGGTTAATTGAATTTGGCATAAGTAGTAACGAACTGACCTCGATTTTGACGTAGATTAGGTTGGATTTTAGATGTAAACAGCTTATGAGGATTAAAACTCTCATCCAAAGCCCTTTGATCTCCGTAGTTTGATTTATAAAGGCTCCCACAACCATGGTTTGCGAAATTGAATTGACATAAGCCAAGTTGATTCAAGGGAGTACTCCAATCCTCCCAGGAATCCCACCCAAATCAACAAAAATCAACCAAATTGGTCTGTATCAAGATAGATGCAGCCTAAATCTACTGATTTCTGCAACTCATGCCAGACTTTGTGAAGGTGGGGAAGGCTGCAATAGCGGTCTTGTAGCGCCACCACTGTTTTCGGTTTAGATTCAAACCTGAAAGAGTCAAATCAGACTGGAATCCTATGAGAAATATATTTGCTATGGTATTTTTAGTTTTTTATTTTTTTCTGGTTTTTACGGGACTGATTTAAACTGATCTGCATCGTTTTTTTTTTCTCATGGAATCGGCAAATTTCTCTGATAGTTTGATAGAATTGGATTGGAATCAGCACTAGTTGATCTAGTGTTCGATCCTGATTATGCTTCCTGTGAGAGCCTCGTTTTTGAAGTTTTAAAAATCTTCTTCAGACTACATAGAAAATAGGTGATAACCTATGAATATATTAAGTGGTCCAATGATACTTGTAAAAGTACAGAATCGAGGTTCGGATTCTGTGAAAATTTTTTTTGACCCCTCTCTGTCGGGTGATATGAATATTTGGCATTAACTTACATCGAGCAACTGCTTAAATGTCATTGATTAGCTATCATGACAACCTATTTGATAGAGCGTGCGTATCCACAAGACAGTAAACTCAGGGGCCGTAGTCTTATAGGCCCGATGAGATGCGAACATATTATATTATGTTTGGTTGATGTTGATTTTATTTGGTTTAGAGTGTAATTTTCAGATCTAATTGGTTGTTTTGTTTTGATGTTTGAACGTAATCGATTTGATTTGTTTGAAATTACTTGATTTTTCTTTGATTTGATTTTTAATAGGTGGATTAAATGTTTTATGTTTTAATTCCATTTGACTTGTTGATTGAGATATTTCAATTATCTTTTTCTTATGTTGATTTATGTTTTGGTGCCGGTTGTACATTTGCCATGTTTTGATTAAATTGTTGGAATGTGTTTTGAAATTGTGGTTTTGATTTTTGATTTATTTCATGATATGATTTTTTTTTGTTTTAGGGTTGATTTTGGTGTCTTTTAAGTGTTTAAAATGTTATTTATTTAGTTTCCTTTGAAATCATTTAATTGTCAGTTGATTAGGAATTTAGTTTTGTAAGATTAAGTGATTTTTAAATTTAATTTCCAAATTGTTTAAATTTGATTTTTATGTATTTTCAGATTAATTTAAGTTTGATTTTTTTAGTTTTTAGCTTGTTGAATTAAGGGATTTTGGTATTTTTCAGATTTGATAAGCATGCTTTAAGTTTGTCTTATGTTGTTTATTTAATTTAGTGTTTGTATCCTGTTCTGGTTCGTCAGGGTATCGCTCGGTGCCCAATTTGTAATTGTTCATATCGGCACTGCACTTGAATATCATTTCATTGTATTTCATAAGTCGGGATACAAGTGTTTGAGTCGACAATTGATGTGCCATTGACATGAAAATAAACACTTGTCAGTATGCCGGCATGGATACAAGTGTTTGAGTCGGCAATTGATGTGCCGTTGATATGAAAATAAGCACTCGGCGGTATGCTGACGTTCCTTCTCCCGCTGTAAATTTTCATAAGATCGGGAAAAATTTGACATTATGACGGCATGTCAACTTATTTCCGATCAATATGAAATTTATTCATCCAAAATGACAAGTACTTGACTTGTCATATCGAGGGACGGATCGTCAACAACAGAAACCGGCCTGCGCCGCCATCCACATCGACATCTCAGGGTGGATCCGGATGAGTTGTCCAAGGTGTAGCGCCCACGAGGTGGTGCAAACTTCTTAATTTAATTCCGCTGTTCATGTGTCATATTTGGTTAAAATTTTCTGTTTTTGTCAAGGCCCAATGGGCTGGTTCAAGTTCCTTCAGCCCGATTGGCCGGCCTTCATGTCTTTTTGGGCTCGGTGGGCCCACTTTGCACCATGTGGGCCCGGTTGGCCTGCTGGATGCTCGAATTTTCATCAATTCAAAATCTATTTGGTGGTGGGATCCCAGTATCTGTTTGGTGGTGGGATGAAAGTTTGCCTGAGTGGACAATTGGCCCGTTAGACGGATTTCGAAAGGACGCGGAACATCACCCCCACCCACTAGCATGGAAAGGCAGGTTTCTGGATTCTTTTGCAGCACACTTTTTTATGATTTTTGGAGAGTGGGATGGAAGGTCCGCCCAGGTGAACAATTAGCCCGTCGGATGGACTTTGAAAGGACCCGGGGCATCACCCCCATCCACGGGCAAAGAATGGACAGATTTCTGTATATTTTTTTGTCGGAGGGTAAACTGGGGCTGTTTCAGATTTTTTTATGCCACAAGCATGGAATGCGACTCCCGAGAATCTCTCGAGCTCTCCCGAGAATCTCTTTTCTTCCGTGCGTCCGAGAAACGAGATTGCCGAAACAAGAATATCTATGTAGTACCTGTGATACCTTGATCTTATCCGCCTGTTATTATCCCCAACTTGTTAGATGATCTTGTTAAGTTTCCTTTTTATATTGCCAATTTTATTATGGAATCCATCTAAATATTCATCTAAACATTATTGTTTGATAAAATTTCATAGCTTAATATTTTAACGACTATATATGTACAATTGACCCAAAATGTTATCAATCTCATATGCATATTGTTCAAGATGAAACTTTGGTTTGACATAAGATCCTTTGTATATCTCATGCTAACAATAGTTCACCATCTCTGTAGTACGCTTTTAATTCTCTCACAACTTATTTTAATATTTAATCAGTTCTCTTGTCATTTTTAAAGAGATTATATGACATTCTACAATTAAACATGCACATTGATTGGTATTTCTAAGATCTAATCTCTTGAGATTTTTTCGAGATCTTTTATCTTCAATCTTCGTGAGATAAAATATAGATGTGAGATAACAATCATTGACTAAAGCATACCCTGCATAAATGACATCTAAGATCCGATCTCCCGAGATTTTTTCGAGAATCTCACGAGATCTCTTCTCTTTCATGCTTCCGAGATGAAACCGAGATCCGAGACGACAATCCTTGGCCACAAGGAGGCTAGAGTAAGGGCTGCATATAGGGCAGACTTTGGCATTTTTTTGGCCTGATTTGATGCTGCTGGAAGGGAAGCTGCAGTTGACCGAAGAGGGAAGGCCGAGGGGTATTGCAGGTTTTGGCTGACAGGGAGCTTTGGGGAATCAGTTTGCAGGCCTTTGGTTTTGCACTTGGGCAACGTTTATGGGATTTTGTTCTTCAGGTTTTGGGCCGACAGAGGGGGCTGTTTTGGGGCATCTTCTGGTCTGCGCAGAGGGGACACCTGTGGGCTTTTTGGGGCTGCACGGTAGATCTGCAGAGACGTTGGTCACGTGGTCTGAATGGGTTGCTGCAGATGGGCCGAGATAGGGTACTGCAGGTGGGGATTTAAAGAGTTATGAAGGGGTTGTTTAAGGTCATGAAGGCACTGCACAGGCCACCTGTTAAGGGACCGAAAGGGGACTGTGTAGGGGGCTTTAGGATAGGTCGACAAGGGGAGAAAGGAAGGACCAACAAGGGGTTAAGGGGAGACCGATGGGGATAATAGAGAGGAGAAGGGGAGAAGGAAAGGAAAACTTGAATGGCTACATGGCTAAGAATGGTGCCTTTCCTTCTTCTCTCCTCCTCCTCCTCCTCTTGGTGCTGGCTGCTGCTGAGGCATGGGATGGAGCTGATGTCACACAAGAGACCAACAGGTGCCAATGGCGTCAACCCCATTCGCTTGGCTGGTCACCCTTCTTTTATAAGGAGGAGGGGGAGATAAAAGGGTAGGGAAGAATTAAATGCTTGGAGTGACTCTTCATTATTCTATGTTCTTTTATTCTACCTTGTCTTTTTATTTTCCTAGGCCACTTTTAAGATCCACTATAAAGTCTTGACCTTCTACATTTCCGGTGCTATGTTATTAATAGGATGAGGTGAGGTGGCAGCTGATGTGGCAGGGGAGGTTGACCGGGCCATACTTAAACATTGACCTTTCATGTAATTGGGCCTAGTAAAATGAGCTGTAATTGACACCCAATGGGCCCATAGGCTATTTTATTTTTTTGGCCAATTGAGGACCAGACCGGATTGATCCTCGATCCGGTTAAAAAATTTGGTGCTAACACTTTCCTTACTCGAAATGCTCAGAAGCATATACTCTTTAGTGGTATCCATGTGACGAAGAGCAAAATGATCATCTCTTCTTCCGTGGTATCTATGAACTTGGCTACCTTGGGCTTTCAACTAGGAGATAGAAGAAATGAGAGAGGATGGCTCATCCCTTCTTTGTATAGGCATCCTACTTAACCCTAATGTTTTTTTGAGCTAGCCTATTAACCAATTAATTTGGTTCATTCATCAAAGCCAATTTCAACCAATAGGTAAACTTATTGGTTGGGACCGGTTCGAGTCATCATTCCCGACTAGGTCAGACTAGTTCACGCTAAGAGCAAGCGATTGACACCATCTGGCTTGGATCCAATGGATCCAGTTCCACTTTACCTTTTTGCTTTTTCTTAAGAAGGGTGGCTCACCTATCTTTTCTTGTCTAGGAAAGTGTTGCTTCATTAATTAGGAATGTTAGTAGTTGTTAGCTGATAGGTAGTTGTTTTTATTTTCATTAGTTAGGGAGTTTAAGGTTAGTAATTGGTAGCTCTATTTTTAAGGCATTACCCAGGCGACAACGCACCCCAAGTCTGGTCAAGGCGAGGGACACCTAGGCGACCGAGGGTATTTAGGGACAATTTAACTAATTTAATAGTAAATAATGTTAATTAAGTTTCAACATAAATTAATTAAGTGGTTTTGAGTAAAAATAACTAATTCTAATAGTTATTTTGATTATAAATAGATATTTTGATGGAATAGTAACTAGGATTAAATAATTTTATAAATGTTTACTGATAGTTAATACAAATTAAGTGCTAAAATTAAGTTATATTCAAGTTATATAGTCTATGAAACTATGCACTTGCACATTATTAATTGATTTACAAAGTGTTATAGATATTTTGTATTATTTGTCACATATATATTTATTATTTTATCAATTTAACTTTATAAAAAAAGTGTTGCCTCGCCTTATCACCTAGGCACCAAGGCAATACTATGTCATTTTGGTCGCATTGAAAACCTTGGTTGGTAATAGTTGTTTTCAGTCTCATTAAGAAGCGTAGTCTTTTGAAGGTTAGTAATGACTTTAAGTTGATAGGTAGTTGTTGAATTAGGAAGTGTAATCATTCAAGGTTAGTGATTACTTTAAGTTGATAGATTATTGTTGGTAAGTGGAAATGTGTTTACAGAGAAAACAAATTTTGAAAGGAGTTTTGTTAGCTATAAAAACTATTCATGTATTCTCATTGTACTATGATGCTGAAGAAATCTAAACTTAAAGTAAAGATTCTCTTTACTTTCTATTGCCTCTACGAGAGAGGAACTCGTGAGGGATATCTAATCACTCGGTATCAGGAGCTCATATTGAGCATCATCAACGTATAGCACCTTGATTGGTCGACCCTGTCACCAACTTGGTGTCTCAAAAAAGGTGCCTTTAACCCTTCTCTTTCTCTATCTATTCATCTTTCTTCTTTCTTTTATTTTCTTTCTATTCTGATCTTCCAACGCCAA
Source organism: Cryptocoryne crispatula var. balansae (assembly GCA_036172225.1). NCBI lineage: Eukaryota > Viridiplantae > Streptophyta > Magnoliopsida > Alismatales > Araceae > Cryptocoryne > Cryptocoryne crispatula. The sequence continues at coordinate 5,775,412 of CM069930.1, read as the reverse complement.
AAGTTGAACCACTGCTTACAACATCACTGACAAGGCTGGCACCGCTTGGAGCTTCCAATGCTGGGTCGACACTTCTTCCGTCCACCTTGGTATCTTGGTACCTCTCCAACGTTCGTCTGTTGCCTGTCGAGGAGCTTCCACCTTGGCTATCGGCAACAAACTCTCAGAACAAGCAAGCAAACCAAACAATCGGTTGGGTTGATTCCTGTTAACCTAAACGGTTCTTAGAATATGCTGTATGTAGCCCATTACTCTCCTGTGAGAGGTGGACATCTCGATAATTTTGTAAATAATTATTTTAGGCCATTGTTCTTGCCTCGGGATACATGTCACTAGGCCATTCTGTGAGTGTGGAGGTAATTTCTGATATTTTTTTTGGTTATTTACTTTGTTCATTTTGTATACGGTCATGAATGTTTGTGGCGAACTTGAGTTAGACTCTACTCTTCCTACTCTTTTTTCACTTAAATCTCGTTTACGTTGGCATGCTAACCCCCATTGTAGTTATCTAACTATGCTATTCTGTTGCCCTTAAATTGGGTTGAGTACCTGGTCCTATGACCAGATCATACGTGGGAGTTAGTTTAGAGAGTCAACCCAATCTATCCGCATCACTTATTTTTCCTATTAATGTGTTAATTTAGGATCTTGGAAAGTTCATTTAAGTTTTGGTTCTCTTTTGATGGGACTTCTAGACTTGATCATGTCATTTTCCCTCCCTGAACCCACATTGTAGCTGGGCTTCCGCTGTCGAGCTATGTTGGGAGCAGGTCTCCGACATAGTTTCTAAACTCTGACATCCCTTGATACTATGGCTTGCAGAATCAGATTAGAATCGGTGGAATTGGTTCAGAATTGGCTAATTTTTAAATCAGATTTGTCAGTCTCGATCTGATTATCGTGTAGAGGACTGAGCCAGACATTTCTCTTGTGGGAATCAGTTTGAATTAGTCAAGTTGGTCAGGAATTGACTGATTTTCTCAGAATCGGTCAAAATCAATCGATTTTACCGATTCTTCTGGGACAACTTATGTCCTGATTTATTATTGATATCGGGCTAGATTCATGCTCAATATCGATTCAATATCACTTCTATATCGGTCATATTGGCTTGGAATCATCCATACCTTTATTCTTCCTCCCAAATCAGCTAGGGCACCAGCGAATTCAGTGGCGATTCCAGTGATTTTGGTGGCCTGGCGATTTGGAGCATTTGTAGCATGAATCGATCTAATGGTGATTTGAAGTGATTCTATTGGAGCATTTGTAGCATGAATCGATCTAGTGGTGATTTGAAGTGATTCTAACATTTTTTAGGCAAATCCTCTTTTTTTTCTTTAGTGCCTCCCAATTCCATCCTTTTAAGGGGTGTTTCGGCCTCTCCCCCTTCCCAATTCCACCCCCTAAAGCAGTGTTCTAGCCCTCTCTCAATCCCAGCCCTGTTAAGGGGTTGTTCTGTGGGGTTGTTCCACCCCTTGTCATGACAGTCACCCCTCGGGTGATTGTCAGGGTTGTATAACCTTGGTAAAGGCCTATTCCTCCTCTTGCCCTCACATGGGTGATTGTTAGGGCTGATGCACTTGTTCCACCCCCTACCTTGATGGTCACCCCTTGGGTGACCGTCAAGTCTGGGCTCTTCCGGCCCCTTGCCCCCTTACTGGCTCCCCCTTTTGGTTTTGGGTTCCCTCTTTAATCGGTGAGTTCTTATTTTTTTGATGTGTTAATGTTGTAGATTAAGAAATAATGGCTGAGCAAGAAGGTATTGATGCACCTGCTTCTCATGATTTTAGGTGGGAACATGGCCACATGGTGGATGTTGACAAGAAGAGAGTGCAGTGTGGGAAATAGATGAATGGAGGGGTCTTCTGATCGAAGTAGCATATAGATGGGGTGAGTGGTAATGTTAAAAAATGCAACAAGGTGTCCAGTGAGAGCAGTGAAGCTAAGAGGGCATACCTAACTGGAAGAGTCTTACTAAAAGAAATTTGTATTGAATAGAGAGAGGAGTTGTATGAAGAGTTTTTAGGAAGAAGAGATGAGAGGGAACCTAAAAGGCAAAGGCAAAGGAAGAATTGAACCTGAATTATCTACATTTTTAGTTGAAGTAGATGAACTCTTGATGATAGTAAGGCATGCTAGCAAGTAATCACAAAGAGAAGATGAAGAGAGGAGAAATGGATCAAGAGGCTCTGGAGCCAAGGAACCAGCATATCATCGGTCACATTCCACCCAATGCACATCCATTGAGGATGTGAGAACAAGAGAGAGGGTATTTCGTCGATTTGCTTCTACATGACCCACTGTCACTACCATTGCCATTGAGGATCCTTATATGTTCATATGTCAAAATAGCTTGTAAAGAAGAATAAGACAAGTATTTAAAGGGGTTAAGAAAACTACTTTTGCTGCAAAGCGAACAATCAACCACATCTTCAAGTGGTTTCTATGTGCAGGTAATAATCTTAAATTGGTCAGTTTATACATGTGTTTTATATATTTCTTTAGTCAGCGAAGAACATTTTTTTTTCATCTTAACTTTATGTAGGCATTCCATCACATACTACCACTAGCCCATACTTTAGACAATGGTTAATGCAATTGAAGAGACTTGATCAAGATTACAAGTCTCCATCAGCCGGTATATCTACATTGTTGGCCTAGACAGAGGTAGAAGAGCTGAGGCTTGGATGGATGGATTTAGGTTGGTCTGGAAGGAGAGAGGATGGGTGAATAGACATAACAAAGGGATCCATGATAAATTTTCATGTTTACTACTCAGAGGGCACTATAGTTTTTAAGTCCATTTATGCCAATGTTAGATCAAGAATGTAGAGTATATATTTTCATTAATGGATGCTGTTGTGGAGAGATTCAGGAGAAAAATATTATGCAATTTGTGATTAAAAATGAACCATATTAAAGACTGTAGGAAAGAAGTCAATAGACAAGAGACAACATCTTTTATAAGTTTTATATGTAGCACACTCCATTGACTTAATGTTAGAGGATATAGGCAGTGAGGTATCTTTGTTTCTACTTTCTATACTGGTCAGTCAGGCACAACGTATCACATCCTATATTTATTTATATCCTCGTTTGCTACACATAATGAATGATTATACTGAGGGACATGATTTGATCAGGCCTAGTCTGACTAGATTTGCAACACATTTCATTACCTTGGAGGGTTGTATAGACATAGACATGCACTTATTCATTTTATAGCATTGGTAATATTTGTTATATAGTTGACCTGTACAATAGGATGGATCAAATGAAGATCTTAGCACACATGGAACATTTGGTAAGGGACAAGCGACTTCATGAGAGAATTATTTATTACTTATCCATTTATGAGCCACTTGTGAATGCATTGAGATTAGTGAACTCTTACGAGAGGAACCAAATGGTATACTTGTATAATGCCATGGATAAAACGAATGCGAAAATAACGAAGAAACATCGTATAAGTTACAAGAAGTGGTGGAAGATCATAAATACCAGATGGGACATGTCACTACATTATGATGTGAACTACTATAGGTAATTCTTATAACCTTTGATGTAGTCATTGGTTGATGCATAAATGTGTGTTTTTATGCCATATGTGATTAATGCTGGATGTTTTTTGAACCGCCGATGCAATATAGAGGACAAGTGTGCAATGATAACAAAATCTTGAGGAGAGTTGTATCTATAACACAATATTTTTCAAGATCTCATTAGGACATATGTGAAGCTGAGTTAGAAGTAAGTGAGAACATCGTATTTCTTAATTTTTTTACATCGAAACACTGATTAATTTAACAACTGTCACTTTTAAAAGCAATCATATAGAATGAGATTTGGAATGTACTCAGATCTAGATCTGAGGTATTTATTTGACAAGGTTTCTCCTAATATGTTGAAGCAAACTCTCATTTTGTTTTATGATATTTGATATTATTATGATAGTAACGTCATGTTCTATGGATGCTTCTTATAGTTGAGTGGCAGGTGCAAGTCTATACAAGAAGTGAATGGAATCCACTTTCTGCAATTGTGATTCGAATTCTGATACAAATTCCTCCCAGTGAGAGAGGAACTAGATTACTTTTAGCTTGATCCAAATGAAGAGAACAAATATACTAAGATTTGACAGGTTGGAGAGGTTTGTGTTTTGTCATCACATGTTACTAAGGATAAAGAACATCAAAGACAGAAAAAAAAATCAAGAAAAGGGATTTATAAGATTTGCAAGTGGACTATATGAATAAAGAGCTGAAGTATAGGCACGTGAACCATGTACGGAAGATGTTGATGTCGATTATATTTTCTAAGAGAAACACCCACTTGTTGCATGGGTGGAGGAAAAGACGTGCAGGGCACCACCATAGCTTGGTCATGAGGATTGCATATGGGCTGAAGGGAACTTAATGATGTTGAACTTGAATATGAGCATATGTAAGAGGAAGTTCTAGTTATTCCATCTCTAATCCTGGCTTCAGCTCTAGTCCCAACCCCAGTCTCACAACTAACTCCCACCAAGCTAAAGACAAAGACCATGGCAAGTAGATTAGGGCATTTTTACAATTGAAAAAGATATATTAACATGGAGTGGGGATTGAAAGTTTTTCTTCCTAAGCATAAGAAGTAACAAAGAAGAGAGTTGGAAATCAGGCAAAAATCTGTCAGTTTAACAGATAATATGTAAGTAGCTTTATTTAATGATGATGTGAAAGACTTCATTCCACTCGCTAGGGCTACATGCAGGTCGGATTCAGTGGTGGAATCACCAAGATCCGATTTTGATTTTCCGATTAGGGATAAGATATTATGATTTTTATTTTGATAATTTCCAAATCACCATATTCCAATTTCGATTCGATTTCAAATTCGTTATCGAAATCGGAATTGATTATGATAATTTTCAAAATATGTATTCAATAATAATTTTTATTTGAAAATGAGTTAATAATTCACATAATTTCTAAAATTTGATATAATCACTTCAAAACTTTTTTTATTTTATGAATTTTTATATGTCCCATTTATGATTTATATAACTTAGGTTAATTAATTTTATACATGCTTCAAATTTTTTTTTAAAATTGGATAAATAAAAATGGAATCAACTGATTCTGATTTCAATAAGTTATCGGAATGTCTGATTCTAATTCCTAAAGCTTAGAAGATACAAAAATAAGTCCTAAACTTATTAATTTTTATCAAAATCGAATTGGAATTTACACCCTTATCACCCACGCAATACCCAAATGGTCGGAGGTGGAGGTGGAGGTGGAGGAGGACAAGGAAGATCTTCTAGTAGTGCACGTACTAGTGGTGTGTGGATTGATGATTTGAGTCAGAAACAACATTCTAGTACGAGAAATACTGGATTTTGAGATTTTTTGCAACATTACACCGCAACCAATTATTTAGAACCCCTGTGTACTTCCGACTATATGTTCCAGGCACATCTCCAACATCTGACACTATATATGATTTTTCTTATATGGCAAATTCTTTATTTTCTTATAGATTCAGGTCAATAGAGTATCCAAGAGCATGCATAAAATGATGATGATGGATTCGAATTCTATAAATATTGGCAAAAGAAAAGTATAATATTTTATTACATGTCAATGTAGCATCTGTACCTATGATCATTGGCATTAAAATATATTTACTTGTGTTAAACTCTCTTATATTGACATGAAAGTATGTTAAATAAGTGATTTTTATTTTTAATAATTATTTAAGGGGATTCTTTATTTTTAGGATTTTAATGATTTTTCTTATTTTTTACAACAAAAATAAAATGACTAATTTGGACCAATTCTGAATCAGTTTTCATTCCAAAAAATTGTCTAATTCTGATTGATTCGTTTCTATTTGGATCAGATCAGTACTCACTGATTTTGATTCCATGATCCATGTTTGATACCCTCATCAGTAGAGTGTAAACACAATCCAATATTCTAAAATTTCGATTTGATTCCGATAAAATTTATAGGTTTTAACTTGTTTTTGTATCTTACAATCTATCCGAATTGAAATTAGATATTCCGATAGTTTATCGGAATCGGAATCAGTGGATTCCATTTTCGCTTATCCAATTTTAATAGAAAAATAAGCATATATGGGTAAAATTTAATAAAATAATGTTAAATAAATCATAAAATTTGATATGTAAATTGATAAAAATGATAAAAATAAAGTTTTAAAGAGATTATATCAAAATTTAGTAATTACATGTGAATTATCACCTTATTTTTGAATACAAATTAATATTTAATATGTATTTTGAAAATTATCGGATTTGGTTTCAATTCTGATAACGAAATTGGATTGAAATAGGAACATAGTGATTTCGAAATTATTGGAATTGGAATTAGAACACCTTGACCCTTATTGGAATCGGAATTTGGCAGTTCCGCTATTGTATCCGACCTGTTTACAATTCTACGCGTTAGTCTTCTGTGAGCCTCGTCTTGCCTTTTTAGGAAGTGCAAACCTCCAATTTTCTCCTCTTCGCTTCATTCGCCTCTACTTCCTTAGGTGAGGCAAATCCTTGTTGGAGTTGTCAATTCATCACGAGGTGTATTGGGGCTTACACATCTGATTGGAGTGACTGATATTAGCCAATCCAATCAATTTGATACACCTTGCTTTTAAGCCAATCCTGAAATTTCAAGGCCAGTATGAACCTTCTACCATTTTTTCCCTCTCCTTTATTCTTCTCCAACTGTGTCTAAATGCTCTTAGTGCTCTGCTGCTTTGCACAATGAGGTATTTACAGGAGTTTATAAACCTCATCTGAGATTCAGATGGATTAGTCTATCATAAATGCATATCCAATGATCTGGTATGCATGCCTTATGATTTAAGAAATAAGGAATCCTATCACATGAACTGAACATTCAAATCCGAAAATACCTTCTTTGGTTTCATATGTTCCTCAATTCAATATAGATCTAACCCTAAGGCATTTTGAATTGCCATTCATCAGATCTAGGCATGATCAGACCTGAGATATTTTGGATATGGGCGTAAATGCACATCTAGGTCTTTACATTTCTTAGGGGTTGGATTCTAGCAATTTTAAGAGACTTATAATTTGATATTGGGATTCATTCCATTGATCAAGCTTTAAGGCATCATGTATGGTCAGATTTTATACACTAAGTCATGATTTGAGCATTTGATCGTGTGCCAATTTTAGATTCTTAAAGATGCATAGCGTCTCTTTACATCATTTAAATCTAATTCCAATGTAAAATTGATATGTATGATTTATAACCCAAGCTTCCCAAGCATCTTGATCTTGAATCCGGCCATGTTGGCAAGAATCCATCACAACCTAAGAATCAAATATCAGTTCATTTAGCTCCGAAACTGACATCAAGTTTTAATCACATCAGTCCTTGATCTGAACATCATCGTCAATTTTCAGATTGGCCTTAGGGACTGCAAAGTCTTCTCAATGGATAACAAAGTCGGAGTTTCTTATGCATATTTGCTATGCATTACTCAATTCAACAATTCAACGGCATTCCGACCGGATCGAGTCAAGTTTTCTTTCATATATCCAAAAATAACTTGTTTGCATTTGACATGCGGTAATTTTTGGATTTTTGTTTGGTTTTGCCAGTATATGAACTTTATTGAATTGGGTTTCTCTTCATATATCCAAAAATAACTTGTTTGCATTTGATATGCTGTAATTTTGGTTTTGTTCGATTTTGCCAACATTTCGACTTTACCAAACTGAATTTTTCTTGTTGGTTTCCGAGGTAGCTTAAATTCACATTTTTCTTGTTGGCTTCCGGTAAGTGCACCAGGGGTGATTGGATCCAAGGAGGTGGGCACACCTCCCTATCTGCCGTGACATGGGAGGCTAGTTTGTCCTGGTCTCCCCATTTTTTTTTTTTTTTGCCTTTTTGCTTTTATCCTTTTTTTTCTTTCTGTTTTGGTGTTGACCAGGTTTTGACCTGGTAACTATTCGTGACCTCCCCCGCAGCTCTCTCCTCTCTCTCCCCGACTCTCCCTCTCAGCGATAGCGGCTTGTAGGAGGTCTGCGGCGGTCTCCTCCTGGTAGGCTTAGCAGTGGCGGCGGCATGAGGTAACATCGGCAGTGGCAGTCTTCCTCTGCTCCCCTCTTCTACTCTCTCTCTCCCTGACAGAATCGGAAGCCCTTCGGGCTTCTCCTAGTAGGCTTGGCTGTGGCAGCGGAGTGGCGTAGTCTGGTGATAGCAACGGTGGAAGAGCAAGGCAGCAGTGGCCGTGTTGGCAATGGGAGGGTCTACTCCGGACCGTGATTTCAATTGGAGCCCGCGAGGGCTCTTTCTCCTCGCGGCAGCCTTCCCTTTGGCTGGTCTTCATGGCGGTGGCGGGCTTGGCGGCTGCGGACTCTGATGGCCGCAGCGGCGTGTGAAGGCGGCAGCAGTGGCTGTGGCCCCCCTCTTGGCCTCCCTTCCGGTGGTCTTCCTGATGCACTGGGGCTTCGCGGTGGTGCTTCCTCACGGTGGATCTTCTTCTGGCAGTCTCCTTTTCCCCTTGCATTGGTCGCACACACAGAGTCCTCCGTAGGGGCTTCTTCACGGTGTTCCTTCTAGCGACGAGGGTTTCCTGGCGGTCCTCCCTTACGACAACACTCTCTCCTTTAGCTGGGGATTTCTATGCCGGCGCGTGGAGGCGGCAGCGATTGGGGAGACTCCCGATCGGTCCCCTTTCGATGGCTTTTGCCTCTTTCTTGGCAGGCTTTATGGTGGTCCTCTGTAGGGTTCCCTATGGTAGAAGGAACCCACAAGTTCTTGTCCCGCAACAGTCACCCTTCAGGTGGCCTTTCCTATGTTGGCGATGACAGTGGTGGGGTTGGAGATGGTTGACAGCAGCGGTAATGCTTCCGACCCCTCTTCCTTTCTTTCTTCCCGTCTCACAGGGAGGGCTTTTCCTATTTATAGCTGTATTGACGTCGATTTCGATGTTGACGGCAGTGGAAGACCTTCGGTCTTCTCTCTTTTTGGCGACGTTGACACCTCCCGAACAGCAGTAATGATGTCACCTTTATCTTTTCCTTTCCGACGTTAGATTTCTTCGACCACCGCTTTGATTGGGTTATTTTATTCTAGGGAATTTTGTCCACGGTCCATTGATTTAGCAAACCACTGAAGTTTTAAACGGTTGGGATTATCTTTTTTCATATTCAGTTTTGATATTCCGACTTCGGTGTTTGCCAACACGAACATTTTTTTATCTGCATGTGTGCTTATCCCTTTTTTGGGGGTTAGGATTTTTTTTTGGTTTCCACAAGGGATTAGCATTGGGAGCATTAGGATGAGTGGTGGCTCATTCTTCTCCCATGGGCACAGCCACCACCATGGCCTAGGGAGGGAGCAGCAGCAATAGGGACATATCCTGGCCATATCTGGAGGGGCTGGTGGATTCCTCAGGAGGGTCCTCCACCACCTTTTTCATTTCCTATATGTGCCTGAGCGATCAGGCCTGGAGGAGCCTATGCTGCCATTGGCAGTGGAAGCAGCAGGTGCTGGGGGGGGAGCAGCATGCAGGGGCATTAACTGGCCTCTCCTCTTTCATCTTGCATGTGCTCTGGATCCAGCTGGACAGGGAACATGGTGCAGCTAGATGACCTACAAATGGTCTCTAGGGCTCTGATACCTTCAGCATGGTGTGCAGCAGGTGGAGGATGGCTTTGGCTTTATCTTCTACATCTCTCGTGTGCGCAGGAGCAAGCCTTTGGCAGTATCAGCCCCATCATCTCCCTTCTTTTCTATGTGCGCAGCAAGCAGGGCAGAAAGGGGAAGGCGGTAGCAGGTGGGGGATACTGAGGGTTCCCCACTTCTCTCTTGATGCCACAACATCTGTTCTTATAGACAGATGTCTCACATGTCATCGGAAGAAGAGTCCTAGCATCAGAGGACTCTTACTTGGCAGTTCCGGTCAAGTCTTGCATCGTGGGGTGTATCTTCTTGATTTTTAGGAGCCCATGATGGACAGTGGAAGATCCAGCGATACCTCCTGACTTGTAGGGGGTTGCAGTGGCATTTCTTGGCTTGTTCTCTGCAAGATGGCAGTCCCGGTGCACATCCTTGGTCTGATAAACTCCTGATTTATAGGAGAAGAGCCGACAGGTGATGTGGCAAGGCTGCATGCTTCAAATTCCATCGGATGTGCCTGCTGATATGGAAGAATGCCTAAAAATTAGGCCCCAGAATTTGCTTTGCACACATCACCTTATCGACTGTATTTGACATAGAAACATGGCCATCTTAACATAGAAATATAGCCCATAGGGTGGGGCATATGTGGGCTGCGAAAATAACATAGAAAATGGGCCTATTTTTTATTTAAATTAGCCCACTAAGTATGTTATGTAAATGATGGGTTACGACAATAGCATATGTGAAGGTCTATTTCCTCGTTGGATTAAGACCAAAATGGGCCCATTTTGGCATAAAATATAACCCATAAAATGTGTGAAACATGGACTGCAAAATTGACGTTAAAATAGGCCATTTCTTTATATATTGGTATTGAAGATGGGCTCCAATTGAGGGCCCATATCTGAGAATTGATTATTGTGGCCCCATGGGGATTGGATTTGATTTAATCCTGGCCCAATGAACTCGAAAATTTTCAGTGTCAACAATGGATAGCCATATCATTTGCCTATTTTTAGGAAGCTGATGTAAGTTTCCTTCTGGTCATCCGCTGAAGTATTTTGTACCCACAGGTGCCTAAATTTTAAAGACCTTATGTGAATGCCCTTTGCAGTGTGATATTATATCTGATATTTGTTTTTCACGGATGTATTGTGAATGCCCATCTTATGTAGTATTTGAACTGATGAGGAAATATTGCAATTTTTAGAGACCCAGTGTGGTTCTTCGTTGGATAATTTTATGTGTACTGAATAGGGGTGCAAACAGAATCCGATGATCCGATTCTATTCCAATAAAAATTAACATTTTTAGAGTTTTTTTATCTTATAAGCTATCGAAATCGGAACAGATATTCTAATAGCTTATTGGCATAGGAAACAGTCAATTCCATTATTGTTTATCTGATTTTGATAAAAATAAATATTTATATGTAAAAATTAATAATATAATAAGTAACACAAAAACAAATTATTAAAATTATGATATGTAAATGCAAAAAAAGGCAAAAGTAAAATTTAAACATATTATTCCAAAAAATAATTGTCAAATGAGATGCATCTGCTATTTTTTGATAAAAAATGATAAAAATTACACTATTGGATTATTCCAATTCTGGTAATAGAATAGAAATCAGAATACTATGGTTATGATTTAATTGGAATCGCTTAATGCTTAAGGAATCAAAATCGGAAAACTGATAATACTGCTACTGAATTTGAACCATTTGCTGCCCTAGTGTAGTGTATCGGTTGATGACAGAGTGTGACACAGCACTTCTGATTCTAACTTCCATCGGTAACTGATGGGGGCTGCCATTGGTTGATGAAAGAGCACTGTCAATCACATCATGTACATGTTCCTCTCATTTATTATTTTTTATTGCCTTTCCTAAAAGATAGGAAACCTATGGAGATTCGTATGGGATGGATGCTTGCCCTGCCTTCTTTTTATTATTATTATGATTTTTTTAACTTTTATATTTAAGTCAGGGAACCAATGGGGCATCTCAACGATTTTGCTTGGGTAATCCCCATCTGGTGGGGAACGGGATTGGGCCCTAAGAAGAACCATGCCCAGCCATTGAGCCATCCCATGGAAACTCCTATCGGATGCATACCTGCTGGGGTTTGGGAGGCTCAACTTTTATTTTACACAATTTCTTTTTTTTTTTAAACTTTGGCACACTTGTCTTTTCCATCTCACAACTGTCAGCAAAAGTACCCACAGCACCAAAGGGGTGGCTTGGCAAAGGTATCAAAGAAGCATATGGATCAGAAAAGAAAAAAATAATTGTGAGTCTTCTCAAGCCCATTGCAAGTCAAGGATCGAGGGTAGTTTCAAAGCATCAACATTATTCTTTTTTCTCTTCTATTTTTTTTCTTCACTAACACTAACTCACTAAGCTGTCAACCGTCTGTGGCAAGGCATCTCAAGGAGAATTGTCTTTGAAACCTGTTTGGATTTAATCAAACCAGAAACTTTTCTGGGATTTTCGTTCTTAAGCCAAAAAATATTTTCTAATTACCCACCATAATGAAGATTATTGTTGGCAGCAGCATAGTGTGCACTGACTGGTCCATGGCGGCCATATGCATTTTGTTATTTTTCTTTGACATGTAATTCTACCATGATATGACTCTTATCTTATCCAACATTTGTAAAGTCTTGAGGCATTTTGCCAAAGCCTCTCGAGACGTAAGCCTCAAATTAAGAAAAATACATAATTTATGAACATTTAAATAAATTAATAATTATACAATTTTTGAATCATATGCCTCAAGACTTATTGAGACATTAAGCACAATTTAAGAAAAAAATATAATATATGAATATTTAAATAAATAATCATGCAGCCCTTGAACTATCTAAAAGACTAGCATCAAACAAAATATAAATAATTATTTATTGTTTAAACTTTTATGTTGTAGGAATAGACAAGGTTTAATTAATACTTCATAGTAAAAAAACATATGAAACTTTGCTTCAATAACATTTAAGCTTAAATAATGCATTTAATACTATTAATTTTTATATTTGTTATTTTTATAGACATTGCAATCAACAAATTCTATAGATTTTGGTAAATGTTAATAAAAAATAAAGTCAATGTGTGTCCTTGAGGAGGAAAAAAGTGCTATAAAAATTTGTGTGATGAAAAGATGAAATATTTTCTGTTTTGCATATGTAGACGGTTTGTTACTCTTTTTCATACTTTTTATTAAAATATCTTGAACCTTGAGGCTTATGTCTTTCTTCAAGTGAGGTGTTGAGGTGGTGAGACATAACCTTCACATGGAGAAAATGCAAATCTCATGCTTTGCCAACAAGGTGTATGTTTTACTAAGGTGGTGAAGGGCGTCACCTTAAGATGTATGCCTTAGTGCCTCAAGGCAGAGTTTTTTTAAACAACTCTCTTATCAACAGCCACATTCCCTAGTTGCAAAAACTTCTTTTCTTCAATATCTAAGCTGATAGTCCCGTGGCAAATAATCCTAGCATTTGAAGAAAATGACTTTGCATAGTGTCTCTTATGATTCCTTAACTATCAAACTGGCCTTCGTGTTCTTCATGTCAAAACCTTTAGAAAAGATCAACCGCACATTTCTTGTACTTTTTCTGGACCATAGTTAGTAGTGTTCATCATGGAATGCGATCTCCCGATAATCTCTCTCTCCATGTGTCCGAGAAACGAGATCGCCGAAACGAAAATATGTATGTAGTACCTCTGGTACTTAGATCTTCTCCACCTATTACTATCCGTAACTTGTTAGATGGCCATGTTAAATTTGCATCATATATTGCCAATTTTATTATGGAATCCATTCAAATATTCATCTAGACATTATTGTTTGATAAAATTTCATAACTTAATATTTTTATGACTATATACATACAATTGACCCAAGATGTTACCAATCTTCTATTCATATTATTTAAGATGAAGTTTTGGTTTGACATAAGATCCTTTATATGTCTTCTGTTAACAATAGTTCACAATCTCTGTATTATGCTTTTAATTCTCTCATAGCTTATTTTGATGTTTAATATGATTTTCTTGTCCTTTTTGAAGAGATTACATGACATTTTACACTTAAACATGCACATTGATTGATATTTTCAAGATCCAATCTCTCAAGATTTTTTCGAGATCTTTTCTCTTCAGTCTCCGTGAGATAAAATCTATATACGAGATGACAATCCTCGGTAAGGTATACCCTACATAAATTAAATCCGAGATCCGATCTCCCGAGATTTTTTCAAGAATTTCATGAGATCTCTTTTCTTTCACCTTTCTGAGACAAAGCCATGATCCGAGACGACAACCCTTGGTGTTTCATCATTTAGTTTGGTTTGATTTTATGAAAAATTTTGTCCAAAACAAACCAATTATACCTTTTAAATCATTCCAATCTACTTTGATGTGGTTTGGTTTAAAGCATACTTTATTAAAATATAGTATATATGTTTATATGTGATTTCATTTGGTTTAATTTAAATCATATTCTATTAAAATATAGTACATATATATGAGTAATTTTATGTTAATAACTTTTAAAATACTTGAAAGAGAGTGTAAATATTGTTAATATACTTAAGTTAATATAAACATTCAATCTAATTTGCATTATTTAGTTTATCGGTTTGACTTGGTTTGAAGGGTCTTTGAAACCAAACAAAACCATGCTGATAGTCCAACGTGAACCAAACAAAATTACTAATTTGGTTTGGTTTTTCTGGTTGAACTGAATAGTGAACTCCATTTCGATCCCCCATAGCGAGTTATCCATGCCAATTATGACATGTGTGCTTTCATTTTTAAGATTATTGAAATGGATATGACTACCTGTCCAACTGTTGCCATGCAATTCTTTTGCTTAACCTTTAAGATCATTTAAATAAACTGGAATTATCCTGGCCATTCCAACTTTGCTATCCTCATGCAGTAAGATCATTAAAACAGAATAGGGACTTGTCCTGGAACCTTGCAATCCTTATTTAATGACTGTGTTCCTATTGGTGTATCAGGTGAAGTGGCATCAGCAAAAACGTTCATTGCTATCCTTGATATCATTACATGCAAAAAATGATTCTGGAAAATCACTGCACCTAAATTTTCTCCCTGGTTCGAGGTTTGTTGAAATCTCTAGCAGTGATGATAAAGGCCATGCCTTATGGAAGGTTATTCCTTACAAACATGAGAACTATGGAGACGAAGACATGGAATTTTACAGTTCTTGCACTTCACTCAGGAAAGCTTTTCACCTTGTTAACAATAAGAATAACTCCGGAGTTGCTTTTCTTGGTGGATCCCCTGAGTTTGTTCAGAAGCCTGGCAATCCATTTAAGTTGAAGGTGCTCCATGAACTTACCCAAGCATCATGCGCTTATACAGCTCATGATCAAGGCAACACATCTAAGAAAGATGAGAGCAGACATGCAGGAATCAGCAGTCTCTTGCACATGGATTTAACAATTGACAGAATTGTTTTTACAATCTGTCATGAGTTTGCAGATGCAGATGACAAATTTCCACTTCTTTGTGGTTGCATTGGTGATGTGCATCTTATTGGTCAACTCTTGCCTTCAAAATTCAGGCTTATATGCACATATTTTGTTACGTTGGACTACTTTTATTCACATCAGAATGTCTGGTTAGTATTATTTCCCCTTCCAATGATCATTCCTTTTCTGCCCCCTTAAATGTTCACATCAATTTTATTATATTATTTGAACATGGAGTTAGGAAATCACTTGCCTTTTTTTTACATCCACACATACTTGATTGTACTTATGCAGGAGAAAAATCATTTCCCCTGTTGATGCTTGTATCTTTCTGCACTCCAGAGTTGCTGTAAAAAGAACAGAAAATATCAAGAAAGGAACACCTACACACTGTCACTTTAGGATAGAACAGGTCAGTGTATGTAATTTTTTTATGGTTTCTGCATAGAAGTATTTTGTAGATACCCAGGTCGTCTCTAGGATCTGCTGGCAAGGTTAATTTTGCTGGCAGCAAAATTGGTGGACCATACAGTTAAAATTGGATGTTCTTTTTTGTTTAATATTTATTCATAATTAAAATTTTACTGTTAGGAACAATATTTATCTATGCAGGACCATGTTTTATTAGTAGAGCATGGAAAAATAGAACCCATACCATGAAATTTGACAAAATTTTCTGGTGTTATATAGTTCAATCCTTCTCCGTTATCAAGGATTTAAACTGTTAAAGTACCACTTAACTTGGAACAAAGGGAGTTTATTGTATAACAATGTAAAAGAAATAAAGATAGTTAGAAACTCTGACGTATGTATGCATAAATTCACTTTTTCATGTTTTAATTTTTTACGTTATTTAATGCCCTGTTTGGTTAGAGTTTCATTTTTGGTACTATATCAATATTGATATTAATATTTTCAAATGTTAGAATATCAATATCAAAAGTAATACAAGTGGACACTTGTATTACATAATATGCTTTGTTTGCATTACGAATTTTAAAATTGATACAATTAACCAAACACCTTTTAATGATTCTTATCAATATCAATTTTAAAATTGATAGTGATAGAGGTACTAATAGTGTTACCAAACAGGGCATAAGGTAGTAGTTTACTTGGTGTCTAACTACTTTTGTAAACCCAGAAGTAGTACTTGACTAGATAACTAACTACACGAACTTGCCTAGCAGCATGCTAGTCCTTGGCAATGGATTGTAGTCGTGCCCTATAAGCATGTGTCCCTTTAATATGTGTTTGAAATCTCAGGTTCTGTCATGCAGTAGAAAGAATTCAGAAGAGACCTGCCTTCATATTCTTAGACAAACTCATAATAGTTTGTTATCCCTGCAATGCTGTTGAATTCTTATGACACAGGCCCTTTTTTAGATTTTTGTTAAAATATAGCTTGAAGCTAAACTGAAAGAATGCTGTATGCATTTGTGTATATGTTTGCTCATCTTGGTTTTTATCTTGTAGAGTTTCTTATTAATTTGTTACTTCGGTCAAGTACCAAAAGTGATGCTTCAATTTTCTGGTGCTGTAATGTTAGGTTGATGCATCTTTGACAGAGTTGTCATTAGATATTCTTCTCTTTGTTGCTGGAATGTTGAACATGGTTGGACCATATGCATTGCGGAGCTCGATTTTTTGTAATTGTTGCAAGGTTAGCAGCAATTTTGGTGCTACATTTGCTCTTTCTTTTTTCTGCTATTGTTTCAATTTGAATACAAACACTAGTAGTTTTGTATCTGCTTTTAGTTGTCTTCTTTGCTACTGACCTGCATTTTCGTCATGAATTGAGGTAGCAACCTTGATATTACAATAAATCTTGTCAAGAACTATTGATAAATGAGTGGTTTTGGGGACCTACGTAAGTTATAACTAATAACAAATATCCAAATGTTCATCAGAGTGCATAATACCAGGAATAAGAGAGCATTAAAAATTTAATTAGATATACTGTCATCTAAATATTGTCTTTATACTTTATCTACCACTTCTAGATGGAGGCTGCTCTTGTCAGGTGCCATAAATGTTAATTCTATGATTAGGAGGACGGAAAATCTCTTCTCTGACCATTTCCTTCTACTGTGTAGTTTTGTGTGTGTGTGTGTGTGTGAGAGAGAGAGAGAGAGAGAGAGAGAGAGAGAGAGAGAGAGAGAGAGAGAGAGAGAGAGAGAGATATGGAAAGGAAAGGCCCCTTGAGGGCTTATGTAAGGCCCCCAAGGGACCTTGGGGGTGTTGGATGCACCCCCAACTGCTAGCCATGTTGGGCATTCCATGGTTGAAACGGCAAGGAGAAATGCTGTTTCATTGGTCTTCCTCTTTCCCTCTTCTCTATTCGTGTATTTCTCTCTTCCTTCCCTTGTCTCTCTTCACTTTCTCTATCTTGAGTAGATGGAATAGCAAGGGGGTTTGATTTCTCACCTTACCCTTCTCTCTCTTCTTCCTCACTGTCATTAGACGAACAGCAGGGAAAATCCCCCCGGTTAAGCCAGCAGTAAGGGTAAGGGAGGCAGGAGAATGCCTGTTTCTGGGTCTCCACCTGCCTTTTATAGGAGATGGGAGGGCGTTTCCTCTTGGGAGGCTGAACCACCCCCTCTTTGGAGAAGGTTGGAGGTGATCCTCCCAAGGGTTGGAACTGTCCCGCATCTTGAAGGCCACCTGAGCAGTCCAATAGGAATCAACCATGTGCCCCCTGTAAATTTACAGAAACAACAAATTCTGGTGATCTGCAGAATTACAAGTTACCCTTCTCTGAAATTACATATATACCTTTCAGAAGATATACCTGATTACTATTGGATATTTCTAAAAAATTAATTCCTTAAACTGGTATGTGCAGAAGTAATTTACAAGTGAAGGGTAGGTAAAAAATTTCTTCTCTAAAATTACATATATACCTTTCAGAAGTTATACCTGATTACTATTGGATATTTCTAAAAAATTAAGTTCTTAAACTGGTATGTGCAGGAAGTAATTTACAAGTGAAGGGTAGGTAAATAAATTTTTTACTTGAATATATGAAATTTTTTTTGTATCTGGAGGTGTCCTCTATTCAAAGGGACGTGATGTCTCTGAACCATAAAGGTGGCTTCTCCATGAATGAAAGGGTGCTTCAACATCGCATTTGTTTACTCCTACATTATTAGGATTTCTCTAAAACTTCTTTCGGTTTCAGGAAAAAAACTTAAATTTAATTGAACCTTGGTTTAGTTTTATCACTTTTTGAGTCAATTGGCCTGTTGTTGAATGCCAGACAAGGCATTCTCGGTTGAGAACTTGGGATCAGCTAGGGCCGATCCCGATATCAAATCAGCTGCCTGGTCTTTACTTACTCTTCATTCTTTAAATATCAACAGTGCAAACTACTTACCAACTGTATTTGTGATGTTTCAGGTGGAAAATCTTACCAGTCTAAACCTCCTATGTAATTTTTCTGATAATCAGGATGTCATGGTTGGTGGAAAGCAATCTTCGTCAGTTTTTCTTAGGTTGGTATGATGTTCATATCCATATGTTCTTGACAACGTTTCCTTCATGCTTTTGGAATTAGTTTGTATTGTAATATGCGAAAATGGCTGTCAATGAAGAACAGTTATTGTTACTGTAAGCATCAAAGCATTGTATTTACATATTTAAAACAAAGTTTCACACTTCTGTCACTCAAACCATTTGATTCAATGTCTTAATTAATCTGTAATAACATCTCTTATATCTTAATAAACCACTTAAAAATAACCTGTATTGTTTACTTTTTCAGAACTAATCTTTTTATAGCAGATAGTATATAACATATGTGATATAACTTAAGTAAACACTAAATTGATTAATATGTAAACATGATAATCAATTTAACTTCTTATTTTTACCACAAACTAAGAGGCTAGGCCCTGTTTGGTATCTATATCGAACATCTCTATCACTATCAATTTTGAAATTGATAGTCATAGAAATCATCAATAGGTGTTTGACTATCAATATCAATATTTAAACTCGTAGTGCAAACAAAGCATGATATGTGATACAAGTGTCCGCTTCTATTAATTTTGATATTGATACACCATTCTCTACAAATATCAATATCAAAATTGATATAGTATCAGTTTTGATACTTTAACCAAACAGGGCATTAGACATGAAATTAAGAGTTCAGATTTTTAGATTGAGCCAAAACAACCACCGTGGTCCTTACAATGCCTGATAGGTTTAAATTTGCTACTTTCTGGCAACTTCTAAAATTTCAAACTTGTGGTGATATAACATGTATAACTACTGTTAGAATGGGAACGCTGGCCCTAAGGCTTAGGCAATGAATCTTTGTTTGATTTTGCTCTGGATTCTGTCTGATGACATTTTGGGTCACCTTCAAGTTTCACGATCTGCTGAATAGCACACGTTCAGATTTTTGGATATCCTGTCTATTTCAGGCAAGGAGGGTTGGGTCGGGGGTCGCGACCGGGTCGCGGGACCCCCAGGCCGACCCGGTCGCGACCGGGTCGCGACCCGGTCGCGACCCCCTTATTTTAATAATTTTTTTTTTGAAAAATTCAAAAAAATAAGAAAAATGCGGAAAAAAATCTGAAAAAATACAGAAAAATTGGATAAATTAAATGACATGATTTAAACAAATAATGCATCAATTTTATTCCAACATGATGTGTTGTACA
This sequence comes from Cryptocoryne crispatula var. balansae, assembly GCA_036172225.1. Classification (NCBI taxonomy): domain Eukaryota; kingdom Viridiplantae; phylum Streptophyta; class Magnoliopsida; order Alismatales; family Araceae; genus Cryptocoryne; species Cryptocoryne crispatula. Next base: position 5,755,575 of record CM069930.1, on the reverse strand, counting down.
GTTTGTAGGTAGTTGATGTACTCTCCCGTGTCATTTGGGTTGAGTACGAAACGATACGTGTACACGTAAGCGATCGTATTCGTCATGTCCCTCGGGAAACTATCCTAAGACTTGATCTGACGAGTCACCATAACTATAGGTCGATTGGATCGAAGTATCCGATGACTCTACGTAATTCATTCCACAATAACTGCGATCGTATGTAGGGAACCCGAAAAGGCCTTGGGATGAATCATTGCACGTAGTCGGAGGCATCGTGGTGATGCCGCTCCAACTCCGTAGCTACGATGACCTCCTCTGCCTTGTGTGCGGCCTTCTACCGTGATCGGTATCTTGGGTCGCGTGAGTATATTGCTCCCTAGGTAAAACGTAGCGACGTGGTAGGAGATATGGGAGGATACGAGGTCACATGTACTTGTAAAGTGTCCGTGCCCGCATGCTCGAGCACCATCATCGTTGCTACTCTTTGACGACGAATCCTCGGACGTCTGGTACTACACTTGGATGTTCGACTCCGGCGTGTCTTCTCGATCGGCTTCGACCCGTATCGGCATCTGTGATATCGAAAAGGATCGGTCATAACTTGTTTACCTTTTCGCCTACTTTGCGTGCCTTGGCTAGTTCCTTCTCGATCCTCTGGCGCTTTGCTAGTGAGGGAGGGATGCGGAATTCTTCGGCTACAAGGGACATCGTCGAGCACTCCTTCGGCCCCATTGTCGGTCTTGGGGGTTGAACTCCGGTTCCTGACCCTTCTCGGTCGTTTACCCGTGCTTAAGGAGTTCTTCTCGTAGAAGATTTGATCCAAATCGATATCCTCCTCTTCGATTGGCGGCTCTCGTCGACCGAACGTCCCACAGCCTGTGCTATCCAACTCTTTTGTTCCATACGGTTACTGCTTCATTCTATCAAAATTCCTCCAACTTTAACCTCGTATTGTAGTGACGATACACGAGGTCTTGACCTCCTTGATGTCAACCTATTTCTCTGCTTTGTGTGAATCGAAATTTGAATGTAGACCAATTTCGCTCGCATCCCGAAGCCGATGTGGTTTGACTTAGGACACGATGGCTACGTCCGCCAAGTCCTCGTACCTGATACTACCGTGAATCCATGCCCGTCGGTACGTATAAATTGAATGTCGTACATTATTATCTAAAAGTGGCTTTAATTAATTAAGTGATGAAAAACATTTCTACGTACCGGACTTAGTATCATAAATCACGGCTCGTTCAACTCGCTCGTTCGAAAGTGATAACTCCGCATTACAGTAATCATACATCTTGTTGCGAGCGATAATAGCCCGGTCGTCGTCACCGAGCAACCGTCGGATGACGCTCTTCGCGCGTCATCAATAGCTCGTTCGTCGCCTTGAAATGTGGACTATAGCGAGTATCTTGGGTTGAAAAAGTAACCTACGAAACAAATAGTATTAGTAAACAAGTTATACGCAACTTTGAATAATAAAAAGATTAGTAAATGTTTAAGAAAATATACCTGTGCATGTATCGGTTGATGTAATGTACGCTCCCGGCGACGATACATAATATCCCACCACTTGGCGAAGTCGGACACGGTCTTGGAGATTTCTTCTTTGGCTCTCTCAATCGCATCATTATAAATACCCCGTATGCCTTTCTATCTCCGTCAACTATCCTTAGTACCTTCGTATGGGTTGGACGATGTACGCGTCTTAACTTTACAACTTTCCGAAAATCTCCACTCTCTATTGTCTCTTCTACTTTTCTCCCCTTTCTCTTATCCGATGGGTTACATCTAGCCATCCAGCTACCCCGACCGAGTGAAATGACCATTTGAGTTAGAGCTCTCCTTTGACTCGATAAACTTTTACGGGAAATATAGTGGAGAGGCGAACCGGGTTTGCCTTAGGGCCGTAACAAACTCTCTTACTTGTGTTCCCTCAAGTGCGAGGACAAAGTTGTGGTTATAAATAAATGAAGAAATAAAGTTTGGGCTAGCTTAACTACCTTGTCTATTTGAGGATCGCATATATCCTCCAACATCGAATCTAAAGAGTGTGCGGAACGGGGTGTCGATACAACTTTGGTCTTTTGACCATGGCATACGACCGGCCGCCTTGTATGCCGCCGCGTTGTCTGTGACTACTTGAACTACCCGGCTCTCTCCTGGCTATTTCTATCACTCCATCATCGATTGGTAAAGATACTGCGCATTCTTTACACGTACGATGCGTCGACCGACTTCAAAGACCGTGCCGGTATTTGTACACCATTATTGAAATTGATCATAGTCTTCCTAGTAATACTGTTAAGTATAAGATGATAAATAAGTTATACGAAAAAAGAATGTTAATACATCTAATATGAATGAGTAAACGAAAATTTAATTACCGGTCCATCCGTCGGTCATTATCGTGCAACCTCGTTCCTCGATGCGTTGAATATTGCGCGTACTTCTTTGTTTCTTGCACCTCCATAGGAAGATATACATTGTATATCTCCTTTGGGTTTGGACCCGAGCACTCCCTGCGACGTACGCGATCGTGTCGATCATGTTCTCGTAGTATGGTCCCTTCGCGGGCATTTGCGGAATGCGTAATTGAAAGAACCACCTTGACGTTGCCCGGCCGTCCTATCCTTACATAATTTGAGGTTCTTCATCGCCGTCGTGATTGTTGTTTGGCGTTGACGTGGATGCAGTGATTACGGGATCCACGGGACCTCTTGCTTAGGGTCGTCGTCTTGTGTGAGATCGTAGGGCACGATCTTGCGGTTGGTTGTTGGATCCTCTTCCGCTACCTCGACCACTCCCTTCCGGACACTTCGGCCATCATTCGGCCGGTATGTACATAGAACTCTTCCTCGGCGAATGATCTTCGACTTGCTTCCATCCTCGTGAGAGTTCATCTTTTTAAAAAACATTTAAGTATCAAGGCTACTTAATTATCCTTTAAAATAGAATAATGAACAACGTTTATGAGTAACACCTCCCATTACCTTCGTACTCTTCGTCTCAAAAATATCCGGCCTCTCTTGTCCGGTCGTAAATGTGTACGGATCGTCTCCCCGGTTGTTGGATTTCTTCTCGGACGGTCTCTTTATGTCTTTTGCTAGTTCCCTTCGTTTGCTCCATCGCTTGTAGGTGCCTACGAAATTGAGCTCGACCTCCGGCGAGTCCGTGTGCAGGAAGAACATTTCCCATTACTTGCACAGATGAAATTTTAAACGATAAATACCGCCGAATATTACTTTGTCGCGATATTTACATTGCACTTTCTCTCCGCCATGGAGATCAAATTTGCAATGCAAGGCAACGGATCACTCCGGGTCGCGCCGGTAGTTTGGGTTGTTTAGGCTTGGAAGACATTTTTTAACTAAATAATTACTTACGTAAGTAATTAACTATTTAAAAAACTAATGACGTTAATTAGTCACTACTAATCTAAGTAAACTTTTAATTATGTAAAATAAATGACTAACTAATTATATAATTAAATAAGTAATTAACTATACCTTCCAACTAATGATGTGTTAAGTAACTACTAAACTAAATATCTAACTAATCTTCTAGCTAACTAAGTATGCAAGTAAGCGAGTAAGTATTAAGAAGAATAAACTACTTAACCCGCTAATCGATGGGCCCAATATTAAATAAATATACTAAATGAACTAATCCAATGCTTGATGAAATAATTAAGTAAATGAGGACGAAAAATTTGAGCGTAAGGAGACGATGAGAGCACTGAATGAGAGGTTGAGAGTGAGAGTGGGGGGGTGGGAGTAAGGAGAGCCCACGGGGGCTTTAAATAGCCCCCAGGGGCCGGATAGGGGGCTGCGCCCAAAGACCCGTACCGGGCAACGGTCGTATGACCGTTGCCCGACGGTCCGGCGCAGTCGCGTGACCGTTGCCGGACCAGGCTCCGCGCGACCCGGCCGGGTCGCGCGACCCGGTCGGCCGAGTCGCGCGACTCGCGCGACCCGGCCACGACTCGGCCACCCGGCCGCGGGAGTCGCCCCGACCGGGTCGCGACCGAGCCGGTCGGGCCTAAACCCGACCGGGTCGGGGCCGGGTCGCGACCCGGGTCGCGACCCGGCATACCATGATTTCAGGCATAGACGCCAAGTAGTCCTTAATGGGTTTACTATTCTTTGGTAGGATCAGATTAATCATAGCCAATTACTATCTGTTTAGCTGATTCTGCATATGGTTGTTTGGTGTTAACTTCTTTTTACTTATGGTAAGCTGTTCATACGTGAAATCTGTACTCATCTTGAAGGGGAGTGTCAGAAAAAAGGATCAGAATTGGTCATCAGATTGGTCAGGTCCATCTAGGCTGAGCCGGACCAATTCTTTGGGAGAAATACTGATTTGGAATTGGTCCAGATCGGTATTTTTTTATTTTTTATTTAAAAAAATTATAAAAGTTATGATAAATCTCAAAAAAATATGAGAGAACCTAGAAAAATATATAAAAATTTAAAGTAACATAAAACATTCATGTGGCTATCATTCTCTGTGACACATATCACGACATGCTGATATAAACATCACCAATTTGAGTTCTAATAATTATAGAAAATTGTACAATTCATATGAAAGAATATTATATCTTCTCGTCATCACCATCCATAGTATTGGCCCTCATAGTTTTCTTTATGTTGATTTTCCTGAATGTCCACTGAGATGGTCAGTCATGATTGGCCCGTACCCATATGAAAATAATGACTCAACCATCTAACTAAAATCACATTCGTTATTTTGTGCTGGATGTGGAGGTGAGAATGGATAACATGTCTCATAGTCTGAAGTGGGTTCTGGGTAGTGTGCCGCCACATGTTCATCAAAGAAACCATTTATTTCTATCATTGACTTCTTTCACATGAATGTTGGCGGTGATCCAAATCATCAGGTCCTACTCCACTCATGCGTGCTGGATCTTTAACCACCTTCTCCTCCTCCTCCTCCTCCACTTACATCTGTATTACCTTAATTTTGCTGTTGTGTAGATGAAATGAACTCCTCCTCCTCATCATCTATGGAGAGTGCCTAGGTGCTATTATTGGAATTGACAAGTGCTTGACTAATAACTACTTTTATCCTCTTGTCTGCTTCCTCTTCTTATATACCCTATCCAATGCTACGTTGGTACACATTCTTTGAAGATTTGAATCCTCTAAATGTTTCTTTCTTCTATGTACTCTGTAGAAGGACCTGGAGCTGAGGCTAGCGGCTTTGGAGTTGGCTCTTGATTGGTGTTGTACAAGGGACTTGAGTACTTTATTGTTCTTGCATTTGAACATCTTTATCCTCACCTACTACGCTGTCAAGCTCTTCTTCGGATCATGCTTGATCGTTGAGGTCAAACTCTAGAGTTAGAGAGGCATCTTTGTCTTCCATTCATGTTGAAAGTGGATGTTCTTATTAAAAGAGATATTTTAAGTCAACATCCCACTACGATAGGCCTTGACCACCTACATTATATCTCTGCTCATAAGGACTACCTACAAATCTTGCAAATCTCTCATTAAAAATTATTTTGTGGATTTTGATGTTCTTCATTCTTAGCCACATGTTGTGATGATAAAACATTAGATTGTCTAATCTCTCACTTTCTAGTCTGTTCCTTTTTTTGTGCGCATCTTGCTGAAAGTACTCTAGTTTTTCTCACATTGGGGTGAACTAGTGCTCTGACTCAACACCTATACATCAATAGCAACTAGTGGATTCCATCTACTTTTGTTGGATACTTGAATCCACCACTTAGTTGAAAAAAACAGACGGTAAACTTAGTGTAATTACATTAAGAAACAATTGACATAACTCAAATGTTATTAAACATACTAGGAGAAACATTGTCATACGAATATCGTAGATTAGGATCTCCGTAAACTCCAGTTCTATGTCTATATGATATCATTTGAAATACGATATAAAATATAAATTAACGACATTAGTTTCCAAAGCTTAAATTTTTATGTCTTTAAGCAATCACACTCTTCAATTTTAGCTTCTATTTTGTCCTATGGGTCCTAGCAAAACATTGTGTCACTAACAACATGCCTCTTATAACTTTCCCATCATTGAATACATGTAGCATGGAATGTCTTACGATATCGTGGTGGAATGCCTTATCCCATATGTTATATATTATTTTTCACCATTTCTTGTAATCTTTTAGATGTTTATTTTTGATTTCCAACTTGGCTTTGTCCATTGCATCATTTAAGTACCCCATCTGGTTTTTGTCATTTGAATCCACCGGTCTCAGCACATATACTAGGGGCTATACAGTAGATAAGTAATACTACACTCATTCCTACCATCTGTTGTCCTCAATAATGTGCTCGATTTTTGCCAATATATCAAATTGATCCATTCTGCCATGAAGTTCAACTATGTAGTCGATGTATGCTGATGACAATATGAATCTCTTTAAGTTATGTCTTTGTTTCATCATGTTTTATATGTAAGAAAATGCATGGAAAATTTTGTTGGACTAGGTTGCACTTTATGTTTTCCTTCAATATGATCTCTCATGATATGTAGGAGTTTAGGGTACCCATATATAATTAATGTAATCAATTGTCATTGGTTTACAAAGGTCCTAACAGATGCCTCCTTACTAATGCCCTCCAACATCAAATCAATTGAATGTGCAACACAAGACACCCAAAACAAGTGTGTTTTGGCCTCCATTAGTTTCTTCTTTGCATCCTTATAAGAAACTTCATTATCCGTAACAAATTAAACAATGTTGTTGATGCGGGACGAGGCGGGACGGACCGGCGGCGCGGCGCTGAAGCGAGCCTTCAAGAGGCGCAAAATACCTAAGATGCATGAAATAAAGCAAAACCGGACTTAAACCGGTCAAAACGGGCCCAAAATATGTCGAATCGTGCCCGAAACCCTCAAAACGGGCCTGAACCGGCCCAAGATTCTTGAACCGGCACGAACCGGCCCCCGAGCAACCCGAACCGGCCGGTTTAAGGCCCAGGCTCCGGCCTCTCTGGAGGGTCGGCCGGGCCGAACCGGCCACGAACCGGCTTTGAACCGGCGGTCGGGCCGGCACGGGAGAGGCGAACCGCTTCCGGTTCGAGCGAACGGATGGGCCGGCCGGGCGGCGGGGTGAACCGGTGTCGCCGGCCGGCCGGGCGGAGCGGGCCGGTGCGGTTCGCCCGGCCGTGACTTAAGGGGGGGGGACGTGGTCCTCCGCGGTTGGCCGCGGAGGTGGGAGACGCGGCCGGCTTGCCGGCCGCCGCGTACCCCCGTCGGGTGACGCCCGTGGAAGCGCGCGGGCGCGTCACCTTCCGCCCGTCTTCGGCCGTGCGAGGGCGAGGGCTCCGCGCGGTGTCTTCGCGTCGGCCGGCCGCGGCGGCCGCGGGCGGGAGGAGGGGCCGTAGCCGGCGCCGTCGTCGGGGGGGGAAGAAGGCGCGGAAGGGTCATCGTCGCCGGAGGAGAGGCCGTCGCGGGAGGAGGGAAGAGGGTGGCCGTCGATGGTCGCGGCCTCCGGTGCGCGAGAAGAGGGGCCGGACGCCGCGTACGGCGCCGGACGCCGCCATCGCCGTGGTCGGAGGGGTAGGGAGCCTCGAAGGCGCCGTCGGCGCCGTCTTCGCCTTCCTCTCGCCTCCTTAGGATGCCGGAGTGGAGGGAGCCGCACCGGAGCCTGGCGGGCCGCGCGCACGGACGGAGCCGCGGACGCGGCTCTTGCTCCTCCTCCTCCTTCTTCTCCGTCTGATAGGGCTCCGAGGGAGGGTTTACAACACCGGGATGGGGGTGGAGGTACTCCGGGGATCGCCGGAGGTGGGGGTGGACGGAGGGGTGGAGATCGACGCGGTCGGAGGTGTCGAAATGGACGGAGACGGGGTGAACGGTGTCGATAGGGCTGCAAAACGAACCGGTGAAGGGGGAAGGGGCAGAATGGCTCGGAGGCCGGGGACGGAGGAGAAGGGGAAGGCACCGCGGAGGGTCGCGAAGGGACCGATGCACTTGCCGGAGGTGGAGGCTGGACGACCTCGTCGTGGAGGGTGAAGAGGAAGGGGCAGCGCCCCGGCACGAGGGCAGCCCCACAGGGTTCCCGAAAATTGGACAATAACACTCTCTCTCTTCAAACAATGAGCTCGCTCTTAAATAGAGGAGCTAAGTTTACAAAGAGACCTTAAAGATGACTAATTACATACGTGGACGAAAAATAAAAGACATGGACTCGAAAAGACTTCAAATAATTACAAATATGTCCGAATAGACATAAATACAAATAGACCCCGAAATGGACCGGACCGGGTCCCCCATCATTCTCCTGCCGGAGAAAACTCGTCCTCGAGTTTTGACGTCTTGAATGTTGCCGTCGCGTTCCACCGACGCCGCGCTTCATCGGAAGCATCCCGGGAGTCGGCTCGTGAGAATGGGCCGATCCCGGGCTACGATACCATTTGATGCGGGACGAGGCGGGACGGACCGGCGGCGCGGCGGCTGCGGCGGGCCTTCGAGGCGCGAAATACCTAAGATGCATGAAATAAAGCAAAGCCGGACTTAAACCGAGTCGAAACGGGCCCAAAATATGTCGAATCGTGCCGAAGCCCTCGAAAACGGGCTGAGAACCGGCCCCGAGATTCTTGAACCGGCCTGAACCGGCCCCCGAGCGACACCGGCCGGTTTAAGGCCCAGGCCCGGCCTACGGAGGGTCGAGCCGGGCCGAACCGGCCCTGAACCGGCTGAACCGGCGGTCGGGCCGGCTGGGAGCGAACCGCTTCGGTTCGAGCGAACGGATGGGCCGGCCGGGCGGCGGGGTGAACCGGTGTCGCCGGCCGGCCGGGCGGAGCGAACCGGTGCGGTTCGCTGGCCGCGACTTGGGGGGGGACGTGGTCCTCCCGGTTGGCCGCGGAGGTGGGAGACGCGGCCGGCTTGCCGGCCGCCGCGCCACCCCCGTCGGGTGACGCCCGTGGACGCGCGCGGGCGCGTCGCCTTCCGCCCGTCTTCGGCCGTGCGAGGGCGAGGGCTCCGCGCGGTGTCTTCGCGTCGACGGCCGCGGCGGCCGCGGGCGGGGAGGAGGAGCCGTGGCCGGCGCCGTCGTCGGGGGAAGAAGGCAGCCGGAAGGGTCATCGTCGCCGGAGGAGGCCGTCGCGGGAGGAGGGAAGAGGGTGGCCGTCGATGGTCGCGGCCTCCGGTGCGCGAAGAAGGGGGCCGGACGCCGCGTGCGGCGCCGGACGCCGCCATCGCCGTGGTCGGAGGGGTAGGGAGCCTCCCCGAGCGCCGTCGGCGCCGTCTTCGCCTTCCTCTCGCCTCCTTGGGACGCCGGAGTGGAGGGAGCCGCACGGAGCCAGCGGGCCGCGCGCGCGCGGACGGAGCCGCGACGCGGCTCTTCCTCCTCCTCCTCCTTCTTCTCCGTCGATAGGGCTCGAGGGAGGGGTTTACAACACCGGGATGGGGGTGGAGGTACTCCGGGGATCGCCGGAGGTGGGGGTGGACGGAGGGGTGGAGATCGACGCGGTCGGAGGTGTCGAAATGGACGGAGACGGGGTGAACGGTGTCGATAGGGCTGCAAAACGAACCGGTGAAGGGGGAAGGGGCAAGAATGGCTCGGAGGCCGGCGGACGGAGGAGAAGGGGAAGGCACCCACGCCGGAGGGTCGCGAAGGGACCGGTGCACGGAGGTGGAGGTTTGGACGACCTCCCGTCGTGGAGGGGGTGAAGAGGAAGGGGCAGCGCCCCGGCACGAGGGGCAGCCCACAGGGTTCCCGAAGTGGACAATAACACTCTCTCTCTTCCAAACAATGAGCCCACTCTTAAATAGAGGAGCTAAGTTTACAAAGAGACCTTAAAGATGACTAATTACATACATGGACGAAAAATAAAAGACATGGACTCAAAAGACTTCAAATAATTACAAATATGTCCAAATGGACATAAATACAAATAGACCCCAAAATGGACCGGACCGGGTCCCCATCAGTTGTCTTTACCTATTTCTTCAACAATATTATTCATGAGACCAAATAAGTAATCTGCAAGCTTTGTTTGACCAGATGCATCAATAGATTTTAAAAACAAGTGCTCTTAGAACAGTAAATGAGGGAATTTATCATACTTTTTTTTGTGATTCTGATCCATCCATCGTACATTATAGTGCAACCCCGCTCCTTCCACATTGTCCTGAACTCATCCATCCACTCGGTCAACTCATTGACCTCTAAATCCAAACCACTATCATAGATATAATTTGAGGTCGGAACTTTTAAGTTCGGTCTAACCTCTCCAATGGTATTAATCATTGTTTGAAAATATGGATTATTGATTGCATGTGCAAGGATACCTACACCAAGTAAAGATAATGTTGTTAACACTTACTTCATATTTCAATAACATAAAGGGATATACCTACAATGTATATTTCTGAATGCAAAAATATGTGCTTCACAATCTTCTATGCAGTCCGTTGAAGTCTTAACTTATTTTAAAGCTTGCTTGATACCCCTTTGACCTTAGTCACTCTACATATACATGGCAGTGTCCCTTGGTGGCCAAATTGACTGCGACTGATGAAACTCACTCTCCCGGCCCAACCGAGGTGTAGGGCAAGTGGACAAATCCGTATTTAAACGTTTGGCGGTAGATCCTCCTGCCCCCTTCTCTCCTCATCTTCACAGGCCTGAGCCCTACTTGCATGCATAACTCTTCTCATCTATGCATCTTCATCATTGGAACCTGAAGAACACTTCTTAACATGTGCAGCCTTCTTTTGTTCTTTCCTATTTTTATTTTCATAAGATTTGTGTCTCGCCACCCGAGCAACTCACCTTGCACAATCTGTCTTAGCTTAATTCGTATCTTCCTTTGTGATGCCTGATTGGCTAAGTATGCTCTCATTTCTTCTTTAAGCTTTGCCGGTATCTTATCACATTTCTTCATGTTTCTACTTATATGTTGTTTGAGGTGATAGACATCTCCATTCATCTCCTTCCCATACCATTTACAATGAACTCGCTTCTTTTCCGCATCCAACATATGTCCATATTGCCATCCAATGTCCTTATGTGCAAGGGCATGATGCTCCTCATCTGATAATTTTCTTACACAAAAGAAGATCATAATAAAAAAAAAGATATAGAAGACAATTGCCATTACCCCCTCCAGGTGACTGTTCATGGAGCAGGAGGGCTCCTCCCACCCCCTCCGGCTCCCTCTCATCCCCCCCTCACCCCCTCCTGGTGACTGTTCAGGGGGTGGGAGGACACCCCCTCCAGCTCCCCCTCACCCTCCCCCCTCATCATGCCCTCTCACTCTACCCTCTTTGGCTTCCTCTCATCCCCCCTCATCCCCACTGTTCAGGGGGTGACTCTGTCCTCCCACCCCCTATGGCTTCCCCTCACCCCCCTCACTCCCCCTCACCCCCGCCCCTTTGGGTGACTGTTCAGAGCTGGGAGGACCCTCCCAGCTCCCCCTCACCTCCCCCTGGATCGGCTGATTCTCAATCCGATTCCTGAGAATCGGCCGATCCAAGGCCAATTCTCACCATCCAAACCAATTCCTATGGGAATTGATTTTAGATTGGTGGTCCCGGTTGAGAATGGGATTGCTAATGACCAATCTGATTTAAGAATTGGTTGATTCTGCAAACTATGGGGAGTGTAAGAGTTAAGAATAACTAGATTGGTTTGAATACTAAATATAATGTGGTAAGGCTATATTCTGAGCAAGGATTGCAAGAGTGTATCAATTCCACTGGAATGACCGAGGCCATTCTGGTTCAGGATCTGATTATCCAAGTTGGGAGATCCAGTGGAAGTCAGGGGTCTCAGAATTAGCCAAGAATCTTCTTAACTCAACCAATTCAATACCTGTATCAGCTTGGAATTGGCAGGTCCCAGACAGGTCCTGTCCAAATCCTGAGCCAGTCAGTTGATCTTGCCTATCCGTGTCAATTCTGGTTGATCCTTGGTTTTTTCACGTTGTTTACCTTATCGGGTTTTGGGGTAATTTACCTCCATGGTATTGTGCATGGTTGATGTAATGTCTAAATCAGCTAATTGGCTCAACAATTATAAAAAACAGCTTTCCCAGGAAGGTCACTGTTGGCACCCGAAGTTTCACAGATTTTTGAGGAAGTAGTGAATAGAAAATACACTTCCCCTCAAATCCTATTCTATATGGGATTCAGGTCCTAAACAAGTTAGGATCTATATATTCAGCTTACGGGATGTCCTACCTGCCTAATTTGATGGCTGGACTACCAATGTTTTAGATGCAGCAGATGCATTACTTGGCATCAAAATGCAAAACCTAAGGGGACCTATCAAAATCAGATGGAGAGGAAGAAGTCCCAATGCTGTCAATCCTGGACTTTGTCCATATTTAGTACCATGGCAACAAAGTAAAGGAGCAATAGTGGCATACATACTGTTGCCAACCACTTTCCTCAAGTTTACATGCAACCTGGGATGGCAAGATGCAGAGGGAGCAATATTCAGACCCGGCCAGGTTTACAACCAAATAGAGTTTTCCTCCCACAACTCTAATAAAAAGATGATGCATCCACTTGGATTTAACTCTGGAAGATGCTCACGTATGCATCCAAGGACAGGAATATGGCAATATAGGCATGTTTAATATAGAACTACGCATATCTTAGTCAGTAGGGCTGACAGCAAAAGGAAGCATGTCTATATAGATACAAGTATGCATAGCCGGTTGGGCTTAAGTTCCCGAATATAATTGGAGACATTCAAGGTGAAATTAAGACACCTCAATTGCCAAACTGATGAGTCAACAGGCCATTTTCAGATCCTATGTTGGCTGATGGACATGAGGGACAACAAAAAATATATATGGCCTCAACTAAAACTTGAGATGAATTTATATGCCTAATCCGATGGCTAAACCACTAGCATATGAAAGCTATATTGGATGCCAATATATAGCACCAATAGTAACTCAACATGAAAATGGGCATGGAAATCTCTCACGGATATGCTAATGACAGAGGCTATGAGATAACCAAGAGGGTGCTAGGTCTGAACAGATTATCAAAAGAATTCTGGGTATGCCTAGAACACTAGGAGGAATACCCTCTCTCTCAAGGCCAGGATTGTCTCAATTACAAGATGTATATCATGTGCTTAGTTTTACTTATGGAAGATAAAAGAGAGACCTATATTTACAAACTTCTAGCATGCCAATTGGCCAGACAGATGAGAAATAGAGGGAGTACGAGTCTTGATAGGCTCTGAAATTGCCAAGAACAGAATAACGGGTGGATACCCTTATAGCTCAGATACATATAGGTCTGAGCATAGTCAGGGAAAGGAGAATACGTCATCTCCTATTTTAGCTACATCATATGCCCAATCAGGCATCCAAAGATGCCAAAACAGAAGGGGATATGTCCTCTTAAATTTAACATCAGATGCCTGATTTTTTATCTGAAGCACCATGACAGATCTGGAGAAAGGGTTTATTATAACCAAGAGAAGCAAGACATTCAGAGGACTGTCTGTCCAATCCAAGAACTCTCAAAACTGTGTTAGATGATCTGAAGTCTAGTCGGGCATAGGAGTATCCCAATTATGGAAGAATGTATATAACAAGATGACATGTACCTTGGGTTGCTGCAGAAGAATAGAAAAGATGGAAGAGAGAAATCTCCTTCTCCTAATCCTGATGCACAGGTTGACCAGTCAGAATTGATCCTGGCAGGTCCTACAATGATCAGACATGTCAACCAAGTGGAATCCTCTTGGCCCGACAAGATGGCTGTATTTCTTCACAGTCTGAGCACTGACGGGCAGAGGAAGATGAAAGACAAATACATATATCTGATGACCCCATAGTTGTCAAGGCGACAAGGCGCCCAAGACGTTGAAGGGTACCGATTCCGCTTAGGCGTCGCCTAGGCGGTTAATGCGGTATTCAAGGAAAGTTGGGTCGGGGGGTCGTTATACATAAAAATAAGCATAAATATAATTATATTTTTATGTTATAATTGAATATGAGTGTTTTATCTATGTATATAAGTAAATATGATGTGTGTGTGAAAGAGGAGAGTTAAATATATTTTTATAAAATTTAAGTATATAACACATTTATGATTATAAAATTTATATATGTGCGATAGTATAAGTGATAGTGAAATATTGTTATAATATTATTAAACGGGGGGAGCGCGGAGTAGTCGCGGATTGACCTGCATGGTCAGGTTGTGAGGGTCGAGGGGGCAGCGCCCCTTGTGGGGGCTTGTCAGGGGGGCGAAGTCCTCCGAAAGAAAATAAGTATGTAATAATTTAAGTGATCTTATATATGTAATTATGAAAGTGTGGGTATTTATTTTTGGACAAGGAGTTAATATTGGTAAATTATGTGAGACAGAGAGAGATTAAAGATCTGAAAAAGAACTTAACTAAGTATATAATATATGTTTATAATCATAAATTTTAAATATGAATGATAGTACAAGTGATAGTAAGATATATTAATATGTTCAAACTATCATTAAATAAGTGTCCCTTGTGAGGGGTATCAAAGGGGCAAAACCCTTCAAAATTATTTTTTTAATCATGTAAACCCAGAGCACCTTGGGCGCCTAGGCGGACACCTTTTTGGCCCCAGACAAGGTGTCCTAGCATGGCGCTGTTGGAAAAGCGCCTTGCCGCCTAGGCGGGCGCCTTGACAACTATGGATGACCCCGACAGCTATTCAGAATTGCAGGAGGATGTTCCTTTTCAGTGTAACCTCTGCAGATGCTCAATTGGGCACCCAGAACAGCTGATATAGAATCTGATGGATCTGGCACTGGGAGGGGATGATTGTGGTAGAGAGAAGGAAAGAGAAGATAAAGATTAGGTTGCAGGCTTGTTCTTGCACCAGACTTGTCAAAAGACAATTTTAAGTATGCCAATTGGTGATTTGGATTTGATTTGGAGTCAAGGGGAGGCCTGGATCCTAGTCAAACCCCAATGTAGGTAGTGCCGCTAGTCCTAGTCCTAGTAGCACTAAGATTAAGTTTTATTTCAATATATGTGAAGTAAGGATTGCCGTCTCGGATCTCGGCTTCGTCTCGGGAGGGTGAAAGAGAAGAGATCTTGGAGAGATCTCAGAAAAATCTCGAGAGATCGGATCTTGGATTCTCGGATCAAAATGTATATATATGTATGAAACATAATATCTTATAAAGATAGGAGGATATCAATGAATTTATATGAAAATATATAACACATTTATACATCAACTATGTGAATGGACAATTATAAAGCACTCTCAATACCAAAAGGATGAACTTTGTATTTCTAAAGGATTAAAACTTATATATAATCTTATTTAAATACTAATATGGTATTAAACTTGTAGCACATTTTTTATGTGATAGTATAAGTGATAATGAGATATATTAATATGTTTACACTATTATAAATGGGGGGGTGCAGAGTAGTCGCGGATCGACCTGCGCGGTTAGGTCGCGGGGGTCAAGGGGGCAAAGCCCCCCGAATTTTTTTTTTTTCGGACTAGGCTACATGGGGTGAGATCTCGGCAATCTCGTTTCTCGGCCCCCTTGGCGAGACCGAGATCTCGTCGACATCTCGGCGAGATGGCATTCCATGATGTGAAGACCAAGGCTGATTAATTGGATATTAGCTCAGGTTGGCCCTCTTAATGGGCCTGATTTGATTGAATATGAGGTCCGTTGGCACAAGATTTGAATGATTTGAAAAGTGGGCTGAATATCAATGAGGAACTAGGCCTAATTGGAAATCAAAGATGATCCAAGGTCTGGTTTATACAAGATAGCTGACATTGGCATAATTCTAAGGCTCTTAATTTTCCCAAGTGAATTAAAACAAAATGGACCCAATGGTCATGTGTGCAGCTGCTCTTCCAATATTTCAGATGTTGGCATTTGGTTAAATCGTCATGTGCAAGATCAAATGAATGGCCTTGATGTGCCAAAATAGAATCCGAAGCCTGGAGGAGTCCTGAGGAGGGCTTAGGACTCCTCTTAATGGGCCTGAGGACAATAAGATACATTTTCAACAAATAAATGATTCACATTCCATGTTAAACGGGCTGAGCAACAACATGAATTGAGGCCAAATTCTGAAAGTTGTTTGCGCAAGCCTTCAAATTTTCAGTTAATTGGACTATCTACATCAAATTTTGTGTAAGTATAGCCTTGATTGATAAATGGATCAATTTGAATGGGAGTAGGAATCAAATTACTTCCTGTTCCTACTCAAAGTAGATGCTTATGCAATCATGTCCCAATCTTGGTAGAACTGAAATTGAAGGGCCAATCCTAATGGAATTGGGGCTATTATTTCATTGCAAGGATGCATGAGATGTCAAAATCGATGTTGGATCTAATTTGATCATATTTAATTTTATGAGATGGCCCAATATCAAAGCAAATTATGAGCTCAATTGGATCAAGGGTAGAAGCCCATTGCACAAG
This sequence comes from Cryptocoryne crispatula var. balansae, assembly GCA_036172225.1. Taxonomy (NCBI): domain Eukaryota; kingdom Viridiplantae; phylum Streptophyta; class Magnoliopsida; order Alismatales; family Araceae; genus Cryptocoryne; species Cryptocoryne crispatula. The sequence continues at coordinate 5,739,162 of CM069930.1, read as the reverse complement.
TTTAAATGTCATATAAGAAAGGCCCTATGTTGACATACAATCAGGCCCATAGCAGACCTGGTCATACAACCCATTCAATGCTTATTTGTGCGGATTAATCCTAAAATGTTGCATCTGATGGCCGCTAATCACCATTGGATTATGTCTTATATAAATGAGATAATAGGTCAAAGTTGCAGCCACCAGATTCTTAAAATGTAGGTTCTCATGCTTACTTGTCAGCCATGGTAATGCCTAAGAAGTAGGCTCTAACCACACAAGCAACCAAGTCAAAACAGTCCATTGGATGTTCCCAAGAAATAGCAGGGAGTGGAGTCAATCCTGATAGGAATATCTCCCATCAGAGACCACTGAAAGTCAAGGCAGTTCGTGAGCATACCTCCCATGATCGCAAGTTTGACCCAGTCTTGAAGGAGTCCTGAGCCAATGGGAGAAGTCCATGGCAGATGACTCAACTGATTCAAATTGGTCTGCTGGAAGTGCTGGAAAATGGCTAGGCAGACCAGGTCTTCCTCCAACCATCCCCACCATGCATTTGATTGAAAGGAAGTCAGGAGCAGTCCCCATCAGGACTGACTCTCCATCAATTCATCTATATAAAAGGATTCATTGGCCATCTGTCGAAGGGTTTCAGAGCTTGAGAGAGAGAGGTCTATAAGGTTCTGATCATCAGCATCAGAAACTGCCATTGTCTGAGCAAGGAGAAGAAGCCGAGGAAGAAGAAGAAGTCCATCTTCTTCAATTGCTGCTCACCTGTTTGAAGAGCAAGATCAAGGAGAGAAAAAAATCTGAAAGAGAAGAGGAAGATCAAGGTGAGATATCAATTGGTTATGTCAACCTCTCGGCCATCTCCTTTTTCCTCACATGCCTATTACCTGATCTCATCAAGATAGAACTTCAGTTACCTTTCCTAGCCCTGCTAACATAAGTCATGTACACACACCCCCTCATAGCCTTCTCCATCCGGATGGCCTTCTTCCTATGGCCTTAATCCAACATCAACTCCACCTGCCGAGGGCACCCATGTCATGCCTCGTAGGTAGTTTTTAATTTTCTCTCGTACTAAGCTTAGTTCGGGCTCCTATACATGTCCCATGGCCAAGGATTGCCGTCTCGGATCTCGGCTTCGTCTCGGGAGGGGGGTGAAAGAGAAGAGATCTCGGAAAAATCTCGAGAGATCGGATCTTGGATTCTCAGATCAAAATGTATATTTGTATGAAACATAATAATATCTTATAAAGATAGGAGTACATCAATGAATTTATATGAAAATATATAACACATTTATATATCAACTGTGTGAATGAACAATTACAAAACACTCTCAATACCAAAAAGATGATCTTTGTGTTTCTGAAAGATTAAAACTTGTATACAATCTTATTTAAATACTAATATGGTATTATACTTATAGCACATTTTTATGTGATAGTATAAGTGATAGTGAGATATATTAATATGTTTACACTATCATAAACAAGGGGTGCAGAGTAGTTGCGGATCGATTTGTGCGGTCAGGTCACGGAGGTCAAGGTGGCAGCACCCTTGTGGGGGGTATCAAGGGGGCAAAGCCCCCTGAAGAAATTTTTTTTTTTGGACTATGCTACATGGGGTGAGATCTCGGCGATCTCGCTTCTCAGCCCCCTTGGCGAGACCGAGATCTCGGCGAGATGGCATTCCATGCCCATGGCTTATCCTAAACCTGCTTGATGGTAGATCATTATATCTTAGGAGTAATACCTATTCCAATGGCCATACTCCAGCTTATATATAGCCTACATATCAACATAGATTATACATACCTGGGCCTCAATATGGCTATTGCTTTTATCTCGGATCAAGCATAAACATGGCCTGTCCTATAGCCAATCCCGGGTATACTCTCATGTCATCTGAAATGATTTGTATGTAGGTCTATAACAGATCAAAATATTCACCTCTCAAGCCCATTTGAACCTCATATGGCCTGAATACACTCAAATCTGAGGCTAACCATGCCAACCATGCCATCCTTGTCTATCCTTCGGACCAATTGAACATGAGATTAGTTTGGCAGTGGCAGAGGTCAAGGCAGAGCAGGAAGACAGTTAGTATGACAGAAGCTCAAGACCAAGAGGCTATAAAATGATCAATGACTGAAGCAATATCAAGCCACCTATAGCCGAGAAGATCATCATGGACAGGCTGATGAGGCCATTTGACCAAAAAAAGTTTAAATATTAAAATTAAATGAAAATGTTAAGAAGCTAAGCCTATTAAGTTAGGTCCCCTCATAATATTGGACAGACACACGGGCACATCCCTTGGTGTACTGATCCTGAACAGGTATGTGGGTATGCCCCCCACTAGTACACCAATCATTCCCCAATTTAGGGAGTATATACTCTATCTACTTGGGGGAAAATTCCCATCAATTTAAGGGAGGTTATGCATGTTATCATGCTAAACCGACCGTAAAATTTGGTAGGGATATGGGGAAAATCTCCCATGGATATGGGGAAAATCTCCCATGCCTACACATGGCTACAGAAAAACACCCCCACATGATTAATTCAAGGGCAACTATGGCTTCTATGCCCTTCCCACATGTATATGTATCCCTCATCTTCATTTAAGGGAAATTATGTCTTTTTATGCCTCTCCCATATATTTATGTACTCCAATGTACCAAACATCATATCAATGGCATTTTATTGTCAAATGTGTATGCTTATGATTGATGAGTATCATAATAACCTATATAAGTTTGATGGAATGCAAACATATGAGAGAGATAAAAATCTCAAGTCTGAAGAAAAGAACTGCAGAAACTGTTTAGGCCATGGACCAGAGCATGGATCATAGAACCTCATCGTGGATATTTCTCTAATCAAGGCCAAGATCCAAAAATCAATAAGAAAAGAAAAGAAGTTTTGAGATCTGTAAAAATGATTTGGAAATATCAAATTGTAGATCCCATATGGAACTTAAAATCTGGAATGTCAATTCCGTAATTAGGAGTTTTCTAAGCCTTAAATTTGAAATTCTTTAAAATCCTGAAATATAAGCCCAATGATCTCAGATCTGAACATCTAAGTTCCAAAATGCTTACAATGGGGTTGTCGAAATTAACTAATCAAAGCATTGATGCCATAAAAATGCAGAGGAATCAAATGGAATAAATCACAAGATCAAATATCAAGTTATCAACATCAGATCCAAGATTTGACAAATCCAAATAAAAAATGTTTAAGGTTAAAATTTAGACATCTTAAAGTTCCAATTTGATAACAGCTCAGTTTTATCCTAAGAAAATTTGAGATCAAAATCTGAAGGTTTGTCAATTTCAAATCCGAATCTCTGAATATCCTAATCTCTCAAGCAAGTTGATGCTAATGGAGAAATGCTCATGTTTTCTGGACATTTCGGATCCTGAAATAACTACAAGCATAAGGGAATGCCAAAATATAGAGGGTAATCTGTAAATCTGTGTGAAGCTGATTTTTTCGTCTCGATTTAAAAAATGTTTTCATGTTTTTTTTTTTGAAAAATATGGGTGTCCTGGACTTATCTAGGAAAATAGGTGATATCTTGTAAAAATATTAGATAGTCCGGTGATATTCTGAAGATATTATAATTGAGGTTTGGGTTCTTTGAAAATTTGATTTTTGACTCCTCTCCGCCGAATGGTGCGAATATCTGGCATTGACTTATATTGAGCAATGGTTCAAATGTCCTTGATTAACCGTCATAGCAACCTGTTTATGAGAGCGTACGCATCCACAGAAAGGTGATGAACTCAAAAAAAGGGCTGCGGCCTTTTGGGTCTAATGAGATGCAAACCAACTGTTTGGGGTTGATTTTATTTGTTTTAGGGTCGACTTGCTAAGTTTTAAGTTTGATTTTATGTTGGTGTTGAATTGTTTGATTTTTTTTAGTTTCAGTTTGGTTTAATCTCGGTTTGGTTTGGTGATTTGTTTTATTTTGTTGTTGGGTTTGATTTAAATTGAGTTTGATTGGTTCAAGTTGTTTTAATTTCAATTTTGATAGGTTTAAAGTGTCTTAAACGTTATGGGGTTTAGTTTGATTGATTTGATTTTAAGGCTTTAGATTTAGTTAACAATCTAATTTTTTTAGGTTGGGTTTGACGTGTTTTAAATGTCAAGATGTTGTTGGTTTAGCTTTAAATTCATATTGTTTAATCAAGAGTTTAATCATATAAGGTTTATGCAACTTTAAAGTAAATTCTCAGATGTTTAGGGTCTGATTTTTTTTTGTGTTTGCAGATTTGTTAAAGGCTGATTTTTTTTTTGTTTGAAGTTTGATCTTTTGTGTTGAACTTGGGTGGTTTTTCAATTCAGTTTTCAGATCTATTTTAAATCTGTTTTTTGTTTTTTTAGGGACAGGTTTTGATGCTTTATTTAATGTTTTAAATGTTGTTTAGAGTTTGTTTAATTGTTATTTTGTTTAAGGGTTCAATTTTGTTGGATTAAAATTAAACGTCTTTTAATTGAACTTCCAGATTATCATTGATCTGATTTTTATTGTTATTTAGTTGTGTCTTGATGTTGGTTTATGGTTCGTTTCATTTGATTTGGGTTTGCATCCCATCTGGCTAGTCTGGTTGCCGTTCGGTGCCCAGTTTCATGCATCCTGAGTCAGCACTTGAACATCATTTCATTTCATATTATAAATTGGAGTACAAATGATTTATATATGATAACATCGTGTGGAAAGACCGGTGTTCCTTCACCCGATATAAATTTCCATGAGGTTGAAATAATTTCGACATTATGATGGCATGTCGGCATATTTCAAACCGATATGGAATTTACCTATGCAAGATGACAAGTGTTTTGACTTGCCATATCGATGGGAAGGATTGTCGGCTACAGGAACCGGCCCGCACTGTCGTCTGGATCAACATTCTGGAGTGGGCTTGGGGGAGTCATCCAAAAGTCGGAGTATCCATGAAAGGGTGTTTCACTCCTTATTTTAATTTAGCTTTTCGCGTTTCTGATTTTTTTATTATTTTTTTGGTCAAAGGCCACTTTGGCTGGTTCAAGTTTCATTGGCGTTCTTAGCCGGCCTTCAGTCTTCTTGGGCCTAATGGGCCTGTCTTGGTCTTCTTGGGCCAACAGGGCCTACTGGACTGTGATGCCTTTTGTCCCTTCAACCATCTTGATGGAAGGGTAAGGGTCCACTCGGAGAAACCATCGGCCCGTCGTATGGATTCCGAAAGAGTCCGGAACATCACCCCTACCCACCATTGTTGTAAGATGACAGATTTCTGCACTTTTGTTGAGCTGCACTGTGCTGTCTTTTTTGAAACTCAAGGGGTGATTGTCCTCTTTGAAGGCCGCAAAGGGGCCGCTAGGAGAAGACTTCGAGTCTGTTTTTTCCTTTAAGACAAACAGGACCTGTTTAAGGACTGTCCGACTGAGCCACAAAGGGGCTGAGGTTTGGCCGCAAAGGGGACTGTTGGGCCTGTGGAGGGTTGAAACAAGACCTGTTTTAAAGGGCTACAAGGGGCCAAGGTGTAGACTGTTTTAAGGGGTTCTGGATGGACCATAATGGGGATTTTCAAACCTGTTTCAAGGCTGCTCAAAGGGCAGGAAACAGAGCTTCAAAGGGTGCCACAAAGGGGCTGTCTGGGATTTTTTTAAGAGCCGGAAGGGGCTGTTTGGATAAAAGCTTTGAGAGCCCACCCGGAGTAGACTTGGCCCGTCGGATGGATTCCAAGAATCTCTGGGTCATCACTCTTCCCTTAAGGCCTAAAGGGATAGGCCGAGAGACAAAGGGGATGTCGGGGAACTGGTTAGGCATGTTTGAGACTGGTTGTAGGGGCCAACATGGGGTAGAAATGGGCTATTTAAAAGGGGTCAAACAGGTGACTGTTTGAGGGGACCGAACAGGGCCTATATTGAGGACTTTCGGTGTATGATCGGGAGCAAAAGAGGGCCTGCATGGGGGTCTGACTATGGACTGAGATGGGGCTGTGCAGGAGGCTACATGATGCGGAACGAGGCAGGACGGACCGGCGACGTGGCACTGCAGCGGGCCTTCAAGAGGCGCAAAAGACCTAAGAAATGCAGTAAACAAGCAAAACCGGACTTAAACCGGTCAAAACGGGCCCAAAATGTGTCGAACCGTGCCCGAAACCCTCAAAACGGGCCTGAACCAGCCCCAAAATGGCTTGAACCGGCCTGAACCGGCCCCAAACAGCTTGAACCGGCCGGTTTAAGGCCCAAACCGGCCTCTGGAGGGTCAAACCGGGCCGAACCGGCCCTGAACCGGCCTGAACCAGCGGTCGGGCCGGCCTGGGAGGCGAACCGGCGGCTTGGCTCGATGGCGGGCGAACCGGGCGGGCGGGAGGCGCGAACCGCTATGCCGGCCGGCCGGGCGGAGGCGAACCGGCGCCGGTTCGCCCGGCCGGCGACTTAACGCGGGGGGGACGTGGTCCTCCGCGGTTGGCCGCGGGGTGGGAGACGCGGCCGGCTCGCCGGCCGCCGCGTACCCCCCCGGGGTGTCGTCGACCTCGCGAGCGCGAGGGTTTGATCCGGGGGGGGTCCTTCGCTCGTCCTCCGTCTCGTCGACGGCCGTGGTGGAGCCGCGAGCGGGAGAAGGCCCAGCCGTCGCCGTCGCCGCCGGGGAAGGAGGAAGAGAGGGAAGGCCGGAGGGGCCGCCGTCATCGCCGGGCGCCGGCGCGGGAGGAGGGCCGCGGCCGCGGTGGCACCGCCTGCGGAAGGAGGAGACGCCGCAGTCGGCGCCGGAAGCCGCCACCGCCGTCGTCGGAGGGGAAGAGGGTGGCCGGAAGGGCCGTCGTCGCCGCCGGACGTGTTCGGTGGAGCCGCCGTTGCGGGAGGAGGAGACCGGAGGCTGCTGGAGCCCTAGCGGGCCGCGCGCACGGACAGAGCCGCAGATGCAGCTCTTCCTCCTCCTCCTCCTTCTTCTCCGTCTGATAGGGCTCCGAGGGAGGGTTTACAACACCAGGATGGGGGGGTGGAGGTACTCCGGGGATCGCCGGAGGTGGGGTGGACGGAAGGGGGGGGGACCGATGCCGTCGGAGGTGTTGAAACGGACGTAAACGGGGGTGAACGGAGTCGGTAAGGGTCGAACTCGAACCGGTGAAGGGGGAAGGGGCAAGAATGGCTCGGAGGCCGCTGGACGGAGGAGAAGGGGAAGGCACCCACGCCGGAGGGGGGCGAAGGGACCGATGCACCGGAGGTGGAGCTGGACGACCTCCATCGTGGAGGGGGTGAAGAGGAAGGGGCAGCGCCCCAGCACAAGGGGGCAGCCCCTAGGGTTCCAAAAATTGGACACTAAAACTTCTCTCTCTTCATTTCAACAAGTGGCCCTCTTAAATAGAGGAGCCTATTACAAACAAGACATCGTAAATAACTAATTACATACATGTCCTCTTGAGGACCCAAATAAAAAGAAAAGACCACAAATAAAACTGAAATATTTACAAACAAGTCTAAATGGACGTAAATGCAAATAAACCCCAAAATGGACCGGATCAGATCCCCATCACTACAAGGGGGCCAAACACAACCTGCTGTAGAGGACCTGACAGGGGTTGAACAAGGGGTGGAGATGACCTGCATGAATGGTCACAAAATGGGTCAAGGATGACCTATTTCTAGGACCTGTTTAGGGGTCTTTTAGGTGGGCCGACAGGGGCTGGAGATGACCTGTTTTGTGGTCTGAAAATGGGACTAAGATGACCTACTTAAGGGGTTGTGCAAGGGGTTGAACAAGAGGCTGTTTAGGGGGTTGCGCAAAGGGCCGAACAGAGGTCATTTAAGAGGATCTGAAATGACCTGTTTAAGGTGGTCTAAAAAAGACCTGTTTAGGTGCCTCCAGGTGGGCCGGACAGATGGCAGAATGAGGGGATATGTGTCCTGTTTAGGGGGGCCGCGCAAGGGACCAGAACAGGACCTGTTTGGGGCATTTTAAGGGGGCCTCACAGGGGCTGTTAGGAGGGGGTCGATAAGAAGATGCTCTTGACAGATTTTTGCATGGGTTGACCAAGCTTTGGAGGGCCTTTTGGGTTGCTGATGTCGATGAAGGCGGGCCTAGGCCATTTGAGGGGTTGAGAAGAGAATTTGGAAGAGGTGAAGGCGAGATGTCCTTAGAGAACTACATAGTTAATTTATGTTTTTTCCTACCTTTTCTTCTCCTCCTCTTGGTGTCTGATGAAGAAAATGGGCCGGTCTGCCACAAGGGAGGCTGCAGGAGGCTGCTCCTCCTCCTCCTCCTCCTTCTTCTTTCACCTTCTTCTTTTCTCCTTCGGCTGCAGACAGGGGGGGGGCTGGAAACTGGCGCGCAGACGGGCAGCAGCAGACCAGCAGCCTATCGGCGTCTTCCAGCTGATGGTCTGGCCTTGGGTGCCCTCCCTTTTTTTTATAGGAGCAGGTGGGATATCAAGGAACATCAGGGGAGTTACGTAAGATGGCTGTTGGTCTTTCCTAGGTGGTCAATAGGTTTTAATTCTTTGAATTCTCCTAGAATTTTAATGTTTGACTTGCCTTTTGAGTTCTCCCATGTTGACCAATCCCTTGCTTTCCCCATACCATAAATGAGTCAAGGATGAGGTGGCTGATGAGTTGGCCTGGGTGATGGGGGTCCGCTGAGCTGGCAGCTGATGTGGCTTGCTGATATGGTCAGTTGACTGGGCCAATTGACCTTGACTGCGGCCCAGCTTCTTCCTCTCTTGGGCTGTGTGCAATTGGGCTTTATAGAGGACTGGAAAACAATTAAATTAAATCAGGTGGGACTGGGCCAGCTGGAGTTTGTGCCAATGGACCCATTAAGGGTCTGATTTGGGTTTGATTGGGCCTGATTTAACTCAATTGAGGGCCGGACCAGTTTGATTTTGGTCCGGTCCTCTTCCTTTTTCTTGTTTTACTTTTTTTTTTTAAAAGTTGATGCCAACAATCTGTTAATAAAAAATGCCAACAGCAGTTTCTAACAAAGAGAAATCTGCAAATCTGAAATCATGCTCATAAACCTTAATCTCTAGGCTAATCATGGCTAATTATCAAAAAAATATCAAATTGAATAAATTACAAGAATAAATCACCAATTTCAGATTTATCAAGTCTCAATCTATGATTTTAAAGGAACCAAATGATCAAATCTCGATGTTAAGGAAATCGAAGTCTAAGTTTCACCCAAAAGGAACAATTCCTCAATTTGGAATCCTATTTCCCAAAACTTAAATAATAATAAAAAATCTGGGAATTCATCTCTCGAATTCAAATGGAATCTTTTGAAATACATCAAATCTAAATGGCAAGAAATAAAGATGACATAAAGCCAATTAAAATTAAAATAAATCTCTAATAAAAGACAACAAGCCAAACTAAATAAAAAATGCATCTCCATAAAACACATATTAAACTCAAATCAAACTTAAAATGCCACGTTTGCAGTCTACTGAGTTTATGGGGTTATATATCCCATGTGTTTATTTTGTGGATGTTTGGCTCCAATGTATGAGTTGTTGTGACGGCTAATCTAGGGTGTTTGAATGTATGTTCACTGTAATTAATATTGAAACTTCACAAGTCTGAAGAGAGGTCAAAATAAAATTTTCAAAGAATCCAATAACGTCAGCATATATATATTTATATATATTATGGATTAGCTAATGCTCCTATGAGATATTATATATTTTTATAGTCGTAAATGCTAATAAATTAAAGTTATTTTCCAAAAAAGAAGATTTTTTTGATTTCATTTTAAAATCGAGGTTACATCAGTCACGCATCCTGGGATTACTCTCAATCAAGCACAATTAAGTTCTAAGTTCTTTTCAACTCAACCTTTGTAAAATGACTAGCCTGTGCTGATTTAATCTCTTAATATGATCTCAAACAAGATGTAACACTCTGTTCTGTGTTCTGTCAATTGGCCCAATCTCATCTTGTTCAGATGTGTCATGCATGCTGTGGTTCTGAGTTCCAGTTGATTATAAAGAAATCATTAAAACATTCTTTCTTTTATTATGACTCAAGAAGAGAAGTTCACAATTTGGAGGTGAAATTTCACATAATCACATGGGAGAAAGGCGTCAAAGATGCACTTTGTTTATCATGATCGAAGTAAGGAACATCATGAATACCTCATGACTTACGTAAAACTCACAGCTTTGACAAGCTGGGATCTGTGGTTTAACTTTTAATGATTAGCTGTCTTTTGCTTTTTAAGGAAATGGCACTATCATGGTTTCCTGACTTGCTTGTTTTGAAGGCACTCATCATTGGTTGACCAGCTTCCAGGAATCAAAACATCTATATCTGTTAGTGCCTCTGAAGTAGGCAATCTCTTGACAATACCATTTCATGTGTCTCTTAAAGATGCTCAGGCACTTGCTTGGAAGACACATGCAATATCCCAAGAAGGTTGTTACTTGCTACATTCTTATTTTTTTTATCATTAAGCTTATGGAATTGTATGATCATTGCAAGTTTTCTATGTTCTATATATTGTTATCCTATAATCTTTTCTTGCTCCTTTTATTGTTATGTGATGTCAATATTGTTTTCTCATTTTGTCATTTGGCAATCGCCCTTTATCCATGTAGCCAGCAGTCTGCCTATTGTGCGATGCTAAAATTTTATTAACTAGGAACAGTTAAAATTAGTTAAAATCATTATCACAAGAGTATATACACTCTGACCAAGAACAGTTATAATGAGTCTCATGTCCAGTTTGAGAAATCAGATTTTGTATTTGAGGGTTATAGCGTGATGATCTTTGTACTTGAGAACTATTTAACAGTTTGATGGCTGTATGCTTGCTGCAGTAGCAAGGATTCCGGAATCGGAATCGATCGGTACCGATCTGACTCGAATCGGATCGGATCAGTCTGATTCTGACCGATTCTCAAGAAGAGAAACCGAACCAGAATCGGGACTTTTTAAAAAAAACTAAAAAATTTCTATTCCGATTCTGATTCCGATTCTAACCGATTCTGACCTATTCAATCCGATTCGGTCCGATTTTGGCCGATTCAGCCTGAATATTTTTTAAAAAGTTATAAAAAATCAGGATTCTGATTCCGATTCCGATCCGATTCGACTGATTCAAGACCAATTCGACTGATTCCGACCGATTGCGGCATAATTCAGGTCAGAATCGTTCCTTCAAGCAGGAATCGGATCGAAATCGGCCAATCCGATTCCGGAATCGGCCGATTCCGATCCGATTCGACCGATTCTGCAATCTATGTGCAGTAGTAATCAAATCCTTTATAAATGTATGTGGGCATTCCAACTTTACATCAGGTGGGACTAACTAGTCTTCAGTGTTCTCTCACATGTCAGCCAAGCACAGTCTGTACTTGGTTGGTGTGGATACTGGATAGATTTTAAAAACAATATGCATCAGGGTGGGCCATAAAAGGCTGCCACGGTGGCGCTGTGCCACCAATGGGGCCGTATCCCCAGCTTACCGTGTCTGATCGGATGGGGAAGATGACGCCTTCGGTGCGGCAGCCGTTTCCGTTGATTCCGGCGATAATCAATGAGGAATTTCAGGAATCCAAGATTGGCTGATTATGTCAATTCCGGTTCCCATCCAGGGTGATTTGACCAATTTTGGATGGCGATCAGTTTGTATTGGGACTACAGACGGTAATCTGATTGGAGGGATTTGATCTGATCCGGCTTGGCTGATTCTGCAAACTCATGCTAGACCCATGTCTATAGGGTGAACTTTGAGGAAACAAGAAAAATGGTTGAATTATTCAGGCAATGTCTTGACCAGTCCTTGGTCTGTTTAAGGCTGACTCAGCCTTATCAGGCAGGAATGGATCAATTTAGTTTGATTTGAAATGATTGTCTTAGGTGGAAATTGCTTTTTATAGATTATTAAGAGTGGGCCTGGAATTAGACTATCAGCTAATTCTGGTGGGATTCTTTGCTTCTGGGCCAAATTAGTCTAGTTGGGGTCAAATACTTATGGAGACCAACTAGTTTTATAATGTATTGCATGATGTGTGGTAACGAAGACACAACATGCTTCCAGAATAAGTCTTGGTCTTGCTGAGATAGCAATGATATGATGAATCAAGGTTCGGATCTCGGCTTTGTCTTGGGGGGGGGGAGAAGAGATCTCGAAGAAATCTTGAAAAAAATCTCGGGAGATCGATCTCGGATTCTCGGATCAAAATGTATATATATAATATGTATAAAATGACAAACATAACATAATATGTTATAAAGATGGAAGTACATCAATGAATTTACATATATTACATGAAAACAAATAACACAACATCTTTGCACACTAACTATGTGAATGAACAATCACAAAACACTCTCAATGTCAAACTCTACTCCCACACCAGATGTGTGAATGAACAATAAGAAAACACTCTCAATACCAAAAAGATGATCTGTGTGCTTATGATATATCACTTTGTTGGTCACTTTGTGATTGTTATGTCACAAAATCACCAACAAAATCACAATATTCATCTCATGACATGAGATTGACGATTTCCCTCTCGTGGTAAACTGAATCTTTGTTCATAGGAATCAGAGATGTTTGAAGAGTTATCTTGTGTTGTATATCCATGGCTATAAAGACTTGCAGGCGTCGATTCCGGCCCTAAGGGCCGGAATTGGTTCGATTCCCGGTTCGGAATCGGAACAGGAATCGAACTGGACCGGACCATTCCGGCTTCCGGCAGAATCGGTTGGATCGACTGATTCCATGCTGAATCGGTTGGAATCGGATCGATTCCGACCGATCCAGTCGATTCAGGATGATTCTCGGGAAAAACTCCTCGGAAACGGTCCTTCCACAGGAAATCGACCGATCCAATTTCGAAATCGGCCGATTCCGATCCGATCCCACCGATTCTGCAATCAATGCCATGACTATGACCATAACCATAATAACTATTGTCATAAGGTATGTTTGAAGGGACATGTTCACTTGCAGTATGTCCATATCCATATGAAGATTCATATCTTTCATTATAAAATGCATGCGAAGAACCTTGTTGCATTTCCCCATATCCATGTATGTGTCTGTATTCATATGATGATGAATTTTGAGAATGTCCATATCCATAATATCTTCTATCAGAAATATCCATTGAACTGAACGTGCGAGAAAGATCATATTCCTCAAGTTGTGACAAACCTTGTTGATTTGACGGACCAGCACTCTTCATCAGTGGGGAATGGTTGATTTTCTTCTACATCGTCAGCACCACTATCACGAAAGACATTACCTCCATCTCCATCATCATCACTTTTATGTCCATCGTAAGCATCCATATCAGAGGTTGGATCATCATTGTGAAGATGAGTTGACTCAGAAGATGATTGAAGAATTTGTTGTACAGTTGCATGTACATCTATTCCGGTTTCACGTACAACACTAACAATTTCTTCAGATGGGCAACCATCATGTTCATCCATATCATTGTTTGCAACCCACTCGACATAAGGATTCTCTCGATCATCCATGTCATTCTCTCTTTAATAGTGCAAAATAATCAAGTGGGTCCTCTTTTGGATCACCTCCTTGCTTTTGTTCAGCCTCCATTCTCTTTACCTTTAACTTCATATTATAATGACAATAAACTAGTTTTTTCAATTTTGAATATGATAATCTATTTCTAGGTTTTGTATGTATCAAACAAAAATACTCCAATTTCTGTCACAAGGAGAAGTTGATGAAGTCTACGATAAAACTTTAATTGCAAGTTTTTTTAAAGTTGGGGAATTATCTCCGTACATTTTCCACCATTCACCTGAAAGTGAAACAAATAATCATATATTTGTAATTCGAACCAAGTAAGTTGTCTTTTTGATTAGATAATTACTAACCTGGCCACATAGATTCTTTACATGCAATAGCGCTTTTTGTCTCAAAAGAGGCCAATGCATCTCTAAACTTTATAATCCAATATATAAAAATATTTAATGTTAGTATTAACTTAAAAGATGAAATCTATAAATATCGTAGTGTTACCTCATTTTTAAATTGGCCTCTTCCTTTAGATTTTGGAAACAATTTCTAAAAAAAGTTGTAAACTTGATGAAGTGCTTTAATAAGTGTTTGATTGTCTCTAAGATATAATTTATATTGATACTTTGGATTGAAAAAATATGTTGTACATGCAAATATTATTATTCAAAATGTTAGTTTCATAATTTGTTTTATACGTTAATAACAAAAGTTCATACTTTGGGTAAAGGAAGAGAACATACCAACCTTGTAGATAGGTGCATCCATTGATTTTGTCCATTTATCATCTATGATCTTACGAGCCCATGTGTAATTTCTTGGTGAAATTGTCTTTATCATGTCCTTCATCACGATGATTGCATGATATACACTGCCCATGGTTGGATAATTTTTAGTGTCCATCACTCTCAAAACTTTATACATGGGTTTCATGATCTTTATCAAATCTCTTGCATAATCCCAAAACATAGGATTCCATATGATTTGTTCCATGTTCTTTCCAATAGGAGTGTTATTGAACTCCGAATTAAACCACTCTGAACAAAGAATGAAACCTCTCAAACTATCTTTTTCACGTAACAAACTTTGCAATGCAAGATAATTTGTTGCAAAATGAGTGGCAGCGGGTCGAACTAAATCACGTTCACAAGTATTTCTTACTCGATTTACGACCTAATCATGATTATATATGAAACGTGTAACAATTCGACCTATGTCTATAGCTTTTTTTACCATACTATTCTTTGTCGCATATTCAAACATCAAATCTATACGATAAGCAGCACATGGTGACCAAAAAAGATAATGAATATATTAAAGTAAAATGAAAATAGTGTTAGTAGACAAGTTGAATGAAATGACATGGAGATGGTTTGGACATATAAGCGCGGACTTAAGAAGTTCTAGTTAGAAGAAAGTGAACATGTCAAGAGAAAGGAATAAAAAAAAAGACACCAGAGTCCTAATCTTACTTGGAGGAGGTTAATTTTGTATGATTTTGATGATTTATAGATATCTTAAGAAGTAACTCAAAATTGATGTGGGTAGGGAAAGATAATCCATATGGTTAACCTTAAAAAAATTGGGACTAAGTTTGGTTAGCTTGGTTATGGCAATAAACTTGAATTTTCCTCCTTTTTAATTGCATCTAATTTCATTACCTAGTTGCCATTTTGTATTGATATCATATTTATAGATGAGACATAAGGAGTGAAAATGAATTAAAATTGTGAAAAGATACTTTAGAGATATAAGAGTTTCAAGATAAGTAAAACTAAAATAGAATATATGCATTGTAAATTTTATGAAACTAACGAGAAATATGTGATGATGTTCATTTGAATGGGATAATATTATCTCAAAAAACTTAATTCAAGTATATTGGATCAATTATTTAAAAGGATGGAGAATGTGATGAAAATGTTAATCATAAGATTAAAACAAGTTAGATGAAGTGAAGATTAGCTACAAAGGTTCTATGTGATTGTAAAATTTCACTAAATTTAAAATAAAAATTTTATCGTACAAGCATAAGATCTATAATATGTATGGCAAATGCTGGACAATAAAAGAAAAACATAATTTTAAAATAAGTGTTATTAAAATGAGAATGTTAAAATGGATGCGTGGTCATACCATATTAAATAAGATAAGAAATAAATGTTTTAGAGAAAATGTAGGAGTAACTACAATTGTTGATAAATTGAAAGGAGATTAATATGGTTTGGACATATTAAACGTATAGCTAAGGAGGCTCTAATAAGAAAAGTAGAAAATATTAAAATAATAGAAACAAAAAAGGATATGATAGACCTAGACTAACTTGAAGGAGGATAATCCAATATTATTTAGATGATTTAGATATCTCCGAAGAAGTAACTCAAACTCAAAATGAGTGGAGAAAGAGAATTCATATTGTCGACCCAAATAATTTGGAACTAAGACTCAAGTTGAGTTGAGTAGTTGCCATTCAATAATATAGTTATTTTAACTTTTTGTCAAATGCATAATTGTGCAGCTTCTAAGACAATCTTTTATTTTTTTGGGTGTGTTTTCTAAAACTAGTTGCGGTTCAGCTATATGCTACTTAATGCATTTATGGAAGGAGGAAGAGATGTCCTAGTAGGGACGTCATCTGTTTTGTGTTTAGTTTTACACCTTTGGTTTTCTTTTCTTTTCTTGTATCGCATGAGCATGTGTTGAGAATTATATCATTTGAACAAGTTGCCATTTCTCATTTTCTTTCTTCTAGAGTTTTTATTATTGCTAATACTATAAATTTCTACAGATTCAAGTATTTTATTTGGGCCTTATCTTGTGGTTGAGGTTTCCAAAACAAAGGTATATTCAAGGGTGTTGCTTACGCTTAAGATTATTATTATTATTGTTTTGTATTTGACTAACTATACCATCCATTCTTTTGAAGGACGGATTATCCCTGGCTATCTCTCCATTATCCAGGATACATAATGCCAGTGAATTCCCTATTGAATTGTGTCTTCGAACTCCACATGATAGAAAAGTGGGACCAGTTATTATTCATCTGCAGCCTGGGAATGTGATTGATGATTCTGCCCCATTACTTGGTGATTTGAAGTACCCATCTGGCTTAAAGAAGGCTTTGATGTCACTAAATGAAGGCAAGTTTTAACTATCATAGAAACCATTTTGCTTCATTGGAAAGATGTCTCTTAGGATTGTATGCACTATTAAATGGGACCTCTGCATTTTCTCAATGAAAAACAATGTACCTTTTCTTTTCAGCACAACCTCTATATATTCATCATCCAGCTCCCATATCATTTTGCTTTGAGTAATTTTGTTGGTTTAGTTTGGCCTCTAACTAGATAGAACTTAGGAGTTTGGTATCCTTTTCTGTACAAGGAGGAAAGTCATCAAGAACAATGTGAAAAAATGTAAAGCAACTAAGCATGACATTTTACTTGTTCTCAATTCTTGGTAGATTTTTAAGAGAAAAAGGAGATCCAACATAAGTTGGAAATTTCAAATAGGGCTTCAATCATATTGCTTGATTCAGCTGCCTCCCCAGTCATTGGTTTCTTGGGACCTATCTATCTTGACTAGAATGGTCTAGGTCAAAATGGATTTGTGGTACCTTGAGCCTCTTTTCACTGAGATAGAGATCCATTTGCTTTTCTGACTCAACTTGTGAATAAGGCATGCCTTTCCCATTGTTTCACATTGTGCTTGATCTGCCACTGCCATCTAGTGTTGCTACCTGGCATCTGCAGCTTCCAGCTGCTGCATTTTTGTGTGTGTTCAAGTTGTTTACTTTTTAATGATACCGGAACCATGTAGGAGTGTTCTTGGTTTGGCTTGTTCGGGTTACAAAGAAAAACTTTTGACTTGAGCCTAACCAAATAATAATATCAAACAAACCAAACCAAACCAAATTGCATCCATTTGGTTTGGGTCAAAACAAAATATTTTGAATCAAGTACCTATTTCATGTCAGGCCTGCCAAATATAAGTCTGAAAACTCATTTGCAAAAAATTAACTGAGGGCCACCAACTAGTGAAAGCCCATTGAGATCCACAGTGTGAAACCCAGCAGAAAATCACTTGTCACATACCCTCAAGTGCTTTCTTCTTGCCATCAGATTTTCTAAGTCTTGATGTGGGACTATTGCTCAGACCAGCACCTAACAAGTTGGAGATGCAGCCTGCAGGTGTCTCCACTCTCTTATTCATATGCTAGTGTTTGTACATAATTTTCTTCAATTTCCACTGCTTTCAGATATACTTTACAAAGACTAAAGAAGAAGGCTGATGATCTTGTCATGACGCACATTTCATCATGCTGGTAGACCAACCAACTGTCAACTGGAGCGGCAGTTTTGTTGGGTGCCAATTATTCTACATTGGGAAGGTCCATATAAGTAGTTCATTTCTGCAAGACTTGCGCTTGAGCTGCTAAAAGCTGCCAGTGACAGACCATAAGGGTATGGTTCACAGTTTGGGTTGGAGTCAGTGATCGTCGGATCAGAATCTTTACCTGGATCGGTGGGGACCAATCCGATCTGGATTGGATTGGATCGGCCAATTCTAGCCGATTTTTAGGAGGAAAACCAATCCGGAAGTCCATATCGGTTCTTCCAAAAACTCTAAAATGAAAAAAAACCCCCATAGAATATGGGCCTATCTAGGGTGGGTGGGGAAGACCCCCTTACTAGGTACATCGGGAGCCATATAAGGGGTTAAGTCAAAGTCACAGGATCAGGATCCGGTCATATCGGGTCCCAATATGCCAAAAGTTACATCCAGTTAAATTAGCATATCAGGTCTATCTGGATCTGATATAACCAGATCCAATGACTTAAGGCCTTACCGGGTCCAACCTGGTGGTGGAGGGCTCGATCCTGGCAACGAATCATTGGTCGGTATGGAATCAGCTGATTCAATGATTTGACTGATACCGGCCCTGATCCTGCCTGATTTGACCGATTTCGGTTGATTCCGATGGAAGATAGGGTTGGATCGTTCCTCTAGGCAAAAATCATATTGAGATTGACCTATCCGCTCTTGAAATTGGCTGATCTCGATCCGATCCATCCGATTCTGCAATCAATGGTTGGAGTTGATTGGGTTGAGCATTTTTGAACCCGATCAACCTGATAGCATTCCTCAACAATTTTGGATTGGTCCGGTTTGGGTTTTCGGGTTAACCTAAATATTGAACACCTCAATTACATTTTTCTTTGATTACCTTGAAGGGAAATAGTAACCATTACAATGATTCATAAGATCTTGGTTCACAATTTTAATCTGTTGTCATCTGTTTACTTTGTATTCTGAACTTGATAATTTGTATAGTATATGCATATATCTACAAAGTTCTAGATATTGATGGTTCTGACTTTGCAGGCATAGTATACTTAAATTTTAATTAATTAAACCTAATTAGATTCAGACACTAGACATTTTTTTAATTGATGTAGTTAATCATAAAATTATGTCTGGCAGAGCACGAAGTGCAAAAAATTTAATTTGTTTCTTGTAATGAAATCTATATTGCTTTAAAATTGAGGGTTAACATGCCCAATGAGAGTTAATCTTGATGGATTTGGCAGTCTCACTAGTGGTAAGATATTGGATAGGATTATTGAAAGTTGCTTGATCTCATAAGAAAAAGAATCAAATACATGCGGTTCCACTTTAAGCAATATGTTATGGTTATGGACTGTAGTGGCAAGATGAAATGGGAATGTAGGAATGGACATCCAGCACATAAATAATCGAATTGAGAAACAATGAGTTGTAACAGTTGTGGGTTGTGTGGGTCATGACTAGAAGGGACAAATGCCTTATTTGAGAAGAGACAAGCGATTTCAGTAAATGACAACTATGGTGATGCTGACAATGACGAAGATGAGGATAAGGATGGTGGAAAACATAAAGGCTACCAGATTGAGGTGGGAGAATGGGTAGACATTGTTGGATGATCAGAAGAGGGGTGGTGTAATGGCATTTTGTGTAGCTAGGTCTCATCATTTACATGGAAAATCTACTACAATTCACATTTAGTTTATCCAGTTTCATTCAGTCCATCTCCAGATTTTCTCAACAGTCTGCAACAACTGTTTCTGTAGTAGATAGAAATATGTAGTGATCCTTTCCAGTGTTTAACAGATTGTTGTATGTGCAGAATATCCAGTTCAGCAAAGAGCAACCAAGCAGGCAATGAAAGGGATTAGTTGCAATAATGTTAGCAAGCAGTGTAGTGAATAACACTGTTCAGTTTGCATACAGGTTTACCAGCTAATGAAATGTTATGTTAATTTAAATTCTGGTAGATGCAACTAAAGAACTTGGACTAGGATTAAGTAGTCTGCCCTTTCATGTGAAATTTATGGCAGTCTGCTTTGAATGTAGGTGCTTGAGTGCAATGGTGATTTGATAACTTCAATATTGTTTAGAAGGAATTCATATGCGATGCATAGGCATAAGATGGACTGTGATCATACTTTTTTGCATCACATCAATGTTACTATTCTCCTGAAATAAATTGATGGAGCCATCTGCAATGAGAAGTTATTTGGCTAAACTGATAGACACGTAGTTGAGAAGGCAAGAAAAGAGAATGTGAAATGAGTTTGATGAAACCAACCTTTTATTTTTTTAAATTAAAAGTTTTCATATTTGAAGAATCACAAATTTTATTGTCATTTTTTTTATAATAGATGATGTGGTATGATATGGAAACATATCGATTTGATTCAATGTGATATGTATAAGTAGGAACATACAATTGAGTTCCGAAATCTTTCTAGTGTTGGAATAGGGAAATCCCTGTGACTTAAAAGATCTAAACCATGCTTTTTTATCTTAGGTTATTTGAGCTCTTTGAATTTTTATTTGACCTCTTTTCACCGAACTTTTACTATTTTGTTGATAATTACATCAATTAAGCAACTACTCGAATATCCTTGATTAATAGCCATAACAACTCCTACACTGAAGCCATTGATTCATAGCCTTATGAGAATTTACTTTATGTTAGTATTAAGTTTTGGTTTGTTTCAAATTTTGTATTATTTATGTTTTGAGTTGCTTTCGGTTTTGAAATTTGTTTGGTTTTGTTTTGTTTTAACTTGTTGAATCTTTTGGATTGAGTGTTTGTTTTGGAACTTGGAGTTTTCTGATTTTTTGTTTTAGACGTGTTGGACTTGGAATTTCATTTCAGTTTTGCCCACTTTCTGTTTTCTGCCTGCTTGGGGTGTTTTTTGTTCATTTTTAACCGTAGAGTCTTAATCTTCTAACTCAAGAATTTCAGCTTACACTTTTGCAGTTCAAGGGTTTTTTGGGTTTCAGATTTCCGCTCGGGTTTTTGAGTTTTGGATTTCTGAATTTTTGGCCTTGGGGTGCCTTGCAATTTTTTAGTTTCAGATTTTCTAACTTGGAGTTCTTAGTTTCTCGTTTTCGTTTTATCATTTTCATATGTTTTCAGATTTTCTGTTTTTTATGTTATTTTCATTCTTTTTTTGTTTTTGATCTTTTTTGACCTGATTTGACATTTTATGTTTTTTGCCTCTTATTTTTGTGTGTTTCCTTTCCATTTATTTTCTGTTTTTTATTTTTGTGAGATGTTTATTTTTATGTTGGGGTTGAAAAGTTGGAAATTTTTTAATATTTTGGGTTTTGATCTGCTTTGGCTTGTTGTGTTTATTTTCTTGTTTTGGCTGAGTTTTTGTCTGATTTCTATTTTGACTGATTTTTGTTTATCTACTTTTCTTTGGTTATTTATTAATTACTGACTTATAAATTTATTATTAAATCATTTAATTACCTGAAAATTTATTTATGGCTTATTTTGATTTTAAAAAATTTCTGGTTGATTTTTTTGACTAGAAAATTTGTTTTTGGTTTAATCAATTAATTAATTTTGCTTTTTTTTGTTGCATTCCTCTAATGACATGGAGCTTTTCAATTGCTCCATAAAGCATAAAAACATTCATAACTTGGAATTTTGAAGAGGTTTTACAACTTTACAAGGTGGAAGTCATGGAAAGTCATAAACTTTAACCGTAACTTTTGAAATAAGTTCTTTAGATATTTAGAAGGCCTTGGGAACTTCTTTCACATAGAGGGCGTGTCCCCTGAACTTGAGTTCATTCCATTGATTAAATTGGAGCAGAGCATGATAGCATGTATGGGGGTACAAGGATAGGATAGGGCCTGCATTTTGGGGCTAACCCTTTTGTCCATTTATTTGCATCTTTCTCCATTAAGTGAGAGATATGAAAGACATAGGGCTCATCCTTGATAGATTGACCCCTGTTGCCACATCTTCATTGTTCTTTTGTGTCTGTGAAACCTCTTATTATAGAAATATAAAAAATTAAAACATATCTTTTTGCATAGCATGGTTTGAAAATTAATTATTTTTTTATTCATTTCGAAGAAGAATTTTTATTTTCTTTGGCTAACATATGCTGATGCGAACACATGATATCTTATAGGAGTGTTAGCCAAAATACATGATATGCATAAAATTATAAATATATCTAGATTTTGGGTTCATTAAAAATGTCTTTGAACCTCTCCATCGGAAGGTGTGAATTTCTAATGTTAATTATATCGTAACACTTGAATACCCTTGATTAACTAGCAAAGCAACTCATGGAAATGAAAACATACATTCATAAAATGTAAACAGTTGTGGGAGCTATAACCCCATAAACTCACTAGAATGCAAACTTTGAGTTTTATTATGTTTTAATGAGTGTGCATTTATAAGATTTCAAAATATTAATGTCTTATGATTCCTAACATATTTGTCATGTTTTTAATTTCAGTGCAAGATTTTGACATTAAGCATGTTTTGAATTAGTAGAGTTAATTTGGATGAGGTCAAAATGACATGATTTGGACCAAGTTTCATGATTGAATTATGTTTGGATTTAAGTTCCAATTCTATTTTTTATCTAACTCTTGACATTTTAGACTTAGTGAAATTTGCTGAAATGATTTTCATAATATTGGATTCAAGCATGTTCAAGATTATTTCATTATCATTTTTTTTAAATGTTATTTAATCACTTAGATTCATCTTTTCTTTATTGGAAGTCTAGTATCTTAAACATAATGAATATCAAATTTTTATGGTATCCAATTGGAACAGGTTCATTATTAATTTATTTCATGTTCTACGTCTTGGCATTAGGCTTAGGATTTATTAAGCCTTCATTGAAGTCTTAACCATATGTGTTTTAGACTTCAGGATTTTAATGAATCTGAAATTTTCATATCAAAAATCTGATTTGGGTATGGAAATCAGGTCATTCTTATGTCTAATCACCATTAGGGGTCTAAGATTTAAACATCCCATCATTCCGTAGTATCATCAAGCTTCCTAGCTACCCATGAGCCAAGGCTTAGCAAAATTTCAGGTTTTATCTTTCATGTTGGCATTTGGATATTCAAATCTATATGTTCAGATCTAGGCTCTCACACATCTATGAGCTAGGACAACTTATTTTAGATATAGGGCTTAAAGGATTCGGACATAAGTCCATGACATAAGACCAATCATTCACGATCTTAGCTATGACCTAGATAGACATGCATGGTCTTAAACTGACTCAAATCCGAAATTGACATGATTATTTTGGATCTATGTTTGAGTTCTGGTTTGATATATTTGATTACATTAAATTTGTAAGTTATGATTTTGTCATCTTTGAGAACATATTCTTACTGCGAGTTTCAGATTTAATAATTTAAGTTTATTTTATATTCGCATTCCATGGTTTATGTGTGTTACGTACTACTCCTCGACCATATATATATGTACATTTGACAACATATTGTCATTCATATAACATGGTGTACATTCCATTGCATCATCATGTAAGGTGTCTTATATAGTAATAATCCTCTCAAATCATATCATATGAAATATTTTCATAGCCTTATGTAGGCATGGGATATTGATTCCCTACTTAGATTTAGAGGTGGGTTTAGCAAGGTGACATGCATGGGATATATACTCTCTCTATATTGGGAAGGATTGGTTATGATAGATACATGCCAACATCCCCGTCCAGGATCGATCCACGTTTGGATATGTCCATGAATTTGTCCAAAATTATGAGGGGCTTATGCTAATAGGCTGGCCTCTTAAATAACTTTGTATGTCAAATATTTAAGAGATGCATTTTATGTTTGTTATTTGGGTCACATTCAGCATATGCCTACATCATTGCCATATAGGCCTCATAAGGTCCATCACATATCATTTTTGGTTCATACATAGTCTGATTCACTTCATTTGGATCCGGATGGCCCATCATCGTGTTTTCTAGGCCCGAATCATTTTGGCTCATATGGCTTATGTACATGTCACTTTGGCCATGTAAAGCCTGTTCGACACCATTTTGGCCTGGATGGCCTATCATCTTCATCTAAGTCCTGATGACCAGATTATTCTTTTCCTTGGTCTTCCTCTATTGCTGAACTGCCAAGTTCTTTTTCATGGCTTATTTGGATAGGCAGTAGATTGGTTGGCTTCATGAGGGGTGTGTTCGGACTATGAAGGGCTTGGATAGGGACTGTTATGTGACCCTATGGGGACCAGATAGCAAATGCATGGTACTGTTATATGGCTATTGAGATCAGGCCGAAAAGGGGCTTCTTTTTTTGTGGAAGCAAGCCATTGGATATGAGCATAGACGCATAGGTATATGCTATGCATGTGTATCATTTGTCTATGGAGGAGGCCTAACATGGGACTGTGTATAGGACTGTTATATGTCCAAGATGATGGGTTGTACATGAGGTTCATGAGATGATCATGGGCTCCATGTGTAGCCATGAGAGGAGGGCCGGACAAGACTATGTATGATAGAGGCCGAATAGGAGTTATATGATCTGCTTATGATCATGGAGGGAGGGCCGAACATGGTGTTTATGATGATGATAAATGTGGACAGCAGGTCTTGGAGGGAGTGTTTATAGGATTTTGGTCATGGATATGAAGCTTATGCATGTAGGGAAGAAGTGAAGGGGTTGAAGGGGCATGTGCATGTCTGCATGGCTCACCTCTTATTTTTCTTTTCTTTTTTTGGCATCTCCTTCTTGTGCAGATGGATGCAGCGATTTCCGCAGCAACTCCCAATGCTCGAACAAACAATAGCAGCTTCAGCAATTGGTTTCCCTTCTGGTGATCAAAACTGCAGATGCTCTCTCTATCTCTGATACTCCGAATCCCCAACATGAGGCCGATGGACCTGTTATATAGATGTAGCCATAGGTGAGACAGTCCGGTTGGGACGACTCCTTTGCTTGCACATGAAGGGAAGAAGTGGGAGGAGTATCCGATGATAATTCCCTATTTTCCAGCATCGTTTTGAATATCAGCTGAAGCCTTGCATGGTTGGCTACCTCTCATTGGTCAGTGACTTATCCAAGACCAAATCAAGCTCAGTGAAGGAGTAGATGCACCGGATCTGCTGCCCTCTCTTCCTATCTTGTAAGGGCATCTGATGGAGCTTTCTTGATCCCAAGCATGTGCAGTTATTGGTTGACTCATAGGTATTCCCGATGGCTGCCAAGTGGCAATGAGATCCATCGGATCATCCTCCTATCTAGGAGCTTTGGCGGCTGACAAGATCCAAGGGTGTATGTTGACCATTAGATCCTACATTTTAGGATCATCAAAATAATTCTTAAATAGCCATAACATGGGCATTGGGCACAAAGTGGGCTTGATTTTATGTATCTTGTAGCCCATCAACATACATGTAACAATTGCATCAAAATGGCATTGCAACTTAGTGATGGGGACCGGTACGGACCGGATCGTCCATTTGTTTGGAGATAGCGTCTTCCGGGTCTTGAGGAGACGACGTATTTATTTCTTTTATTTCGTAGTATTAGATTTTTATTTTTATGCATTTTATTTGAGTATTTAGAGTCCTTTGAGTCCTTCTCTTTTATTTTAGTCCTTTAGAGGACATATATGTAATTAGGGTTTTTAGAGGTCCATCTTGTAATGTCCAGCTCTATTTAAAGAGCCCAAGTCCTTGAATGAAGAGAGATGGATGTTTGAAGTCAAGGAGAAGCTCCTCCCGTCCCCCCCCCCTGTTCCCCTCCGACGACGTCGGCGTCGTTCCCTCACCTCCGGGTGCTCCCGGTTCTCCCCTCCCCTTCCCGGTGTTCCTCCCCACCTCCGGGAGTTAGGTCCGGTACCTCTTCTTCCCCCTATCCGTCTGTTTTCCGACCTCCGTCGACGCCTTCGTCGAGATCCTGCCCCAGGTCCGTGCGGACCCTCCCACCTCGATCCCTCGCCTCCCCTCGACCCCCGCCCGGTAGCCCCTTCACCCCTACGGTCCCCGCCCCCGGCGTGGAAGCCCTGCCGGCAGACCCCCTCTGTTCGGTTCCGTCCGCACCCGCGGGGACACCCCGCGAGCCTAAAGCCGACCACCCCACCCCACGGACACCCCCCAACCACGAAGCCCCCCCCGGGTCCGTTGGCCTCCCGCCGGAGCCTCCCCGAACCCCCCTTCCATCCTATTGAGCCGCCGGCCCAACCGTACCCGGCCCGTCTCCCGTTGCCGTCGAAGACCCCGCGAGCGGCGCCATTTCCGGCGGGCCGGCCGACGACGACGGAAGAGGAGAGAAAGAGAAGGAAGAGGCGGCGCCGTCGGAGCCTCCTGCCCGGCTGCCGGGGTCCCCCTCCGTTCCCGCGCCGTCGAGGCCGCCGCGACCGCCGGACACCGCCGCGCTCGAGGACGACGACGATGCCCCCCGTTCGGCCGTCGGGGCGCGCGGAGGAGCCGCCGCGACCCCGCGGGCTCCCCGCCCTCCTCTCTCTTCTCGGGCCGGCTCGCCGCGGCACGCACGACCCCCCGGGGTTGGTCGCGCGGTCGCGCGGCGCCACTCCGCGTTGCCGCGACACCCCCGCGGGGGTGGTCGCGACCGGCCACGCGGCCGGCCGAGCTCGCCCTCGCCGCCGGTTCGCACGCCGGCTCTCCCCGGTCCGGTCCGCGAGCGACGGCACGGTTCGGCGTGGACCGACCGGTTCGACCCGATTCGAGCCCGGACCGCCGGTTCGGGGCCGGTTCGACGCTCGGGGGCCGGTTCGCGGATTTCGAGCCGGTTCACTCGTCCAGGGGCCGGTTCGGGGCCGGTTCGGCCTTCTGGACCCGGTTCGGGATTCGAGCCGGTTCAGCCCTTGAGCCGGTTCGAGTCGTTTTGGACCGGTTCCAGCGATTTGTAGGCCCGGTTCGACGGCCGTGGGGTCCGATTCGGTGGATTTCAAGCCCCGTTCGGTAGTTTCCGGCTCCGTTTGAAACGGTTCAAGCTGGTTCGATCCGGTTCGACACCCCGTCAGCTCGGTACATCCTCCTCGGGCCCGCCGACGCGCGCGAGGATGGCGGCACCTCCCCTTCCGTCCGCATCGGTTTGGTATCGAGCCGGCGCCGACTTGTTTCACGAGTCGGGATCCTTACATTGCGCGGGACATCGACATTTCGACTTCGACATCACATTACCGGTGGAGGTGCACACCACGACATTTCGTCCGTCTTCCCGCAGCGTCATCTCGCAGTCTCTTTTCGAGTTGATCGCTCCAGATTATCAGGTGGTCGAGGATAGTCGAGCTTACATCCAGTTTGCTCGTATTGTCAGAGGCCGACTTAGACCATGGACAATGCGGTATGTAGAAGATGCCTGGTGCGAGATAGTTCCTGCAGACGCTGTCTCGTCACAGGTTCGAGTGGTTAGCTGATCGGCGAGCGATTTGGACACATTCGCTCGAGCTTACCTTACGGCCCCGAAGAGTACGAACGCGAGAGAGCCGATGCGTATCGGCAACACTTACGCCCGGTGGCTGTGCACGAGGAGCGACGACATGCTTATCGATGTAGCTTATGAGGCCGATCCCGGAAGCTTGCCGCGAGTACGAGCGACGGTGCACCATCGATGCTTGAGAAGCGGACGAGCCCTCGAGGTTGAGGCGGCGAAGCGACTTACGGTGTTCTTGTTTGGTGACGACGAGCGGCGACACCTTGTCGAGGGCGAGACCGATCGAGCCATCTGCCGAGTTGGCCGGCACGGAGTTATGGGCTGAGCGCGACGGTGACCACCGAGGTGTTCCGGAAGGATCCGCGCGTAGTTGACTCGATGAGTACCCGGACACCGGAGGCTTGACGAGCACTTACGACACCGTCCGGGTCACCTTCTGGCGGTCACCGCAGAGCTTCCCGGTCCCACTTCATCATCACCCGAGCTGCCCTACCGCCCTCCTCGGTTCGGTAGCGACCGTATTGATCGTACGGCACTACGAAACTCGAGGACGAGTTTTTCGCAACCGGGGGAGAATGATGGGGGACCGGTACGGACCGGATGCGTCCATTTGTTTGGAGATAGCGTCTTCGGGTCTTGAGGAGACGACGTATTTATTTCTTTTATTTCGTAGTATTAGATTTTTATTTTTATGCATTTTATTTGAGTATTTAGAGTCCTTTGAGTCCTTCTCTTTTATTTTAGTCCTTTAGAGGGACATATATGTAATTAGGGTTTTTAGAGGTCCATCTTGTAATGTCCGGCTCTATTTAAAGAGCCCGAGTCCTTGAATGAAGAGAGATGGATGTTTGATGTCAGGAGAAGCTCCTCCCGTCCCCCACTTGTTCCCCTCGACGACGTCGGCGTCGTTCCCTCACCTCAGGGTGCTCCGGTTCTCCCCTCCCTTCCGGTGTTCCTCCCCACCTCCGGAGTTAGGTCCGGTACCTCTTCTTCCCCTATCCCGTCTGTTTTCCGACCTCCGTCGACGCCTTCGTCGAGATCCTGCCCTAGGTCCGTGCGGACTCTCCCACCTCGATCCCCTCACCTCCCCTCGACCCCGCCCGGTGGCCCCCCTTCACCCCTACGGTCCCCACTTCCCCCGCCCGGAAGCCCCCGACGGACCCCCCCTCGTTCGGTTCCGTCCGCACCCGCGGGGACACCGCGAGCCTAAACCGACCACCCCACCCCCTGGACACCCCCCAACCACGAAGCCCCCCCCCCCGGGTCCGTTGGCCTCCCACGGAGCCTCCCCGAACCCCTTCCGCCATCGTGAGCCGCCGGCCCCCGTACCCGGCCCGCTTCTCCCGTTGCCCGTCGAAGACCCCGCGAGCGGCGCCATTTCCGGCGGGCCGAGCCGACGACGACGGAAGAGGGAGAAGAGAAGGAAGAAGGCGGCGCCGTCGGAGCCTCCTGCCGCTGGCTGCCGAGGTCCCCCTCCGTTCCCGCGCCGCCGTCGAGGCCGCCGCGACCGCCGGACACCGCCGCGCTCGGGGCGACGACGACGCCCCCCCGTTCAGCCGTCGGGGCGCGCGGAGGAGCCGCCCGCGACCCCGCGGGCTCCCGCCCTCCCTCTCTCTTCTCGGGCCGGCTCGCCGCGGCACGCCCGACCCCCCCCCCGGGGATTGGTCGCGCGGTCGCGCGCGCCACTCCGCGTTGCCACGACACCCCCGCGGGGTAAGTCGCGACCAGCCACGCGACCGGCCGAGCTCGCCCTCGCCGCCGGTTCGCACGCCGGCTCTCCCCCTCCCCCCCCGGTCCGGTCCGCCGAGCCAGCACGGTTCAGCGTGGACCGACCGGTTCGACCCGGTTGAGCCCGGACCGCCGGTTCGGGGGCCGGTTCGGCAGCTCGGGGGCCGGTTCAGACTGGTTCAGTCCCGGTTCACTCATCCAGGAGCCGGTTCAGGGCCGGTTCAGCCTTCCTGGACCCGGTTCAGACCGGTTCAAGGCCGGTTCAGCCCTTCTAAGGCCGGTTCAAGGTCGTTTTGGACCGGTTCAGCAGTTGTAGGCCCGGTTCAACGGCCGTGGGGTCCAGTTCGGTGGATTTCAAGCCCCGTTCGGTAGTTTCCAGCTCCGTTTGAAACGGTTCAGCCTGGTTCGATCCGGTTCAGCACCCCATCAGCTCGGTACATCCTCCTCGGGCCCGCCGACGCGCGCGGGGATGGCGGCACCTCCCTTCCCGTCCCGCATCACTTAGGCTTTGTTTCATCATTTATTTTTCAGCCATCTGATCTTGTGCAATGCACTCATTCTTGATCAGATAGAGCTCATAATTGTGCTTGATCTTCTGTTGATACTTAGCCCATCCATAAAATATTTAAACTTGGGTAAGTGGACTTTGATAACCCATCGCCATCTTCATTGCATTAACTCCATTACCATCATATTTATCTATGATTGATAATCCTAGTCGTCTTAGGATTATTTGCTTTATCTATCATACAAGACCATCTTCTTGCAAATTGGATGTGAGAGTAACCCAGTTTCATTTAGCTTCTGGGGGGGGACTATTTGAACTTTTTATTGGGCCCATTAAGATTTCTTGGAAGTATGCCAAATCTGATATTTTGCATAAGTCAGCTCATATATGAGTTTGGACTTTGGGTTGAACTTATCTTTCATTGACATCAGCCGGGTCTCCATGAAATCTGAAACTTGTGCTAATGGGCCACAGGCCCACACGTTGACCAAATCAGGCCCATTAAGCTCCTTATTTGAATAATTGCCATCACATCGTTATTAGATCAATTTTATGTTTTAATTGGGTTTTTCCTTCGTCCAGGTCCGTTATCCAATTGAAAATTGACCGATTTATATTAGGTATGTGCTATTTGATTGTCTTTGGAACACCCTTTATTCAAATATCATTAAGTACTTATTCGATTAGAACTTAGAGAATGGAGCAGTATTTATTTTGAACTTGAATGTGATCTGGATTTTATTAAGGACCTATATGCATCTTGCCCATTGGATGTGCACCCTCATCATTTTCTCATTATCTCCTTCGATTAATTATGACCAATCATAATCAAGGATCCAATATCTCATTAATGACCCAATAAGGACATGAGCCATAACTTAAATTATTGGCCTATCATGGCCATTGGATCTTGCACCATCTTCAACTCATCATTTCCTCCAATCATGACTAATCATTATCATTGAATCATGTGCCAATCGTTGAAGAATCTTCTCCTTTTAAATATGCATCAATCCTTGCCTTGTTTGGGTCAAGAAGAGGGTAGTAGTTGGTCCCTTTGAGTTTGACAAGGACCTGGATATCTTTTGACTTAAAGAAAATCCAAAAAAGTTGTTGAGCGCTTCTGACTTTATCTTTTGGATATTCTGGCCCCAAAAGGAGTCTCAACCTTTTTATTTTTCTCCTTTTTCTCCTTTCTCTACTTTTCTTGTTGTGGCATCACCCTTGGCCATAGGCATAATTGGGCTTGATACCTTGCTGCTTCGGTGGAGAATTTAGCATCCTCTGAGCCTTAGATTGGAGTAGGAAGGCTGCTCGGACCATGGATCGTAGAATTGAAATCAGTACCCAAATCAATCAGAATTAGCTATTTTTTAGGAAGAAAATCAATATGGAATCGGGCAGGATCGGCCATTTTTAAATTTTTTTGTTGTATTAAAAATTATTTTTTTTAAAAATAGGAATCTTTTTAAAAATTTTGTTACAAATAAAAAACACTTATCAAACTAACTTTTATGTCATTATAAGAGAGTTAAAGACAAGAAGATATATTTTAATGGCCATGATCATTATATTAAACATAGGTTATATGATACAAATGTTATATTGACATGCAACAAAATGTCATATTTTTTATTTACCAATATTTATGAATTTGGCCCTCATCTTTATCATTCTCTTCATGCTTTTTGAGAGCATTTTGTCTTGATTGGCTCATATCCATCTTAAAATAAGGAATTGATCATGTACAAAAAATTAGTGTCATGTGCTGAGGATGTGGCTAGAATATATGGCTGAAAGTATGCATTGGATTCTAGATAATTGGCTGCGGCATATTGATAAAAAAATCATATTTTTTGCACCAACTTCTCCTACTTGAATTTCTTCTTTGACCCAAATCATCGTCTCTTATCTCACAGGTGTGTGCATCGCTTTCATGCTCCTCCTCCTCCACCTAAATCTCAGGTCTTTTTCTGTTGTGTAGGTGGAACGAAGTCTTCCTCAATATCATCTATCGAGGGTGCATGTATAATGTCTGTTGGACTGACAAATTTTTGCTTGATTTCCAGCTTTCTTTTTTTTGTTCTTTCGTCTTTGGGATGAAGAACTTTCAATCCCCATGCCACACTGATAAACCTTTTTCAATTATAAAAAATATTCTAATCTGCTTGCTATGGTCTTTGTCTTCAACTCGATGGGGGTTGGTTGTAAGGCTGGAGTTGGGATTGGTGCTGAAGATGGGACTGCAGGTGGAGTAACTAGGACTTCCTCTTGCGTATACTTATCTTCAAGTTCAACATCATCAAACTTCTCTTTAGCTCGTGTATGATCTTTTAAATTGAACTATAGTGGTGCTTTGTCTATCTTCTCCTCCACCACGCAGGAAGTGGGAGCTCCTCCTGAAAAAAGTTATCAACATCAACATCTTTAGTAGGTGGTTCAACTCTTTGTTCATATGATCTACCTACAAATCTTGCAAATCTTTCTTTTTGAATTGTTTGGTGGTGTTTGATGTTCTTATCCTCAGCCACATGTTGTAGTGGCAGAAAACAAGTCTTTCCAACCTATTAAATTTTAGCCTATTTCTTCTCTTGCTATGGATTAAGCTAGAAGTACTTTAGTTCTTTTCGCACTGTGAGGAACTTGTACTCTGATTGAGAATTCGAATCACAATTGTAACAAGTGGATTCCAACCACTTCTTATGTTGACTTGTACTCACCACTCTGTTGCAAAAAACAACAATAGAACATAATGTTATTATCACAATGTTGGCGTCAATTTTTTTCACAAGGAAATACATATGAAGAAAAAAAAGGGAAAAAAGGGAGGTCCAGAACAATGGGTCCAGCTGGCCCAGCCCCTAATTGGTCCAAAACAGGTCCCAATTTGGCCCTTTGCCGCAATCACCAGCTGGCCCGACCTCCAATTATTTTAAAATAATTATTTTCAGCCCCCCTTTATAGCTCATTTTACGCAGCCCATTCAAAGGGAGGAATGTGGACCGCGGTCAACAAGTTGGCTTAGTCAACCATGCCACCTCAGCTGCCATATCAGCCGGCCACATCAACCGCCACCTCACTCTTGACCCACTAATTATATGGGAGAACTCAAGGGACAAGTCAAACACTTAATATCTTAGGAGAACTCAAGAGACAAGCTAGTTAAATGACGTAGGAGATGAGAAAGGTTATCTCTTCACTAAATGCAAGTCTAACCCTTCAGCTCCCCCCATTCCCTATAAAAGAAGAAGGGCATCTAAGGGAGAGAGGATCGCCAACACCACGCCGACAGGTTGCTGTTGCATGTGCCCAGCGACCCCCTGCCCGCGGCCAAGGAGAAAGAGAGGAGGAAGAGGAAAAGGAGAAGAAAGGGAGGCCTTGCAGCCTTCCCCTGCACGTCAACCTCCTTCCAAAGTGAAGCCTCCATAGCACCAGCTACTGTGGTCCTCCACAATTGACGCCAAGGGAAGGGAAAATAAGAGGAAAGGAAACACAAGGTAGGAAAATACATATACTAATTATGTAGCCCTTTAAGGGCACCTCCCTTCTACCTCTTCTAAGTTCTTCTCCTAAACCTGTCACGGCCTAAACCGGCCTTCATCGACATCGAAACCCGCAATCTTAAAAAAAAAACAGCAACTCCTCAAGGCCTGACCAACCCACCAAACCCCCCCTAAAGTTCAGCCCCTTGCACAGGCCCCTAAACAGGTCCACCCTTACACTATTTTGGCACCTGTTCAGCCCACTTAAAAGCCTCTTAAGCAGGTCATTTTCTGAACCCTTAAACAAGCCCTATTTAGCACCTTGCACAGTCTCCTAAACAGGCCACCCTTACACTATTTTGGCACCTGTTCAGCCCACTTAAAAGCCTCTTAAGCAGGTCATTTTCTGAACCCTTAAACAAGCCCTATTTAGCACCTTGCGCAGTCTCTTAAATAGGCCACCTTTACCTCATTTTGGCTCCTATTCGGCCCACCTAAATTTCTCTTGAACAAGTCATTTTCACGCCCCTATACCAGCACTGTCCAACCCCTGTCAGCCCCCGTTCAGCCTACACAAACAGCCCCTTTGCCGGTTCCAATCAGTCTCCAATTAGACCTCTAAACAGGTCATTGTCGGTCCATCAAAATGCCCTTACATGACCCCATTTTCGGCCCACCAGAAAACTGCCCAGATTCCAGCCCATAGGAGACCCCTCTGCACAGGTCATTTCTGACTTACAGAAACTCCCATAAACAGGCCATCCTCGACCCACCAAAAATCCCCTAAGTATGCTCTTGTTCTGCCCCTTGACAGCTTCCTAAAACAGCCCCTGTGCAGGCCCTCTTTTGTCTCCAATTGGGACCTTGTTTCAACCCCCATCTCCGGTCTCATACAGGTCCTCCAGCAGCCCCTTTGTGGCCCACCTTGCCACAAAGGCAAAGCAGCTCCAAGAAGAAGGAAAGGCAGAATCTGTCTCCTACTGGTGCCGGTAGGTGGGGTGATGTCCTGGGTCCTTTTCGGAATCTGTATGATGAGCCAATCGTCCACCTTGCCATCATGCAGTTCATGAAGAAAAAAAAAGGAACTTCAGCAGACCAACCAGACCCTACACGATGCAAAACGGAACCACTGAGCCCAAGAAGACCGAAGACTGGCTAACAAAGTCAATGGAACTTGAACCTGCCCTATTGACCTTGATAAAAAAAACAGGCAAATAATAAATCAAAAAAAATGAAAGAATGCAAAATTAAAATAAGAAGTAAACATCTTTTCACGGGTACTCCACTTTTGATAGCTCCCTCGGGTATGTCTCTGAATGTCGATCCGGATGACAGTGCGGGTCAGTTCTTGTAATCGGCGATCCTTCCCCCGATATGATAAGTCAAACGCTTGTCATCTTGGACGAATAAATTCTTTATCGGTTGGAATAAACCAGCATGCAGTTGCAATGTCGAGTTTTTCCCAACCTTACGGAAATTTATAGGGAAAAGAACACTGATTTTTTCATTGGTGTTATTTTACACAATGATTTGTACATCGACATATAAAATGAAATGATGTTGAAGAACCGACTTGGAATGGATGAAATCAGGCCCCGAACCGCAGCCCGATGAACCAGATGAGATGCGAACCTCAAATTAAAGAAACAACGCAAAATAAACATGAAACTTAAACAACCAAACCTGAAATTTAACAAAAAATTCAGATTCAAAACAGATATGAAAATTTAATAAAAATCATCAAAGTTCAATAAAGATTAAACCATAACCAAGAAATATCCAAAATCAAACTTGAAACAAGAAAAATCAAACTTAACTTAATCTTAAAATACATGAAGAATCAGATTTGAGCAATCTGGAAATTTATCTAAAAGCACCGAAATTGACTCTAAAACAGAAAAACAGATCATTAAACAATCTGAAACTTTAAAGACGAACAAACTGAATCAAACTTCAAAAATACTTAAAAATATTCCGAACATACTTAAACCATGACCAAAACACCAACCAACATAAAAGATGACAAAAGGCTCTCTGATTCACACACCAAAGAAATAAAAATCAGATTTAAAAAAAACATCAAATCGAAATAAAATGACTTCAACCAATCAAAACAAAAAAGAACAAAAACAACAAACAAAAACAAACAAAACAAAACAAAACAAGCTGAAACCAAGTCAAAATCAAGCCAAACTGAAACTAAACCAAATAAAATAACAAAAAAACAAAAAAAAAACAATCAAATCAACAAACTTATAAAACCAAAAAAATCAACTCCATACAGTTTGCATCTCACTAGGCCCAAACGGCCGTAGCCCCCTTTTTAGTTCAATTATATTTTGTGGATGCGCTTGCTTTCCAAAGTAGATTGCTATGATAGTTATTTAAGGGCGTTCGAGCGGTCGCTCAATGTAAGTCGACACTGGATATTTGCAACATCCGGTGGAGAGGGGTCAAAAAATAAACTTTTTACAAAACCAACCTCGGTTGTATATTTTTGCAAGTATTGTTGAACTATTTAATACATTTGTAGGTTATCACCTATTTTCCTAGGTAGTCCAAAGGAGATACTTAAAACTTTTTTCAAAATCAGAAAAACAAGGTTCTCACACACTAATATCAAATATCATAAAATAAATTAAGGGTTTGCTTCAACGTATTAAGAGAAACATTGTTAAATGAATACCTCACATATGGATTTGAGTACACCCCAACTCATTTTATACAATTGCATTCGAAAAATGAGTGTTGTCAAATTAACAGTGTTATGATCTTAAAAAAAAAGGAACACAGCGTTCACTTAATCCAGCTCAACTTCACTTCTATCCTGTTGTAATCTTGAAAGTCATATTTTAGATACAACTCTTCTCAGGAATTCATTATTATTACACACTTGTCCTCTATATTACATTTGGTGGTTCAAAAAATATCTTACCTTAAACTCATATGATGTAAGAACACATATTTATGCATCAACCAATGATTAAAATAAAAGTTGCAAAATTTACCTGTTGTGTGCGCATCATGGTGGAGTGTCATGTCTTATTTGGCATCTATTATCTTCTATCACTTATTTTAACTTTTATAATCTTCATGTATTGTGCATGGCATCATACATGCATCTTATTTGGTTTCTCTCATTTGAGTCTACTAATTTTAATACATTTACAAGTGGCTTAATAATAGGTAAGTAATAAACAATTCTTTTTCAAAATCGCCTGCCTATTATTAGATGTTTCATGTGTTAGGATCTTCAATTAATCCATCATGTTGTATGTTAATTACATAGTAAACATGCTTAACCAATGTTATAGCATGAACTAGTGTATGTCTATTTCTCCGCAGATTCTCTTAGACAATAAAGTGTGTCACAAATCTAGTCGGACCAAGCCTGATTAGATTGTGTTCTTTAATATGATCTCTCATTATGTGTGGCTAATAAGGATGTGAATAGACGAAGGACATGATAAGCTATGCTTAATTAACCAGTATAGAAACAAATGCCTTCTTTCCTATATCCTTTAGTATCATGTCAATTGAGTGTGTTGCACATGGAACCCCAAAAAGATGTCACATATTATCCATCAACTTCTTTTCTACAACATGTTGTATGGTTTATTATCTGTCACAATTTGCACAATATTTTTCTTTTCAACCTCTTCCACAACTACATTCATCAATGAAAAGATATACACTGTATTCTTGATCTGACTTGAGACATTAATGAACTTAAAAATGTTGTGTCATTTGAACAATAAACAAAAAAAAAATATCATGCATCTCTTTATTATGCTTGTCCACCCATCATATATGACTGTGCACCCTCTCTCTTTCCAGACCAACTTGAATCTATCGATGTAGGCCTTCAGCTCTTCTACCCCTTCATCTAGGCTAGAGGCAAAAAATATACTTGTTAGTCGGGACTTGTAATTCATGTCAAGCCTCCCTAATTACATCAACCATCATCTAGAAGCAGGGACTAGTGGTGGCATGTGCTGGAATGCCTGCATATATGTTGTTTGAGGCATGAGGCGCTTAAGGTAAGTTGAGGGTCGCCTCACCCCAGGCACCCAAGGCAAGTGCCTCAGGCACTTAAGGTTAGGTATATCTTTTAATATATTTAACAATGTATACTTATATACAACATTAAAACTTTTGAAGGACATAAAAAATAGAAAGAACTCACTTTTTG
This sequence comes from Cryptocoryne crispatula var. balansae, assembly GCA_036172225.1. Taxonomy (NCBI): domain Eukaryota; kingdom Viridiplantae; phylum Streptophyta; class Magnoliopsida; order Alismatales; family Araceae; genus Cryptocoryne; species Cryptocoryne crispatula. The sequence continues at coordinate 5,702,009 of CM069930.1, read as the reverse complement.
GGCCTGCAGGGCATCATGATGTCAGGGTCTTGGTGCGGAAGAATGAATTTAGGGAGTTTTAGGGTTAGGGAAGACGATTTTAAGTTATCGAATGCAGCATTACTGGATCAAATCTGAGCAAGGCAAGCGAGGTGAGAGATGCTAAGGGGAGGCATTTTTGTCTCGTCTCGTCTCACCTTAATGCTTAGGCGAGCACCTCAGATAACATATGCCTGAGATTGGTGTCTCCATCCTAGTAACTAATCATGAATATCTTGCCTCTCCCCACTTCTAATATCCATTTGTGATGCTTTTTCAATAAATATGCTCTTATTTCTTTCTTAAGCTCAGTTGGGGCCTTATCACACTTCTTCACATTACCATTTATATTGGCAATATGTTGCTTGAGATTGTATACGTCTTCATTTATGTCTTTCTGACACCACTTACATCTTACTCTTTTTTCTCAACATCCAGTAAATGGTCATGTTATCATTCAATGTCACGATGTGTAGCAACACTTTTACCTTGCTCATCGTCCAACATTATATTTACATAATTACATCAAAATAGAACAAATTAAAAAATAATAAGATACAAGAAAACCAAACTTTTTGGATTCTGGCGAATCAATTTGGATCTACCGATTCCGGATTCATGAAGGGGCACCCCTTTGGGGATGACTACTGACTGCAACGGTGAGAAAAACACCCCCAAAGGGGTGCCTCTTGACAACCACCCCTTCAGGGGTGACTGAGTATCACTCCCGAAGGGGATGGGAGTAAACCACCCCCGATGGGGTGCATTTAACGAACACCCTTTTGGGGGATCCCCCTAAGGGGTGGGGGAAAGGGGAAATGAGGGATCAAGGAGGGGGAGGGAAAATTAGCAATTAAGGGAGGGATCATCGGGTGACTGCAAGGATCACTGGAGGGGGAGCAAGAAATCGCCGGAGGGGAGCCCTAGAGGGTGGGAGAGCTGGAATTGGGGGGTGGGGCATAATTGGATCAATCTCAAGGATATCGGTTTGGGACCGATCCTACCATTTTCGAGCGATCTGGCTAGAAGTCTCGGCCGGATCGGTAGTTCAAGTAAGAATTGAATGGCTGATCCGATTCAAGATAGAATTGAATGGCTGATCCGATTCAAGATCTGCAAACAATGGGGAGGGGAGATCCTGGTGCTGGCCTCTTGCCTGGAGTGGAGTGGGCGCTAGCCTCCTATTGGGCGCTAGCCTCCTTCTAGCCAGATCGCTCGAAAATCTGCAAGATAGAATTGAATGGCTGATCCGATTCAAGATAGAATTGAATGGCTGATCCGATTCAAGATCTGCAAACAATGGGGAGGGGAGATCCTGGTGCTGGCCTCTTGCCTGGAGTGGAGTGGGCGCTAGCCTCCTATTGGTGGTGAAGAAGACCACCATCTTGGAAATGGTGGAGATGCCAACGGAGCCAAGCCCCTTACGGGATGAACCAAGAAGCCAAAGGCCCTTTCCAAAAAAACAAATACTTCATTATGTTTTTGTTTTTGTTTTGTTTTTTTTTCATTCATGTAGGGGGCCTCCTTATATAAGAGTTGCCAATTACAAAAAAGACCACTTAAAGCATTATTTACAGCCAAGGCCTCATAAGGATTGAAAAGTAAGGAAAATGACTCAAAATTACTTTAAATTTTTACAAACAGGTCCGAAAAGGACTGAAATACAACATCAACTTAAAATCAACTAAATCGGATTCTCATCACCTTTTGACATTGTGCTACCTTCTCATAAAGGCTGGTTGAGCTGTGTTTGCACACGCCATTTTCTGACTGTTAACTTAGAAGTTGGCAAAATATTTCTCATTCATATAACATGGCATGTCGTATCATGCATGATGTATCATTATCTTACGTGGTTTTCCGTACCAGCCTATCCAAAGTGAAATTTGTTTTTTCTTGGATACTTGGGATCAGAATCACCATTGGTATTGGCCCTGAGCTTACATGGTTTCCAGTACCAGTCTATCCAAAGTGAAATTTTTTTTTCTTTAGGTACTCATGATCAGAATCACCAATGGGATTGGCCCTGATCTTACATGGTTTCTAGTACCAGCCTATCCAAAGCAAAATTTGTTTTTCCTTAGGTACTCAGGATCAAAATCACTAATGGGATCAGCCCAAGGATTGTCGTCTCGGATCTCAACTTCATCTTGAAAGAGTGAAAGAGAAGAGATCTCATGAGATTTTCAGAAAAATTTCGGGAGATCGGATCTTGAGTTTCATTTATGTAGGATATACCTTACCCAAGGATTTTCAGCTCACATCTCGATTTTATCTCATAGAGATTGAAGAGAAGCAATATCAAAAAATTGGATTTCGAAAATACCAATCAATATGCATCTTTAAGTGTAAAATGTCATGTAATCTCTTCAAAAGGAACAAGAGAACTCATATCAAACATCAAAATAAGCTGTGCAAGAATTACAAAGACATACAACCACATAGAGGGTAAACTATTGTTAACTGAGGATATATAAGAGATTTTATGTTAGATTTAAGCTTCATCTTAAACAATAAGAATAGGAGAATAGGAGATTGATGACATATTGAGTAAATTGTACGTATATAGTCATAAAAATATTAAGCTACAAAATTTTATCAAACACTAATGTCTAGATGAATATTTGGATGGATTCCATGATAAATTTGACAATATATAAAGCAAACTTAACAAGGTCATCTAACAAGTTAGGGATAGTAATAAGCGGAGGAAATCAATGTATCGGAGGTACTATATGGATATTCTTGTTTCAGTGATCTCGTTTCTCGGATGCGTGGGGAGAAAGAGATTATTGGGAGATCTCGAGGGATTCTTGAGAGATTGCATTCCATGGATCAGCCAAGGCCGATCTCTATCCAATCTTAGAGTACCTATCCCAATCCATATTGACTACCTCCAATGAATGGAGTGCCTCCACAAAGCATGGGTAATCAGATTGGGATCAGAAGCCATCTACACTAATCATGATCAAGATTAGCAGCTCCTGTTCCAAGTGGCGAATCTGTTTCCAAATGTCATGTTCTCTGATATCTGAAGCAACTTCATGAATCACATGATGTTTATGGCTTCAATCCCCAGTCTTTGTAATCAAGTCTCTTGTTGAACACTTGTTTCGTTGAACTTAAGGGTTAAGTGATAAAGTGATTATATAATTTTATTTATCTTTTGGTTGGGGAAGGAGTTTTGAGATCCTATTTTTCAGCATATTCTTAATAAGCTATTGTTGCTTGCATTTTTTTTAGTTTGTCTTAACACTTAATAACTTTTGAATGAAACCATTAAGTTGGTTTATTATTTACAGGAAAGTTTCTATTGTCTATTAAGCCTGATATCTCAGGATTGGTTCAGCCCAGAGGGAAATCTACCATGGTAGAATGGTCAGAGGATATGGTTGGTGGCAAAATTGTTTCTTTATCAGGAATATTTGACAAGCTAAGCTACAGATTCAGAAAAGCATTAGGTGTTGCATCAATGAAATCCTCACTCAGTACTGTTTCTTGTCCACTTACTGTTGAAGGTCGCCGTGTTTCTGATATTCATTTCTTGATATACATTGTTGGTAAGGATGTTCCCATCAATCAGGCTCCAGGCCTAGGAGATACTTCTGACTCTGAGGCATCACAGTTTGCATTTCAGAAGGAAATTTTTATTTCTCCAACTGCTCAGGTCTTTAATCTGCTACATACCAACATACATGTCGTTTTATCTGAAAGATATCCAGGTATTTGTTGACATTTTTCTGTTTGTAACTGGAAATGTTGTACTTAAAGAAACATTATGATTCTGTTATCTTACACTCTTGCAGATCCATCCATAGAGAGTGATGAGATTGGGAGGAATGCAATTATTTCATGTGGATCAAGTGCATATTTCTATGCGAATCCAGTGTCAATTTATTTTTCTATTGCTTTAACTGAATTTAAATCCAAGTGCAAGCCTGTCAACAGCAGTGAATGTGTCAAAAAGCTGCAAAGGCGAAAAACTGAAGCTCACTATTTTGATATTAAGCTAGATTTTGGTGGTGGAAAATACTTTGCTTGTCTAAGGCTATCATGTGGAGATAATGGTGTTTTAGAGGTAATTTTTTTATGGGGACATGCTGGTGGGGAACAGAAATATGGATACTGTTTTTTTTGTGTCGTACTGCTTAACATATACTTCAAATTCAAAACTAAAAGTTTTTTGTACATAAATGTTTTCTTCTCTTCACTTGCTTTGTATACTTTTTGGTGTTCAGTCTGCTGAGGTTATGCACTTCCACCTTTCTTAACGCCATTGTGCTCCAATTGTTTCAGTGTGCACCATTCTTTCAATATTAAGGAACAATTGAAGGGAGACAACCTTTACAGATCACACTTGCATAAAACTTCTTGGGTCATATATATATCCTATTTAACACACTTTAGTATGTCTAGGAATTCACCCAAACATAGTTTATGTATTTTTTTTTACATTTTAGGATTATTTGATGTTGTCTGTGTGGTGTTGATATTTATCTTATGCATTAGTTTGTTGATGATCTGCTTCTGCTGCAAGTTTAACCCAGCTCATGCCTTCTTGATTCTCTCACTGAAAACGTTTCCATGAATGTTACCTGTTGATGCTCCATCTTTGATTCTTCATAGTACTTGTGAGTTGTGACACATCATAGAGTCACCTTTCACTATTAACCTGACATTAACTTCTTCGCTATGTCAGCATGATTTTGTTTGTTATCTATGTTCGTTTGGATGGCATATATATCGTGATATTGTTGACAAGCTTAACTGTTGTACAGGCCACTGTTTTCGCTCCATATACTCTGCAGAATGATACAGACGTCTCCCTACTTTGCTATTTATCAGGTCAAAAACCTCTTTTTAAGTAAGTTTGACATTTGTAAGTCACTACTATTTATATATATATTATGTTATCTGTTCTTAGTGACTTAGGATGGTGACTAATTTTAACTTTGACATTTTCAACTTACAGCTAATAAGATGTATTTTTTTCTCTGTTCTTAATGATTTGTTCTTAGAGATGAGAATGCAAATTGTACCTCAATTTTAAGTCCCGAGTTTGGAACTTTCTTGCGTCCAAGGTCCACAAGATCATGGTTTTTAAAGTAAGATCAATTCTTCTTCAAGTTTCCTCCTGTGACCTTCCCTTAAATTTAATTTTATTGTCTGGTTCACATCAGATCAAATTGTTTTCTATGTTAACCTATAGCATGTTAATTACTCATATTCACCAGGTCAAACAAGGTTCTCATCAGGTTGATGGAAGAAAATGCATTGGACTCATCTTTGGATTTGGATACTTTGTCTGGGTTTACTGAGTTACATTTAGAATCCTGCAATGAGGCTGGTGTCAATCGCATCATGAAATTCGGTGTCTCATTAGAGCCATGTGGATATAAGTGTTATGTACCTGCACAGCTAGTACACATTGTTCCAAGATACGTGATATCAAATGACTCTATGGAGCGTATCATCATTCAGCAATGTGATTTTGAGGTCCATTCCATCTTAACCTATACATACTCTTGTTTCATTGATCTTAAAGGATGCATATTTATGCTAAATGATGCACTTCTTTTTTTGTTGATTTTCAGAATGGTTCGGATGCAATCACTGAAGTTGGAGGTGGACAGAAAGCAATACTTTACATGCATCCCAGTGCCACGAAAAGGATGAAAGCTAGCTTCTTTGATTCTGTGTTCAGAAAGCACAGAAATATTGAGGAGGATTCTTTACTCTTTATTCAGTTTTGCTTGCAAGATGTTGGTTGTTCTTGGTCAGGGCCAATATGCATTTCTTCCCTTGGTCGTTTCTTTATTAAGTTTAAGTACAGGCCTTTTAGCAGTGGATCAAGTGTAATTGCAGATAGTGAGGGAAGATTAACACAGTTTGCTTCTGTTCACATTGTGGAAGAAAGATCCAGTCTCGTATTACATTTTCACATGCCGCCAGATTCAACTTTGCCTTATCGCATTGAGAATTGCTTGCATGACTCGTCCATTACATACTATCAAAAGGTTGATCCGTTGATGCAGATTTTTTTGTGATTTGTTTAGGGTAAGAAACATATTAGTAAACATGTCAATTAAATATTTCACTTTTGGGATTTTTTGGCATTGTGTAGGACTCTGAAGAACCGGAGACACTAGGATCTGGGAATTCTGTGGACTATGTTTGGGGTAACCTGAACTTGCCACATAAGCTTGTTGTTCAAATATCTGGTATGAGACTATTTGACCAATTTTGATTTAATTTTTGTGTTTTAAATCTCAAGTCAATATGTTCTCTTCTTCCCATTTGTTTTCAGGGTTGTTCTGTCTTGAAACCTCACATTTTTCAATTTTATCAAAATGTAAAATAAAATAAAACAATAAGTGGACATATTTCTTTTGCAGCACGCGAACATTCTTCGATGATGATGGCGACGATTTCTCCAGCCTGACCTTGTTGATATTAATTATGCGGTGAAGTTATAGTGTGGGTTCTTTGAATTATGGTTTGACCTATCTCCACCGATCCACATCAGCAACCCCTGATTAACTACCATAGTAACGTCTTCACAAGATGAAATGAATGCAGGGAATAATTTTTGTGTTCAAATAATGAAAGAATAGACAAGAGATGTTGGCATTGTTTCCCTTTTTGTATCTTTCCCTTCCTCTTCTCATTTTTTTAACAACATTTTTTGGAACTGGGTTTGGGTACTGGAAGCCAATATCCATCTTGGATCCAGCCTGATGGCTTTCTACCAATTTTTTGTTTGTTTTAGTTTTTTGGCTTCACATCCATATAGCGGTATTTTCCCTGATCTGGGATTGACCGACTTGCTAGGCCTTAGATATTGTCATCCACTACTTGGTGCTTCCGATTTGTGGGTGAACTGAGTTAATGGGCCTTGGACATTGTCATCAATTACTCGGTAGTTCCCGTTTAGGGGTAAACCAAGTTAATGGGTTTTGGACATTTTCATCTATTACTCAGTATTTCCCGTTAAGGGGTGAACCAAGTTAATGGGTCTTGAAAATATTCATTTATTACTCGGTATTTTCCGTTTAGGGGTGAACCAAGTTAATGGATCTTGGACATTTTCATCTATCACCTGGTATTTACCTTTTAGACGTGAACCGAGTTAATGGGTCTTGGACATTTTGATGTAGTACTCAGCATTTCCCGTTTAAGGGTGAACCGAGTTAATAGGTCTTGGACATTTTTTATCCATTACTCGGTATTTTCCATTTAGGGGTGAACCGAGTTAATGGGTCTGTGTTATTTTCATCTATTACTCGGCATTTCCCATTTAGGGGTGAGTCGAGTTAATAGGTCTTGGACATTTTCATCTATTTCTCGATATTTCCTGTTTAAGGGTGAACTGAGTTAATAAGTCTTGGACATTTTCATATATTACTCGGCATTTCACATTTAGAGGTAAACCGAGTTAATGAGTCTTCGTTGATCTTAGATGATTTTCTCTCTCATCCACTTATTAGTGTAGCCAGATCGGGATTTGACCGAATTAATGGGTCTTGATTGGATGTTTAGTAATTGTCTCTCTCATCCACTAATCGGTATTTTCCTGATTGGGGATTGATCGAGTTAATGGGTCTTTATTGAATTGTTAGGTGTTTTCTCTCTCATCAACAAACTAGTAATTTTCCAATCTGGGATTGACTGAGTTCGTGGGCCTTTATTGAACTGTTGGATGTTTTCTCTCTTATCCACTAATCGATGTGACCCAATCAGGGCTTGACCGAATAGTGGACTTTGATTGGATGTTGGGTAATTGTCTCCCTCATCCACTAACCGATATTTTTTCGATAGGGGATTGACTGAATTAGTGGGTCAATTATTTTATATGCTAAGGTGAAGGGGTATTTTGGTCTCAAATTTGTCCTAACTTTTTCTTGTTTTTGAGTATGTGAGAGGGAATGGGGGGCACTTTGGTCTCAAATTTGGCCAACATTTGCTTTTTGGTGAATGTGAGAGAAAAAGGTGGAGGCATTTTAGACTTTGACTTCCTTTCTTGGGAAGGGGGCTGGCCAATTACACAAAATGCCCTTCAAAATCCTTCCCTATAAAGAATTTCGCATGGCTTCTTTGAATGAGACTATGGGCCATCAAATCTTAAAGAGTAAGGGTCCAAATGTTAGAAATGAAGGCCCAAATGTATATGCATAGGCTCTCTGAGTAAATTAAGGCTAATTAAGCCTAGTTAAGGGTCATTAGGTGGTTTTAAGCCCCTCCAAGAATTTGAGAAAATTTGTATTTTGCATGAAATACATCGTCTGGCTTAATAGAAGCCAATTCAACAAGAATTTTTGAACTAATCTCCCACTTCATGCAAACTTTTCCTTTCTTTTCTTCTCTCTTCTTTTTTTCATATTTTTTCACCCGTTTCTTTTTTTTACCAATTTTCTTTCTCTTCATCTGTTCTTTCTTTTCCCTCCTTTTTTGACTGATTGTTTTCTATATTTCTCTTTTTTATTCTTTCCACAGTTTCCATCCATTCTTTTTCAAATATTTTCTTGTGTCGACTCTTTTTTTATCTCTTTTTTTCTGACCTCATGAAATATAATTAAGGTAAAATTGAAAATAAATAAAATAAAGATGAAAATGATCATCTCATTTATTATTATTATTTTTAGGTCTATTGTTACTATTGTATCTTTTTTTGATAACACCCCCTCTGTCTCGTTTTTGGAGTTAGTTTCTCTCTTCTTTTGTTTAGAATATTTGTATTTGTATTATTTATTATTATTTTTTGTGTTATTATTTGACGTATTATCATTATTTCTTCATCTTATTTTACAATATATATACTTTTCACATATGTTTTTTATTTCTTTACACATGATTTTCTTTTGTATCTAAATTAATTAATTCTTCTTGACACCAAGTTGTCCACTAATGGACTAGTTCGATAAGATTAATACCTATATCCCCCTTCCCTTGTCCTAAAGATTTCTTTATTATCTTTCCCTTCCCTTTTTATTCACTGTCTGTTGTTACCATTTATTTCATCACCTTTCTCTTTTTGTTTTGTTTTTGTTAGGAGAATGTTGACCAAGATCAACATCTTAAATATTTGGTCCGCTTCTTGCAGAATCAAGAGGTCTAGGCACGCTTTGGTACCCTCCTCCCATCCTTCTTCCAATTTTGACCATAGTCAAAGTTGCCTAGCTTGCCCTTTTCTTGACGGCAGGTGCGAGTGCACCCCTACTTCATCCCATGACGAGGCCATCTATGTGGAGGTCCAATTGGATTTGTCTATGCAGCCTCGACAACATGAAGCTGCTAGAAGGGGCATTTGTGTTCTTTCCCCTCTCGGCATTTCACCCTGTGGACGGCCCTGCAAGCACAAGTATGGTCGGCACAGCGGGCTAACGAAGGTGACAACAATCAAAGTCAACCTCGATAGGGCAGACATTGCAAACTTCTTCACCGTTCTCTTCTCATCATCTTCTACTTCCCTGATCTTCTGCAAGCTCCCCGACCATCAGTCTGCTTTGCGGAGAACCCTTTTCTTCCTTCCACCATTCTCTTCATTGACTTTCTTCGCCGACGTACGCTTCTTCGACGCCCAACTCTTCTGTCTCTTTTCGTGGGTGTGCTGCTCCCTGCCACCTCGCTACTTCCCCACGCCTCACTTCATTAAGCGGTTGGTGCATATGGGATCTAGCTTTGTTGGTGGTGCGGAAGGGAGAGGAGCTAGTGTTGTGCGTCGACAGGCCACAAGGGAAGGTAGGCTCCAAATAGTTAAGTGGGTGTGGTGAGCTTGGTCCAGCGGCAACGTTAGCGTGCTAGCTCATCTTGCACTTTCTCTCCGTCAACTTATGGCAATACTTTTCTGAGGTATTCTTTTCCCCTTTCCCTTTTTTTCTGCATCGTAGGATCTCATCACTCTCTTTTTGTTGTCGTTGTTTTTTTAGGAGTGGGTTTCTACCATCTTCTACTTGATGGTGCACGACAGGGCTGTCTAACCGCTTTCATTTCTCCAAGCGTGCAAGGATGGTCATGGATGGTGCATCCGTCCTTTTACTCATTCCACTTCTAAAGCATGACACATGAAGGCTCTGAGCCCACAAAGGCACATGACTACCTCATCTCCAGTAACCCGTATCCCCCCTCAGCTTGCCTCACTTCTCTTTTGTCTATTTGAGATAGATGGTATTGCGTCTTTTCCCCTCTTCTTTTTACTTGCCTTCCTCTTTCATTAGTTGTAGCTTCTTCTGCACCCTCTCTTTCTCACTTTCTCTGGTTTAACTTGACACCCACATCCCACAAACATAGGACGTCTATGGCATCGGTCAGTATAGCTTCGGTTTGACACAAAGCCTCTCCAGCTCGGTGACTTGGCTACTTACCGGATGTCTTCTCTTTGAGTTGTAAGCATCTAGTCACCATTCTTTTTCTTCTTCCTTTTGTTTACTATTGCATATTAAGTTGTCTTTGTTGTTTGCTGTGCCTGTTCCTTTCTTCTCCATCGGCAACCTCTCCGGTGGAGAACTGTTGCCGTTTGGTTTGAATACAGATGACGTAGGCCCTCAACAACCCTTTCTTAGGAGGATCAATGTCGTTAAGTTTAAACAAACATGACGATGACCATCGGCACCCCCCCAGGAACCATTGCCATTTGGTTTAATAAATTGGTAAAAGTCGTCGTCAACCTCTCTATCGAATAACCGTTGTTGTTTGGTTTAAATGAACATGACATCTGCCGTTGGCCACCCCTTTAAGAAACCATGGTCGATTGATTTAATAAATTGATGAAAGCCATCGTCAACCCCTCCAAAGGATGATTGTTATCATTTGGTTCTTACTGAGCCGGCTGATCAGCTTGAAGTCCAACGCATTAAGAGGGCTGAAGTTGATGCCTTATCATAGAGATTGGCCTCAAAATGTTGACGTGTGGGCTGTAACTTGGTCTTCCATAAAAGTAGTTTTATTTGAAACATATTTCTCTTTTTTTTCTCGTGAAAGCAATTTTACTTGTATTCATGCCTCACCATAAAAATTTAAGACATTCTTTCTTAAGGTGTTTGAATGTGTTGTATTATAGAAGCTTTGTTGATATGTCAGCTTGATGCTGATTTCTTTTTTCTAAAATTTTATGCTCTAAAATATCAAGCCATGAAGGTAAACAACACAACATAACCCCTTTCGGAAGGATTGATTATGGGGTTCACATTGTATTAATAGAAATCTAGAACAGGCTTTGTCACCTTCCAAGAAAATATGGTTACTTTGTATTTTATATGATTTGATCACTTGATCTTCTTCTTAGCTTACAAGATGTGAGAAATCCAAGTGATGAAAAAATATGCATCTATTATACCTAGTGTTGTACAGGTTTTGGGCTATGCTAGTTGTGTTGGTTTGGTGCTCTTGCCAGTTGTCCTCTATCATTATGTAGGGACCTTATCAGTTCCTTAGACACAACATTTGTCACTACTTAGTTCGCAACTATATCTGTTGCTAGCTTCTACCAAAGATCGTTTTGCCTTGAACTGGCCTTATCAATTTACACATGACAGGTTTACTTGGAAACTAGTTTATTCGGATACAACTCCTAGCAGATGACAAAAGATATGCTCTCTTTAGAATATAAATGTGTCAGTATTATGTAAAATTTAGGCTATTTTACTGGTGTGTGAGTGTGATCTCAGTCTCATGCATATTACATCTCACTACATGGTTCACAACTGTGTCAATTTTTAGCTTGGCTAGGGCCTCAGGCTGGCATTACAATTTCACACTTGATACATTTACATGGGAACCACTTTCAACAACAAAAAAAGACAAAAGGATTCATTTATAACTTTCAGCAAGGGCAAAGGATATAAGCTTCTTAACCTGACTGCAACTGCAACTTATTAAGAGTTCTAAAGAAAGAGGTAGCAGGTGTAGGATTGAAAATTTGCATGTCCATCACAGAAATGTTCTAATTTGTTTACATGCTAATTAATCTAATGTTTGTTTAAAGATAATTTTATACATGTTATTTTTTTCACTGAAAGATTATACGTGAAGATGAAAAAGCTCTACTGTACATTTTATTTCTAAGAGGATAATTAAAATATAAGAGATAATTTTAGAGGTTAATTAAGACAAAAAAAATCAAACACTATGATTTGATCAGAGGTTGGTTAAGCCAAATCAAACTAAACCTGTCTTTAAGTCAAATTATCACCTTAAATAAATTATTATCGTTAGTTTTTCTTGTTATACCGTATGAACATGTACTACAGCATTGAAACTTCTAATATTACTCACTAGAGGCCTATATTTGGTGAAATTTATTTTTCAGCCATTATTGGTTTCAGATTGTTTATTGAGTTCCCATCGTTTAGTGTTATTCAATTATCCCATCATTGTATTTTGTTTCTTTTTTCAATTCAATAGGTTTCCTGTCCTAACTTGAGAGATACAGGTGTGCAGATGCTGCGTGAAATTGCCATTGACAAGATTTCTCCATGGAAACCTATTTTTAAGACAAGACAAAATGAATTGTTTACATTGCATTATCCGGTAAACAGTTTTTCAAGACTTCATAAGAGAAGTTACGAAAAATCTCGTGGATTTGAAGTCCTTAGGCTGGGTTATGAGGTATATGCGGATGGTCTTAAACGGGTTTTACGGATCTGTGAATTTGCTGATAGCTACAAAGGAGAGGGAATACCAGTACTGCATGAAAGATTTCAGCTTAGGGTTGGATATGTGGCTACAACTCTACTTGAGAGTGGTACACAGGTTAGATATAAATGTTATTCCATGTTGTGTCGTATTTCCTTTATTTCCTTCTAGATTTACCAGTTATATGGGGATACATTTCTTTTTATCAGGGGTTTTTAATTATTCATTTCCAAAAAGCATATTTTAGTTCATTTCACTCTTTTCATTTCTCATTTGTTCACTCCATCATATACTTTTTTCCTCTCATGCTAACCCCAATTTTCTTTGTCACATCATTATATATTGTACCATGTAAATCCTTTTTCCACTTTTTATTGTCATAAATCACTTTGATAGGTATGCTCTCCCCCCTTTCAAGAAGTGACACTCTTTCTTTTTTCTTTTGCAATCCTTTCTCCTCAGTTTTCAGTCGATTGCAACACTTTTTGTATTGTCAAAGAATGATGGCCACACATTTAATGTATGGATCATATAAGCACCTGATGGCTTGGCATATCAATCTTGGATAGTGTACGGATGACTAATAATGTTGTGGTTTTGTATTGTAGAGAAAGCAAACATATGGAGCCATAGGAGCCGATGTTAAAACTTTGCATATATTTTGGTACTGGAACTAGTATGTAAACGTTGGGGGGGAGGGTGACAATAGGGGACTAACCTGAGTAACCGCAAGGGATAATATGTTAATAAAGTTGTGCAATGTAGCATCATGCTGAAAAAATAGTAGAACAGCAAAATAAGAAAACATTATATAAGGACCTGTTTGGTTAGAGTATTGAACTTAATATGGTATTACTTTTGATGTTTCTAGTAGACACAGCTGCAATAGATTTCATATTGCCTAACATCAAAAGTGATATGATATTTGTGGCTAAAGCTGCTAAACTATATCCAAACAGGCCATAAGCAAAGATTGTATCTTGAAGTGATTTTATCCATGCTTGTAGAAGGGAACCAGAATTATCAAGTTTTTTGGTCCTTTGAAAATTCTTAAGGATCTAGATCCACTAGTCCATATGTGGACCAATAGGGTAGATATGGTAGATATGGTGATTTAGTTAGCTATGACAGAAATATTGTCCTAATACTTTTTTATTCACATTTAGTATCTCGAATAGATGATTGGAATGGTGGCTGATTGATGCGGGACGGGAGAGGAGGTGCTGCCATTCCCGTGCGTGTCGGCGGGCCCGAGGAGGCTGTACCGAGGTGATGGGGTGCTGAACTGATCCCGAACCGTGCTGAACCGTTTCAAACGGAGCTGGAAACTGCTGAATCGGACCTGAAATTCCCCGAACCGGACCCCACAGCCTCTGAACCGGGCCCACAACTGCTGAACCGGTCCCAAACGGCCCTGAACCGGCCTTAAAAGGCCTGAACCGGGGTCAAACAGGCTTGAACCGGGTTAAAACCCACTGAACCGGCCTCTGGATGGGTGAACCGGGCTTGAACCGGCATGAACCGGCCTCTGGAGCGTCGAACCGGCCTTGAACCGGCGGTCGGACCCGGTCTGGGCACTAAACCGGTCGCTTGGCCCGTTGGTGGGCGAACCGGCGTGCGGGCCGGCCGGCGAGGACGAACGAGCCGGCGCCACTTAACACGGGGGGGGCGCAGGGGGAATCGTGGCCGCCCGGGGTGGCGCCGCGCGACTAATCCCCCCCGGGGGGGGGTCGTGGCGAGCCGCCAGGAGTCCGCTCGAGAAGAGAGAGAGAGGGCGGGCGCCCGCGGGATCATGGCGGCTCCTCGGCGCGCCCCGACGGCTGGACGGGGGGGGGGTCGTCGTCGTCCTCGAGCGCGGCGGGTGTCCGGCGGTCGCGGCAGACTCAGGAGCCGGAAGGCGGAGGGGGGGACCTCGGTAGCGGCGGCCGGAGACTCCGACGGCGCCACCTGATCCTCCTCTTCTCTCCTCCTTCGTCGTCGTCGGCTAGGTCCGCCGGAATGGGGGAGTTTGGGGGGTCTTCGACAGTCGACGGAAGCGGGGTTGGGAGTCCGGGCTCCCTGCGGCTCAATAGAAGGGAAGAGGGTTCGGGAAGGCTCCGTGGGAGGCCAAAGGCCCTGTGGGAGGGGTGCTCGTGGTTAGGGGTGGCGTCCAGAGGAGGTGGTGGTCGGTTTAGGGCTCGCGGGGAGTCCCCGCGGGTGCGGACGGAAGCGGAACGGGGGTGTCGCGGGGGCTTCCAGCGGGGAAGGGGGGGTGAGTGGTGGGGTTAAGGGACTACTGTAGGGGTCGAGGGGAGGTGAGGGGCTGAGGTGGGAGGTCCGGATGGACCTAGGGCAGCATCGACGGTGGCATCTACGTAGGTCGGAAACAGGACGGGATAGGCGAAGAAGAGGCACCGGACCTAGCTCTGGAGGTGAGGAGGAACACCGGGAAGGGGAGGGGAGAACTGGGAGCACCCGGAGGTGAGGGAACAACGCCGACGTCGGAGGGGGGGAAAAGGGAAAACGGGAAGGAGCTTCTCTCCTTGGGTTCAAACATCCATCTCTCCCTCTTTCATTAGGTTTGAGCTCTTTAAATAGAGCTGGACATTACAAGATGAACCTCTAAAAACCCTAATTACACATGTCCTCTAAAGGACTAAAATAAAAAGGACTCAAAGGACTCTAAATATTCAAATAAAATGCATAAAAATAATATCCTAACACTACGAAATAAAAGAAATAACTACGTCGTTTCCTGAGGATTCGGAAGACGCTATCTCCGAACAAACGGACGATCCGGTCCGTACCGGTCCCCATCATTCTCCCCCGGTTGCAAAAAACTCATCCTCGAGTTTTGTAGTGCCGTACGATCAACACGGCTACTACTAAAACGGAGGATGGCGGTAGTGCGACCCGGGTGAGAACAAAGTGAGACCGGGAAGCTCCAAGCTAACCGCAAAAGGTGACCCAGACGGTGTCGTACGTGCTGTCAAGCTCCAAATCTGGGTACTCTGTCGAGTCAACTATGCGCGGATCCTCTGGAACAGCCTCGGTGGTCAACTCTATCAGCAGCTCCATAACCTGTGCTGTCAACTCGGTCAGGATGGCTCGATCGGTCTCGGCCTCGACAAGGTGTCGCTGCTCTGTCGTCAGCTCAAGCAGTAACTCTGTAAGCTGCTCTGTCAGCTCAACCTCGATGGCTCTGTCTACCTCGGCATCTATGGTGCACTGCTGCTCATACTCTGCGGCAAGCTCTGGACTGGCCTTATAAATTACCTCGATAAGCATGTCAGGCTGCTCCTCAGGCACAGGCCACTGGGCACAAGTGTTGCCGATGCAGATCGGCTCTCTCAGTGCTCTGTACTCCTTGGGCCGCAAGGTAAGCTCTCGAGCGAATGTGTCCAAATCTGTCTGCCGATCAGCTAACCACTCTGAACATAGGATGAGACAGTGCCCGTAGGGAACTATCTCGCACCAGGCATCTTCTACGTACCGCATTGTCCATGGTCTAAGTCGGCCTCTGACAATACAAGCAAACTGGATATAAGCTCGACCATCCTCGACCACCTGATAATCTGGAGCGATCAACTCGAAAAGAGACTGCGAGTTGACGCTGCGTGAAGAGCTGGACAGAAATGCCGTGCTGTGCACCTCCAATGGTAATGTGACGTCAAAACTGAAGTGTCGATGTCCCGCGCAATGTAAGGATCCCGACTCGTGGAAACAAGTCGGCGCCGGCTCTGATACCAAATTGATGCGGGACGGGAGAGGAGGTGCTGCCATTCCCATGCGCGTCGGCGGGCCCGAGGAGGCTGTACCGAGGTGATGGGGTGCTGAACCGATCCCGAACCGTGCTGAACCATTTTAAACGGAGCTGGAAACTGCTGAATCGGACCTGAAATTCCCCGAACCGGACCCCACAGCCTCTGAACCGGGCCCACAACTGCTGAACCGGTCCTAAACGGCCCTGAACCGGCCTTAAAAGGCCTGAACCGGGGTCAAACAGGCCTGAACCGGGTGAAAACCCACTGAACCGGCCCTGAACCGGCCTCTAGATGGGTGAACCGGGCCTGAACCGGCATGAACCAGCCTCTGGAGCGTCGAACCGTCCTTGAACCGGCGGTCGGACCCGGTCTGGGCACTAAACCGGCCGCTTGGCCCGTTGGCGGGCCAACCGGCGCGCGGGCCGGCCGGCGAGGACGAACCGGCGCCACTTAACACAGCGGGCCGCGGGGGGATCGTGGCCGCCGGGGGGGGTCGTGGCGAGCCGCTGGGAGTCCGCTAGAGAAGAGAGAGAGAGGGCGGGCGCCCGCGGCATCGTGGCGGCTCCTTGGCACTCCCCGACGGCTGAACGGGGGGGGGGGGGCTCGTCGTCGTCCTCAAGTGCGGCGGGTGTCCGGCGGTCGCGGCAGACTCAGGAGCCGGAAGGCGGAGGGGAGGACCTCGGCAACGGCGGCCGGAGTCTCCGACGGCGCCGCCTGATCCTCCTCTTCTCTCCTCCTTCGTCGTCGTCGGCTAGGTCCGTCGGAATGGGGGAGTTTGGGGGGGTCTTCGACAGTCAACGGAAGCGGGGTTGAGAGTCCGGGCTCC
The DNA here is from genome assembly GCA_036172225.1 of Cryptocoryne crispatula var. balansae. Taxonomy (NCBI): domain Eukaryota; kingdom Viridiplantae; phylum Streptophyta; class Magnoliopsida; order Alismatales; family Araceae; genus Cryptocoryne; species Cryptocoryne crispatula. The sequence goes on along the minus strand of CM069930.1, from coordinate 5,684,792 downwards.
CTGCGGCTCAATAGAAGGGAAGAGGGTTCGGGAAGGCTCCGTGGGAGGCCAAAGGCCCTGTGGGAGGGGTGCTCGTGGTTAGGGGTGGCGTCCAGAGGAGGTGGTGGTCGGTTTAGGGCTCGCGGGGTGTCCCCGCGGGTGCGGACGGAAGCGGAACAGGGGGGGTCTGTCGCAGGGGCTTCCAGCGGGGAAGGGGGGTCCGTGGAGGGGTTAAGGGACTGCTGTAGGGTCGAGGGTAGGTGAGGGGCTGAGGTGGGAGGTCCGGACGGACCTAGGGCAGCATCGACGGTGGCATCTACGTAGGTCGAAAACAGGACGGGATAGGGGAAGAAGAGGCACCGGACCTAGCTCTGGAGGTGAGGAGGAACACCGGGAAGGGGAGGGGAGAACTGGGAGCACTCGGAGGTGAGGGAACAACGCCGACGTCGGAGGGGGGGGAAGGGAAAATGGGAAGGAGCTTCTCTCCTTGGGTTCAAACATCCATCTCTCCCTCTTTCATTAGGTTTGAGCTCTTTAAATAGAGCTGGACATTACAAGACGGACCTCTAAAAACCATAATTACACATATATCCTCTAAAGGACTAAAATAAAAAGGACTCAAAGGACTCTAAATATTCAAATAAAATGCATAAAAATAAAATCCTAACACTACGAAATAAAAGAAATAACTACGTCGTTTCCTGAGGACTCGGAAGACGCTATCTCCGAACAAACGGACGATCCGGTCCGTACCGGTCCCTATCACTGATTCAATCAAGGCTACATACCTGGGGACACCTTGTTCCAAAAAGCTAGTCTTATGAAATTTTACGGTGATGTGGGACAAGGTGGCAAAGCTGATAAAATACTGTATTTTTAACCAATCCAGCCATCACATATGTTTAAGCTCCAGATATTTAGACAATCTTGTAGTTTGCTTCTCTGCAATTGACCTGAATCTATGTGATCTGACTTATGATAACTTTGGATTGAGGTTGGACCAGATGGACCAGCCAGAAATGGTCTAGCTTGGCAGGGCAGTCTGAACCGGTGGAACTGTCCTGAACCGGTTGAATCTGCTGAACTGGTTGACCTGGCTCAGTTAGCTATGGTCTGACCGAACCGGTCCAGTCCAGTGCTCACTTGGACAGGTCATTGATGCATCTTTGACCTCGTAGAAGATCCATATGGAAGGATGGGTGGTGAGCCTTTCCAGGTGCATCGAGCCATAGTCCAAGACTCCTAGGAAGGAAGAGCCATGATGATGCCACGATCATGAAGATATTCCTATGTGTTGGATGCTGTTGTGTGACAGGCTGCCCCATACGTTACAGGGGACTTGGGTTCGTACAACCAAAAAAATTGGGGCTGAGGCACCAGTGTCACTTGCCGAGGGTTAGAGGGAGGGAAGAGCATGGTTGGCTTGTAGCAAATGCAGCTATTTTGGGCCAGTTTGTGAGGAGGTCTTGGCAATTTATGTTGCGAAGAGAAATGATGGGTTAACTGTGGAGGCTTGCATGATAGGAGAAAGAATGGGAGAGGAAAGTTTGGAGGCAAAAGGTGGTGAGGAGAGGAGGGGTAAGAGGGCCTCCCTGGTCAAATGAAAGAGGAGGACTAGGGAGAGGGAAAAAAATCCTCCTTGGCTGTGCTATAGGGGAGAGAGAGGACAGGCAGCCCACCAGCTTTCTCAAACAAACTTCATTCTCTTTTCAGTACAAATAAAGGGTGCCAATCATCAAAAAGCAGTCACAAGTCCCGCCAATATTAATGGTGACAGCTAATGTGAAGCCATCGTTAGAGACATTATTAGAGACGACTCTAAGTTGTTGCAAACAAGTTATTAGCGATGAATTTAGGCCGTCACTAAATGTTTTTGAAAAAATAAAATATTGGTGACGACTAACGGAGCCGTTGCCCATAAGTTGTTGGCGACGACTTTTAGCCGTCGCTAAAAGTGGTATTAGCGACGGCTGACAAGAGTTGTCACCAATAACTTGCAGTTTGCAAGAAAAAAATATATAACTTATACATATTAAAAATTTATGTAAGATTACACACATACATGAATGTACAATATTTGCAACCATTACATCCATATATAATACATTTTTTACACCACCATATTCAATTACAACATACGTCACCATCACATTCAAATAGAACACTCCACACCAACACATTTGTGTTCGTTCATTAATAAACAAGCACATTCATTCATTCATAAACCATTCATTTATTTGGCAAACAATATGGATTCACAATCATTCATAAATATTGACATTCATTCATAAAGACTAAAATTTGTTCAATACACACCAATAAAATAAAATGTATACAAATGGCAATGGGGAGGGAACTCTCTCACTCATCCTCCCCAAATGATCCCTCGTCGTCGTCGTTGTTCTCCTCCTCGTCTCTCTGTGTGGCTCTCGGTGGTGGAGGTGGCCTAAACTCAACGGACCCGCAAGTGGAGGGAGTCTCCTATCTATCTGGGCTAACATTTCGTATATTAGCCGTGCCATAGACTCCTGGAATTGTCTTTGTTCCTCGTTCATTTGTTGTTGGAGCGAGTTAATAATCGAGTTTTGCTTCTCGATTTGACTAGCTTGAGTGTTGAGCAAATCACTTTGCTTTTCTGTTTTCTTCATCAACTCCTGATACGCCAGAGTTGCGGAGGTACTCGCATCTCTACTGCTTACACCATACCATGTGTTGCGAGTCTGCCATCTCCCCCCACGTCGGATCTGTCCCGACTTGTCTTTGCCTAACACAGTGATGAATACATCCTCAGAAGAGAATGGATACTCAGAATTCTCAGTATCCGATTCCTCTGACTGGGAGGCATTCATCAACTGGCGTATATCATATTAAATAATGTAAATATAAAGTCAGGTGATCTATGAAATAAAAATTGTCTAGTGATACAAATAAATTAAATTTTTACCATGATTTGGCAACTTTCTTCATTGCTTCAAACGAGGGATCCATCCTCCACCTCATGCATTTGGGTCATCTCAAAGACCTCTGGACGGGTAGGACAATGCCCTTCTTTTTGTGTTTGTTTAGAGAAAAAATTATTTTGATATATATATGCAATAAGTGGTACTCAATAGTAAATAAGAAGAATTTCAGAAACTTACAAAATCAATATCAAGCTGATTAATATTTGTTCTTCCTCGCCTATAAGGCATGGTCAAATGAGCCCTCTTTGTTTTATTTTTTTGGCTAAGTGCCTAAAAAGAAGTCCTTAACATGTTAATTTTTTATAAAAAATTGACATTGTCAAAAATGAACGACTTTTAAATTAAACTGATTCTTTACCTTATTATCGTCCATCTGCCATATCTCGCACATATGATGCCACTGGACTGGGTCGCATTGTGCAGACACAACGGCAAGTGTCTCCTCTAGTGAGCATCCTATAAAATACTGCATGTCAACATTGTATTAGTTATAGTAGACAACAATGAAAGAAAAAAATAAATATGAATTATTACCTTATTCTTTAGATGACCTATTTGTTCTCTTTGTATCTCCCCCATATATCTTAAAATATTCGTGTCTATGGATGGAGATCACTCACATGTAAAATGTTAGTGCATGCATGATAAATATATAGATTACTATTTTACAACTAAAAATAAAAAATAAGTCAAACTACTTTTATTTATCTCGAGATTTCTAAAGGTGGTTTCTTTCTTGTCATTTGTAAGGGTGTTGTAGTCATGTTGCCATATGTTGCAATGCACCCTATTGCAGACTCCAAGATAGGAGGTGACCTCTTGGCCATTCGGGCTTACACCTGATCCTCCTATGACCCGGACGTTTAAGGTCTCCCCAGGTACTAATGTCCACACAGTATATGTCTTGGCAGAGCCTCTCCCACGTCTTGGCACTATAGTTGCATGCCAAAATTTTGAAGAATTTTAGAGCTTGATGTATACAAATCTACAAAAGAAGTAATTAAATATTTATCTAAGGCGAAGGAAGATGGACTGTTTGAAGGGGACGTCACCGCAGTAGGGCGAGGGCAACTGCCCGAGATGGTCTCGCTAAACTCACCGTCTCCAGGGTAGGCTGAGATGGGCTATGAGATCCACCAGACTGATCAGTGGACCCACCGGCTATCCCAATCCTAGATGTATGGCAGTTCTTGCTAAATTTCTTCATCTACAACATAACAAAATTGATAACATAGTTTGTAATTTGACAATTCTACACTAACATGGCCGGCTTGGCCAATCAAAACCAATTTCCAGTTTAGATAGGTCAATTTCTAAGTTTCTTGGCCGATTTTGCCAAACCAAGCCGATTTTCAGCTTAGATTGGCCAAACCGACCAAGAAACTTGTTTTTTGCCAATTTCCAATTTTGTTCGCCGATTTGGCCTATCCAAGCCGATGTCCTGTTTTGATTGGCCAAACCGACCTTCAGAACCGGTTTCTTGCCAATTTTCAAGTTTCTTGGCCGGTTTGGCCAAACCAAGCCAATTACTGACTTGGATTGGTCAAACTGGCCAAGAAACTTGAAAATTAACAAGAACCAATTTTCTTGGCTGGTTTGTCCAATCCAAGTCGATTTCCAGCTTGGACTTGGTATGGGGTTTCTTGCCTATTTCTAAGTTCATTGGCCAATTTAACCAACCTAACCTGATTTTCGACTTGGATTGGCCAAATTGGCATTGGAATGGGGTTTCTTAGCAATTTCCAAGTTCATTGGCCAGTTTGGCCAATCCAAGCCGATTTCTGGCATAGATTGGCCAAAGCGAACTTGGGATGGGTTTCTTACCATTTTCTAAGTTCATTGGCCGGTTTGGCCAATCCAAGCCGATTTCCAACTTAGATTGGCCAAACCGGCCTTGGGATGAGGTTTCTTGCCTATTTCTAAGTTCATTGGCTGGTTTGGCCAATCCAAGTCATTTGGATTGGCCAAACTGGCCTTGGGATGGGATTTCTTGCCCAATATGACAGTCGCTCAAATAAGGTACTTTTTTTCGTCCAATTCTTGTTTTTTGTCAAATTCTTTCTCAAGTTCTTTAAATCGTTTTTAAACGTTTTTATGAATCTTAATGAGTTCATCTCCTGTTTTTATCTCTAAATCTCATGTCCAATTAGCATCTTTGGTGTACCCCTCTCACATCGTCGGCCATCAACTAGGTGTCTATAATGATGCTTTCTTCACCGATGTGCTATAGGTAAGAATCGACGATTGTCCTAAATAAGATTATTTTCGACTAAGAACTAGTCGAAGCGAATATGTTTTCTTATTACATATTGGACATGCTAATTTTCCCTTGCCCCTTGATATTCCATCTAGATAGGTTGGCTTAACCCAGAAAATCGTTTATGGTACCTAATAATACAACTCTCATGAGAAATTTTCTTTTCGTTAAAATATAGTATGTCTCCAATCCGATCTCTCACAAGTACCATAACTCGTCCACCAATGGCTAGTATACATCAATATCATTTCTAGGGGCTCTTGGGCCCAATATTAAACACGAAATCATCATGTATGCCGCTTTTATACACATCCACAGTGGTAGATTATAACCACTATCACGACAGACCATATATTGTACTTTGAAGACATCATGTTAAATAGGTTAAAACCATCGATGGCCCATCCAAGCCAAACGTTGCGTTTTCTCGACGCAAAACCCAGAAAAGTTCATCAACTCTTTTCCAAAAGGGAGAATCAACGAAATGACGTATTTCACCTCTTAATTTATACTAACGTGGCACGCTATGCCATGACATCAACTTAGCAGTATTTGTTGATATAAACAAATGCTACAACTTATCTCTTAAAGGAAAATAATGCAAATCTTCCATGTCACCTTTTTACTCTTGTGTTTATAATCATCTTTATATCGGGGAGTCTCACATTGTGGACAAGTAATTCTATGTGCATTCTCTTTCCAAAAGAGAACACAATTATTATTACATGCATTTATCTTTTCGTAATTAAGTCTTAAGTCCTTAACAATTTTTTTAAGTTCATATCAAGTGTTAGAAATACTTGCGTCTGTAGGCAATATATCTTTAAATAAAGACAATATACTATTCATACGTTTTTCAGTTAAATCATTTACTGACTTCAATTGAATCAACTTCAAAATAAATTTTAACTTAGATAGTTCTGTACAACATTCATATAATGGTGTTTTCACATCCCTTAATAGCAAGAAATGCTTATGTGTTTCTATATTTTGTTCACACTTATAATGTATAGATGGTTCCTGAATATTTTGAATATATTCAAGTATTTTTATCATCTCGTTGTTTAAATTCTCATATTGTGGTTCGTTTTATTAGGCTTAATATTCATTACTTAAATTATCTTGAATTTCCCCGTGACTTATCCATGTTCGATAATTAGACCATATGCCATCACATATTAAATGTTCTTTAATTACATGTCTTTTTAAAGTGAATGCGTTACAACACCATTTTTATAGACATTGAATCAAAATTTTGCATAGTCCATGTCTAAATCGAGTCCTAAATTTATGGAAAGTATAATCCAGAAATTCTTCTACTCATCGAAGATATCTAGGACTTAATTAGTAAAGAATATCTATTCAAGACTTATCTAAGCTACTTGTCATGTGACTAATTATTTTTTTGAACGATATAAAGAAATATATACACAAAAATTAAGAACAATATATAAAGAAAAAAATTACACAATCCAAATCTCCTCCAGAAGAAGAAAGTCTCGAATGAGAATGTCATTTGAAACTATCTAAAAATAATAAATAGAACCGAGATAAGATAAGAAATCAATAGCATTGCATTTCAAAGACTTAAATTGGTTTCCATCGCCACATTGGGACAAATCAAATCGAAAAACCGGTTTAAATTAGTTTTCCATGATAATTTGGCCAAAATATTATCCGGTTTGGGAATTTAATTTATGTCTTATGCCATTTTGGGACTACTCAAATCGGAAAACATTACGTTTGAAAGCCAATTTGGGACAAATCAAACTGGAAAACTGCTTTATTGAAGCCATAGCGGATAATTGTGTTTGCGGCGACAATTTTATTGGGGACGACTTAAGCCATCACGAATAAGCTTATTCACAACAACTTGAAGCAGCCATTGCCATTAAGCCATCCCCAATGACCTCGTTCCTTGTAGTGTTTCTTTATTACCGTTAGGGCATGAGATGGAGGGGTTAAATTGGATGTGAAGGGTAAGTTCTATTAATTTATATCAACTCTCCACAAAAATTATAGCCCTTCATTTGCAATACAAGCTGAACATCTTACCTGATGGCCTTGATACTAGCATTGTTGATCAGCTAGTCAATCATGTACAAAATGATGCAGTGACCATATGAAATAATATCGAGTCATACAACATTCACATACTAGAGAGCCTGTGCATGTGAAGTCCTCCATTTGAATGTTCGAGCGAACTAAACATAAGAACGATGTCAATCAATCAAACTGAAAGTTTGAGTGATTGAATTCCGGCTGCATAATGGAATTCTTTGATCACTCAAATAAAAATGTTGTGATATATATAGACTTTGGTAAAGTGACGTCTAAGGTAAAATGTCGGTGTCCCACTCAATATAAAGATTTGGACTCATTGAAACAAGTCGACCTTGACTCTAATATCAAATTGATAAGAGATTAAGAACAGAAACCTATCGAGGCATGTAAAATCTTAAGGTAGCTTTGAACAGGTCTATATCTTATGTTAAGGAGCACTAGATCAGGTTGGAATAGTTAAATCAATTTGAATTGCTATGGACAAGCCAGATTGGGGATAACCCAAGTTGAACCAGCCAAATAGGACTGAATCAAGCTCATAGTTCGTAGAATCTGTTGGGATTGATTGATTCTTGCATCAGAATTGCACATGTTGATCTGATTTTACTTTGGAATAACTGGTTTGGGGCAGACTCCATAAGGAATCGGCCCAGATCGATAGCATCGGCCAATCCCACATGATTGGATCGGGAATCGGCCATGCCGATTCCCTGGGAACCCAGAAAGGGGGGACATCAGTTGATCCTCCACCCCGTACCCATGGAATGCCATCTCGGCGAGATCTCGCGAGATCTCGATCTTGCCAAAGGGGCCGAGAAACGAGATCGCCGAGATCTCACCCCATGTTGCTTGGTCCGAAAAAATTTTCTTCGGGGGGCTCAATCTGTGACTACTCTGCGCCCCCCGTTTATAATAGTGTAAACATATTAATATATCTCACTGTCACTTATACTATCACATAAAAAATGTGCTACAAGTTTAATACCATATTAGTATTTAAATAAGATTGTATACAAGTTTTAATCTTTTAGAAACACAAAGATCATCTTTTTGGTATTAAGAGTGTTTTGTAATTGTTCATTCACACAGTTGATGTATAAATGTGTTATATATTTTTATATAAATTCATTAATGTACTCCTATCTTTATAAGATATCGTGTTATGTTTCATACATATATACATTTTGATCCGAGAATCCAAGATCCGATCTCTCGAGAATTTTTCGAGATATCTCCCAGATCTCTTCTCTTTCACCCCCTCGAGACGAAGCCGAGATCCGAGACGATAATCCTTGCTCGTACCCCAATTCCACCCCCCAGCCCCTCCTCTTCCAATCTAGGCTATTCCTTTGTTCCCTCACCTTCAACGAGGAGCGCCCCCCCTCAAAAAGTAATTACCCTCTCCCCTTCTCTTTCTCTTCCTCCAATCATCCACCCTCCTCCGGCAACTTATCCCCCCTTCGTAGGGAGGACCCATGTCAAAAGTCACCCCTTGTGCTAACTATAACCCCTTCAGATTTGAAACTAGTTCCTTGTCTAGTTATCTGACCTTGTTCAAAAATCCAACATTTATTAAATATGACTTTTAATTTTTGTTTGAGGTTATTTCTTCTATGTGTAAGGAATGTTGAATAGGGAGCACAATGCCCCTGCACATCGTGATATTGGGTGGCAATATGAACATATGTTAGATGTTGAAAAGAAGAGAGTGAAATATAAGTGTGTGGGAAAGAAATAAATGGAAGTGTTTACCGCCTCAAATAACACAAGTGAGATTAGTGTGAATGTCAAGAAATGTGATGATGTACTATTAGAGCTCAGAGAGAAATGGGGACATATTTAACCATGAGAGCATCATAGAGGGAGATACATATTGAGCATAGAGTCAACCTACACGATGACTTATTCGGACGAAGAGACACAAATCTTATGTCCCAAAGTCGTAAAATGTAAAGCACATGCTCAAGTTGAGGTTGATTAATCAAGTTCAAATGATGAGGCACAAGTTAGGAGAGCAATGCATGCAAGTAAGGCTCAGGCTTGTGAAGATAAGGAGAGAAGAAGAGAGCAGGAGGTCGTATTGCCAGATGTTCAAATATGGAAGGCACTCAGTCTACACATCAATTAAGTTAAGATAGTGTGTTTCATCAGTCATAATTAGTTTGGCGACGGATATCTCCATGTATGGGCATAGTGACAGAGGTCAAAGGACAATAAAGTAAGCATTGAAAGGAGTTAGGACTATGATAGGGGCGGTAAAGAAAACAGTCAAACATATTTGTAAATAGTTTTTGCGTGTAGGTATATCAAAACTTGACTTCTTTTAAATGTGTCTTAGATGTTTTTAAAACAAGTATTAACAATAGTGTCCTTTTTTTATGTAGGTGGTGTCCTAGCCCATGCAACCACCGGTATATATCTAGACCATGGTTGATGCCATTGATGAGGTTGGATGGGGATTAAAAGTCCCGATGTCCAAGTACATATGTGAGGGGGGTTGGATGTAGAGGTTAATGAGCTGCCCTTATGGATAGATGGATTCAAGTAACTATGGAAGGAAAGATGTTGCACTGTCATGTGTGATGGATGAATAAGAGTCATGAAATGATCCATGATGAACTTTCTCATTTACTATTATGAGGGCACCACATTCTCGAAGAGTATTAATGCATCTAGGCAAATAAAGAATGTCGAGTACTACTTTGGTCTCATGAATGATGTTGTCAAGGAAATAAGCGTAGACAACATTGTGCAACTTGTGACTGACAATGAAGCATCATATGTTGCAAGGAAGAAGCTGACGAAGGTTAGAAAAAACTTGTTTTGGGTTCGTTATGCGGCACACTTTATAGACTTGATGTTGGTGGGTATTGAGAAGGAGCCATTTGCGAAGTCCTTAGTAAGTCAAAGTCAGTTGATTTCATCCTTCATATATGGGCATCTTACACCATGAGAGACTATACCAATGATTGTGATCTAGTGCGATTTGGTCTCGCTAAATTTTTCATGCATTTTATTATGTTAGTGACACTGCACAGACATCAACATGACTTGAAGATATGTGGCAGAATTGATCAGCTTGAAATCTTAGCAAAGCTTGAACATATTATTGAGGACAATAGGTGCCGAGAAAGAGTGTAATACTAGTTCATGATAAATCCCTTAGTTCATATCTTGAAATTAGTGGATTTCAATGACAAAAATTAAAAGGGATACTTGAATAATGCAATGGAAAAGACAAAAGTGAAAATCAAAGAGAAATATGCAAAATGTTACAAGAAATGGTGGAAGATTATAGAGAGCTAATGGGTAACACTTCATCATGATATTCATGCATCAAGTATTTGTTTCTATGTTATATTTTATTTAAGTATTGTAGTTATGTGTTAATGGTAAGATTCTATTTTAGCATGATATTTCTTGAATCCAAGGATGTAATACAGTAAACAAGTATGTAATGTGTATATGTTATGCATGGTACATTGTCGGTAATACAACGTTTGGCCAAGAGATCATAAGATTGAACAAAAGTGGAAATTGAAGTAAATTGTTCTTTACTTATTGAGGTTTAAGAACAAATTGAATTATTTGTAATTCATGTTGTACTTCAAATGCAAGCATATAAGCACCGAATTGGAGTGTATGGAGATCTAGATATACGGTATTCATATGACAAAGTTTCTCTTGATGTGTGTGATAACATTTGATACATGTTAACCATTCTTACAAGAAGGATTCATACTTAATATACTAATATTTTTCAGCTGAGTGATGGATATAGGTGGACACCAAAAGTGGATTTCATCCACTCGCCACTATTGCAGTTCAGGTATTAAGTTAAAGCACTAGTTCATCGCAGTGTGAGAAGAATTAGAACACCCAAAATGAAGTAACATATTGAAGAGTGAAAGATTAAAAAAACTTGTGTTTTGCCATTATAATATATGATTGAGAATAAAGAATATCAAGGCTTGTTAAAAAATATCTGAAGAATAATTTGTAGGTGGTCTATATAAGTAAAAACACGAAACAGTGGTCGTGGATTGTCATAAAATGATGTTGACCTGGAATAACTTTTTCAAGAAGAACATCCACTTGCAATAGAATGGATGACAAGGAGGCCACACCACCTCTAGAGTTTATTCCAAATGATTGAGCATCAGTCAAATGTAAGCTTGACATTGTATAGGATGAGAATGAAGAGATGTAAGAAGGAAGACAAGATACTGAGGTTCCTTATATAGCTTCAACTCCAGAGCCAAATCAAGCTCCAGCTTCCCATGCAGCTTCAGGTGCAAGACTTAATACTCAGAAGAGTTTGCAAATGAAAGACAGATTTATAAGTTTCAAATCATCGAAGATAGTCTACCCCAATGTAATATTGGTCAATGTACGCGATAGGAAGAAGCAATGGAGAAAAGAAAGTTAAAAATCAAGTGAAGACGTGTGAGTCTCAAAAATAGTATCCAAACATCTTCCTAAGATGATGAGGAAAAATTCATTTCACCTGTATAACAGCAAGATGTAGGTGGTTCAGGTGGAGGTGGAGGTGGAAATAGAGATATAGTATGAGATATCACTATTAGTGCACATACTAGTGGAGCTGGTTCAAATGATTTGGGTTAGAAACAACATTCAAGTAGGGGTGTCAATGGGCCGGGCCCGGCCCGGCCCGAGGTCGGCCCGCTTAGGGCCCGGTCCAAAATATATTGGCCCGGCCCAACCCGGCCCGCACTACATTGTTGGCCCGGCCCGACCCAACCCGCAAAAATTATTGACTTGGCCCGGCCCGGCCCAACTATATATTTTATAAATAAATATTTATTAAATATGATAAATTTAATTATTTAAGATAACATTATAAAATTAATAATAATTTAATTAAAATATATTTTTAATAAGTAAAAATGGTATTTTTGACATAAAAATTGAAAGTTATTTGGCCCGTTTTAGCCCGAGTCGACCCGCTTCGGCCCGTATGTCGGCCCGACTAAAGCCCGCGGGCCAAAATGTTTGGCCCGTCAAATGACCCGCAACCGGCCCGGCCCGCGAACCCATGGGCCGGCCCGGCCCATTGCCACCCCTACATTCAAGTGGGAGAAATTGACATTGAAATCAGATGGATTTTTTTAATGAGTATGTAGTGAGAAATTATCCAAAACCCTCCGAGGACTTGGAGCCATATTATCCACCAACAGCTCTAGCATCTAACAATGTGTATGATTTTAGTCAAATAGTTGAAACATTATTTTCATGCAGATATGGGCCAATTATGAGTAACGATTTTCAATGGAGCATATTAGAGAATCAAGAGAAGGAGGAATATGAAGATCAATTCCGTAAATTTTGATGATAGGAAGGTATCATTTGTATTACATATGAATTGTTTCGTTTTCTTTCTTTATTTGAATGAGTATTGGTGTTATCTTATATTTATTTGTTTTAAAATCTATCGTAGTGATACGAAAGTGTGTTTGAAATTACATGTATATTTTAAACATTTTTAGGAGTTTTTTATTTTTTTAGGATTTATAATGATTTTTATGATTTTTTTTGAAAGAAATTTTTTTTCAATATGCATCAATTTCAAATAGGGATTCTTCTCAAAGAATCGGCCTGAATCATATTGATCTTGATCCAGATTGGATTGGGATCCACCAGTCCGGGTCCCAATTTCAATCTTGTGATCCTTGATCGGGCTAAACTAACTACCACGTGGGATGTGGGCTAGTGCTAATGTGGTCTAAAGATGTGGTGGTTGCAATGGTAGATGTCTTCAGACATAGGGAATTCTACTTCATATACCTGTTGTGGGTGCAGAAGGCACCACAAGAGGGGAGGCAGCTTTGGGATGGTGCACCGAGTCAAGGTGATGGAGAAGGGCTTGCAGGTTTAATGGGTTTTGTATGGTGGGTGCCCTAGTGGGGGGATAGTGGTGAACAACTGAACATCACGATGAAGGTGGTGGTACCGATCACTTAGGGGGGGGGACTCTAGATGCGAATGTGTGAGAGAGGGGGGAGAGAGAAAGCAAGTATGTATGGGGAACGATGAGGCTGCATTGTGGAAGAGAAAGGGAAGATCTAGAAGTAGGGGTGCAAAGGGGGTTACAGAGAGTAAGGTGCAATAGTGAGAGAGAAGATAGGGCAATGGAGTAGGCATGAGTGGATGTACGAGCAGGAAAGATTGAATTATGCTAATATGCTACAGAGCAGTAAGAGTGCTTAACTCCGTGAGGAAGGTGGAGTGTATGGATCTAAGTGGGCTTCTCGCAACATGGATATGTGCATAAGGCAATCCAACATAGAGTAAGCACAACGTGGGCAATCAGATTCAAGCAGAGCTAGACTCACTTTGGGACGGTTTGGAGGCTCATGCAAAGATTGCGGAATCAGCCGATTTGGATCAGACTCGATCATTGCCGATCTGATTCTTAGCTGGAGGACCGATTCGAAAAATAATTCTGGCAGAATCGACCGGGATCAATCGAGATCGGATCAGAATTGGAATCTAATTGGGATCGAAATCATATCGGTTTTTTGTGATTCCATCTTGATTTGCCAGGATTGGTCGGAATCGGATCGGAATTGGAATCTAATTAGGATCGGAATCATATTGGTTTTTTTATGATTCTAGCTAGATTGGTCAAGATCGACCAGGTTCAGATCGTAATCGGAATCATTTTTTTAATTTACTGATTTTGGATCAATTTTTGTTTCGGCAGATCAGTTAGGATCAGACCGATCTGATCCAATCAAGATGAGATTGGTACCCACTGATCCCAACTCCGATTCTGATTTCACGATCCTCAGGCTCATGGTACATAGTACTTGCTTTGGGAGGTGTGATAATGTATATTGCCTTTGCGCCATGTTTGGAGGGTGCTTTGCAGTGCAAACATGTAGTGAAGAAGAGGTTGGGTGGCGTGGAGCAAGTAGGGTATGTGAGGAGCTAGGTAATAGGGTGAGATTTGTGATGAACACCGGTGTGGAATCAAGGATCGCGGGATCGGAATCGGAATCGGGATCGGTGGGTACCGATCCGATCCGGATCGGATCGGATCGGACCGATTCCGACCGATCCAATGGAAGGAAATCGATCCAGAATCGGTAAGAAAAAAAGAAAAGAAAAACCGATCAGATTCTGATTCCGATCCGATTCCGGACCGATTCCGGCCGATTTGGACCGATTCTGGCCGATCCAACTGGAATAGCAAAAAAAGAAAAAAAACGATCCGATTCCGATTCCGATTCCGATCCCGACCGATTCTGCCTATCCGATTCCGACCGATTCCTACCGATTCCGCGGAATTCATGCCGGAATCAGTCCTTCCGCATGGACTCCGATCCGATTCCGGAATCGGTCGGAATCGGTCCGATTCCACCGATTCTGTAAACAATGAATAGTGTAGTGGCATGGGACAATGGCGTCATCACGGTGGAATGATTTCTCATGTGGAGGCTGCCGAACACTTTTGTGGTTGCAGGCTCTAGCGGCTTAGGGTATAGAAGGATCTAGTACAGCCGAGCTGTATGAATGGAGGTTGGTTGGTGCACTGGGCTTAGTCCGAAAAGTTTTATGGGCAAGTCATGATGATGCCATGCCCATGAAGATATTGCCCTGCCCAGTTGTTGCTGTTGGGTGCTGGGCTCACCATCAGTCAAGGGTGGTGGGGTCAGGAGTCGGGACCGGGTTGGTTTGGCCCCAAATCGACCCAAGTCTGCTGGGGTCGCGACTCGGGTCGGGATGGGGTCGGCCGGGATCGCTAAAAATAATAATAAAATATTATTTACGGGGTCGGGACCAGGTCGGTCGGCCCTAAAACTGACCGGGTTGGGGCAGGGTTGTGACCCTGCATTCCATGCCATCAGTTGTTGTAGACTTAGGCTTGAACACGGCCGAAGAAGTTGGGGCTTATGTGCTGGCATTGCACACCAAAGGGGGGAGAGAGAGAGAGCTTTTGGCTTGTAGAGAATATAGTTGTTTTGAACCAGTTTTTGGGAGCTGTTGACAATTGAACATTGTGGAAAGAAAAGATCTATTAGCTTTGGAGGCTTGCGCGATTGGAGAAAGAATGGGAGAGGAAGACACTTGAGGCCAATTTTGGAAAAAGAGAGGAGGGGGATGACGAGAGCGTCCTTGGCTGCGTATGGTGACTCCAAAAATGCACATCCACCCATAGTCCTGCATTAATCTGCAAAAATTTTTATGTACTGTGTCCAATGTATTTATATGATTCTAACACATTCTTGGCTGTCATGAAGGATGAAACAAGTGTGCATCACCCCTTAATAGTAGCAAGATTTGAGAATATTATGCTGGATTCACTGTCCACTAGTCAACGCAGCTACCTTTGTGCAAAAGCAAAGGTACCATTTCATAAAATACAACATTCTTAAATTGTAGTTCTATCTATCTCATAGTCAGATAGAAGTTGCTACCAATTATTATAATCACTTTTTCTATCTCTTGGTGGAGAACAGTCAATCAATATTGATAACAGATGGCAAGGAGCTCCATTTGCATCAATGATTCGAAGTAGTCAGCTGCATGATTCCTTCACGAACGAGGATATGCTTCAATTTTTTTTAATTCTACATTCAAGGAACTCTGATGTCAAGCAAGTGAGACGTTTCTCTCTACTTTTACAGGTAATCTTTTAGTTTTTGCTTTCTAGATTTATTAGGTTTAATTTATAAATCAGAAATATGAATGCACTTGTTTCAGATAACCATTCAGAGTTTTGTTTTCATACATCTTATGTCATTAAAATGCAGCGATTCTATCATCTTTAGACACTCGTGGACGTATAAATTGGGTTATACATCCAAGTATGATAATATAAGTGGGTGCACTGACTGAGTAACTATAGAAGTTGGTTTATTGACAGCCAATAGATTTGAACCTTGATGAGGAGACATTAATGAAGATTGCATCATTTTGGAGAGCATCCCTTAGTGATGCAAGGACACAGGGGCAGCTGTATTATTTTCGACAATTTGAGATACACCCACTCAAGGTCAGTTGCCTTTTACCCTGGACAAAGTAGACATCTTTGGATCAGTTTTGTTTTCACAAATTCATGAATGATGTCATAATCTGTTCATATCCAGATTAAGGCAAGTTTTTCTCCTGGAAATCCAGATTCAAGTTATAGCTCAACACAGGAAGCTTTAAGGTCACTATTACACAGTGTAATAAAGGTATTGATGCTTTTGGCTGTACTTTTATTAAAAGAGATGAGATGTCGGTTGTACAAGCATGTTTGCTGTACTTTTCGTAAACAGAATTCTCACATCAATGTTTAGGTCCCTACTGTGAAGAACGCCACAATAGAGTTGAATGGTATTCTCCTCAATCATGCACTGGTTACAAAAAAAGAACTGCTTATAAAATGTGCACAGCATTACTCTTGGTAATCTCCTCTTTCATCATTTTCTTTTCTAGTTTGTTACACTCATTGCTATACCCTCACCATGTATTCCGTTCTTACAGGTATGCTATTAGGGCTGTATACATTGCAAAAGGAAGTTCACTGCTTCCACCAGCCTTTGCTTCGATCTTTGATGATGCTGCTGCATCCTCTCTCGATGTTTTCTTTGATCCTTCTTTTGACCCATTCAATCTTCCTGGACTCACGTTAGGTTTGTGTCCCTCAAATATCACTTGATGGAGTCTTCCAAATATTCTTTGTATACATGCTTGTTTGTATGTTTCATTTCAGGATTAAAATGTTCTATTTCAGTTTTTAAACATATTTTTATGAATACTGTATACTTTGCAAAATTAACTGCTACTTGGTGCCTGCTTCTTAACCCAACTTTTTCCATGACACTAAGCTTTGGCTCTTCTTTCATTCCCTTAAAGAAATTTTTTCAATTCATGACTCTAAGATCATAATTACTAAATATATATGGGGAATCAGTAATAACTTTACTGTTCTCTAGTTTTATATATGAGAAATGACTTGATCTTTTGTTTTGACTCCCTCGAGCAGTTGAAGCAAGGTGGAGTCACCTGACTAAGGCTTTGACTTTCAATAAAAAAGACTGTTTTCTTTTTGCTTTTCTTTCTTGGTGATTTAGGCTATAACTTTCTGGGACGACTTCAGCCTGGATCAGATGGAATAAATTGAGGCCTTTTGCAAGATCTATCAATTCCAATCCAGGATTTACCAACTTTGATTGGGATCCACAAAGCTGGCTGAACCTTCCAGCTGGTTTGAGATCCGTTAGAATCAACCAATTCCAGGATTGAGTCAGCCAAGGTCGGCCGACTCTAGCAAAATTGGGCCAGGCCATGACTTGGTCAGGCCAAGTCACTGCTGAGCATTGTTTAAAAAAGGTGCCACCTCAAGGTGCTGAGGCATAGGTTTCCAAGCAAGGTGCATCACATCCTTGGTGACGTTTACGTTTCATTGACAAAACATGTAGTATACACCTTTCTCCCAGTGCGGCATTGTGAGGTGCAGAGATAGTAAAGAGGTGCCATAGATGTAAGCCTTAAATCAAGGGTATTTTAGTAAAAAGAAGAGGAAGAGAGAGGGAGAGGTATGAACTGTTCATGCATACAAAGAGGAAGCATTTGTTCTCCTGATCTTGCAAGTTTCATAGCATTTTTTTGTTGCTGAATCTATATAATTTACTTTAATGTAATACGTTTATATGAATAAAACAATGTCAAGCATATATGAGTTTTAGGCAATGAATGCATTATTTAGACTTAAATGTAATTAAAACAAAATTTTATTCCCTTTTTATACTATAAAGGATCATTCAAACATTGTATATTCATACAGTATAGAAGTTTAAATAATGTAAATAATTGATTATATTTTGTATGGTAGCCTTTTAGATAATGCATAGATTGCATGGTGATTTATTTAAATTTTTTCCTGAAATTGAGGCTTACTCAATAAAATTTGAGGCTGACACCTCATGAGGCTTTGGCAAAACCTCATAAGACCATCTCAAGATTTTGCAAATATTGCTGCTCAGTCTGGTTAATCTTGGCAAATCCTGGCTTCCCTTCGATGGGGCACGAGGATTGCAGGTTCTGGTCACCTGGATTGGCAGGTGCTGGTCCCGACCTTGATCAGCCACAACTAACCAGAGTCAGCCTCAAGTCAGTGAGATCATTTGGACAGGAGGTGCTAATCCCAGTCCTGACCAGCATTTGATCTGCCAATCCTGCAAAACATCGTCTGTGCATCAATCAACACTTTGATCCTCATGGGTTCTTGGAACTCGTAAATGTCCCATTTGATTTGGATGAAATCTCATGGCAAGTAATTCTGACTAAGGACATAATAGCTGATAATGGATTGGGTGGTTGGCAGGGTGGGAACACAGCTCTGCCACAGTATAGGAACAGAGTAGATTAACAGCATTTGAGAAATTTCTAGGCAGCATAGACTCTTATAATGAAGCAAGATTGTAGGAATCTTTTAGGTTTTTTTAATCTTACAGGTTTAAACACATACAATTACAAGGTCTGATGTAAAGTTCCTATTTTGTTTTAGCTATTTGTAGTAGTAATTCACTAAAGGGTTTATAAAACTTGATTATTTTCACTTGAATTGATGAGCTATTTCGATCTGAGCTTAAGCACTTGCTGATAACATATGGTAACTAGCTTCTGCTTTCATTCTAAGCCCCTCTATACGAATATAACATCTCTGACACTGAACCATACTGCTTACACTATAATAATTAACATATTTATCACCATGTTGGCTATGTAACGTTTTCCTTGAATACTTACACGTTAACTTTTCTTTGATCTTTAACTTGGGAGATTTTCTTTCTGCCTTAACTTAGTCAAGCTTAACATCAATGTCTTTCTTTTTTTGTTATCTGTAGGCATGTTCAAGCTCATCAGCAAGTGCATTGATTCCAAAGGATTTTCAGGAACCAAGCGTTATTTTGGAGATCTAAGCAAAACCGTATGATCCAACTCCAAGAATATGTCAGTATTTGTCTTAGGTGATGTCATATAATAAAAAATATTGATGAATATTTTTTTGTCTTGTCTGAAGATGAAAAAAGCAGGTTCAAACATCCTCTTTGCCGCAGTTACTGAAATTTCAGATAGTATCTTGAGGGGAGCTGAAGTAGGTGGTTTCAATGGTCTGGTATGGGTTGAACTTAAATGATACTTAATGGATTTTTGTTTCTTAATATTTTCATTCAAAAACATCAAGTTCATATCTAGATATAATTATTATGAACTTGTATCTTGAGGACCAACTTCATCAAAAGTCTTTATAAGAGATCTGTTATCGCCTCAGGTGAATGGCTTTCATCAGGGTATACTGAGGTTGGCCATGGAGCCATCAGTTTTAGGAGCAGCTGTTATGCAAGGTGGTCCTGACAGAAAAATCATACTTGATCATAGTCCTGGAATCAATGAGGTATTCGTTAACTATTTTACTAATTGCTTCGTTTTAATCACTTCATATTCAATCTCAGTAATTAAAGTTTCTTGAATGTCTATTTAGACTAGAAACTAGCTTTCCCCAGTTTTACACTGGGCTTTTCTACGTTTTTAAATTCAAATGTATATTATTCCTTGCAAACCTTGGGTAAGATCATGATTGGAAGCAATGTTGGAAGTTGGGTATCAGTAGTGTATCAGTTCTCTCCCGGCTGATACATATTGTCCTTATTGGCCAATTTCAGCCGTTTCTTATCAGGTTTGGATTGGCCCATTTGTGCTATGTAATTTATTTTAAAAAAAATATAAAATAGAAATAAATAAAATAGAAAATAGAAATTTAGGTAATATGAATGAAATTACTCTTGGAGCCTTGAAATGGCCAGGATGGGCTGATCCAGATGCCATGGTGGGACAGATTGGCCAATCCAGGCATGCTAGTTGGCAGGATCACGCTAGTTGGCAGGATCAGCCTCTTTAAGGGTCACTTTAGCAGGCCCCTATGCTCGATCGGCTGAGCCATATCCTTATTCGATTGGCCAGGACAAAACCCAAGGGGATCAGCTGATACCAACTGATCTGACATGATACAACAAACTCGGTTGGAAGGAAACTCCACTTACTTCCAGATGAAATTTCAGTAACATTTTGGGCGACCATTATATTGATGGATGCAAGCTATTGTCAAAAGTTTTATGAGGTGGTTATCTCTGATAAACGGACTGAGTGCAGATTAATGGGCGTGCATCTTTTGTATTGCTTATACAGTGGGTTATGCGACTGTCTGTGACTGTAAATTCAGGATCACTTCTTTCTTTTTAATAATTTTGACTGTCGATATTTTATGCAATTAAAAAAGAGATGTCATTTACAGCAGCTGTCTTTCTTTTTAATCAGGGTGATTATTTTTTTTAATAACTTATATTGGAATTGCCTTTTTAATCCAATTACTTTGATGAAGACATCAAGACATGAATAAATTTCTCATAAAAAAAATTCAAAAGCTATTTTCTTCTTGCCTTAGAATTTGATATTTTTCGATGCAGTTGTATATTGAAGGATACTTACAAGCTATGCTGCATGCAACCTACAAGCAAGAGTATCTCCAAGTGAAGGTGGTAGAGAATATGGTATGTCAGTTTGCAGTAATGCCGCTGTGTATTTCCTAGTCTGTTAGCATCATCATAACTTTTGAATCATTTTCTGGTTTATGCTGGTGCTAAGAAAAAAATGGCATTTAGTTTCTTTTTTCATAACATAATGATGAGTTGACCTTTCTTTCAACAATTTAGTCATGTTGGAGTTGGCATTATAAACATAACCCTACCCAAGAAAGAATGTTTTTTTTTGAAAAAAATTAAAAAAATTAAAAAAATAACAAAGAAATTACAAAATTTCTGGAAAAATTGGAGACATGCAACTAAAAAATTCATTTATTTTACATAAAATTTACTTGTTCTACATATTCTATATAACTTTTGTACTCTTCCTATGTCGTTCTTTGGTACATAGCGTGATAACTATGGACACGAAGATTATACTCATTAGTCCCTTCTAGAATTATCCTAATATCAGAATTGGATCCCAAAAAACCAACATAACTATCAAAGGGGGAGTGGATCGGAGTGTCAAATGATGATGATTCATAATTCATTCCATTTCACTCTTGGTCATGTATAGAAAACTAAGAGTCTTTGGATGAATCATTTCCATAGGTGGTGGTGAGGACACCAGAAATAAAGAACGATTTGAAAAGACTTATCGGCGTAGAAGACGCCGACTGGAGTCCATTTGGCTGGAAGAATAATTTTCTGAGACTATATGATGAACAAAATAATTTTCAGAAGCATCTTGGGAATTTTATGGAATTTTAGAGACTTTAGTAAATTTTTTTTAGTAATTACTGATGTCTTGACAATTTTCTTTTAATTTTCTGATGCAATTCCTGTATTTTTGGCATTTTACGGCATATTCTGATGTTTTTCCATTTTTTGGGTAATTTTACCCCATTTGATGTTTTTACTCCTATAAATAGGAGCATACATTGTAAATCGGAGGTATGATGCAATGAAAATTTGAATTGAGATTCGTTTTCCAAGTTTGCCCCTGCTGCCCCCTCGGACGGTCTTCGCGAACCTTCCCTTCTCCCGATTCTGCCTCTCTGTTCACTTAATCTCGCGGTTCATTCTCTCTCTCTCTCGCGACATTCGACGCCGTTTCGAGCCGAGCTCCTTCCTCTCTCCGGCGATGGCGAAACCCTAGCTCCTCCTCTACAGCTCCGATCTCCTTCCCCAGTGCTCGAACCCGATAGCTTCTTTGGAGAAAAATGTTCCCCTCCTGATGATCTACATTTCCCCTCTCTTAAACCCTCTGTTCGAGCAAGATTGAAGGGATTCCAAGCACCCGTAGTTGCTGTTATTCCGTCCTCCGAGCTGGATCTTCTTCCTCTTCAGCTCATCTCTAGCTGAGGATGGATTCGATGATGGAAATCCCTACATCTGAAGGTATTGTCCCGAATGTCCTCCCCAATGGGTGATCTAAAGCGGAACTTCATCCTCGCTGTTTCCGATGCTGCTACTGTTCAATAGAGGTTTCGAACTGCTCGTATGAAGGATTCTTCAGCTGGTTTGAACGATTTCTCAACTTCAAATCGGTAAACTCTATCCCTACGATGCTATGATCAGTCTCGTTACAATAGATCTGTGGATCTGAGATCTGAACCGAGATATTCGGCTACTGTTCGTGAGTTTAAATCAATATTCGGTTGAAGTAGGACAGCTCCTAAGGAGTGTTACCCGGATTTGTGTTCCGTTTGGTAGCCTCTGAGTTCCTCTTCCATGGATATTATATTTTCGAACAATGTTGAAGGAGCTTACAGTTAAACTCATCTTCTTGCATTTTATCGAATGATGGTACATTGCTTAGGACTGGTCCTCTTCTAGTCATTTGTTCCGGCTATTTCAGTAACCGGTGGATTCTGTTTTTCCTGTTATGACATCTTACATGATGATGAGTAAATCTGATATCAAGACTGGTCCGGCCTCCAGTCTCTTTGGTCATCTTGGCTTGGAAATGAGCTCAGCTCATTGAGATCTGTTGATCTGCTTGCTTATTGCCAATTGGTCTGCTATCGGTTTTGCTGGCTTCTAATGATGTTGCTGAATTTGGTTTATCTCCAAATTCTGATTGACTGAAAACAGATCTATATGAGATAGAAGGACTTCTATCTGTGATTATAACAGAAGTAAATCTGTCTGGAAATTGTTGGGATTCGGTTGGTTGGTTTTACTGAAAGTGATGACCATTTTTCCCTCTAAGTTACCCAGGTGACTTGTATATCCCATACAAGATGCCGGAACCTGTTTAAATCAAAATTCTCTATTGATTGGTCATTCAGCTGACCTTATTTGAAGAGAATAGGGAAGGTCTGATTCCAGGCCTTATGCCTAATTGGTATTCACACTACTGGTCTGGTTCTTGTATTGGATTTTCTAGATTGTGGTATCTTTTTCTTCAATCCTGACAGGTGGTATAATATGTACATTTCGGACATTTTAAAAGGGTAGAATATTGCTATTCCTAAGGTGTCAAGGTATTTCTTGAATCTGTCCTTTTTTTTTCTTGCATATTTGATTTTGTTTTTCTATTATGCCATATCAATTTTGCCATGCTCTTGAGTGGTAGGATCTCTAGCCACTTTTTACATATGTTGTTGGCTTATATCGTTGAAATTGAGTAGCCTTCCTGTTTGCTGCATGGTCTGGTTATTAATTGATTGGAATTCATCCTGTTAGTGTGGATTATTTTGACAGCATATGCTATTACCTAATTCCTGAATTACTTTAATTTGTGATCGTTTGCTGGTCCAATTTCTAGTTATAACTGAGTTTAGATTCTTATTTCTGTCAATTCTGATTTTCTGAATTGAAACTGTTATAATTCTTTGATTGTGCATTGATTTCATAGTAAATTCCTTAGGTCTAGGTCCTTGTCCCCCATCAGGTGGATTGTCTTTTGTACTGATCTTTGTCCTGTTGGATATGTTGTGTTCCTCCACCTGCGGCCTTGCACCATGGTCCATGTCTCGGGTCACGTGGGTGCATTGCTCCTCCAGTGAAACATTGAGATGTCATTCGTGGATCTCTATTTGCCTGAAGTAGTGTCTCTATCGTGTCCCACTCCATCATCATTGCTACTCTTCAAAGAAGTATCTTCCGGTACTACACTCGGATGTTCATCTCTGAAGTGTCAATCATCTCCATAGTTATCTGAGGCGCTCGTCTCAAGCACCTATGCAGTTGAGGTTGGAGAGGCACTGATAAAATGCCTCGCCTTGCCCCAAAACGCCTCACCCGCCCAAGTCAAACAAATCTGATCAAACATGATCTATTTCTTAACTTAATTATGATATTTGTTTTCTTTTATTATTGATTTCTACTCATCAAGTTGTTATGCTATGTTATACTTGATTTGTACTCTACTCTTGTTAATTGTTATGATGTTATGTTTGTTATTGACATTCTTTGTTGTTATAACATTATTTTTTGATGGCTAAAATATATAGTTATTAAACTAATGCATTTATTTCAATATTACAAGTAATTTTTTTAGATTTATTTTAACTATTTGTATTATATATGTGTTATTTAAATTAAAATAATTAAATAATATGATCTTCAACAGCAGTATATGGAGCCACCATGTCAATATTTTATTATCCTCAGCAGCCATGGATTTCTCCACTTGAGCCTACCTACGTGCTATAGTCCGATGTCTACGATTTTGATGACATGGCATCGTCATTATTTTCATATGGATATGCTCCTACACTTAATAGAAGACTAGGCACAACTGAGGACTTTCGAAAGTAGTAGGAAGAGGATGAAGGCCATGGATATTGGTGAAGATTGATAATATGTATATTTCTACTTTTATGTTTTTATATGATACAGTTAAAATTTATTATAGTTTTTGCATCTCAACATGTACTTAACATCTTCTCATGTTTATTAACAATTATTCCATGTGGATGTATGCTAATCTTATTTTTAGAATTTTTCTAAAATATTTCCTATTTTTTAGAATTTTTTTTTTGATGAAAAAAAAATCAAAAAAAGTTGATTCCGGCCGATTCCGGGATCGATTACCTTCCCAGGAATCGGCCGATTCCGACCGATTCGTAGGAATCAGAATCGGATTCCGAAATCCTTGGTCCAGACAATCAGATCGTTCAAACAAGTCACCCGAGGGTGGTAGTCACCCCTTCAGGTGATTGTGTAGCATACGATCGATTCCTAGGAATCGGATTCCGGAATCCTTGGTCCAGACAATACACTATCATAAACAGGGCGCAAAGTAGTCGTGGATCGACCTGTACTATTAGGTTGCGGGGGTCAAGGGGGCAGCGCCTCTTGTGGGGGGTATCAGGCGGGCAAAGCCCTCCGAAGAAATTTTTTTATGAACCAGTCTACATGGGGCGAAATCTCGACGATCTCGTATCTCAACCCCTTGACAAGACCGAGATTCTCGTGAGATCTCGTGAGATCTCAGCGAGATGGAAAACCATGATCAGGACATTCTCCCGATAGTATAGGTTCTCCACACTATAAAGGGACCCCACGGCGTCGCGCGGAAGGATGAGGATGAGGGAAGAAAGAGGAGGGGAGAGAGATCAAAGGAGGGAGTAAGAGTCATGGCCGCTTACCTCTTTCACTACCGGAGTTGACTGCTTCATCGGAAGCGACCACCGCAGCCCCCTTCCCTTGGCCATTAAGCATACCCTCTGTCTTTCCCTGTTTCCGCTGCAACTAGAGGTTCTCCCTTCATTTGCCTTTTATATCACCGGTTCTCCCTTTTGGCGTCAGACTCTTTTTCCAACTACAGTCATCGTCAAGACATCCTACTTTCCTGCGGGCGTTCTCTTCTACATCTACAATCGTCGTCGAGGTTTGCTAGTACCGTTGAGGCCGGTGTTGCCTTCTTCCCCTTCTCCCGACGTTGTTGAGCCCTCTAAAGGTTGCTATCATCGTCTGGAGATGCTAAGTCCACCGCCGGCGCAGCCTCCATTGTTGTTGCCATCAGGCCCGTCTACAACTCTTCATTGTCATCAACAAGGCAGAAGGGGTCATCTATCCCCTTAGTCCTCGTCGTTGCCAAAGGAGGAGGAGTCTGGAGCTTCTGCACCCATCACCACTGTCGGGAGGTGCCGTTCGAAGCGCCATGCCCACCGCTGTTGTCGAAGGGAGGATTCCTTGAACCGGATCCTCCGTGAGCCGTCAAAGCCCTCAGGTGGTCGGGCGTGAAGCCTCCACCAGTCCACTGCCTCCCGTGAGCCAGGAGAAGGTTGTGGGGCCCACCTGGTCAATAAAGCAAAAAAAAGAAAAAAAGAAAAATGACCCATCTGGGCGAATATACTCCGACAGGGAGGGGCTATCGGGCCCTCAATCAGACAGAAGTGGCATGGCTTGATCTCCTGTTCAACAAGGCCTGGTAGCCGATAAAAGCATAAAATAAAATAAAATACACAATCAACTTGGAATTAAAATAAAAATTTATTAACTTAATTTAAACAAACCGAGGCGAGCATTGGGTAAGCTAAAAATCCGTCTCATGGTCTCGGCATAATCTAAAAGAATTTTAAAGCAAAGGAAAACCAATAGGCCGACTTTAAGCACACCTCTTTATCCTTAATATCAAAAATTAAATAGAACAAACAACAAACAGAAATTAAATAAAAATTTATTAATTTAAATCCACAAACCGAAGCGAGCATTGAGCTAGCTTCAAGTCCGCTCCATGGTCTCGACTTAACTTAAAAGAAGCTAAATATGAGAAACTAATGGGCCAGCTTTAAGTATGCCCCTTGACCCTTTAAGGTAGACATGCCAAGGTCTATTAAAAGATCACAATGTCTTACCATGTCTTGAGAGGGAGCCATTTGCCCATTATGCCATGAGAAGGTTATGCATAATCAGCATGTCAATATGCCGAACTATGAGCTAATGAGGTTCATCAACCATGAGATGAGTCCCCTACATGCTTATCAAAAGCCGGGTGTGCTTGATCTAAAATCAGTTGAGAGCATGCCCACATGCCTATTAAAGGCCAAGTATTGTCTATCCCAAATTGGTTAAGATAAATTCTATGTCCATCAAGGATTCAAATGGGTTTGATTTCAGGTTAGTCAAGTTGTAAAATCATGTCTCAGATCAAGCAAACAATGAGAAACTTTCATGTCCGGTGCATACTTAGTGTTGAAAGGAGCATCAACAGTTACCTCTATGAGATTGATGGAATGCAAACAGCACATTGAAATTAAATCGTGGACCATCGGTTGTCTAATAATAAAAATTCATTCATCTTCATATCTGAAAACCAAAATCAAAAATTAAAATCCAGATTCCGTGAATCCCAAAATTTAAAACCTGAAACTCAAATTTTGATTTCCAAAATTTCAAAGAAATTTTAGATCCGGAAGGAACAAACTTTTAAAGACTGAAAATTGGCAAACGAAATTAAGATCTTTAACAGAATTCTGGAGTCTTCAGATCTGAGGATTTAAATTCTTCCAAATCTTAAGGTGAGATCAAAATCCTTGAAATCTGAAAATTGAAGATAAGAATCCTCAAACGTGAAACCAGATTTCCGATCTCAGAACAATCAACTTAAAAAAAAGGTAATGCAATCTTAATTTAAACGACATAAAGTCAACGTAAAAACAAATCAAGGATAACCAATCTCAGATATGAAATCCATATCTGGAAATTCATCAATTCAATTTGGGAAATTCCAGAATTACATCAAATCTATAAGACAACAAGTCTAACAGAATCGAAAACCAAAAACACATCAATTTTTTAAAGGCATATTTAAGGCAGCAAATTCCAGATCAAAACATTCCCCAGCAAATCACAGACACAATCAAATTCACGAACAGAACCTAAGTTAATATTAAGCTCAAATGAATCCCCAACCTTAAAAGAGACTTCCAGTCTTAATAAGATAAGCAAATCAAATGCAAACCAAATCTCCAAATCAAAGTAATAAACAAGATCAAGTTCACAACAAAGCAAAATAGATCTTAAAATAAATTCAAACCAACTAAATAAAAATCAAATCAAATCCAATCCAGATGCCATGCATTTAAAAAGCAAAATCCCAATCAAAAAAAATCTAAAACAGATCACCAAGATGACAAATTCTGATAAGAAATGAACAACCAATTTAAAACAAACCCAAATCACGATTCAAACAAATCCATAATCTGGAAGTTTCAAAGAAACCTGAAATTTCAATCAAACTTAAACCAAGTTTAACCAAATAATTTTTTAACTCAAATTAAACTGGACTAAAATCATTAAACAATCCATAAGCAAAATCCAATTTCTCAAACAACAACAAATCAATTCAAATTAAATTTAAAACACATTAAGTGTTTGCATTCCATCAAGTTCATAGGGCTGTTGTTCTTATGTGTGTGTGTTTATCTTTTGTGGATATATGTCTTTTATTCTATGAATTGCTATGGTGGATAATCAAGGGTATTTGAATAGTTTTTCAATATAATTAATATCGGTACTTCACAAGTCCGATGGGGAGAGGTCAAACTAAATTTTCAAAGAGCCTAACAACCTCAATATATATTTTTATACATATCATTGATTTAGCTAATATTCTTATGGAATACCATCTATTTTCTTAAAAGTCAATGTTAAGTCAAATCAATCAAAATAAAACGGAAAATAAATTTCCAAAATTTAAAAATTTTATTTAAATTTTGAGGTTACGTCAAGGGTGCTGGAGGACTGACACCACCCGCTATGGCATTGATCGTGTTCAAGAGCTTGAACAGGGAACAGGAGTGGAAGGCATAGAATACTTACATGCTGAGAGTATGGGAATGAGGGAGAGTGGGGCAATTTCTCCAGCATCTGGAAATCAGGCATCTGGTGATGGAGATTGGAGATTACTGTCAATTAAAAGAATGGTTGGTATGGAGGATGAAGCATGGAAGAGGAGACAACTATGATACCTATGGCTTTCAACGGGAGGGCAATTTGGGATGATGAAACAATCATATAGATGGACATGCTAGTTGATTTACCTTTCATTGGGAGAGAGGAGGTGGTGAGAGGAGAAGATTCTAGAAAACTTAGAGGAAACATAGTCATATGCTTATTATTGGTGTTAAAGAGGGGTCAAAAGATCAGGAAGAGAGAAATGTCTTTTGTAGAATGAAGTCAAAATTGTTGAGTGGAGACGAAGGAAGTTGCTTGGGGAGTGAGTCAAACTGTGTCAAATAAGGATCGTAACATGGAACATTAGATGAATTAGGGGGCATTAAAAGTCATGTGAATTAATGGGTGCGAACTGCGAAGGCAGCAGGTTGCCAGAAGTGCACTGGTGCATGACCAGAGATGGATAGGGCACAGGGTAGCACAGCCAGTGTATGGGAGTCCACCCAGGAAGGGGAGGTAAAGAAAGAGCCAGTAGGTCACAGTACAGTTCTGGCAAGAAACGAGGGGAAGGGACAGCACTCTGGTAGTTGTGATTCTAGGATGGCCTGGGAGGTGCATGCCACAGGGCATGGTTCAGGTTGCCAGCAAGGAAGAGTGCTAGATAGTGGGTCTTGGGCCCAGGTGATGCAGTGGGTGGTGATGCTATTGGTGCTGCATTGGTGGTGTGCTGCTGTGTGCTTGCTCCGGATAGTATGGGGAGCAGGTGAGCAGCAAAACAAGAGGCAGAGGCTGTTTGAGGTGGCCTGAATGGAGCTTTGGTTAGCCACAGATGAGAGGAGGCATCAATGAGGCAATTGGTGATGGAGGTGTCTTTTGAAATCTCTCAACATCTTGAGAAACATGATTAGCTTATTCCACAGGAGTAATATTGCTATGAGGAAAGCTTTCTTTGGTCATGATCTCTAAGGAAGATCCAAACTTAGATAAGGTGACTTCCAAATCCTCATTTACCCTTTTAAGGAGAAAGTCTTGGATGATACTGGGCCATGTAAGGGATTGGGTGTCAACATCTTGAGAAACATCTTTTGAAATATCTCAATTTGGCTGGATTCGGGGTTACTGGATCCCGAAGGACCAGGTAACCCCACCTTCCCCGCCCGAAGGGGCTGGGAAGAAAGGGCCAGGAAGACTGCCACGGCGGCACAGTGCCTCAGCGGGGGGCCTTTACAGCCCATTTTGGGGCAAGGGGTAGCTTTTCATTGTAACTCCTTTTCTATTCCCGTATTAATAGAATTCTGATATTTGTGACCTTACATCACAAAGATGTGGAGGTTAGGAGCATGACACAGGACTGGAGGGACCAGAAACTTAAACACTTCTGAAGGCTCATTTGGGATGCTATGATGGTAGCTATCTTATGAGTCATTCAGAACGAGTGCAACAACAGAATATTCAATGATACATTTAATCTAATTTTTAACATCCTCATCTATGCCTGCTTATTTCAAGATTGGGCCATTGCAGAGAATGAGCCCAAGAGGATATTGTACCTATAGTGATGCTCATTAAGGACAGGACCTCTTTCTCATTTTAATGTTTCATTTTTCCTTTATGTGTGGTTGCATGGTTATTATACCTGATGTTCTTTTGTTAAGCTATGTCCCCTTTTGATGTATATCCAGGTCTCTCTAGCTTCTCGATAGTCTTCCCCCCCTCCTTTTCTTCTTTCTTTTGTGCCATATATGCATATATGTTTTTCTTTCTACTTGATGAATGGCACCTTTTGGGCTTGCATTCAAACATGAAGAAAAATCATGTGGGAGAGCCAAAACCAGTTCATAATATACCGTGTTGCCTCAAGCCAGGCTGCTTAAACCAACACCATTTTGGTTCACTCATCAATTTAACATTAATTAGATTCTACAACCCAGGCTAGGAAACCTCCATGCAATTTCCTGGTTGTTTTAGAGTATAAATGCATGCTATAGAGCAAACTATGCGTATTATTTTACAAAGAGATATTCATACTTATATATAGTTCCATGCATGATAGGGATTGTAGGAACAAAGCAAGCAAGACAGCATAGTTCATCTTTCATTAACACTTTTCTGTTTATCTCCACCTTTCGTCAGGTTCATCTGAAAAACCTGCCACCAAACAGCTTGCTTATAAATGACATTGTGGATAATGTGAAGAGCTTCCTCATCAGCCAAGGATTATTGAAAGGAGAATCTTCGTATATTAGCCATTTTCCAAGTCATTTACAGCGCGAAAATGTAAGTTCAGACTTTTGTGTCTGGGATTGTTAATTTTAAGCTCACTCACAGAGGTTTACTGCTATAAGACTCCTTTTTCATTGAATAATTGAGTATCAAATATGTAAAATGTGTTTATTGCTTTATACATCATGACTACTTGTAAACACTATTCTGCTAGTTCAGTTAATTTTACAGGCACCAAACCCAATCTTTGATGAACTTAACCTGTTGTCCCTTGCTAGTTTGACTGCTGCAATTATACAGTACCTTGAAATTCTTATAAGAGAAATTCAATGGTCCCAAGAATTTTACGTTACCATGTAAATGAGTATGAACTTTCAGCCAAGTAACAACTTCAATGGGATGTCCATGACTTCATACATGTTGACATTTATATCCAGTTATAATAATAGAAGGAAGTTGAATACAAGTATTAGGTTGATCTTGTAAGGATAGACAGTGTTGTCATTTGAAATGTGTGTTGACCCATCATGATGTGATTGACAGGGCAGAATTTTGGTGAGGAGTGTTTCAGAGCATCCATTGAGGCTGGACATTATACTTGGCAAGGGAATCTAGTCGTCAAGCAAAGAGTAAAGTACTTAGGAGATGTGATGAAAATTGTTGCAACATATTTTAAATTTTTAAGCATATGCTAACAATTTGATATCATCTTAGGTTTTTGGTGATAACAAAGTCCTAAATCTATGTCAGGGCTTACAATGTTCAATTCATGTCTTGCATGTTCAATTATATTTGATATGATAGGATGTGAAGACAAGTTGTTGGCTAAATCCATAAGAGAGGTGTTGAAACCTCACAAAATAAGAAAATTAAAATATTTAAATACATCAATTTTTTTTGTTTGGGAGTATATATGCATGGTATGATATAGATAGTGAGGTTATGGGTGTGGGTTCTTTGAATGATGGTAGGCCTCTTTTTTGGCTTTTTTTATACATATATATTTTTGCAAATGGAGATTTTCTTTGTATCTTTGTGTCTTTGGGTGCAGTTGAAGGCCTTTACTTGGATCAGGTTGAGTTCAGGCTGGAACCGGTATCAAAGCTTTATGCTCCATCCATTGTCCCAGGCATTCAAACCAACCGGTCTTCTTTCCCATTGAGGGTGTCACCCAGATTGGGCTCTGCTGTGCAATCAGATTAAATAGAACATTCAAATCTTCCTACTTGGTCCTAGGATGGCTTAATGGGCCTTAAGTTGGATTTTTTATCCCTTAAGCGATATTATCCCCAATTAAGACTTAACCAGCTTAATAGGTCTTCATTCGGTTTCTTGGGCTTCCTACCCATTTAGAGACATGTGAAACCTCGTTCTTCATAAAACATACTATATGTATGTATGGTATGAAAATTCATTTATTATCGGCTAGCATATGGTACTATGAAAATACATGATGATATCTCATAGGAGTATTAGCCAAAAACACATTATTTATCGCTCTCTTATGTATTTATGTATTATTTATTATTTTGTTACCTTTTTTATCATATATACCTATAGTTTTCTTATTACTTTATGTTCCTTCATTCTTTCTTTCACTTATGTTTTCTTTTTAATTAATTTATTTATTTGCTTACTTTTTGATTTTTTCCACATGAGTTTTTCATTAGGATAACTATTATGTGAAATTATTTTTATTTTATTTTATTTTGTATTATTTTAAAAGCCTTTTTTAACTTTGGAGGGCCTGGTTACCCCTGGGGCCTTCTTAACTTTTGCTTCACTCCCTCTCTCTTCTGTTTGACTGTGGGGTCAATGTGGTTGGATCAACAGTAAGCCGACGATCTGGGTGCCCAGACATCTCTACCCCCCTTCTTTTTCCTTTCTTTTTTGTTTATGGGTTGCACATCATCTTCCAACCGACCAATCCTGTCTTTCAAATCCCAAAACCATGACTTTGAGGTTGAAGGTCTTATAATATATAAACTTTTGAACCTTCTTTTGTTTCAACAATGTGAGACAATACCCACAATCCTACATTCCCTTTCACTACCAAGGTGAGCAATGCAAATAGAAGTTAAGATAATCAAATATTATAATAAAGTCAATGTCCTGGTCTGATACCATCTTATAGGCTCCAAAACCATGACTTTAAGGTTGAAGAACACAAAATATATAAGCTCTTGAACCTTCTTATACTTTTTCGATGTTGGACAATCACGTTCCAACATCTTGTATGCAATAGGGAGCTAGCTTCAGGGTGCCTTGGCAAGCCAAGGCGACAGTGACATTGCATTGGCAGTGGCAGATGGGTGTAAGCAGTTGATAATAGAGTTGCAAGTGAGCTTAAGTATTGTCTTACCCCTTCTCGTCCGGCATTTTTTACCCCTTCTTCTTGTTGTTGTCTCTTCCCTTTTTTTCTTGTTTTTTTGTTCTCCTATGGCTGAACAAGGGGAGTGATGGGGACCGAACCAAGCAATCTATATGAGAAATGGATCCGGGAAGAGTCGATGTCACCGGTTTAATTGGATTGACATCATTGTGGAAAATGTATTATTTTAATATTAGGGTCTTATTTATTAGGAGTATATTTAGGAATATTAAGTTGAGTCATATTTGATTACGAATTAATATATAGGTTAAAATAGGATATGTTTTTAAATATGTCAAACATAGGGTATAGATGTAATTGTTTAAAGTTTTTGGGTTTATTTTAAATTTGGCATATGGAGGTCTATAAATAGACCCCAATCCCTCCTTTGTTCATATGATGGTTGCTATGCTATAAAGAAAGTTTGAGTGAAGAAACTCTATTCCCCTCCCCCAGAAGGTTCTGTCCAGCTATTTCTCCCACCCCACCGGAAGGCACCACCTCCTATCTAGCCCCTCCTTCCCCTTTCCTAGAAGGCCATTACTCCATCCGGCTCCTCTTCTCTCAACCCCAGTTAAGTCTGGTTTTCCCCTTCATTGCGTCTTGTGCTACTGCCATCGACAACCGCACCATCTCTTTCATCGTCGTGCGGTGTCATCACCGTCGCTGTCAACTTGGCCAGCATCTCTATTGCCGCATGCCATCGTCATTGTTAGCAACTCCCCATGATGCCACCACCATCGTCAATCATCGATGCTGCCAATGCCGATCACCGCTGCCTCGTTAGCCTTTGCCACCAAGAAATTATTTTTAGAAGTCAAGTTCAATTCGTGCATTTATTTTAAGAAGTCAAGTTCAGTTTGTACACTTATTTCAAGAAGTCAAGTTTAATTCGTGCACTCATTTCAAGTCATCAAGTTCAAGTTGTGCACGTGTTTCAAGAAGTTAAATTCAATTTGTACATTTTTTCAAGTAGTCAAGTTCAGATTGTGCACGTATCTTGAGAAATATTAATTATATGTCAAATCAATCAAGTCATGAAAAGGCGTGTGCGACGTAACACATGATGCATGTAGATCAAAATGACTTGATTCAACGTATAGACCGGTCGGATGAATCGGTCGACTCTGGCCCAGAGAGACAAGCCCGCCACTCCTTGCAGTCCCGCATCAGGGAGTCTTCTTCTTCCTCTGCAGGATGCGGAGGGACCTAGATGACCTCCCCTTCTTTCCTTTCAGCTGCTACAAGGGGTAACCGAGATTCCTCACTCAACTTCTTCTCTTGGACTTGTAGGGTATTAACTTCCCATAGAGCATAGGAGTAGCCATGTCTCCAAGGTCTTCCATGATTCCATCAATCGCACAAAATTGGCTTCTTCTTCTCTTATAGTTCTTGCTTCTCCGACTACTTCATCCTCTTTCTTTTTTCTCCTTCTCGTTGCATTAGGAACTTGTTGATGTGCCTTCTTTCCTCATTCTCCAATCAGCCCGTCTTCTCTTTTGCTACTTCCTCCAATCACACATGGTCATTAGCTATTTCATGTTCTTCGTTGACCGCACTAGCCACCTCTTAACTCTTCTCCTCATCTCCCTTCTTCCAGCCAGACATACGGAAGCATCTCTTTCTCTCTCTCTCTACATCTTTTTCTTCCAGCCGGACATACAAAATCCTTCCTCTCTATTTCCTCTTTTCTGATTGGGCGCAATGACTTCTTTCCTTGGCTCTTCATCTTCCTTTTTTGGCTTCTCCACTATCCAACCAGTGTCTCCAATGCATCGCTCAATCACTCCCAATGATCAGAAGGCGCAAGTGGTGGTCGACAGCGGCGACAAGTGTGCAGCCAACAGCAGCAACATGTGGGCACCCAGTGCAGTGCCACAACAGCGCTCAAGTCCATGCCCTGAGCCTTCGAGGTGGCGCTCAATTTTGACTCTGATGGCCAACTGGTGCACATCTGGCGGCAACATTAAATGAGAGTTCCAAGTTCGTCCTGTCAAGTGATGGGGGACAGGTTGGGTGCAATGCGAAAGAGGCACCGGTTCTTAAAATTAATAAGGCAGACAAAATTAGCAATGCCAGGTAAAACGCTATGCAGACAGTTCAAACTTAAATAGGAGGTAGAGGAATCAGCAAGTATAACAATCTTATCAGAAGAAGCTAAATGAACCGGGTCAACTAGAAACTACTCAAGAGGAAGCGTAAAATATGCATGGACCAACGTGCATTTCATGGGGCATGCTCCGATCAATAAACATAGCAGATCATGATTTACTGGAGTATTGGCACTTCTAACACCATGAAAATTTAACCGACAGCAATGATAACGGTGAAAATGAACAGGTTATACCCTATCTTACTCAGCGTGGCGACATTCGAATATGAATAATAGATTTGCAGTAACCAACCCAGGGGGGGTGGAAGCGTACCTTTCACCAGAGGCAGAGAAGACAAACAAAAGGCATACCAGATCGGCCAGTCACGGAATGGCGACCTCCTTGTCGAAGTACCTGGACAACCGCTTGTGCCCCGCGATCATCAGCACCTCTGAACCGAGAAGTGGAGGAGGAAGGTTGGGGTCAGCAGATGTCCGCCTAGCATCATCAGCCGCTGGGAGTGGATGGCAGATACTGGCATCCCCTAGGGGTCACCTGAGTATTGCCTCTGCCCAGACCGACAGAAATCAGTCGATAGGATAACAGCCCCCAATCGGGATTCAAGAGCTTGATGGCTTCAGCCAGGGCCACTGTGGAGAACCAGCTTCATCGTTGGACCAATATTCCGATGGGTGGCTACGCATCTGTCATCACTCCCCGGAGGCGGGACGAACCGGCGGGAGGACGGTACCGGTCAGCGAGAGGACAGGCCTCTAGGTGGCGATGGATCGACCACTTCTTATCATGGGGGAATAGATTGAGGGGGGAGGGACCCGATTTTCGCCTCTGTAGAAAGAGGTAGCATCCGAAGATCTGCCGAGGCTCCAGCAATACAGGGGTCACCCGATCGAGGGGTCTCCCCCTGATGGCATCCCCAGACTGTGCAGCCCACAGAGATCGGCAGCAGAGAAATCCAGAACCACCGAGAGAGAGAGGAAAACAACATTCACTGATCACCGAAACGAACCACCGGCAGCAGGAACAAGATCGAATAACCCGCAGCACTAAAAACTCCAGAGACCATTAGATGGGTGGTGTCGAAACCTTCGAATCTGGCATTCATCATCCGTTATCCAAGGCCGAACTGCCCTCAGTCAAGCGGAGATAACGATGGCTAACACACGATGCAGGTACACGCGCGTACGACAGAAACCCCTGGGAACGACATCACCCGCGGGTCGATCAGAGCCGATTGCTACCAGAGGACTCAACCAGCGAACCATCCGAGGGCGCACGAAGAGACGGGGAAACCCGATGGCGTCTCCTTCATACGCAGAGATTAGAGATCGCTGCCGGTAGAAGCACTATTGGAAGGACGGGAAGAACCGATATCGCCATCGCTGGGGCTCGCAAGCGCAGCAACGGGAAGGAGGCGAGAGAGGGGAAGAGCGTCTGATCGAAATGACCCGCAAATGTCGAGTCGATCGGTACCGCCGCGGACGCCAGCCGGAATTCAATCGCCTTTAATCGCCACTCGTCTCACCTCAGCGGAACAGTCACGGAGCGAAACCCTAGACCTTCCATTCATTTAATTTTCTTCTCCCCCTGTACATCGTAGGTCGGCCTCCACTTAAATAGGAGGCCCGAGCAGGCAAATTGTTCAGAAACCCAAAAAAACATGACCCGGTGCAACAAAACGACTCAAAAAAAATAAAGGATACGTGGCCAAGCGCGACCGGGCAGCAAAACGAACGAAACCCAAAACAAAATAAAACGGGGCCCAAGAACTTGTGGGCCGCGGACTAACACCAGCTATCCGTAGGATGGGTGGCTAAACAGATAAAAAAAAATGTTCGCTCCTGTACAGGTGTGCGTGTGTGGTAAAGTGTATATGGATATCGGTATGTATCTCCCAAAATTGCCAGGACCAGGCTCAACTGTCGAACCAGAGAGAGACCAATTGCTTTGGCCTCCTGCTATAGACTTTCCGGAAAGAATTAAATCTGCCATGTAACCTGGTGTCCTCACCATCAAGCCTCTGGCAGTTACAACATAGAATATCTATCCAGGAGGGATCTATGGTGGGTATGAAGAACCCAAGGTTTTCCCCTTGTCCATGTCCCTTTTCTTTCATTTATATTCCTCCTCCGTTTGCTATTCTGAAGGGACCCAACTCAACATTCATCTCCTCTCTTTTTCTTTTTTTTTTTGCGCACAGGGGAGGCCTGGTCTCCATTCCTTCTCCAGTAGTGAGGAAGCCAAAGCCTCCCTCTACTTTGGCATTGTCTGGGCACAGAAGTTTTTTTTCCTTCTCCTATGTGGCAGCATAGATTGGGTATCCTCTCGGTGATGCGGCAGCCATTTCCTAGTTTTCTTCTCCCATTGGTGAATCAAGTAGAAGCAATAGCTGTAACTTCTGCTTGGCACAATCAGGTTTTTCAATTTGTGTTTGCTATTTTTTTACTTCATTGTTCAATTCTCTTTTTATTGTCGGGTATAGAGTGCAACCAGGCTTTCTTTCTGTGTGGATTTTCTAATGGTGTGGAGGGGACAAGTGCACCTAATCATCCTAGGAGACTAAGCAGACCTAGTGGTAACTCTGGCCAGGCCTTGTTCTTTGCAGATCAGGGTTGCCGGGCTTGGCCGGTTGTTTCTCTTATCTTATATCCTTTTTGCTCTGAGTGAAGTTTGAGATGAAGGTAATGGAGTTAACAATCTATAAATTCTGTATCATATTTTGCTACTCGCATCTTCATGACCTGGGTTGATGTCTAATCCTACTTTAACAAATGAAAACAAAAGTGGATTTAAGGACTGCTTTGAACATTATGGATTGGACTTTGGAAGATTGAATCAACAAATCAGCATGTCCTTGACTTAGTAACTTAGTGGTTTGATGGTGCAGCATGACCAGTGGTAGGGTCCCCCTGCCTAGGGGAATTCCCACCATTTGGTTCAAAAAATTTAGAGTTAGTTGGATAGTGGCAGGCTCCTTGTTTAGGAGCATTCCTACTGCTTGGTTCAGATGATTTTCTGGCCAACGGCAGAGCTCCCCACTTAGGGGCATTACTACCATTTAGTTCAAAAGATTTGGAGAGTTGACCAGTGGCAGGACTTCCTACTTAGGGGCATTCCCACCCCTTGGTTCAAAAGAACTGTTGGCCATTGGCAGGGCCCATTAAGACATTCCCAGCATTTGGTTCAAACGATTTGGAGCGAGATGGTCAATGACAGGGCCCCTCACTTGTCGCCATTCCCACCATTCAGTCTTGGTGATTTATAGGCAAGAACACTTTCAGGCCAGCCTGATAAACTTCAAAGTTGGCATGTTTATACTGGACAGGAGATCTTTCGGACATCCCTTTAACTTGGAAACTTGATATCAACATCATTTTGGGGGTAACAATCGACTACCTCATCTATTCCTTTAGAATTAATTTATAACTTCAACTATACCTATTCAGAACTTTGTCTATCAATTTATAAGTTTGCTTATCAACTCTTCGATGTGACCATATTAGTTCATAACTTTGTTTGTCAGTTTAAAATTTCTATCACAGGTTCATTACCTTAACAAAAAGTTTGATACTTTGACTATGCATGTCCATCTCTTCATCTACAATGGTTTAGTGCTCAGTTTACACAAGCTTACCTTCTCTTCATTAGTTGATTGTCCTTGTCTCCAACTTATTCTTGCTAGTTTAACCAATTACTTAATTTTTACCCGTTCACAATTTGATATTCCGCTGATGCAGTTACTCTTAACAATACGTTTAGCATATTGTATACAAGATCTTGCAGAAACTATCGATAACATGGAATGCAATCTCTAAAGAATCTCTCAATAATCTCTCTTTCCACATGTCCAAGAAACGAGATCGCCGAAAATAGAATATCTATATAGTACCTCTTGTAGTTTGATCTCCTCCACCTTTTACTATCCCTAACTTGTTAGATGGTCTTGTTAAGTTTCCTTCGTATATTGCCAATTTTATTATGAAATTTATCTAAATATTCATCTAGACATTATTATTTGATAAAATTTATAACTTAATATTTTTATGATTATATATGTACAATTGACTCAAGATGTCACCAATCTCTTATCCATAATGTTCAAGATGAAGTTTTGATCTAACATAAGATTCTTTGTATGTTTCTTGTTAACAATAGTTCATCACCTTTGTATTAAGTTTTTAATTCTCTCATAGCTTATTTTGATGTTTAAAATGAGTTGTCTTGTCTTTGTTGAAGAGATTACATGGCATTTTACACTTGAACATTCACATTGATTGGTATTTCTAAGATCTAGTCTCTCTGAAAATTTTTTCAAGATATCTTCTCTTCAATCTCCATAAGATAAAATCTAGATGTGAGATGACAATCCTTGGGTAAGGTATACCCTACATAAATGAAATCCAAGATTTGATCTCCCGAAAATTTTTCAAGAATCTCATGAGATCTCTTCTCTTTCACGTTTCCGAGACGAAGCCGAGATCCGAGATGACAACCCTAGTCGATAATTGATCATTTACCTCTCCCCCAAATGAAGCTGAACTCCATTTGAAGATCTTGCCTTGTGATAACTGAACAAGTGGGTACAGGGGAATGTTAGTGAAAATCATGGAACAGTGATCAGGGAATGAGAAAGTTAGCAAGGAGTGTAGATATCTAGTTCGTGGGAGGTTTACGAAATTATGAATATGGGGAAATAGCTTGAAGCATGAAATAAAAAACAAATCTGGCTATCAGGTGAAACAAAGAAGAGGGATTTGAATGTTCTTAAATCTACTCTTTTGCTTGAGAAAATAATGCAATCTAGTATTGGTTAGAAAACTAAGGATTTGTGCAGGCACTTGTGGGTTTGCTGATTGGCAACATGAGAAACCAAAGTGGGAATTGAAGTGAGAAATGAAATTAGTAATGAAGCTCGAACCTTAAAAACCTGAAATGATAAATCACAGAAGCATGAGAAAGGGAACAAGAAAAGGTTAATAGTTTCCCTGCAACTAAGCTGTTAACGTTCAAAGCATATTTCATGAGCAGGGTGCAAGGATCGTCATCTCACATAGAGACCTCTCGGAGAGGCCAAAGAGACTAGATCTTACGAGATTCTTGAAAGATTCAGTAGGAAAGCCTCACCTGAGGAGAAGGCATGGCCACTGCAAGGCAGTGACCAGAGGGCGGCAGTATAGAGGGAGGTGGCTTCGTGCTTCCTCTGTCTTCTCTGTCCTATTGGGCAAGGAAGACAGGCCACCAGGTCTGGATTCTTGGTCCCAGCAATGGCCCAAAATGCCTGGATCTGCAACTTAACATCCCGTTTGGTTAAAATAAATGATGGAGCATCAATATCAAGATTGATACAAGTGGACACATTACATATCATGCCTTGATTGCACTAAGAGTTCCAATATTGATATTGATAGCCAAACACCCATTGATGATTCCTATCACCATCCATTTTGAAATCGATAGTGATAGAGGTGCTCAATAGAGTTACCAAACAGGGCCTAAAGTTGTGTTCCCTGAATCTGCAACTCAAAGGTGTGGATCCAGG
Organism: Cryptocoryne crispatula var. balansae; assembly: GCA_036172225.1. Lineage (NCBI taxonomy): Eukaryota > Viridiplantae > Streptophyta > Magnoliopsida > Alismatales > Araceae > Cryptocoryne > Cryptocoryne crispatula. The sequence continues at coordinate 5,643,893 of CM069930.1, read as the reverse complement.
ATTTTCAGATGCTACCAGGTGCAAGAATCTGGACCACTGGGGGTATTTTTCTCCATAGAATATGGCAGCACCCTTTGATGCTGTCATGTTGTCTGGCTGGTCTAGCACTCTTCAGCATCTTGCTTTGCCTCCTTCGGATCTCGGCAGCTTGCCAAGTCTGAATCTTAATCTTTCAATATCTTGTCAAGGTGGAAACCATGGGAAGGTGAGAAAGATGGTATAGGTGAGAGATGGGTATGTTCTGTTGCATGGTTCACCGGATTGGCCAATCTATATTGCAATTGGCTGATCCAGTTCAACCCAGCTCTGTTGGGGTGAGATTTTTCAGGACCAGCTGATGGACTGGCTGATCCTAGTTGGGTTGAAGTTGAACGTAAGTTAAAACTTACGGGATATGTCATATCCAACATTCAGGATTTGGTGAATTTAGTCACTAATGGCCTGTTTGGTTAGAGTTTCAAAATTGATACTATATCAATATTGATATTGATATTTTTAGAAGTTAGAGTATCAATATCAAAATTGATACAAGTTGACACTTGTATTACATAACATGCTTTGTTTTCACTATCAATTTCAAAATTGATATTATTAGCCAAACATCTCTTAGTGATTGTTATGAATATCAATTTTAAAATTGATAGTGATAGAGATGTCTAATAGTGTTACCAAACAGGGCCTAAATCTTGGTCCTATCGAATCCGACCCACCCAATAGAACGGGGAGGACACACAGTGCCATCAACACCTCAGCAGCCAATTCATGTGAGGCGTTGCCGGAATCAGTCCAAAATCGGCTGACTCAAGCCGAATCGGTCCCAATACATGTCAATTCTGTCCATTTCGGCTGATACTGATGAGAAATCAGAGGTGGATTGCCCCCCCCCCCCCAATTGGGTCGGCATATGCCGATCAGATTTTGATATTGACTGATTCTGATCTGGATCGGCTAATTCCACAAGGTGTGTTACTTTTAAGGTTATTTTTATATGATATTTATAGTTAGTTTATAATACTTATTTTTCTTGTCTAACCATACTAATTGGTTAATTTCATAATTGTTTTGTTTAGCTAATTGCAGTATAAAACTTATGCATTTTTTATTGTTGATTTTTTATTGTCCTTATATAGCTTCTTATTATTAGAGAGATCAATGGTAACCGATTATCTGACAAGTTCATTAAGTTAACAAATAGTTATAGAATAGCTGTTAAATTAAAGGATACAAATATGTATACATATTAAGCTGAATCCGATATCCGATATCTATATGCTTTAATCAATATGGTGATCCATGTATTATGGTTTTAAGATAAGGAGTATGTTTCATAAGACCATAGCATATTTTTCATTCTCGAAGACTATATATTGTACTATTATTCTATTTGCATCCTTGGACGAATGTGAGACTACTTGACTCCTTTTATTCACAACCTAATCCAACCAACTTTTTCTTCCTACATTAGATCTTTCTTCTCCATCCTATGACAGTTCAATTCTTTCACTGGTTGCTTCAACCTCCACATCTTCTATCTGCTCTAGCACTCTTACATTTGATTGGTATGAATATTTAGTTTGATATATATTTTTATATTTATATTGTTTTCTTTTGTATTTTATACATCTCATATAGTATTTGTTCGTTGCAGTCTGATCTTTTTATCATCTGGGATAAAGTAAGACAAAAGTTAGATGTATATTTAATTAATTCAAATTGAATAAAGGATCCAAACTTCAAGAGTTGATATAAATTATACTAGACTAAAATTTATGCAATTACATTATCCTAAAGTTGTCAAGATATTTAAATCGGATATTCATTGATGTAAAAATTAATATTATTTAATATTATATTTAATGTTATAGAGATGTTTGATCGAGTATCCAAAGTAAGTCATAAATTGATATTTAATATCTTGATAGAAACCTAGATTTTATCGTTTGAATTCTTATTAATCTGACATGTCAACATATCTAATTAGATCCTTGCATATGTTATCTTTACATATTTGTTAACCGACCGCTAAATTGTTTCTTAGTGGATCATATAAAATAGTTTGCGGATACATGCACCCATTCTTCTAAGTTAACAAATAGTAAATGGATACACATTTTTCTTATATGGCTCGGAAAGGGATAGTGTATGTTTTTAGCTGCTTTTGGTTGGACAGACCATGTGGTAGCTAGTGTAATTGTTTAGTCACCAAGAAAAGAAAAATAGTTTAGGGCCTCCTTGGTTACGGTACTGAATTTAGTATAGAATTCCTTTTGATATTTCTAGTAGACACATCCGTATTAGATTTCATAGTATCTAATATCAAAAGTAATTTGATATTTGTGGCCAACACTACAGCGAAAAGGCTCTAGTCACAAAGTACAAAAATAAGGAGTTTCTTGCTGTAAGAATTTAAAAGCCTACATCAGACCAAAGTTCTTACAAGAAAGCTAATTGCCCATTATTAATGTATGTGTATATTCCCTTCCACTAACTTCCAGTCATGGCATATGTCAGAAATAGGTGAATCAGATCGCACTGCCTGCAAACCTCAACCAAGAGGAACATCGGATATATATAGCGGATGTCTCTTTCTCCTCCCGATATGTATTTGGTGGTGGTGGATATATAGCCTGATACCAGATCCAATATTAAGTAATCCACTTTTATGTAAAAAAAAATCAAAAATTAAAAAATTGTAAAATATAGAACTTTTTATCGTTATTTTTGAATAAAAATGTTGAAATGATATATTTTGTGTTATTTGTAGTACTTTAATTTGTTAAGTTGTAAGAAAAGCTCTTGAAGTCATCTGTCTACTTTTCTTCCCAAGTATACCCTTCGTATTGATCTCCCGTTTCCAGCTTGACCTGATCCCTCTGCTTTCGTTATCTTTATATTTTGTCTCTCAAGTCATGATCATATATGTGTCCATGCAGGAACCGAAAATTGGACCGATGATTCTGACCGTATGCGAACACCTCTTCGTGAGTTTCTCTATCCGCATGTTGCGTAATCAAGCAGACCGACTCATCGCGGGGATCAGATCAAGCAGAAGTGCTGTTGAAGAAGGAAGAGGCGAGCCGTCTCGTCCGCCGCTTGCTGGTCCGGGCAGTCGGGAACATCCGAGCAGGTTATGGGCTGTCTGCAGCTTCGTCTTGTCGGGTATGTTCGCGTATGTGGATGGTTGGTTGTGTCGTCACATACCCAATCCGCTCGTCAGGCGGATCGTGAGTGGCTTCCTGTTGACTTTCCTTGAGAAGAAAGACAAGAAATGAGCTCTGTAACTTTGTAAAAAAGAAGAAGAAGAAGATGAAATGGTTGTGAATAGTTATTCTTCTCTATAAAAAATAAATGAATAAATATGAGGTGGATCAGAAGGGAGAAATTTTATTTGGTTTTTCATCATTTAGCAGGAAATGGGGTTGTCTACTTTGTTAAATTGCACTTTTATATGTTCAGAACGGGGGGAAATATATATATATTCTTTATTTTTATCATTTAGGGTGTTGGAAAGTGGACAAATAATTTCACATTGATCGATGCGACAAAGTTCACTTGTTCATGCAATGTTTGGTAACATTATTATATATTTTTATTATTATCAATTTTAAAATTAATATGGATAGTAATTACCCGGAAATGTTTAACTAATAATATCAATTTTAAAATTTGTAGAGTAACCAAAGCAGGTTGTCAACTTGTATCTCGGTAAATTAGCGAAGAAAAATTATCAACAAAAGGAAAACATGTCATTCCATCGTATTCGTGAGTAAGGTTTCGATGACAATTTCCTAAGATAACCATCTACGAGGTATCATAATCTCTGGTTTAATTTGCTGCAGCAGCGACTAAAAAGCTGACGTCCACTGCGTTCGTCCAAGGCATGTGCAAATTCTAAATATTTTATTTTTATCATAGAGTCTGTATACTGGTCTCTCCCAACTTGTTAGAGGGTGTTTGGTCGCATGGGAACTTTTATTTTAATTTTTAAAAATTGTAACAAAAAAATTTTCTATCCTTCTACACATGATAGAGAAGAAAAGAGATATTTACTAAATATTTTGTGCACAGCCGTTGCAAAACCATCGGCAAGGCGGCAAGCCCTAACCCACATGGGGCCACATAGTTACACAACTAGAATTTTCTTTTTGTCAAATCAGATCAAACTAAATCAAAATGGGGGCTAAACGTTATAGGGTGTTTGAAAATTGAGTTTTTGTTATAATTTTCTGTTTATGTAATAAATTTTATTAAATAAAGTGTTTGTTTGAGAACTATGATATAATTACTCTTATTTATCACACCTCTTTAAACGTGATAAGGTTTTTAAGCGTAAGGGGCCAAAATTGCACAGCTACCATAAAAGGGCAATACAATAAACCCCAGGGGTTTTAGCCTTTAGGGTTCTTCGCGGAAAAGAACACAACGCGCGAAGAGAGAAGATGAAGGCAGTGTCAGCGTGTTCTTCCGCTTACCTCTACTCCTCTCAGCTCCACTCTCCATTTTCCTGTCGCTTTCCTGATCATTCTTGTTTGCATTGCGTGTCGAAGATTTATTTCAGCACCACATGGTGGAGAACTCAGCCCAGTGGGCGCGATGATTCTGCAAAATTTCCAGGTTGGGATGCTTTCCGGGTCTACCTATGTGTGCGTTTTTTCTTTTATGTGGGTGGATTGCTTCTGGGAATACTATGGTCTTCTGTTTGGAGGATTCGTCGATGTTGATGTTGATGGGTGGTTCTTTGCTCTGTCGTTAGGACGAGGGATTAGAGTTTTGGCCAAGGGAGCAAATGGTGCACCTTTTGTACCGATTTCAGCTGAATCAGATCGTCCGAGAACTAAAGCAGTTTCTGGTACCACCGGCAAGATGAAGTTGGAGCCTTTCGGCGGAAAATCTGGTTGTGTCTCCTTTTATGGGTTGACATACCATGCGTTGGAAGACAAACAGTTAGTTTCATCCCCCTTTAAGGAGGGAAGGGGCTCAATGCTTTGGATAGTGGGACCTCTAGCATTGATATCATCATTATTGCTCCCGCAGGTGCTCATTTCTAATGCTGTCGAGGGTATACTAAGTGACGAGATTCTTGCAGGTAGTTGGTGTTTCCTTTTATGTTGTTACAGATTAATATGTTTATTGTTTCAGTGTTTCTGTTTATAATATCTTGTCATTGTCAAGCAATAGAAGTTTCAACAGCCCTTTTTGTAACATACGACTTACTATAACCAAATGCCCTTAGTCATGGCCATACATAAGGTAGGTCTGCTTCTGTCCTAGATCCGCCTAAGTTATTTACAAACAACAGTTTCAACTGCATTTTCAGGGGACACTTTGAACCATATTTCTTGTGAAGATTGTTGCATATTTGTGATATGTTGCATTGAGTGGACTCCTGGGACTGGTTTCAATAATTCATGAAATGCTGAGTACTGCAGTACTCAAGAAACAACCTGCCAAATGTTTTGGGGGATGCATGTACCAGATGATGATAAGTCATTTTGAGAATAAATTGAAGGTGAAAGACTATTTTTTGAATCATGTCGTAAATTAGCCCAAGTGCTCATTTTTATGAGGAAGCAGGCAAGTCAATAAAGTGCTCTTCAGTGCAGGCCATTATTTAACTGTGCCTGTTTGTTTTAAGGGATGAGGGCATAACAGATTTATCAAATAAAGGATATTTGATCAACAAATACTAGTTCGTTATGGAAAAATGTGAAAAGAGTGATGAAAGTGACAACAAGATCTGTCAAAAGTGCAACTTGTTGATCAAAATCCGATGCCCTATGTCTGGTAGGGATGATACTATTATCTTTATACATTCACACCACCAATTAATATTCTGTCTTGTGATTCATTCTCTTTTGCTGCGGAATGAGGTGGTTGGAACCCATTGTGCAATGTTGTTAGAATTGACGGACTGTAGAGGACCGACTAAGCCATGTCAATCCCAACTGAACTGAATTTAACCAAATGGGCCCAACTCAGTCCGCACCATGCTATACTGGACCTGGCCTGCTGTGAACTGGACTTAAACTGGCTAGAACTGAATTGAACCAACCAAAACAGAAAAAACCCCAGCATGTTTGCCCGCTTGATCACGTGAGGCATCAGGTTGACGCCGAAACCTGTTTCCACTGCCCAAGCTGGTGCTGTGCTGGGCTTGTTCGCTAGGGCATCTCAATGAGCCAGTCCACATTGGTGGTAGATAGGTGGGCTGGCTGGGCTTGCATGTGGTTGGGGCTGGCGAAGTGGGCTTGGTCCACGTTAGTGACCGGTTGGTGGGTGGTTGATCAGGCTGATCCACTGGCCAGTGCAGCAGACCAAGGCCCAGTTAGGCAATGGTTCAACACTTGACAGGCCTTACCAGTTGAGCATCGGGTCATGGATAGCAAAGCCTATGCAGGTGCACTGGCATCCAGTCAATCGTCACGGCTTCTGTTCGGCTGTTCCAGTGGCCCGACCCGGTCAGGCTGTACAGCAGTCGGAGGTGGGTGTCTGCTGACATCCAATGATTCAGCCCTCAGTCCAGCACACTTAAAAGCTCATACATACAACCAGCAGAATGGTGCTGAGTAGGCGGGCATTGGGCATTACAGATCGCAACGGAGGACATGGCGAGGTGACTCCCCAGCAGGGACATGCGAGCAAGGGGCACTGATCTTGTTGGAGAATGGTCAGGTCTGAACCGTCAACCTTGAAGGTTCCACACACACAATTCATGACCGTCTTGCAGAGCCACCCTGGCAGCACGCCAGAGGTGATGATGCGGCCTCAGCAAAGCCCCTGGTGTGTTGTCAGCCTGATAGTCTGTCTCACTCACCACAGAAAAACGGCGGCACTGTTTGACACTCTTGACGAGGAGGATTCATGCCACCTGCTGCCAGCGGGATGAACCGTGCTGAGGTCTGGTGCAGTTTTGGGGACGAGGTGCTGGCGGAGTACTGGTGTTGCAGTCAGTGAGAACAGAGAGAACCCCGATGCCACGAGCACCATACAAAGACCCAGGCCGGCTGACAAGTGATCAGGACTCCGATCATACTGCTGGATGACAAGTGCTGCAGCCCATTGCAGCCGACTACCTTTTCATACTGGCGGGGACTGGAAACCGAGGCAATGACGATGGTGTTGTACTTGTGCAGGAGTGCAACAGTCCTCAGCTGGGGGGAAAAGAGCTGCCGTTGTTACCAGAGAAGAGCCACCATCAGGTGTTGGACAAAGGAGGAGATCTTTCTGTTGCTCACTGGGTGGGATGTAGCGACCGCTGCAGCACTCACAGGGCAGTTGTGAGTGTGTGACAGGGAAGGAAGAATCGGCAGCACTCAAGAAGAAGATGGAATGGGGGGGAGGAGGACCAGAGAAGTGGGACAACAAAACCTGGAAGGAGGACTGAGGAGAAGAGGAGAGAAGAGGAGAGAAGGGAAGAGAGGGAGACAAACATCCACGTTTCTATTCCATCTTTTTTCATTGTTCATGACGATGCATGATAGGAGATTTTATAGAAACCTCATTTTTATATTGTAGCCTCTAAAACATAACTAAATCAAAAGTTGCCATTCTCTTTTATAAAACATGACTCAACTAAAAGCTTTTACTTATGTGGTTCGATCGAAAACACATTATTCTTTCATCATATGCTCTTCTACTTTGTCATGAGCTCTTATGAAAAGGTACTCAAACATGGCAGCACACACACGCACACACATGCTTCCAGAGAGAGAAACCTGTTTTTTTAGCACACATTTCCACTCCTGTTGTCTATGTTCTGCTGTACACTTTCCAAAAATTATATATTTGTCATATATGTCATGTTTAGGTCGGATATCTTATCACTATGATGGTAGTATGGATCCAGATCCTAATTAGGATCTATGGGATATCCTATATGCATGATTGGACTACCAATAGCTATGATATATGCAATGCTAACACTTAGCACCAAAAAAGTTGAAGTCATGAAAATCTGTCAAAGTCACATAGGAGTTTGGACAGATTATATGAATTATATGAACAATGGGGTATCCGTCCTCTTTTATGGTTCCAATGGACATATACAAGTCTAAGAACAAGATGAGCATTTGAAGACATATGGGAACACGGATATAGTAGGTGCAAAATCATACATGTGCTGACTGATAGACATAATGGATGTCAACAAAAGCATGGTATCAACTAGGGTCTGAGATGATTTGGTATGCTCAATGTAATGGCTAAATCATCAATATAGAAAGATCATACTAGGTGCTAACACTTGGCATCTTAATATGAACACAAAGGGAGTATTCCTTCTTCGGACTCCACCTTATCAAAGAGAGTTGGAGCAGTCAAACGACGGTGTGCTCAGTCATGAGTTTTCATGAATATGACAGTAAACATACTAACGGAATTAACTAAACATGTGCCTTGATGATCAATGGGTAATTGGCCAAGCAGTTCGCCAGCTCCTGGACCTCCGGAACAGCCGAAAACGTAGACTTGTGAGTATGAAAGAGTCACACTCGGTCCATATGGTATGAATATTGGATCGTTGAAACCCATGAGACAAATGCTGGAGATGAAATTTTCAGCTTCTGGGTATCGATCGCTCCCAGCTGTGCTGGCAGGTCTTCACAAGGGAGATGGAGTACCCGCCCAAACAACCACTGTGTCAACCTCACTCATTCTCCTGAGCCGCCTCCCATCATATGGAAGAGAGAGAGCAGCACAGTCGACCGCCCCCTTTTGCCTGCTGCTGAATACCGAGTGCTGCCACAGTAAGCCCCTCACCGGCATCAAACCCAATCAAATCTAGAGTATACAGGAAGTTTTTCTCCCCAGGGTCCATGCGTCCCCAATTAAGGGTGCATGGAGCACCATTTTTTTTCTCCCACCTCCTACTTTTTAGAAGCATAACAATGTGGAATAATTGGGACTTGCAAGGTTTGAAATGTGTTCAATATAAAGGGAATATATACTCTCAATGTGGTTATGTTGCGAAAACACTATGGCAGCTAAATAAGGAAAAGAAAAGACAAGGTCTAGTGTTCTCAATTTTGAATGAACTGAGTGGCAAACTATGCATCTAAGGTGCCATGGCAATAAGAGGAAGAAAGCCATTGGGTACATCCGCTGCTATCGTTGATGAATAGAAAATTAGAGTCCGGTAGATGGAAGATGCACAAACTCATGCTAAGATAGCAGAACAGACCCCGATGGAACTGCTTTAAAATTTGACGACTGCGGCTGAGAAAAGGGAGGAAAGATGACAGAAATTTCGGAAAATTTACATACCTTTTAGCCCCGATAGAATGCTGGAACCGCAAGAAGATATTCCTAAAGAAAGAAGATGAAAGAAATAAAATCCGCATGTCTGAAGATCCCAAAGGATACCTAGCTTAGCAGGGGCCAGTTTCTCTTCAATCCAAGGCTAATTGAGGCTCAATAGCAAAGACGAGCACAACAGCAGCAATCTCCGATGAGATCAGTACCTGGAGAGGAAGTTGCTGCAGGGAGAAAAGAAAAGGAGCAAGGGCAGGCTGATGGGAGTTCTTGCGTTGATTCCTTCAAAGAACTTCAAATGAGTCAACCAATATTGGAATATGAATTATGATTGAGGATCAATGCAAGATCCAATCCTAGGTCAATCTTAAAGAAACTTGCGCCGTCATCCCCTTATGGAATTGAATTCTTATTTAAATAATGAGAAGATCAAGCAATGATTGGAACATGATTTAATGGTTTAGATGCATTTATGTTTAAGTCATGGATCTTATCCTTATTGGCTCCTTAATAAGATATTGATTATGATTGGTCATAATTAAGTGAAGGAGATGATGAGGATGGTGTAAAAGTCAATGGTCAAGATACATTTATGACTTAAGTTATGGATCTTATGCTTAAATGGGTCCTTAATGGGATCCGGATCCTACTTAAGTAATGAATGTCCATGATTGGATGATATTAAATGATGTGATGATCATGGAGCAATCATGGACACGAGAATTAAGTGATGGATCCTTAATAGGATCCAGATCCCGCATATGTTCAAAGTGGAACTGCTCCTCTCTCCTAGTCTTAATTAGAATAGGACTTGATGCTATTTGAATAATGATACATCAAGGCAATTAAATGGGATTGACCCTAAGCCAGTATCTTTATGGGCCTGATTTGCATATGACAAGGCCCAATAAGCCTAATGGGCCCGATATGACCAATGAGAGGTCCAATGTCAAATTCACTATGTATCATGATTATGGAGCTGCCTATGATACAAAATGGGCCAAGATGGTTTAATTCATGTTTATTGGGCCATGGCAGATTCACTATATTTAATGCTTATTGGGCTACAAATGTCAAAAAAAGGTCCAAATGCCAAAATCAGCAAATGGTTCAATTATTGGATCACTGATGTCAGAAAATGGATCCAGAATATCAAATTTTCATATTTTATGTTTATTGGGTCAAGATTGCATAAATCAGGCCCAATATTAAGATGATGATTGGCATATGATCTGAATGGGCTGATATTGATGAAAGTCAAGCCCAATCAAGATATTCAGATGGCATATGGTCTGATATTCACAAAATATGAAAATTTAACCTTTTCTAAAGTCCTTAGAAGCACAATTGAATGAAGAAATCAATGGGCATATGATGAGCAAATGAATGATCTGGATAGGCTAGGATAAAATTAAAAGCCTATAAGAATCTATGGGGAATTTAGTTGATCAATGTGGTCATTTGAATATACGCTTTATGTTTAAATGGGTTGAATTATGTATCAATCATTGATACAATGTTTGCAAGATTTAAGGGCTGAGATTTGATGGTGAAAATTAAATCAATTTACCATGACTCTAATGCAATTTACATGTTTATGTTAATGGGTTATTATAAAGATACATGAAATTAAGCCCATTTAGTGCATAATTCCGGCCCATCAAGAGGAGTAGTCACTAAATCTCCTACAAGTTTGGAGTATTTGAGGTGCACATGTTCACTTGGCAGCCTCTTTCGGCCTTACACAACTTCAAGAGGAAGTATCCCACCGAAAGCCTCTACAATATAAGAAGAGAAGAAGGTGGCGGCAGTGCACATTCTTCATCATCCGGGCAATGACCGGGTCTTTCTCATATCATTGGTTAATGGGATCAGTCCACATGTACGAGTACTCTAACTAAAATTCAAAAAGGCTGTATAGGTTGGAATATAGGATGACCAACTAGGCCTTTCCCCTCCCACTAGCTCCTTCATGGGCTAGGAAAAGGAGCCCTAGTCGAGACTAGCTCTTCTCATCAAGGAGTGAGATCAAACTCGGAATCAGTGAGTACCGATCTGATTTGGAATGGTTCGATTCCGACCAATCCACTGGAACAAAATCGATTCAAAATCGGTGTGTAAAAGAACACCAATCCCGATTTTGATCTGATCTGGATTGATCCCGGCCGATCTGGCTATAATAGCAAAAGAAAAAAAACGATCCAATTCCAATCTAATCCTGACCGATTCTGGCCCATTTTGTCGGAATTTTTTCTAGATTAGTCCTTCGGCCGAGAATTGGATCAGTAATGGCCGATGCGATCCAGGAATCGGCCATTCCGATTGAGATTGGCCGATTCTACAATCTATGCTTCTCATCAACTCTTCTATAAAAGGAGGACCATCGACCACATGTTCAAGTTCCGGATGTTGATGGCAAGCCTTGGAGATAGATAAAAAGAGGTGATAGGTCTGGGGTTGAAGAAAAGGAGGAGCAAGTGCCGGAGTTCTCCATCCATCTACTTCTACTTGTAAGGAGAAGGATATAAGGAGAGGAAGAAGAAAAAGAGGTGAGCCATGCAGCTTATATGCCCCTTCGACCCCCTCTCTTCCTATCCTCATGCCTAGGAACCCCATCGGCTATCTCCATCCTTGTTATGACCGAAACTCCATGCATATAGCCTCCACACTCGGCCTTCTATTCACATTCATATGCAGGCCATTTTGATTCATGTTTGGCCTCTTTCTCATGGCCTTATTAATAGCCCATGTTAGGCCTATACCCAACGGCATATATCCATGTACACATTTTACTGTCCAACCCTATCTCCAAGTCATATGACAGTCAAGATATACCTATGTTCGGCCACATGACAATCCATATAAATGACCTGTTCATCCCACCCACCCCCCTTTCATTTTGGCCACATGACAGACCTTTATAGTCTTTATGCTCAGCCTTTCATGTATGCCTACATTCAGGCCATGGAATGCCATCGAGATCTCGGTGAGATCTCGGTCTCGCCAAGGGGGCTAAGAAACGAGATCGCCAAGATCTCACCCTATGTAGCCTGGTCCGAAAAAAATTTTCTTCGGAGCACTTTGCCCCCCTGACAACCCCCCACAAGGGGCGCTGCCCCACGACTTGACTGCGTAGGTCGATTCGCGACTACTTTGCGTCCCCCGTTTATGATAGTGTAAACATATTAATCTATCTCACTATCACTTATACTATCACATAAAAATATGGTACAGGTTTAATACCATATTAGTATTTAAATAAGATTGTATACAAGTTTTAATCTTTTAGAAACACAAAGATCATCTTTTGGGTATTGAGATAGCTTTTTAATTGTTCATTAACACAATTGATGTATAAATGTGTTATATATTTTCATGTAAATTCATTGATGTACTTCTATCTTTATAAGATATTATGTTATGTTTCATACATATATACATTTTGATCCTAGATCCTATCTCCCAAGATTTCTCCAAGATTTCTCCGAGATCTCCTCTTTCACCCCCCCCCCAGACGAAACTGAGATCTGAGACGACAATCCGTGATTCAGGCCATTTCGGCTCATGCTCGGCCCCCTTCTCATGGCCAAATAATAGCCCTCATATACAGCCATCTTATGCCCCGTATCCAATGATTTTACCCCATGCAAATGAGCCCTCCTTCAGCCCATCAATGATTGTTGTTTGACAGCCTATGCATACCCTAGTCCATCCTCCATATTTAGGTCACTTGACAGCTCCATGACGATATATAATTCTTTTATCTCCCCTGACCGACCTCCATATGTGGGTCACGTGGCAAGCCCATAATGGACCCATGTTTGGCCTTCCCTTCCTTGATATAAATTCATATAAGATCCCTCTCCATAGCCTAGATGAATGGCATCAAGAGAGAGAGAGTTTACAAGGTCCAAAATCCGAAATCTGAAAATCATGAAGATGATGGCAAGGCCAGGTCTAGCAAGATATGAGAGACATAATGACATGAGAAAGAATAGGCCATCAGGTCCAAGATAATGCAAATCAGGCCATCTGAGCCTAGATAACATGAAGATAGGCAATGACATGTTATGGGCTATATGAGGCTGATATAACTTTAACGACTTGAACATAAATTGAATGTGGCCAGATTCGCCAGAATGACAAAATCAATGCATTTTTTTAAATATTTAACATACAAAAATATTTAAGAGGACAGTCTATTAACTTAGGCCTCCTCATAATTTTGGACGGACACATGGACATGTCCCTGGTGTGGATCTATTTTAGATGGGGATGTGGATATGCACCCATCATAACCAATTCTTCTCAATGCTGGAAGAATTCTCACTCAATTTAAGAGGTCATGCATGTCTCCATATAGGTTATGATGCCCAAACTAGGGCTATGTATGATTGATTGCAAACCACATGTGTAAGCTAAGGTTTTAGGACTGGATCCCTTAAGTCATGCCTAGGAGTGGATAATATCACCACCAAAATATGCTAAGTGCTGGCCTGTGTGTTAGATAGGACTTTACATGTCTTAAGTTTTAAGCTCCATTATGTCAAAAAAAATAAATGAGAGAGATGTCTATCTTACATGTCAAATCAGATCTTGACATGATAATTTCGGATCCTCCAAAATTTCTAATGTAATGCCTTTAACGCCAAGATGTAAAATGAATGCATAATGAATCTTAAATCTAATGCTAAGACTTAGAACATACAATCAAATAGCAATGAACTCATTTCGATAGGACACCATAAAAATCTGATTTAAGTCTAAGATGCTAGACTTGAAATAAGAACAAGATAAATCTATGTGCACTCTCGCTAAAATATAAACAAAACTCAAACCAAACTCAATATGCTAAGTTTGCATTCCAATAAATTTATGAGGTTATTACTCATGCATGTGTTTATATTTTGTGGATGTATGTTTCTATTTTTATGAGTTGCTATGAAAGTTAATTAAGGGTTTTTGAGTGTTTCGATATAATTAACATTAGAACTTTGCAACTTTCAATGGAGAGAGGTCCAAAGAAATTTTAATGAACCTCAAATATTGGCTTGTTTATATTTTATGCATATCATGTATTTTAGATTATACACTTCCGAGATTCCATTTGCTTTCCTATGTAGTATATGTCAGCCAAGATAGCAAAAAATTTGTTCCCAAGAATAGAGATTAAATGATACTTCTACAATAAGGATTTCCTCTTCTTCTTTTTTTGACAACTGAGAAGTGACTTTTATGGTATAATAAATCAAGGATCTCTGCTAAAATTTCTGATGCAAAATTGTATAGGAAAATGAGTCAAACATAATTTCATGTTGATTTGGAGCCACAGCGCGGCAAACTCCTACTTTTAGTTTGTTGGTGCAATTGAGAAAGCATCACAAGCTATTCTACTGATGTCATTCTATATTCTATAAATTTTAGACGTCAGGATTTCTTTGCCTATAAGAAAAAGATCATTTGTTAAGTTGAACATTTGACATTTCTTTTCTTATCTGAAGAGCTTTTTGGAGGCAATCTTCACGCAGCATGCAGCCTGAGAGATGGCTCTACATAAGGGTGTCAATGGGTCGGGCCGGGTTTAAATTCGGCCCAATCAAGGCCCGGTCTAAAATATAATGAGCCGGCCCGGCCCGGCCCGTATTATGTTTCAGCCTGACCCGGCCCAGCCCAAAAAAGATATTAGTGTGGCCTGGCCCGGCCCGATCTTTTTAACATATTATAAGGTATATTTCATATCTTTTAAATTTCTTAAACATCAAACCAGAAAAATTTAATAACTTCTAGTGGTCTTTTTAATGGTGTGTCTTAATAATGGTGGTCTCCATATTTGTGATAAAAAATATTACCAACTAAAAATGTAAAATTAATTAAATTATTTAATTATTACAACAACTGAGTGACTAGAGATATAATAAATATTGATTTGATTTAGATAAAAATCAATAAATGCATGATCTATTAATAAATCAGAATTAAAATCAGATATTTTTGTTTTCATTTTTAAAATTTTAAAATGCAATATAATATAAGTATATAAAAATCAATATAATAATAAAATAAAAACAACCAAATCACAAAATTTATGACATACGGAATAAAAAGAACAGACAAAAAAAATTTTAAATTTATTAGATTAACTATGTAATATATTAAATATATTACAAGTTAACAATATATTACAAGTTAACAACTATGCAACCAATGATCATAGGTCACGTCGTCACATGTGCTTTTAACTTTTTTTTATTTGATTTCAATGGCCTTTATTTCCCAGCCCGAGTGATAGCCCACGTTGGGCCCGCTAGCCTATTTCTTTAGCCCGAAAGTTGATCCATGGCTGGCCCAGCCCAAGGGCCCGCAGACTAGCCCGACCCACTGACACCGCTAGCGCGACATGAGTACCTTTGCCCTGTTGTTTTGTCTACATGCACATTCATCTAACATGCACTGATTTAGGGGCATATGATGTAGACATGCACCCTTGGCCTTATGTGCATCATTTTAAGAGGGGCCTAGGATGTAGACATGCACATTGGCCATAGATGTATCATTTCAAGAGGCATAGGAAATGCAAATGCATGTGTGCCTAATACATATGTACAAACTTGTGAAATCATACTGTTGGTTTAAGGCATGATTAAGTTTGTCATGTCGGGTGACTTTTCTAATTGGTAAATTGTTCTATTTGGTTGCTTTCTGCTAGAAACATTGTTGGATGGTTGCATGGTCCCATTGGTCTCATATTTGAAAGGGTTTCTTAAATGTATGCATAAAATGGGAAAATTGTGTTCGTGGATATGTTGTTATGTGCTGATGATAGTCATCCTGAAAGATCAAAGATGAATAGATTTAATGATCAGTGTCGGAAAGGAGGCTGCTTTCTTGGAGACTGAAGCTTTCTTTCTTTTTCTTTTTATTTTCTCTGAATACATCTTCATTCTTTTAGTATGTCAAATATCCATGAACACGATAGCCTACAAAAGCTTTCTTTTGGTTAGTTTATGGTGTAATTGAATTTTGTGTTTTCCTCAAGAAAAAGTAAATCAACATTCAGAATGCCAGATTCTTAGCTTCCGGTTAATAGAAGTTCCACCTTATGATGGGTTGATGTGCAACATTTATTTTGCAGAGATTGTTTTTACGACTTTCTCAGAGGCAACCTTTTATGTTGGATTTGCCACATTCCTGTCTGTTGCGGATCGTGTTCAAAAGCCGTATCTTGAATTCAGTGCTAAAAGATGGAGCCTTATCACGGGCCTAAAAGGTTACTTATCATCTGTTTTCTTCACCATGGGACTGAAGGTGATGGTCCCTCTTCTGGCAGCCTATGCTGCTTGGCCAATTATCGGTTTACCGGCTCTGGTCTCTGTTGCTCCCTTTCTTATTGGATGTGGTGTTCAATTCATGTTCGAGTCAATGCTTAGTAGAAGAAAATCATCTTGTTGGCCTCTCGTGCCAATTA
This sequence comes from Cryptocoryne crispatula var. balansae, assembly GCA_036172225.1. Taxonomy (NCBI): domain Eukaryota; kingdom Viridiplantae; phylum Streptophyta; class Magnoliopsida; order Alismatales; family Araceae; genus Cryptocoryne; species Cryptocoryne crispatula. Next base: position 5,627,179 of record CM069930.1, on the reverse strand, counting down.
TATTTGAGGTGACCGACCTCGTGGCCTTCTCTCTTGCACCATTTTATTATCTGTTCTTATTTCTTATATTGATCTATGTAATATCGTGATGGCAGGTCTACAGACTGTATCAGCTGACTAGGGGGGCTAATTTTATTCAAAGGTTGATGTTTTCAATTCGGGGTTCAGCCACTTCCCCTGAGATGCTGCATATTAATGGTGCATTCTTGTCGATGTTTGTTGTTTTCCAAGCACTGGGAATTGTATGTTTATGGTCTTTGATGACCTTCCTTATCAGGCTGTTCCCGTCTAGACCTGTGGCTGAGAACTACTGACATTTATACTGTGTTTTGTGTAATATGTTTAGCATCCAGTCACTTGTAGATAAGAAATGCCTCTCTTCCCCGTACCATGTTTAACTATTTGTCTTCTAAGAAAGGTCGACTTTCCATTATTGAATAACAGATGCTTCAGTGATAAATAACTTAGTTTTATGAAATCTTATTAGAATGCTAATTATGTCACTAGCAAATGGCTTCGCCATAGAGTACGGCATAGCCTTCTTTGCTAATGACTGAGAACTTATCATCAACGACGAAAGAACTAGCATTACAAGTGGTTAATACGCTAAGAACAAATTTCTTGTTTCCGTGTTAATTTGGTCTTGACCAGGAATATTAATGGACTTCTTTCCGTTTCTTTAGTTTATCTAACTGGTGGAAGTGGGGGTGTTGTGAGATGAAAACATATTTGAAGTTGAGGAGAGTCATGTAGATGGTTATGTGCAGATTCTCAAAGTCAAGGAGAATAAGAATGATAACTTGTGGTATTTTGGTAATGTGTATGGACCAAGGAAAGTCGGGTGGGGGGCACTCAGGGTCAGTTGGCCCTAAATCTGACTTGGTCTGACCAGGTTGGTTTTATTTATTTTTAAAAAATATAAAAACTTACATAAAAATAGGAGAAAATAAGTTTAAAATTATGAAAAATTGAGGAATATAATTATAAAGTTATTGTATTTAATTACTCATCACTATCTCTTATAATCATTTTAGGATAAAATCTAATGGATCCACCGAAACTATCATATGTCGACATAATAGAAGTATTGAATGATATTTCATATAATGGTTAAATTATCTCGTATTCCTCTTGGTGATATGCATAGTTGTCAAGACTCAAGACGACAAGACGCCTGAGATATTAAAGAGTGCCAAAATTGTTTAAGCGACAAGACAACCGCTTAGGCATCACTTAAGTAGTTAAGGTGATAGTGTTAGATTATATATATATATAAATGTATATTTATATATAATATATATATATATATATTTAGATGTTAATACTATATACTTATGTATATATACAAAATTATAGTTATAATTTTATGTTATAATTGAATATGTGTTTAAATGTGATTTTTTGTGATTATGTTTTATTAGTATATGTTGGGAAAAAAACTCTTCTCATGTGAGATGGTAAAGAAAGTCAAGAAATAATTTTATAAATATTAAGCATGTATCATATGTTTAAAATTACAAATATTAATCACGCGTAGTATTATAAGTGATAGTAAATATTGTTATATTACCAATAAATAGGTGTCCACAAATTACCGATCAACCTGCACAGTCAGGCCGTGGAGGTCAAGAGGGGGCAGCATCCCTTGTGGGTAGGGGGGGTATCAAGGGCAAAGTTCCTCGAAAAAAAAAAAGTTACGGATGGGACTTGGGCGCCTCTCCAAACACTTTGGACTATTCGAATTTCGAAGCCCCTCACCCCACCCTGTTAAGGGTCATGATACTGTTGGCGACCTGGTCAGCTGATCAGCCGACTATGTTGTTGGGTTGCGTGACCTCATTCTGGGGCCAGACCAGGTCGGTCCGACTTGCGACCAGACCGGTCGGTCAGAAAACCGAACTGAACCATGGTATGGGCTAGTGGATTCTTATGAAAAACCTCTTTTCTTTTCTACTCTCACAATCATGATTAAATCTTTCATCAACGAGGTGTGGTGCGTGCCGCTGGCTGATAGATTGGGACATGAGGCATGGTCCTAGGAGATGACACTGTTTAATGAGTGTGTGAATGATAGGGGTGTAAACGGAATCCGATATTCCGATATTCCGATTCGATTTCGATAAAAATTAACGGGTTTGGAACTTGTTTTTGTATCCTATAAGTTATCGGAATCGGAATCGGATATTCCGGTAGCTTATCGGAATCGGAATCGGAATCAGTTGGTTTCGTTTCCGTTAATCCGATTTCGATAAAAAAAAATTATATATAAATAAAATTAAATAAAACAAGTTAAATAAATTATAATATATAATATATAAATTGATAAAATAATAAAAATAAAATTTTAAAAATATTATATCGAAATTTATTAATTATATGTAAAGTATTGACTCACTTTTGAATAAAAATTAATATTTAATATGCATTTCGGATTTATCGGATTCGGTTCCGATTTCGATAACGGAATCGGAATCGGATCGAAATCGGAACATAGTGATTCCGAAATTATCGGAATCGGAATCGGAACCCCTTAACCCTTATCGGAATCGGAATCGGATTCTGGTGAATCCGCTACCGAATTCGACCCGTTTACAGCCCTAGTGAATGATTATGAAATGTTGGAAATTTCAGATTTTGAGATTGAGTTCACTTGATCCAATTCAAGAGGTAAATTATTTGTATCTACGTATTAATGAATTCTGATTTGAGTTAGCTTGGTGCATGGACGCAACGTTGAAAGACTTAGTCAAAGGGTGGTGGAATGAACACAAAACTAACATTTCTTCGGCGACATTGAACTTCGTGAACAAGCTTGAGTATCAAGATTTGTGTACAAAAGTGGGCTAACTCCACTGCCATTGCTAGGAGGGAATGGGATTGTGTATCAAAGGTCGATCACTACGAGAGATTAAATGACAACGACCATGTCTCTGACAAGCAAATGCTTGAATGGAAAGAATTAAAGGAACACTACGAGTGGAGCTTGAGGGAGGAGGTAAAATGGAAACAAATGTTCAAGGATTTATAGCTGAAAGAGGGAGATAAGAACATAAGGTATTTTCATACTCCAGTTTCCATTAGAAAGAAGACGAACACACTATGTAAGCTTAGAGTCAACGAGATTGAATGCACAAGCAAATTGCTCTGAGGCCTCAAATTTTTGTTCACATCTTTTCATGATGATATGTGCTAAAGTCCTCTTCTTAATTTCAACTTGACCAAGAAACTAGAGGTTAATGAAGCTACATATCTCATCAGCGATTTCACAGAAGAAGAATTAACTGCAGCCATTAAAGGGATGGACCCTTTAAAAGCTCTTGGCCTAGATTGTTTTCCGTATATTTTTATTCTCATTTCTGGGGCATCATCAAAGTATACTTTTTTGGCACCGACAAGAGAACTTGAAAAGAACCTGATTTGCATCAAATTCTTGAATTCTTGAACTCTACTACTTTTGTCTTGGTTCCGAAGAAAGAAACTATAGAAGATATCAAAAGCTTAAGACCTATTAACCTCCTGAATTGCAACTACAAGATCGTCACCAAAGTGCTTGCAAACAGACTTAGTAAGTATATTGATAATTTGACACACCTCACAATCTGGCCTTCATTCCTGACAGAAACAGTTTAGACAACTTTATAGCAGCCCATGAATGTATTCATGACCAAAGAATCAAACACAAAGATTGTACTTTGCTTAAGCCGGATTTTGAGAAAGTCTCTGATACTATTAAGTGGATGTGTTTACTCAGAATTATGCAGCTTTTGGGGTTCAAGGAAAAGTGGATACAACGGATTAAAAATTGCATATCCTTAGCGAGATTTGTAGTTGACATTAATGCGTGAGTTCAGTTACTTTCTCTCTAGAAGGCTTAGATAGGGTCACCCATCCCCCTCTTTCCCCTTTGCTCTTTGTCCTTGTTAGTCAAGCTCTCAATATTATTTGGGTTGAGGGCTCCCTATAGAAGTTAGACCTTTTCTCCGGCATAGGTAGGCTCCCTACAACTAAATATAGCTTGTTTCCGGATGGCCACTAATTCTCTCTTCTGCAAGCTGAAAGAAGAGACTGTCATGCATCTCTTTATTCGGTGTGGGATCATTAGCTCTTTGTGGATTGCAGTGTTCAAAAGTTGGTCGGTTCACTGGCATTAGCCAGACGGTGTCACTTCATTTTTATTTGCTTGGTCAAAGCTAAATCAATGGGGGGGGGATTTTTTTTAAGAGCAGTGGTATTACTGTTATATACATACTAAGGTCTTTTGGTGTGAAAATTTTCCGACATTTATTTTCCAAAGATTGGTGCGCATTAATAAATCTAATATGATCTCAAAGCCAGTTGGATAACCTAATAAATTAAACATGATGTCCAAACCCATGAGTCATGATTTAGCCTAACCTTCTTCGTGTATATGCATGTCGGTCTACGAGACATAATTTATAATTCAGTTAAAAAAATTTACACATAAGGGGAGGTTAGAATAATCTTATATTGCTGAGAAAATATGTGTAACATTCACTCCATTTATTGCCTTAAAATTTTGAGTTAGATAGTCCAATAAATTTAAGATTAATCAACCGTTGACATCCACTGCTTGTATCAAGGTATCTTGATATAAATATATTTATTTATATATACACATATATATACCTACCTTGATACATGTACCAACAATGATTGCGCTTATATGATACCACTTTTGAGTTTTGACATTGTCATTAGATACATCAACAACAAATTAATACCATCGATACAAGTAACTAACAGTGTATCTAAACAGGGCAGAGCCAAAAGGAGATCTCTCCTACCCTTGAGAAGGAAGCCTTCAAACAAGCCCCCTTCCATGATTGCCCATAAGAGGGTACCGTGTGACAGAGATGCCTTGAATTAGGGCACATGAATTGGGCTGTTAACAGCTTAATTCAGTTGGGTTTTGATTCATTTTTTTTTTAAAGGGAAACCGAACCGAAAATCACATTGAACTGAACTGTATCGGGTCAACTAAACCCCAAGCCGGTTATGAATTGAACCACGGTTTAACATATATTATTTATTTAACATATACTATTTATTTATAAAAATATAAAAATAATATAAAATTAGATTAAGTTATATTAATTAATTAAAGTTAATATTCAGATTGATACTTTATTTTTAAGATATAAATATATTTTTATATTACTAAATATAGATTTATAATAATATATTTAAAATTTATCCCATTTATCCGTCCAATTCGGTTTAGGGAGAGTTCAGTTCGGTTTACTGATTTTTCCCATTTGCTTAAACACCCCTACCCATGAAGCTTCTTGGGGCACCCTCAAACGAGATGATTCCTTTTACCAAAAGGATAGACTATCATCACTTTTTTTGAAATCTTTTTCATTGATTTCTTTAAGCCCCGGGGTCCTAGTGTGATCAACAAACCTGTAAATACTAGATATGACCACAGATTTTCAAGTACTCAAAAGAGTGGTTCATCATCTTTATCTCTATTTCAACATGTAGGTTCATTTGATTCAGAGAAGGTCGATGTTCGGCATTTTAGTATACATCGGCCTCCTTGCAAGTCTTGATTTACCCCCACGCCACACGCATGCTATCAGAATTTGAACAGCCAGTATACGGTTCACTGAAATTAGACAACATTTTCTCTTGTATCTATATTTCTTAGTTCTTACAACACACACAGGCAAGAGACATGTTTTGAATCCATTTAAGTTAAGCCGCCGGAACAGAATTCTTACACTCGCAACAGCAACCTTTAACTAGTGTTTGAAAAATCCATCATTCTATGCCATCATATCATGTGCTCAAGTAGGTTGAGTAGAACATTCATTGGAAACAAGAGTAACATGTGTCAAAGATGCATATAATCTAATAGTTGAAGCAAATGAGGGGAATGTAAAGATAAAATCTCCAGGCGAAAGACACAAGTAATCTCCACCTCTTTCTCCTGTCTGCTTACTGCACCAGCACCACATTACCAAGTAAACATAAAAATGATGCATCTGCTCCTTTCTAACCACCCACTGGTGTCAAACAAAGCAGAAACGCTTCACAGCTCTGATCATAAGGTCAAGGGGTGGAATGAGGTATATTTAAAAAAAAAATTGCAACCTGTTGCAGTCTGACCTGCTCCAAACATGGCTTACGGCTACATGGGTATTGATCAGAGAACAAGTAAATGGAAACTGCACAAGTACAACTATCGGAGAGGCACTGGATGCAAGGCTATGATGGACAAGACGCTCAGGAAGCCTGGATACAGACCACTGACTGATGAAACACCTTAAGCCTGGAGGACATCATTATCTTTCACCAAGAACTAGCTGGCCTTCCCATATGAACGCCCAATTATGCGGGGGCCCCAAGATCAAGCAGTATGCAGAAGTTCTAAAATTGCAGAATCGGCCATTCAATCCAGAAACGCTTAAAAGTATCATGAACCACATTCCTTTCTGCTTCTAATCGGCTAAATCTTATTTAACAGCATTCCTGAAGAAAATGAAGATGTACCTGTGCAAGCTTCCAATCTAATCACCTTTTAAGAGTAGAAACAGTAAGAATGGATTCTTCATCCATGGCTTCTGGGATCAACAACCTGGTGCACTTTCCTAGCTTCGGTGCTTGAGTATTGGCCAATAACCTTGGCATGGGGTACAGATGATTCTCCATTGGCAAGGGCTACAACATTCTCAACCAGATACTTCCTCGGAAGCCTCCCAACAACATTACCTTCCTCATTTCCATCTTTGTCCAAGAAGGCAAAATGTGGGATGCCTTCGACACCAAATTCATCAAGTTCTTGCTCCCACTTAGTGTTATCTACATTCAGCATTACGAAATTCACTCTATCCCTGAACAGCACCAGGTGTCAGAAAATCAAGTTTCATAATCATAACTGAAGTAATTAAAAAGGAAAGAAAAAAAATAAACAAATAAATACTGGTGAGAAAAGATATTTCGTTTCTGTTTTCAAAAGAGTGTGTTTAACATTTTAATAAGAGCACAAGTTTGGTGCAACTGTGATTGTTTAAAATTAGACACATTAGCTACTGTAAGCTGCTTCTGGGTTATGTACACAAAAGCCTCATTATCCCCAACTGCAATTATACGCTCATAGGATAATATTGTTTACTATGCTCCACAAGCACAAAAATATCAGAGTTGACCTCATAAATAGATGGATTCAAAACCATCTAGAAAGAGAGGAGATGCACTGTGATGTGTGATGGGTGGACTAGAATCACAAGGAGGTCACTTATAAACTTCCTTGTGTATTGGTCTGAGGGTACCATATTCCTGAAGTCCATTGATGCATCAGGTCAGGTGAAGAATGCGGACTACTTATTTGATTTGATGAACAGTGTGGTGGATGAGATAGGGGAAGTCAACATTGTGTAGTTTGTCACAGACAACAAGACATCATATAAGGCTACAGGGAAGAAACTCATGGAGGCTCGACCACACTTGTTTTGGGTGCCCTGTGCGGCACATTCCATTGATTTGGTGTTGGAAGACATTGGTATAGATTCTGATGTCAAGTCATTGGTCAACTAAGGACAACTGATCACCTCTTTTATCTATGGCTATCTACGACTTTTACATATCATGAGGCAACACACCGATGGTCATGATTTAATCAGACCGGGTCCCACTAGATTTGCCACTCACTTTATTGCTTTAGAGAGCCTTTACAAGTACAAAGCTTGTTTGAAAAGGTTCATCCTCTCCACTGCTTATCAGGACTACATGGATACATACAGGAGCTCATTGGATCAATATGAGGTACTGCTAAAGATAGAACAGCTGATAGAGGACAACAGGTGGTAGGAGAAGGTGCAATACTACATGTCTGTCATAAAGCCTTAGGTTGGTGGATTCAAATGATAAAAATCAGATAGGGTACTTGTATGATGCTATGGATAAAGTTAAGTTAAAGATTAAAGAGAAGCATCCCAAGGGTTACCAAAAGTAGTGGAAAGTGATAGACAACAGATGGGACAAAACACTACACCATGACATTCATACTGCAAGTATACTTTAGTAGTGTAATTTGTTTGTATTACAACTTATATTCTGTGTATTACCCCTATTGATTTTATACTAATGGAGTATTAATACCTTTACAGAGTGCTTCTTAAACCTGAGGATACAATATGATGGCCAAGTATGCAATGATAGTGAGGTATTAGCAGCCACACTATCTGTAATTAAGTGGCTCTATAAGACCCAGGAAGACAGAACATGTGCTGAGGTTGAAATGAGTACTACCTTTAATATCTTTTAAACTTAGAACTTTATCCCAAGAAATAAAGTTAACTACTTTATTTTAGATTTTTAGCTGACTTCATATAAGCACAAGATTAGGGTGTACGGGGATCATGATTTGCAGTACTCACATGATAGGGTCCCTCTTAGTAATTTGCTTACCCGAATTTAAGTCTTTGCTTACCCAAATTTTTTAAATAAGTTACTAATGCATGTATTTCTTATCTTCTTTACAGCTGAGTGGCGGATTATGGTGACCAACAGGACTGGTTGGAATCCACTCGCATCCGTTGCAATTCGGGTGCTAAGTCAGAGCACTTCTTCGTCCTAATGCGAGAGAAATTAGAGCACCTTCAACCTTATTCACACAAAGAGCAGAAATAGGTTGAAGACCGAAAGATTGGAGAAGCTTGTATACTGCTATTACAATATAAGGCTGAGGATCAAGAATATCAGAGATAGGAAGAAGACATCTGAGCAAAGATTTACACAGTTTGCAAGTGGATTGTACCAAGAAAGAGCGCAAGTCCAAACTACTCAGGGCTTATCCCAAGGGGATGTGGACTTCGAATACCTATTCTAAGAAGAACATCCACTTACAGCATGGGTGGAAGACAAGGACGCTGAGGGAGAGCCAGAGTTCGACCCGAATGACAGATCATGGACCGAAGGCGAGCTTGACAGCATCGTTGGTGGGGATGAAGACATGCAGGAAGGTCAAGAAACTCAAATTCCGTGCATAGCTCCACTTCCTAATCCACCCCGGGCTATAGCTTCTCCAGAGAGACATCCAGCTCCCGCTATAGCTCCAGCTAGGATTCCAGTTGCGGTTTCATCTACCACCACCACCACTAGGAAGAATGGTGGCTTATTCAGGGCATTAAAGAAAGCTTGCTTACCTTCACAACAAAGTAGTCAAGGAGATCCTACATTGAAGATGAAGAAGACAAGTATCAAACAGCGACATCATCACCTTGACACCAAGACCACTCAGCCACCTTTATCAGATGAGGACGAGGAAGAATTTGTCCCACCCACACAACAACAACGTACGGGGGCTGGAGATGAAGGTGGAGGTGAGGGTGACAGCATAGGTGGAGACGGCGCCTCAGGTGAGGGTGACTCTACTAGTAGTGCACGCACGAGTGGAGCAGCACCCGATGATTTGAGTGACAAAAGACACTCACTCATGTTCAAGTAGAAGGGGCAACGGACTTTGGATGAGGATGAATTTTTTCGACAAGTTCGCATCTTCCTATCCAGAGCCTACTTCAAACACTGAGCTTTGCTATCCACCATCTTTTCTAGCTCCACCTCCGACTAATCATGGAGCTTATGAGTTTAGCGACATGGCCCAGTCTTTATTTTCCTATGGATATGGGCCAATTATGACTAACCTAAATCAATGGAGACATCAAGACAATAAGGATGACCAAGACAAGGATTCAGATCCAGCCTATCCAGGACTTTACCATAGTTATGGTGATGGCACATATATTTGTTTATTTATTTAACGCAATATAATATGAGTGTTATGAACTATATTGTACTATTGTGTGATTGAGTATGATTGATTGTATAATACAAATATGTTTTTTATTTGATGTATGATGTATGTCTTTTAACAATGTTAAATGTTCAAGTTGTCTTGAAAGTTCAAATGTTCAAAGTCGAACAACGTCTTAATGTTCTTCTTCCCTACATATTTTAACATATTTTCTGATTTCTATGTATTTTTTATGATTTTTTGGCATTTTTTTCATATTTTTTCATAAAGCAAAAAAAAAATTTGATCCAGACCGATTTTGGATCAGTCTGGCTCCCAGCAGATCGGCCTAGATCGGACCCCACCGATCCAGGGTCCGATCCCAATCCCGCGATCCTTGTCTCCAGCAGTCCTCTCACCTACAAACTCTCAGCCCTTCCAAGTCTTCAGGCACCTTGAACCCCTGAAGAGACCATGAAAATATCAAACAATCAGCCAATAAAAGCTGACATACATTCAATTTCTAAAAACAGCAATAAATTTCCAAAAATGAGGTTCTGTCATAATTGTCTATTATTTGGAAGATTTCCTTGTAAGCTTGTTGTGAGAATTTTTATATAATTTTCCATTAAGTAGCTGGGAATTTTTTGGCACCTTTCCTTGGTCACCATAGGGTTCTTTCCAAAGATATCATGCTCCATCATGAGGGCTTTTACATAATTTTTCAGGGGTGTGCATTTCACAGTTATTGGCCTTGGGGACAGTAAGGCCAAAGGATGAGAATGCAGGGGTTGTCCGGCACCTTAGGCAAGAACAACCTCCCACCTCCCTAACACCTTTTCATATGCTGCCCCACCTCACCTAGCTGCACCTAGTGAGAAAGAAAGAGTGAGAGAGGAAGAAGAGAAAGAGGTTCTTAGGGTTTGCTAAAACGTTCTCTAATTTCCTTCCGCAATTCCTTCATGATATGTTGTGCATTTGAGGTTCTTGTGTGGCATTCTATCCCACGTGTAAGGGGAATGCTGTCAATTTGCTTACGGAAATTGTGCATTGGTGATGGATGATTAAAAGGTAGATGGCTCACGAAAATTGTGCAAAGGTGATGGATGATTAAGAAATAGATAGTTACCATTCTATCATTGTTTAATTCTGTGACATTCAAGTAACATGGTAAGGAATAGTTTTTAAAATTTTAACTAGACGATTAAATGATGGCTTTGACAAAAAAGGTATATGCTTAACATTTTTGCTGGTTTTGGGGGTATATGTAAATATGACCCCTACACGATACATATGCAACTTGCAATAATTTTAAGGATGTTTATGTAAATAACCTGTTTTGTGAGGGAGGCATATCTAAGGTCATCTATTCAGTAAAGCACATCATAATGCTCTTAATAGAAAAGAATGTTTGATGTGATCTAAGAACTTCCATCTTTTGAGATTGGTATGAAACATATAAACATAATCTCTTGAGAATTATAAAAAGATGTTAGATTGAAAAAAAAATATAAGTTTGGTACATAAAAGAAAACTATAGAAAAAGTTCCGTGTATGAATAATAAAAACTATAAATTAGACCCGAAAATTATTAAGCAATGTATATTTTTGCATTGCAGATAGCATTACTTTGTAAAATCATGAGTTATCCACTACACATAAGAAGCCTCTTGTCCTTTCGGAAAGAATGTTGTTATCATCACACTTAACATAGAAACCAAAAGAGAAAGTAAGCAAGAAAAGGAAGCGACAAACAAGTTCAATCTCAGGTCATAAAAGATCAATTCAATGAGAAATGTGAAAAATGAAGTGAGAGACATTATGAAAGCAAAGGGAGTCGAGGAGATTTCCTGCAATTATGGTGAACATATGACTTGAGAGCAGGGAGAACAGGCAACAGAATACCCATCAGGCAACAAAAGTATTAATTGTGGAAGCAATCACAGATTGCTTTAGTTCTCAATTTAAATTAGGATAGCACAGTGAATGTGCATGTATTGCTCTAAATTCCAAATTGCTCTTTGGGAGTTCTGAATTACTTCATCACTTGAGATAACGAATCTTTCAGAAACAATTTAAGCTATAAAATTATCAAGGTACATATGCGTAACAAGAAAAAGCAAGGTTAAGACGAATACTTATACTCCTGCTCAACTTTATAAATATCTGGAGCCAACTCACGACAGACTTCACACCAATCTGCATAAAATTCAACAACTGTGGGCCTTCCATTTGAAAGTGCCTAAATTGAGAAATAATATCAGCTATGTTTCTGTAAAAAATACATCAAATTTTCTAAAAATACAAATAAACAAAAAGGAATTATGCACCCTTAGATATATGTCTCAAGGAAAGATTTTCATGCCTTATTTATACTTCAACACAATGTGTTTTGGGTTGGGATCAGCTAATCAACCAACTTAGTCAATCCAATAGAAGGAAATCCAATCTAGAATCAGCCAGGATCAGTTCTTCAAAAACATGAAAAAAGAAAGAAAGGAAGAAAGAAAGAAAAGATTCTGGCTGATTTTGCGGCCAAGCCAACAGAACTTAGCCCAATCCTAGCAAAAATCAATCCTTGAATTGGGCTCTTTTCCCCCAAAGATCGGATCAGCACCTGCCAATCCTGATCCAAGATAGACCGATCCTGCAATCCATGCTTCAATAACAAAAACCCTAAGCATTAGCACTATAAGTTTATGTTCCAAGAATGAATGTGGGTGTAGGAAGCATTGTTTTGAAGATGCTGCATAGGCAACAAGGCACTCCTCACCTCACAAGGAGCGGTGGTACCAGACAAACAGCCTATTAAGCACTTGCCTTGCCAATTTACTAGCATTTAGTGCTAATTAAGTACTAATAATAATTTAATTGAGTAATTTTGATCAAGTATTAAAATACAAAAAGTTAGTTCTAATAGTTATTTTGATTAAAAATAGATATTATAATTAAATAATAATTATGATTAAGTAAATTCATGGATATTTACTAATAGTTCATACAGATTAAGTATTAATATCAACTTAATTGAGTAAATATGACTACGTATTAATGTTATTTAGTCTATTTAACTAAGCATATGTTTATTATTAGTTGACTCACAAATTGACAGCTATTTATTGGTTTTTTTATAGTAATTGTCATTCACATATTTACTGGACTATCAATTTTACTATGAAAAAAGCATCATCTAGCACCAAGCTTTATCGGCTAAGCAACATGGCAGCTATGTCGCCTTGGTCACTTTGATCACCTTAAAAAAATGCTAGGAAGCATGGCCTAAGGACTTTAATTGGTTACTGGAGATCTTGATTTTGAATCTTTCAGGAAGTGGGGTTATCTGAAACCACAAGGACTTGAGTCTCCTGAGGCAATATCCAAGGTGATTTAACTTGAGTTCATGAGAAATTGCCTTGGACAATGGATGGTTGCAGCTTGAATGGGGGTCACGTTAGTCCAATGAAAAGGTAAGTTTTACCTGGAAAATCTAAAAAACTTTCCTGTAATGAGTTAGAGACCTTGACTATTAGGATGGGTTTCTGAAGATACCTATCGATTGCACAATTAGGTGAGGCCCCTAATCCTTAAAGAGAACACAGCTACTATAATTGTATAGCTCTTTCCTAAATCTGTAAATAGAAGTATAAAATAAGCCTACTCCGCAGAAGGGATTTAATTATATACATGGCAGATGCTACTTCTCCGAAAGAAGATATTGTTGACCAATGGCATGCAGGACATGAACATACCCTTCTTATTGCCTAAGGTCAATGAGGTAGGACCCAATGACAAGATAGCCTTCAATGTGCCTGGAAATCACATCCAATGAGAAAAATGACACGTCATACATGCTGGATAATGCACTAGGCATGAAGGGATTTATCAATATAGAGCAACCCATCCAACCAAGATGGGTGTAGCCTTCTAACTCATTTTCAAACATGATCCTCCATGTGAAAAATGGGGCAATGTTTTTTTATGTCCTCAAATGGATAATAGTAACACAATGTCCTAGCCATGCCCAGTTTGTCACAGCCAGTCCGGATCAGTGTTTTTCATTCAACTCGAGATGTTTTTCAATGCATTGCTTATGTCTTCTCTAGCCACCTTTACAAGGAGTAAAGATCTTACGTACACAATTTAGTTCTTTATTTTCTCAGCCTGCACAATCACAATGAGAGATGTAGTAAAATGCGATAAGAAGCAGTTCAAACTTCTAACCTCATCATATGGAACAGAATTTGCAGCTAGATCTTTCAAAGAAACACCCAATTCAAGTTTGGATGACAAGAAGAGACCAACAGCAGCAAGAACAGATGCTGCAGCAATGCGTCTGTTGACATCCTTGTTTGGAAATTGTTGAAATTCAACAGTTTGGGAGACTGTCGTTGATTGATCACAGCAGCTTGTGGAGGCTGACTCGATATCCATCTCTTCCTGTGGTACTAAAGAGTTCGTAATCAGGATTTTGGGAATGTAAAACAAATGACAGGCATGACAAAAATCAAGATTGCATTTTTCTGCACACTGAGACAAAAATACGAAGTAGGAAAATTTTGATGTCAGAAAATATGAACTGACAATGTCTAAATAGAGATTTTTTTATGATGATAGGTGCATGAACTATGTCATCACCAATTTGCCTCTACTGCCTAAGGCAGTCACCTAGGGTGCTTGAAGCAAGGCAAATACTTCCTCACCTCACGTCTTTGACTACATAGGTTCATTGTGAGACTAACAGCAATCCAATTGCCTTGCTATTTTGGCAAACCTTTGTCATTCCCTTCCCCTTATAGGCATAAAGCTTTGCGACATTAACAGCTACCAACGCTGTTCACTCTTGGTGCATTGTCAAATGGGATTGTAACTATTAGAGGAAATTACTTGATAAAGCTATAGCATGCTCTACAGAAATGGAAATTGTGCTTAAAATTTTAGCTTTGTGTCTATAGGGGCGGAGTTCAGAAATTTAAATGCTACATGGAACTCTATGGGAAATCTAAGGAGTGCAACGTCCACTTAAGATAGTGATGCAATTCCCACCCACGAACACAACCTGTATCGATGGAAAATGGTATTCTTGTCTTCCTTTGTAAAAGCTCCCCCAACATGAAGGGGAAAATGAATAGATAAATCCATTTATGCGGAAAAAAAATCACCCTGTTTACAGTTGTTCATTGCTTTTATTTTGTGAGTTCTGCAGAATGCCAACCGCCTTTCAGTTGCCTGTCAGCCATACAAGTCCATGTATTGCTTCATAATAGAACAATTAAAAACAAGAACATCAAACAGAAGCCGAACAAGAACGAATATCCACGACAACATGCGCAAACGCCTCATAAAACAGAACAACACATCCACCTTAGCTGCCATGCTCTAGCACAGAACTTGTTCTGACGACCTTGACTCCCAATAAATCGCCATATAGAGTGCAAGAGACGCCCTCAGAAGAGCCAAAGGAGACAAACCTGGAAAGCTCTCAAGCCAATGAGCGCAGTACCGCAGACATGGTAAGGAAACCAAAAGCGGCAGATCCTCGGAAGAGCCAGAACAGATAAAATAAGAAAACGAGACCCGTACAACTACCTCGAGGGGCAACGGCATCAAGAACGTCATACAAAGCACAGAAAGGTTCGGAATTTGGAGCTAACCGGGGGCGAAGAGGGAGACTCCACGGCGTCCGGCTTGGCCTGGCAGCTCAGCCTGCTGGAGCGTCGAGCCGGTGCCCGAGGCCGGATAAATGATCTGGGTAGCCCGGCAGGAGGCGGGTGGAAGCGAGTTGAAACGCCGGGAAAGCCATGGAGGGCGAAGGGACTCCGAGTAGCAGCAGCAACATGCGCCATGGCCACCGCGCAGCCAAGCTTTCTTCTCCGCTCTTCTTTCTTGTGTGGTCCACGAAGCGAAAATGGTATATATTTCAATTTCTGACATTCACACTTCTCGTTCTTAAATAAAAAAAATAGAATTATATTTTGCCGTTTAACTGGGCCGCGTTAATGGGCCGAGGCCACGCACCTAGATTAGATGATTCCCAACAGCTTTTAAATTAGATAACTTGTCGAAGAACTATAGAAAATTTTCGTGCAAATATCACCAGCTAAGACAAGTTGATTCAATACCAAAGATAATTTAAAAAAAAAACTAAATTTAAGAGCCTAAAAAGATTTATTTAGTATAAAACGTATACAATACTTATCAATTTTAGGGACTCAAATCAGTTGAAAACATAGACGAGGCCAAAACAATAGCATGGTATAAACAGGTAAGAACAAGGAGATGTGGACACTGAACAATATAATATAATGCCTGGTTGGAGTTTCATTTTTGATACTATATCAATATTGATATTAATATTTTCAAACGTTGGAGTATCAATATCAAAACTAATACAAGTGGACACTTGTATTACATAATATGTTTTGTTTACACTACAAATTTTAAAATTGATATAACTAACCAAACACCTTTTAATAGTTTCTATCAATATCAATTTTAAAATTGATAGTGATAGAGGTACCTAATAGTGTTACCAAACAGGGCATAAGGCAAAGAAACAACGGGGAGTTGTGACCGAGGATGTTTTCTAGAATGTTGTAATTATGCTATGATTGTATTACAATTAGACTTGCGTATGATTTAAATTCAAACACTCTCCAATTTATTTGGTGGGTCAAATTTTCTCACAAACTAATTAGAAATTAAATACGTGCACAACTTTCGCAAGGCTTTCTTGAATGTATCTATCTTCTGCGACTTAACTATTCTTGAGTGAATATATATATATACGTGTGGTTTGTCTCGATGAATATATACCTTCTGTAATGAAATAACAGTCCATTTCAATAATAATATTCAGTGCGCTGATGAAAAGATTTGATCCATAAACATTATATAATAAAATTGGATTTGTCCCATAAACATTATGACATATCTAATCATGCATGTTCATTAATAACGATAGAGGTAAATGTGAGCTGAAAAAAAAATAATATTAATTGTCTTGACATATCTAATCATGCATGTTCATTAATGCTACCATGTGCACTTGTTTTTGGCTACGTCATGAACTAGGGTTTATGTGTTTGCGATAAACACTACATTCCACCTATTTATGGTCGGGTAGAGAAACCTCCTCGTCAATTTTCTAAAAGATTTTAGCTCTACTTAACGAAGGATTGTGCAAGAACTTATTATGTTCCTATTTCATAGAAACCGCTAGTAGCTTCACATCAATTAACCCCAGTTAGTTAGGCGTACAAAAGAACCAATACGCTCGACGAGTAGTTCGAAATTCGGCTCGATAAAAATTTGACTTGACTCATATATTATGTCAAATAAACAAGTTTGAACAAAAAATAAAACTCAATTCATTAAATGAGCTGAGTTTGAACAAACTCCTACTCAACTCGATAAGCTCGTGAGTAACTCGATTAAATATTCTATTGAATATTTACTTTTAAAAATTAAATTATTAATATTCATAGTTATATATTATCACTTAAATATATTAAATAATTTGAATTTTAGGTTTACACTTGGATTGAGTTTCATAAATGAGCTACATCTAGAGTTTCACAAATGATTTTTCATTGATTTTGAGTTTTATAAATGAGTTTGTATATAGCTTAAGCTTGAATGTGGATTAAACTTTAATCTAGTTGCCACTTGAGTTTGAGCTAGAGTCAGCTCAATTAATAAACGAACCAAACTTGAACAAGGGTTCAACAGACTCATTAAGACTCGAACTTGAACTCGAACCCGTCTAAAATAAACGAGCTGAGCTTGAACATCATACTACTCGGCTCATCTCGACTCGTTTGCACCCCTACCCCCAATCTTTAATAATATCTATTGCATACTTGCTTTAGTTCATAAAGATGCAGATGAAGATCTTGCAATTTCAATCCTTAAGTAGAAATTCTTGGCATTTTTGAGGATTTTAAATCTAAAATTTTTGTTCAGTTCCTCAATCAAGATGGTGGCAAGAGCATGATCATTTCTTGAAAATAATATGGCATTGACATATACTAGAAATACCAAAATTAAGTTTTCTTCTTTACGGAGGAATAGAGAATAAACAAACTTGGAAAGAATAAATTCTTGATTACTCAAAGTAATGACTAACTTTTCTAAGCCAATTCTGAGAAGCATGTTTTAACCTATATGGTGACTTTTCAAACTTGCAAACATAATTACAATCAGCTAACGTATCCTTAAAGAAATTTCATGTAAACTTCTTCTATCAAATCTCCATGTATGGAAACATTTTAGACATCCAGTTATATCATATCTCATTTCATTTTAGCCACCATTGATATTATGCATTGGCCAATTCCTTAACTAAAGCATATATTTCATGATAGTCTAAACCCTCCAATTGGGTATACCCCTTAACAACTAATCTAGCTTTGTGCATGTCTATGCTTCCATCTAAATTCTATCTCACTTTATAGACTCACTTGTAGCCATTTACCCATTTTGGTATGGCAGATAGGTAAGCCTCTTTGTTTTATTCCCCTTAAGGCTTGCGATTCATATTTTATTGCATGAATCCAATGTGGTACCAATATTGCTTCTTCATATACTAAGGGTTCAAATTTCATTGAGAGGTTTGTTAGGAAGGCTAAGTGCTAAGTAAAAATTTTGGATATGTAAGAAATTCATCTAATAAGTAAGATTTATCTCAAGATGAATGTTTGGAAAATCCATTGAAACAGATTACATAGTCATGCCAAATATTTGGATACAAAAGTTCCGTAGAAAAGACAAAAGGCTTCTTCTTTGATGATATATAAGCCAGTGGTTTCAATGCCTTATCCAATCTTTTACCTAAATCTTAGTTCCTAGATAATGCAGTAGGAAAGATAAAAGGTAATTACACAATTGCAATAGTTGGTTAGTTGGTTGGTATAAAGAAGATTGTGACTAAAGAATGGCGCATGATAAATAACAAAATAATGTTGTTATTCAATTGTGTAGAGCCAAGACTTAATGTATGGACAATTTCTATGATGGGAAATTTTATACCATTAGGATATGGGCCAATGTTGATTACTTTGAGGCTTACTTAGAGATGTTGAAGAGATGTGGGTGGTGGCTTCAGAGTTAAGGACCTGGTCTTTTACTTCTCAATTTTTGAATTAACTATATGTTAGCTTTTAAAGAACCTTCAACATTTCTACTGTTCAAAATTTCAAAAAGTTAGCAAATTATTCATCACTAAGTTTATGTTTGTGTGGCTTGTTGGGTGTTGTTTTCTTAATGCTCTTTGTATTTGAGGTTTAATAACCATACAATTTATAACACTACTTTTTGGAATGTCTGGTATGTTGCAATGAGCACATCTTACACAATTAATTTTGTGGCATTGATCCTTAACATGTAATGCAATGTCCAATGGCAATGTTGTGGAGTTCTCTAGTTAAGGAGAGGAACCCAAAGTTCAAACTTGAGACTCGTCTTTGGAGCATGAATGTCTCAACTATTGCAACATTGAAAAAGAAATGTCATGCAATATTACAATGTGTGCATCATAATCTTCTACAATTGAACTTATTGTCACCAATTATTTAACTATTATTGATCATTATGTTGATACATCCGAGATCAAACTCATTTGTGAGTTGTCCTTTTTATTATAGTTCTTCTCATCTAGATCTATCTGTGCTAACTCATCCCATAGAACTTTTAAGATGTTTTAATGCTTTGTGATCAGATTAATGTCTTGTCTAGTTAAGAAAATTCCTTCTTACAAATTGTATATTTGTGGTCTGAGAGCATGTGGATACCTCTCATTGAGATTACTCCATACAGCTTAAGTTGCGTCTCAATAGAGCATGGTAGCAACAACCAAGATAGTACCATCTTGTTAACTCTCACCTATAAATTGTATGTTGAATCCATTAGCATTGATTTGGTAATATTCTCATTCATGAACATCATTCTATTCTTGGCCAATGTAATACTCATTGTCCTCAGCCATGAGATATAATTATAACACAAGAAACTGCTATTCCTAGATTGTGAGAAGATTGAAGGAAATAAGGAATTTTTATTTTTGAAGGTGTCATTCTAGCACTACCCATCTCTTGAACAATGATAATACTTGATGTAGTTCCTTTCATAGAGAAGAATGATTAGACTTGCTATGATACCAAGTTGAAGTAAAGACAAGACCGAAGTAGCAAGCAAGAGAAAGACATTCACTCACAATGTCTAGGGAAATGGATACACAAATGTAGCACCCCATATTAGTACTTATAAACCTAATTCTTTGCCTAGTGTTCAAACTTATCCGACTCTACATAAGTGGAGGAAACAAAATATAGGTAGTTGAAAGTTTTAATATATATATATATATAATCATGTTTTTTATTCAATAGCATTTCATATGATGTTGTATCATCAAGTTTCTTTAAAGGGTACATGTTTATTAAATATGTAACCATTAGGTTACATTCACTCTAAAAGTTCTTAGATATGCTTGACTAAATTTTGTGTGCCCAAGCTATCTCAAGTAAATGCTATGATTTATTTAAACAATATCATTTTGTTGTGATGTGTATATATATGTTTTTATATAGTATTCTATTTCTTGTTAAGTATTGTTTCAACTCATGGTTGTAAAATTCTTAAATGTTATAACTTCTTTTCCTTTTAATATTTCTATGTAGGTCATTGATATCAAAGTTGTGAAGTTTTTTTATATAATTAATCACATTTGATTTAAATTTTAGTATGAAAATCCACGTAAACTGAGTACATTCATCAACAACGATAAAAAAAAAATTGGCTCTTG
Organism: Cryptocoryne crispatula var. balansae; assembly: GCA_036172225.1. Classification (NCBI taxonomy): domain Eukaryota; kingdom Viridiplantae; phylum Streptophyta; class Magnoliopsida; order Alismatales; family Araceae; genus Cryptocoryne; species Cryptocoryne crispatula. The sequence continues at coordinate 5,606,624 of CM069930.1, read as the reverse complement.
CTCTGACTTCTATACGATAAGGTCTTCAAACATTACATACTAGATGATCAAAAGTTTTACTATTTATGGAATTACTAACCAGAAATGAGAGTCGACTTGCTTTGTAAGTGGATATGCAAAACATTTAAAGTATGGTAGAACCATTTAGAGCTCTTTGTAAACTTGTTGAAGCTTCAATTCTTTGTAGAAAGATGGCTTAGCCTTCGATGCCAAATACTTAGACCCAAAAATTCTGCAGTATCTTCTCCCTCGATGATCCTAGCTAGTTCCTAGATAATCCGGTAAGAAGGATAAAAGGTAATTGCACAACTGTAAATATTTGGTTAGATGGTTGATAGAAAGAAAATTGTGACTAAAGGAGGACTCATGATAAACAACAAGTAAAATAATGTTGTTATTCAATCGTGCAGAACCAATACTTAGAACCAAGACAAATTTATACCATTAGCATATGTGTCTTGCTAATTATTTTGAGACTTACTTAGAAGTGTCGAGGAGATGTAGGTGGTGGTTCTAGAGTCAAGCATCAAAGTTTTTTACTTATATATCTTAAAATTTACTACTGTGTTAACTTGTAACATTGCTCTTTGAAATGTCTCAGTACTTTGCAATGAGCACATCTTGTGGAGTTAGCCATGTAGTATTTATCCTTAATATGCCTTGAAATGTTACAATGTGTGTGCCATAGTCTTTTTATCACCCAACTTGCTAATTTTGGTTCCTTGATTGTTTCTTATCATCATGGATGATACATTATTCAGGATTAGACTCATTTGTTTCAATTCCTAAGAATCACCTTGCAATACCATTGCATATTTGTGGCCGATATATATGGTAATAAGTTCATTAACAGAATCACACTTCTCACCTTAGAAAAAATATTGTTTAACCTCGGCAAAAGTTGCATAATTATATTTTTTGAATTCTAAAATATTAAAGAAAAAGGGACTCCACTGAAATTTAAGTTGACCAATTACAAATTCTGGATTGACCACTTACTGCAAATCTTTATTTTAAAGTTTTCAGTTATGGCTCTCTCTCTCTCTCTCTAAATATCAGAGGACGAGCTCCTCAGTTCTAAGCTCTTTATTAGATAATTCTTTAACAGTCTACTAATAAACTATTAACCCTCTGTTAATAAGTAATATAAAATAATTTACAAATACACTTATTGCATTTAACTGGCAAATAATAGATAATACGTAGCTATATACTCTTCGGAGATAATGACATCTTCTTCCCCACCGCTGCTGCCATCTGGCGGCACCAAGATCTGAGAGTTGCGCGAGGAGCCTTCCTCGATCGATCCTGCTGTCCTGGGTCCCCCGCCCAGCTCCTCCGTGTTCCTATTTCAGTGTCGGCACTTGGCATCTTCTGGATCTCAAAACTGAGAGGAGTACTCTTGTTCTTGCCTCGCTGGCTTCTGGATAAAGCTCCAAGGCATCAGCTGGAGAGGGGGGGAGTGGGGGGGATCGGCGAAGCTGTTCTTCCTTGGTGTCCACGAGTTGTTTTTGGGCTCGGATTGTTGGGGAAGAGGGATCGGTTATGGGAAGGGAGGCGATGGGGTACCTGGCGATGAAGACGGACGAGGCGGGCGGCGGCCAGCGGCTCATCGAATCCGACCTGCGGGAGCTCCGGGCAGCCGCGGCGAATCTCGCTTCCGACGCTATGAAGCTCGCGGGGGGGCTCGGTTTCGGCACCATCTTCCTGAAATGCTTAGCTTCCATCGCCGCCATGTGAGTATTTTTCGCATCCATCTACTATCTGGCGGGGCTAAGGTGGAAGCTTTTGATTTGGTTACGCCCTCGCTTGAGAACCTTATCTTGAGTTGTTAAAATGGATCTGAAGAGTGTTTGAGAGCTATTTGGGTCCTTGGAGGATGAAAAGTTTGGCCTTGCAGACGGGATTTGTGTTTGTTGCTTGATTGCTATAGGGATGGGCTTTGCATGGTAGATCACGAGCGAAATTCTTATGGAGTGTTTGGTTGCATGATAATAATGGAGATTTTTATTTTAATTTTTAAAATTTGTAAGAAAATTTGTTGAAAGAGGTGTTTGGTAACCATGACAATTTTATGTTTTGAAAGTGATTTTCTTCTTAAACAAAAAAAGAGGGTCTCACCTCTTTCTTTTTTCTTATGGTCCCCACTTTGTTTGATCATATATGGTAGTTACTCTTTTTTGTAATCACATCTTTCCAAACATGATAATTTTATATCATGAGTTGGTTCACTTTTTATTTTAATATAAATTTTTATCATGAAAGTGTACACAAAATTATCATGCAACCAAACACCCCATTAGCCTTTCCTTTAGGATAATCAACTGCTTGATCCGGAGGTAAAATATCGTTGATATTGAGCCTTGTATATTGCTGATGAGGTGCTGGAGTTTTTAAGAAGTGACAATCACGCTGATTGATTTCCAGCAACCTCCAGATGCAGTTTCTGATAATGATGTTATGGAGCTTTCTGGCCCTTTGGCATGATAGTGTGGCTTAAATCTTTCCGAAGGAACATTACCCAATCATATGAATGTGCACAGTAACAGAGGTTTGAATATCAATTAAAGCACTTTTGAATGTTGCCATGATCCGGGGAGTGAAGATCCACCATTTTTTTTCTTACAAATAGCTGGGTTTTGTGTTAACTTGGCATTTTTTTGTTGGTTTTGGAGCCTTTGAAAATAGCTTTCAATATACTTTAGGTACCTTCGGTAAAAGAGAGCTACAAGAAAGTCTGAATGACGTCAAGGCAGTAGAATGTTTGTCTTGGTACCGTTGGACGTTGCTTCCAAGTTAAAATAGTTCCTTTCATGCTTAGAACCTTTTCCTTGTCAAGTTTCTTCTTCATGACATTTAATCAGTTAGACGGAATTCTCTTGAAGATGCATGCATTATCACCATGGTTTATATTTATTTTTCTATACACTTTTTTGTCAAGCTCTTATGAGTTGATGTAACAAAACCTATTTACATGTGACTTTTCAGTAACATGTCTTGAGATCCATATATCCCTAGATGTATGTTGATCTGTTCACAGACTATGTCGCTAAAATTCTTAGAAGAATGTTGATCTTCTGAACCTGAGATATTGTTACAACATCCGTATGTAGTGTTGAGCAAGATTCATAAGCAAACAAGAAGGAAATCTATATTGTTTCTACAACAAAAGCTGAGGTTGCACACAGAAGATCATTATAATGACTGTGTTATTCACCCATGCTACTTAACACTTGCATGATCATAGAAGAATATTGGTTAATTGGGAGGGCATTGAGTTGATGAATATTGAATATATTGTCAAAATTTTGGCATATTACCTGTTTCCATACATCATGGCCCCTTCTGCTCTCAGGGTTGTACTATGTTCTTGTCCTTCTCTTGGGGACCTGATTTCTCAAGAAAATCATTTGCACTATCCGGTATACCTTTCTCCCATATTTGACTAATTCTTTCATGATTATTTGATATGTTTTCTGCAGATATCTGCTGATTCTGGATCGAACAAACTGGAGGACAAACATGTTAACCTCACTTTTGATTCCATATATATTTTTGAGCCTTCCTGATGTCATTTTCTCCTTTCTGAGGTGGCAAGTCATCATCCCTGGTCTTTTGTCGTCGTTGTCTCTTCTAGGAGTTTATCTATTTTCTAACGAGCAAACTGAAATTTCTCTAGAGGAGAGGTCGGAAAATGGATTGCCTTCATTGCTGTCGTGCTGCGTCTATTCTTCCCTCGACACTTCCCAGGTAATTTTTGTGACTTTCATATCTACTAAATTTCCAGTCATTTCGCACATTCTTAGTGTTAGTGTTACCTTTACTGGATTCCAAATCCGTAGTCCACGGTCTTTCTTTTTGGCATGCATCGATCCAAAGCATACGCCACATTTTTCGTTCAAGCTTCCGATTGAATTAGACAAAAAAAAAATCATTTATTCTTGAGCACCTTGCAAAGCTTTCATGTGTTGTTGTTCTCTGTGGGTATGTTTGCAAATATGGGTGCTTCATTTCTTGTTTCATCCGAGGCCTTCTTACTGATGCAGACTGGCTGGAGATGCCCGGATCCTTGATTCTTCTTCTCGTGGTGGCACCCAACCTCTTTGCCCACACAATCAGGGATGGCTACATCGGGGTTGCCATCTGCCTCATCATCGGGTGCTACCTCCTGCAGGAGCACATCCGGGCGTCTGGTGGCTTCAGGAACTCCTTCACGAAGAGCCACGGCGTATCCAACACTCTGGGCATCGTTCTTCTGCTGGTCTACCCGGTGTGGCGCCTCATTGTGCACTTCTTTTAGTCCTCGATCGGTCTTTTTCGTTTGCGCTGCTTGGAGAATGGCACGGTCTCTGCTTTTTATTTGAATCGATGAACTGTGGTGTTTGTTTGGAAGGAGATTCGGGACCCTGCTTGTTGGGTTGTAGAAGTCGGTGTGGATTGTTTAAATATGCAGTATTTTCAGATGTTGGTGAAAATTCGTCGGTGAGAAGTCTTTCTTATTTTAAATATGGTATTTGGAGTCGGAGATAAGATAAATGTGCGTATGGATACTATTTGAGATTTTCTTTTCTTGTGAAAATATAAGCTTCTACGTTACGTTGATTTTATAAGCACATAAATCTCGTATAATATTAGACAAAACTCAGGAGATTAGATAAGTGTGCGTATGGATACCATTTGAGAGATTTTTTTTTTTCTTGTGAAAATATAAGCTTCTACATTACGTTGATTTTATAAGCACGTGTCACCATCAAATTATGTTATGAAGTGATCCTGAAAGGAGAGAGAGTTTTGATTTAATTTAATGCCATTTTATTCTAATTACGAGATATCATAACGTTTTTAGCTATTTTACATTGTTTTTTAATATAATGTTGTCGTGGATATTCGTCATATATATCTCACCGTATATAATAATTTTATGTTTCTGGCTATCTTATATTTTTTTAATAAATATTTTTATCACAAAAATTTGTAAAACTTGCAGCCCAAACACTTTCTTGGTCTTCCAACAGTTACTTGCAACCCCACACCCATCTCTTAGAATAAACCAAATGTCACAAAAATCCATTCTAACTTTAAAATTGCTTCAGGTACATCCCAGCTAACTAAGCCCTACATCATGGGCATGCATAAAGAAGATCATAGTAATTTAACTGTATATAATGATGGATATTGTAACTTCGGAAAACACAGGTACAATAGCATACTACTCAGAATTTAGACAATAGCGTAGTGCTCAACCGGGATGATGGGAGAAGAAGAAGCAGACAGGCGGCGGAACCCGACGCGGGCGCCTCGCAGCTGTTCGACGATTTGCCTCAGAGACATCACCTTCGCGGGCCGTGCCGTGTTGTTCGATGGTTCGCGGGCCACCCGCAGTGTCGTCGCTGTCTGCTGGCACGGACGACGCCCGACGAGAGCGCATGCAGTGCCCGGCCCTCTCAACGCTCTCTCCTTGAATCTCCATGACTGCGCGTCCGGTTAACGGCGGAGCAACAAGGCTTCTGTTCTTTTCTCCGGCCGTTTACTGCCGATCGTACGCAGACGGAGACAGGGTCACCGTCGTAGCGTTGTGATATGTGGCGCCACCGTCTGCTTGATCCACAGCAGACAGACATAGAGAGAGAGAGAGAGAGAGGCAGAGAAGAGAACACATCGTCTCCATTCCCGTCGTACGTGTTCTATGCGGAGGAGCAGCAGCTCGGTGGTGGAGAAGAAGAACGCCGCCGCCGGATCTCTGTCTTCTCTCCATCCTCTATCGTTCGTGTCTGCGGTCTCCCGTGGTAAAAGAGCCGTTGAACTCAGCACTGCGGCGACATGTACGTGCGAACGCTAATAGATAGAGCAGGAAAATTTGAAGTGTGGGGTTCAAAGGAAAGGACAGTCCTCAAGATGAGGAGGGTGGTGGGTGCCCCCTCCCCTTCCCCATTTAACGTCCCTTTTTTACCATCTCCCTTTATCAAGGAAGGGGACCTCACCCCTCCGAGAGGGCTCAGGAGAGTCCCTCTCCGATGGGGACAAGTAGCTCAGAACTTTGGCTCCATAAAAATTTAACTTAATTTATTTATTATGATAAACAAACAAGTTCGAACCAAAAAAAAAGAGTAAAACTCTATATATTACCTAAGTCAAATTTGAACAAACTCTTGCCGGCCTCGATAAACTCGAGAGCATGTTGATTCAATTCTACGTTAAATATTTATTTAAAAATAAATTATGAGTCTTAATAAGTGCATATTATATATTGTCGCTTAAATATATTAAATAAGTAGAAATAAAATTTGATTCGAGTTCAAACGTTGATCGAGTTTCATGAATGAGCTAAAGTTAGAATTTCACAAATAGGGTTTAGATCGATTTTGAGTTTTATGAATGAGTTCATATCCGGTTCAACTCATTCAATTGCTATTCTAACTCGAGTTCAAAGTTGAGCTCAACTCGATTAAATAACGAGCCAATCATGGAGAATGGCTGATTTTACTTGTAACACTTCAAGTTTAAGCTCAAACTCATATAAGATAATCAAGTCAGGTTTGAACCGCACACTACTTGACTCGGCATCAAATACTTATTTGCACCCCTAGTTAGGCTCATGTATCATTACAAAAGAGATTTACTTCTTGATAAAAAGAGGTGAAATTTTCTTCTTTGGTGAGCTTCAACCTTTTTTAGTTATAAATAATATTTGGCCAAAACAAAATGATTTTATGACTTAAATTATCTTAAATTGTATTTTAATATATAATTTTATCATAGAATCAATAGTGTTCGAAGTTCAAGAGCTAGAATTTTATGTCATATAACTAAGAGGGTGTTTAGGTACAAGATTATTTAGAGGATAAGTCTGGTTTATCTTCTAAATTTTGAGAATAAACCAAGTTTATCCCTAAGTAAATTATGTACCAAACAACCTCTAAGGGTCTCTTTGGCACCAAATTTTGAATTGGCCAAATATATCAAAACAAATTGATTTCCAGTTTGAATTGGTCAAAGAGGCCTAAAATATCAAAGAGACCAAACCAAACCAGTTTCTGACTTGCTTTGGCCCAATTGACTGCTCAAAATATCATACTAAATCAGTTTTCGATTTGAATTGATTCAATTGGTGTAAATTGTGAAAAATACCAAACCAAATCGATTTCTAGTTTGTGACCTTTGAACCCAAATTAAATCAGAAACTGGTTTGAATTGCCTAAAATGACCCAAAATGCCCAAAAGACCTAACCAAACCGGCTTTCTATTTGGTTTGGCCCAATTGGCCTAGAATGTCAAAAATACCAATTCAAACCATGAAACACAATTGAAACCACTTTCTGATTTATCTAATCATATTTTTATCTTTCTTCTTTTCAAGAAGTTTCAAAAGAGATTCTCATTCAAGACTTGCTTTATTCGGAGGATGTTCAGTTATAATTATTACTATTTCTGTATTTCATGCATACAATTGCATAATTTTGTGTAGAATTGGTTTATATAGAATTACATAGAATTGTTAGTAATTGATTTGTTTTCATAGAATTCTTTACATTTTCGCATCTGTTATTGTCTATATTTTACAAAAAAAAAACTAGGCTAGATGGCTAATTAAGACAAGTTTTGGATGCATATCCCCAACAAATTAGATCCTACGTATCTTCATGGAATGAAAGAATTTTTAAACTATTCTTTTCATGAATGTAGGACTTAATTTAGACATGATCAGTATAAAATTTTAATATAATGCCATTTAAAAAATGTTGTAACACTTTCATTTTAAAAAAGAAACGTTGTGAAAGAACATCTAATAGTAGATGGTATATGTTCAACTTACCAAATATGGATAAGCCATAGTGAAATCCGTAAGGAATCATCCTAAAAAATTTGGTGCAACAGAAGCGACGATTCCTATGGGTTCATGTAGAACCTGTCTCAATCGGAATCGAACCATGAAAATAAAAAATTGATCAAAATGGGTTTGAATATACCTGATAGAAATTTATATAATTCCATAGAGAGTAAGAAGATGAGCTTTTGTAGCTCTACAAACTGTTCAAGTGTCCAGTCTCCAGCAGTATCCACACAAACTTCATCCACACCGGGTTCCCTCTTCGCGTCAAACTCAAGAACTCTTCTCAAATGGAGTTCCATCGACCATGGACACCTTCCAAAGATAGAAGGAGGTAGGGAGGAGGCTGAGGATGTTATTTTCACCATTGATTTGATAGGGTTTGGCTGAAACCATTAGTATTTATAAAGAATTTGAATTTTTTCATAAAAACTCAAAATCTCCATAAATTACACCCTTGTCCCTATACTTATGAAAAAGTCCTTATGTGTGTGAATCACTAGGCCTAATAACCTATTTTTTTGAAACCTAATTAAAATAGAATAATTATATTTAATTAAATTAAATATGTTATCCGATAATAGATTAATCAACCTACCGATCATGAAATGTACAAGTCACATCTTATGAACCTAAATTCATATAGAATCTTATATCCATTTAACCTTTCCATCACCATTTACCACATTGATATAAACCCTCATCCATTCAATGTCTCAATAGGAAAGGAGTAAGGCATCGACTGTCAATTCCTTTGTATACCGACTCTATAAGATCATGTATTCGAAATTGGATCAATTGGAAAACTCTTTTTCTAAGTATCCTCTCTACCCTGACTAGGGATTTAGAGTACTATCTTACAAGACATTCACTTAGTGAGAGTGGACGATCTCTTGTTGTCCATGCAATTACCTCCATTGAGTTTTTCTTATACCTGAAACATTACTATATTGGACCATTTAAATGGTGATCTATAAGTCAATGATCAAAGTACAAGTTTCGCTCAACAAGTCATCTTTGGTGACTCAGGTCAAAGGTTCAACCATACAACCGTGATGATAGAAAACTTTGATTGGCAGTTTGGTAAGATACTATTCAGGATTTCTAATTCGGTCAGTTTAGTAAACTCATTCAACTAATAAGCATTTGCATATGTATTTCAGTGTCTCCACACTAATGACTAATGAAATAGATCATCCTTATCATAAGAGAAGACATCACACACTAGTCTATCCGAATCCTTGATGTCTCATCTCAAGGATCTTATAACTAAAAACATTTGGATCACATATCTCTAGATGATCAATCTCATTATCATGATCTCATCATGATTCAACCATCAATGTATGTGAGTAAGGATTTCATTATAATGTGTGTATCTAATAAGAATTAGTAATGAAGATTTGCCTAATAAGTTGAATGAGATATTTCTAGAAATGTCGAATCATATCATATATGATTGACTTGTAAGACATACATTTCTATCAAAATCAAAGTTAATTTAATTAACAAAAATATGGACAATTAGATAAACCACAATATGAAACTATAAATGATGAAATGATGAAAATATTCTAAGATATCCAAAATAATTATAAAAAAATTAGACACTGCAAGGATGAACCAAATGTAGAGACAACAAAACATTTTAAATTGCTAAAAGATGTAGAAACACCATATGAATGTTGTAAAGATTGTTCTAAATTAATGTTTTTCTAAAGTTGATTTAATCAAAGTCAATAAATGGTATTACTGCAAAATGTATGAACACCTTATTATCTTTATTTCAAAAAATATTATTTAAAGATGTAAGTGTTCCTAATACTTGTTATGAGCTTAAAAAAATTCCTTAAGACTTAGGACTTAGTTATTAAAAACTAGATGCATTTAAGAATGACTATATTTTATTTTAGAAAGAGAACATAGATAAAATTGTATACCCCAATGTAAGACTTCAAGATATAAAGACAATCCTAAACATAAGAGTAAAAAATTGTGACAAAAGACATTGTATTATTTTCCACTAAAAGATGGGTTGCAGGTTTTGTTGATATCAATAAATACTGCTAAGTGGATGACATGCATAGCGAGCCACAATCTTATGAATCAAGTGGTGAAATACGTCATCATGTCGATTCTCCCTCTTGGAAAAGAGTGGATATAAAATATATCATACTTTTACATTGGAGAAACGCAGTATTCGACTTAGTTTGCCCACAGATGGTTTTAACCCATTCGGTGACATGTCTTCAAAGTATTGTGTGTGACCTGTTATTATGATGGCTTATACAATTTACCACCTTAGATGTCTATGAAAGTGGCGTACATGATAATTTCATTATTAATACCTGGTTCAAAAGCTTCTGAAAACGATATTGATGCATTCTTACAATATTTGTTAGAAGAGTTAAAAAATTATAAGAGATTAGATTGGAGACATATGACTCTTCAAGAAAAGAGAATTTTATAATGAGAGCAATATTGTTATGTACGATAGATGACTTTCTTGAATATGCAAACTTATTCGAATAGAGTACAAAAAGAAACATATTCCATTCAACTTGCTCATAGTTGGAAGTAATGCTATCTTGGACATCAGTGGTTCCAACTAGTAGCACATTGGTTCAGAAGATGATTCCTACAAATTAGAGAGCGAACATAGAAAGAAGATGTGGTTCAAATGATATGTACAAGAGTTAAAACATTTAGGAGATTCTAGGTACATTGAGGATCTTGAGTTGTAATCACTTGGTCCCTCAAGTTTTGTATCATCATTAACTAGATATATTAGTAACAAATTTATATTTCAAATTCAAACTTTAAGGAGTTATAAGAGATTTATTAGCTTATTTTGAATAAAAAAGGAGCCATCAACCAATCACCATTAGATATAATTTGCTTTTCGACCATCATGTTTATATGATTATAGAAACGCCAGATATCTAAATAGTTCTATCATTATCAATTTTAAAAGTCAGATTGATTGAAATGTTCACAAAATATTTGACTATTAATATTAATTTTAAAATTCACAACACAAATAGCACATGAACTATGATAAAGTGTCGAACCATGTTGATTATGTTAATTTGTTATTCAAAAAGAATCAATATTAAAATTGATAGAGTATCATTTTTAACACTAAACAATCAAGGCATAAGTTAGGGATATTCACTATTTGATTCAACTCGAAAAATCAAATCAAAACAACAATTTGGTTCGGTTCAATTTGGTTTGAACTACCGATCATTTTGATTTAATTTATTAGACCCTTCAAACAAAACTAATTCAAAAAATTAAATAATCTAAATCATATTAAATATTTATTTTAATTTAACTATAGTAATAATATTTATATATTTTTTATTGTAAAAATAATTTTATTTAAAAAGTTAAGGTTAAAATAATTAAATGTATCAGTATGTACATTGAATTTTAAAAAATGTTTTTTTTTAAAAAATAAATAAAATTATATATTGACACATAATATTAAATCACAATATGATATTTTATGAACGGGATCAAATCAAATCAAATTGAATTAGTTTAGTTTGATTTAATTTGAGAAAAAATTCTCGAAAATAAGACGAAATCAAACCATCGTGAACACCCCCAAGCATAAACTCTTTGATGGTTTAAAATGATTTAAATGATTTTTCATATGACTGCATAGCTAATTGTATTATCTGGGCAATTATCTAAGAAGACGAATTTGGATGTGTGTGTGTGTGTGTATATATATATATATATATATATATATATATATTAACGGACAACATAGAAGGTAAAAGTGGATCATGTTCTCATATGAACATGAAAGGGAATATCACCCACCTGGATATCAAGCTGAAGGCTCTTTTGATTTCTAGACACCTTCCATTCAAAGATTTCCTCATTTAGAATCTTAGATGGCCATGGTAGTAATGGTGGTGGTGGTGGTGGTGAGTCATCAATCAAATCAATCAAGTTTCAAACAGCAATTGTAATCCCTTCTGGTTATGCCATTCTCTTGGTCTCCTTTTCCCATGATACTGAACCACCAAATTAAAGATGCTATTCTGGGATTCTTCTCTGTGTCAAGTTTAAAGTTCATCTCAAAGCTGCATGATCTTTCACTGCCAATCTATCTGGTGCTCATAGACAAGATTACTTTTTTTTACATGCCTCAGAATAATTTTACATATTGGGTATTTCAGAAAAAAATAGTTTATCAATATATAACTGTCTGATCCACTAAAATTTGAGTGTATCCGTTTGTACCTTTTGTGTTGGTGTCAGATTGCAAAGAAGTGAGAGGTCCCCATATGGTGAAGCATCCGTGATGGAATAATCTCATATTAAGTATTACAAAAATAGTTTGTCAAAATACAAATATGTTGTTTTACTTATAATCTTATGCTTTTAAGTTTGATGGCCCAATAAATTTATTCAACTTTCAGTCCTAAAGCTGACCCTCAAATTATTTATACATCCTGCTGTTTAAAAAATTTATTTATAATCACAAAACTGTTATAAAATTCTTAGCCCTTTCCATCACTATCGATATATTGTAATTAAATTCTCCTTCAACTAATTTTAAATATTAAATTAAAATGTCTAAGGCGGGAATAATGATAGTTGGCAACAAATAAAGTTAACATGCTGCCAAGCACACCAGCAGGTGCTATATATGCAGATAATGAATATATACTATTTAAGATATGAAATAAAATATAAAATATATATTAAATTTAAATGATAAAATAAGAACTTCATTTATCAAACAGTGGGAACTGACAGTGTTATCTCATATGATCAAAAAAAACAGTGTTATCTCATAGCAGAGCCGGAGTTAAAGCATAATTCATTGAGGACTAGAAAATTGTTGGGAAAAAATTGGTGGGAATCGACCTTTTATATCCAAGTGAATAAACTCGTAGATGGATATGGCACTCATATAAGTAAAGAAAATGTTTGATCACACTAGAAATAGTACAAGAGATAATACACCAAATTTACTTGAAAAATTTTCAAATTAGAGAAAAATCACGGGACAAATATGATCCGCTAAGTAATCAATAAGTACAACATTAATTACACTCTGGCCAGACAAAAGTACAACACTATGCACTCTCGAATAACAATTTGAGAGACCCAATATTTACATGAACAATGAAAATCACACACATGGACTTTCAAAAAAAAATCTCTAGAAGAAATGTAAAGAGACGAAAAACTCTAATAATAGATATCAAGGAAGCCGAAGATGCTAACACCTTTTCCCTTCTTCTGCCTCTCTATTTCTCTATATTTTTCTTTGTCTCTCGCTCTTTCCCTCTCTCTTTCTCCCCTACCGTGGAGCCCTGTGCACTGCAGCACGAGCCCTCCTCTGCGTTGCTACTCACCGTGTTGCTGTGCACTGCTCTGTTTCATTTTTTTTTTATGCAAAATGCCCCCACGTGCCATCTTAAAAGGACACATGAGCCCCCTTATAGCCTCTTTGGTAACAATATTAGACACATCTATCACTGTCAATTTTAAAATTGATATTCATAAAAATCATAAAGAAGTGTTTGGTTAATAATATCAATTTTGAAATTGGCAGTGAAAACAAAACACGTTATGTGATATAAGTGTCAACTTGTATCAATTTTGATATTGATATTCTAACTTCTAAAAATATCAATATCAATATTGATATAGTATCGATTTTGAAATTCTAACCAAACAGGCCATTAGGCCCTGTTTGATAACAGTATTAGGTACCTCTATCACTATCAATTTTAAAATTGATAGTGATAGAAACTATTAAGAGGTGTTTGGTTAATTAAATCAATTTTAAAATTCATAAAGCAAACAAAACATTCTATGTAATACAAGTATCAACTTGTATTACTTTTGATGTTGATACTCCAACATTTGAAAATATTAATGTCAATATTGATATAGTATCGAAAATAAAACTCTAACCAAACATGCCCTTAGGCTAGCACACAACAATCTCTCTCTAGACTCCTAAGAGGATTATGCTGGTGAAACTTATCCAACTTCAGCATGCTCAGGTAACAGCTATTCCTATCAAACTTCTACACCTAAAATATTTCTCTTTTGGTAGAGTCGTTGTCATTATATTAGAAAGATTCCTGTTAGAATAAATTTTCTCCATCAGGATCAACTTCTTCTCTAGCAGATCTAGGATCTAGTTATAATGAATACCAATATGCTTTGTTTTAAAATGAAATGCTGAAATTGTTTTTGTTAGGTGTATAATGCTATGACTATCACAATGTGTAACACATAAATTTTCTGACTAAGACTCGATGTTCTGGAAAAACATACCATGAAACAAGACAACACAACACACGTAATTTTGATTACCATGAAATAGCTCTTTCTGAAGTAAATACATAACCTAATATGGACGTTCTAGAGTCTAAATTTTCAGTCTTGTCTATATATCTGCAAACCCTTGTATAAGACAATCCAATGGAAAGTGACAACCTTACCCAGTAAACCCATCAACCCCCCCCCCCATCTTTTTTCTTAGACCATATTCTTTTATGTCATGGCAAAACTAATAAAGCATACGAATAATTACCTTATTAACAGATAGACTTTCTGTTATCAAAAAACATGCAGAAAAATGTTTACCTATATGCATGCATACGTAATCATGTATGTATATGTATATCATACACCATAGAGTATATTATACTAGTTACAGCAGATGAAATGCGTGTGGTTATTTGTAAAAAAAAACTTTAACATTTTTTTTTAATTTTTATGTTTTAAAGTCTGAACAATTTCTAGCGGATACTTTGTATCTTTAACTTGTTATTCTTATATATGAAAAATATAACTATGTATATGTTAAGTAAAATCAGAATTTTTGAGGTGAACTTCCGGCAAGTATGCAACGAAATAATTTAAATTTGGCCCAAACTTAACTCGAATGGCTTACTAATGAACAATAATTTGTTTCAAAACCAAAAATTTAAAATATTATATTTTTATTTTAAAATAAGACATTCATGAAGAAATTGTAAAAATACCCAACAACAACGTATAGTTGGGGTACAACACAATTAATTAAGGTGATTGTCTAACCGTCGAGCAATTTTCTGAAGCACGTGTGGGAACCTCGGGAATCATTTTGTTTTATTCTTAGAAAAGATTTTTTGTTTTTTTTGTTTTGAAATATCATCATCCGAATTTTCTAGTAAAGTAGGTGATAGACCATAAAAATACTAGATAGTCCAGGTGATATTAAAAGAGTATAGAACCGAGGTTCGGGTTATGTGAAAATATTTTTTTTGACCTCTCTCCATCGGATGGTGCGAATATCCGATGTTCATTTACATCGAGCAAACACTCGTGCACCCTTGATTAACTGCCATAGTGATCTTGTTTGACGAGAGTGTGCACATCCACAACGTGTAAAGAACACAAAGGGCCCTGGCCTTTTAGGCCCGATGAGATGCAAACAAGTTTGATTAGATTTTGTTTGAAGTTGATTTATGTTTGATTTAAGAATGGATTTTGATGTGGTTTGAAATGTTGATTTGCATTTCCATTTGACTTGGATTTGAATGTTATTTGTTTTGAGCTTGTTTGCATTTTTTTGGGTTTGTTTTACTTCAATTGGTTGAAGTTTATTTTATTTTTTGTATGAACTTGATATTTTAGATGTGTTAATAAATTTGACATGTTTAAGTTTAGTTGACATGTGTTGAGTCATTTTCATGTGATTTTCTCATGTCGGTTGGTGTTTTCATACCAATTCGGGTGTGTTCGGTATGTTTTAAAATCCAAATCTATCTCCAACCTAGATAGGATCTAGATCACCCTAATTAACCGGACCAGACCGACCCAATCCCGATAATAGATCCGACCTTATATATATATATCTATATATATATATCTATATATATAAATACTCTAGGTATAATGTTATTATAAAATTTAATATTATAATATCAAATGTCAATTATAAAAATGTGATGACAAATAAAGTGATGATAAAAGTAAAAAAAAATCAAAGTGAGTAGTTCAAACTTCAAGGGATATAAGAGATTTATTAGTTTATTTCGAATAAAAAAAGGAGCCATCAGCCAATCACCCTTTTGTATCTTTCCTTTTCGATCGTTGTGTTTATACCATTACGACACATGTATATCTAAACACTTCTATCATTATTAATTTTAAAATTTATATCGATATAAATCTTCACAAAATATTTGACTATTAATATTAATTCTAAGCTTTATAACACAAACAGAACATGAACTATCATAAAAGTGTTAAACCATGTCAACTATGATATTGATACTCTATTATCATAAAGGGAGTCAATATCAAAATTGTAATAGTATCATTTTTAACACTAAACAAATATGTCATAAACTCGGGGTGTTCACTATTTGGTTCAACTTGAAAAATTAAATCAAATGATTTGAACTGTTGATCAATTTGATTTGGTTCATAAGATCCTTCATACTAAACCAATTTAGCAAACCAAATAATATAAATTAGATCAAATATATCTTAATTCAACAATATTAATAATATTTATATATATTTTCTTATAAAAAATTTATTTCAAAAAAAAATTTGGTTAAACTAATGGAATTTATAAGCATTACATTTAATTTAACGGAAAGTGTTCTAAAACAAGTTAAATAAAATTATATATTAACATTTATACTAAACCATAATAAAATATGGTTTGAATGGGATCAAATCAAATTGAATTAATTTAGTTTTGTTTGATTTGAGAAAAAAAATTCTCAAAAATCAAACGAAAGCAAACCATCAACATGCATATATCCCAAGCATAAGCTCATGATTTGACACGTTTTAAATGGTTTTCCAAATGACTACAAAGCTAATGGGGTGTTTGGTTGCATGATAATTTTTTGTACACTTTCATGATAAAAAATTGTATTAAAATAAAAAGTGAACCAACTCATGACATAAAATTATCATGTTTGGAGGGATGTGATTACAAAAAAGAGTAACTACCACACATGACCAAACAAAGTGGGAGACCACAAGAAAAAAGAAAGAGGTGAGGCTCTCTTTTTTTGTGTAAGAAGAAAATCACTTTCAAAACATAAAATTATCATGGTTGTCAAACACCTCTTTTAACAAGTTTTCTTATAATTTTTAAAAATTAAAATAAAAACCTCAATTATCATGCAACCAAACACCCCATAAATGTACAATCTGGGCGATTCTCTAAGAAGAGTACATATAATATACATACATACATATATATATATTAACGGACAACATTGAAAGTAAATGTGGATCATGTTCTCATACGAGCATGAAAGGGAACATCACCCAAGCTCTTTTGATTTCTAAACACCTTTCATTCCAAGATTCCCTCATTTAGATGACCATGATAGTAATGGTACTGGTGGTGGGTCATCAATCAAATCAATCATTTTCTCTCAGCATATCAATTGCAATCCCTCTGGTTATGCCATTCTCTTGATCTCCTTTTTCATGATACTGACAACTACCAAAAAGATGCAATCCTGGGGTTCTTCTCTTTGTCAGGTTTGAAGTTCACCTCAAAACTGCACGATCTTTCACTGACAATCTCTCTAGTGTTCATCGACATAATTAATTGTGTTCTTACATGCATGCCTTATAATAATTTTACATATTGAGTATTACAAAAAAAAGAGTTTATCAAGATATAAATCAAGTATCCGTTTGTACTTTTTGTGTTAGTGTCGATTGCAAAGAAGTGTGGTCCCCATGTGGTGAAGCATCCAATCTCATATCAAGTATTACAACAATAGTTTGTCAAGGTATAATACCAGTATGTTGTTTAACTTATATTAATCCTATGATTTTAAGTTTGATGACCCAATAAATTTAAGAGGCTTTCAACTTTCAGTCTTAAAGTTGACCCTGAAACTATTTATACATCATTCTATTTTTAAAAATTAATTATTTTTCGATCCCAATCTTGTTATAAAATTCTTAACCCTTTCTTTCACACCCAGAGCCGAAAGCAGAAACATCCCCCAGCGTAACAGCAGAAAAATAACCCTATTAACCAAATATAAGGAGACAGAATGAAAACAATAAACAACATCTAAATTGCCTTCAAAATATATATATATATATATATGATACCACAGGTTAAATAATTTCACTGTACAAAAATAACATAGGAAAAATATCACAGTAGGATAGTGTCTTAAACAACTAGATGGATAGAAAAAGTCGAGACTATAAACTGCTTGAATCTCCATATCTTACGAACCTTGAAAAATTCTCTGTAAAAAAAATTCAACCAAAGTTCTGTGAGACACCATGAAGATGCATTCAGTAGGTCTGACACCATTTACCATGGAATAAACATATAATAAGTCATGCATAATTCATACATTCAGCAAAAGACATGATAAATAATTATCATGCGAAACAATATTCAACTTGCTCATAAGAGAGTGTCACAAGAGTTAATAGCGAAATAAGATAAGCAGTATAACAAATAAAAAGGCACAAAGCATATCCATTCCCTTAAGAGTTTATATATCATCCGTTTCACACACAACAAACACCTGGCCAATAATCTTGAATTAATGCAACAATAATCTTCTTCAAAATGTTGTATGAAAAAATATGTGGCTTTCACACGTATCCCAACCACATGTAAAGCCCTTCCCTTTTGGACATTTTATCTCGTTGCAGTCTGTACGTAATATATATAGTCTTAATTTGGTTTACAAGAAGAAGAAAAATAGAGTAGAGAATCAAAGAGAGAACCAAAAAAAAAACAAGGCTACCCAAAATTCTATAACACATTTCTTAATTTGTGATTTATGTACTTTATCCATATGGAGAGAATTAAATAATAATTAGGGCAAAACAAGCCCTTCCCTCTCCTCTTTCTTCTTCTGTCGTCGTTGATCTCCCTTCCTGTTCTCCAAACCCTAGCATCCATGGAAGTCTCCGCCCGAGAAAGGGACATTGTCGGCGATGTTTCCGGCGTGCCGCAGGCCGAGCGTGAGCGACACGTCGCCGGAGGCGCCGAAGCTTCCGTGGGCGAGCATGCCACCCGCCATTGCCGCGCCGTAATCGGCCACCAGCCCCGGCGGCCCGCAGAGATCGCCGGCGGTGAGCGCGTCCATGCCCAGCAGCGCTGCGATGTTGCCGCCGCCGCCGGTGGGACGAGCGGGAGGCGGCATCGTGGCGCCTCCGGAGGAGCTGAACTGGTGGTACAGCTGCTGCTGCTGCCGCCTGCTGGCCTGGGAAGACGACGGTATCTGCGAAGGGTCTCCTTTGGATGCGCTGATTTCAGGGCCGGGAAGCTGCAGATGCTGCTGCTGCTGTCTCGGAGACTGCGCTCCGCCTTCGTCTCTTGCGCTGGAGTCTGCTTCCTCCTTGGCCTCCTGCTGATACATCTCTTCCACCATGGGCTTCCACAGCCTAACCCTAGCATTGATGAACCAGTTCGATACCTGCAAGCCATCGTATAGCATTGGGATTGTGTGTAACATTCGTCTCCAAGGAATTAACTCAGTAGATTACTAATATAATTACTTTTTAGAAATCGAGTAAAAATATACAACTATCTCTTAAGAGTAATATAAATATGGTAGGGTATATAAATAAATATATATATATATATATTAACGAACAGCATAGAAGGTAAACATGGGTCATGTTCTAATATGAACACGTGAAAGGGAAACATCATGAACATGAAAGGGGAACATCACCCACGTGGTTATCAAGGTGAAAGCTCTTCTAATTTCTAGACACCTTCCATTCCAAGATTTCCTCATTTAGATGACCATGATAGGAATACTGTGGTGGTGGTGAGTCATCAATCAAATCAATCATTTGGAAAGAGCAATTGCAATCTCTTCTGGTCATGCTAATCTCTAGGTCTCCTTTTTCATGATAAGTGACATCTACCAAAAGATGCTATTGTGGGATTCTTCTCTTTTTCAAGTTTAAAGTTCACCTCAAAGCAGCATAATCTTTAGATGCCAATCTCTCTAGTGCTCGTCGACAAGATTAATATTTTAATGTCTTAGAATCATTTTTTCAAAATTAAATTAAAATTTTACAATCTTATGTTCTCTTTGCTCTTATGATTATTATTATTATTATTATTATTATTATTATTATTATTATTATTTATGCTTTGTTTCCACTTGGTGGGGGCGACCAATTGTCAAAGTAACACACAAATGTGAAAGGTCTGATTATCATTACAAAAAAATTGGTTATTTAGAATGACTTATTAGGGATGACTTCAGAAAATTGTCTCAATAAACTTAGTAGTGACGCTGAAAAGAAGACATCACAACTATACAAACATAAGTTGTCACCAAATAAGATATTCGCAAAAACTGTTGCCACCCGAACTCAAACTCAAACTCAAAGTCTTAATCCCAAATAATTGAGGTCGATTACATAGATTTGTCTTTTCAATTCTGTAATGTCATTCGCTAATTCATCTCTTATACTTAAATCATCCAAGTCATATTGGATATGTTTATGTCAAGTTAATTTTGGTTTACCTATTCGTCTCTTCCGCGCTGACAATAACAAGGCATCAACTTGTCTGATAGGTGCCTCAAGAGGATGCCGTCTGATATGTCCAAGCCAATGAAGTCTTCTCTCCTTTACTACATCCTCAATTCTTGTAACTCTCACTCTATCCCTAATGTCCTCGTTACGAATTCTGTCCATCAATATATGGCCACATATCCACTATAACATCTGCATTTCAGTTACACTCAACTTGATAGTATGCTTCTTCTTAGTTGTCCAACATTCACTACCATATAATATTGCAGGTCTTATAGCCATGTGATAGAATTTTCTTTTCAATTTTCGAAAGATTTTACGATTGCAAAGTATCCTTGACGCCTGTCTCTATTTTAGCCATCTCACTTTAATCCTTTGGCTGATATCCTCATCACATTCCCCGTCCATGAGATTGAACCAGAGTATTTAAATTGGGTATTCGGTGCAAGGACCATTCCGTCCAAGGTTACTTCAACCTCTTCAACTCTTGAAGTTTCGCTAAATCTGAAATACATATACTCTGTCTCCCTCTAACTAATTTTGAACATGTTGGCTTCTAACTCAGCTCTCCATCTTTCAAGTTTTCTGTTTATGTCATCTCGAGTTTCATCAATTAGAACAATATCGTCTGCGAACATCATACACTAAGGTAAACTCTTTTGTATATTTTTAGTTATTTCATCAAAGACTAGAATAAATAGATACGGGCTAAGCATAGACCCTTGATGTAGCCCTACTGACACTAAGAAGGCTCATGACTCTCCTCCTGGAGATGAAACGTCGGTGGTCACATCTTTGTACTAGGGGTGTCAATGGGCCGGGCCCGGCCCGGCCCGAGGTCGGCCCGCTTAGGGCCCGGTCCAAAATATATTGGCCCGGCCCAACCCGGCCCGCACTATATTGTTGGCCCGGCCCGACCCGGCCCGCAAAAATTATTGACTTGGCCCGACCCGGCCCGGCCCGGCCCAACTATATATTTTATAAATAAATATTTATTAAATATGATAAATTTAATTATTTAAGATAACATTATAAAATTAATAATAATTTAATTAAAAAATATTTTTAATAAGTAAAAATGATATTTTTGATATAAAAAATTGAAAGTTATTTGGCCCGTTTTAGCCCGCATCGGCCCGCTTCGGCCCGTATGTCGGCCCGACTAAAGCCCGCGGGCCAAAATGTTTGGCCCGTCAAATGACCTGCAGCCGGCCCGGCCCGCGAACCCGTGGGCCGGCCCGGCCCATTGCCACCCCTACTTTGTACATGTCTCTGATGCTGCCACCTAAACTCAAAAAAAAAGCTCAAAATAATGTTTCGGAGAAAGGTTTAACTTCTTGATAGTTTAAGTCATTGTTAGCAATTAGATATCAATCGTTCAATAGTCAAATGTCAGGGGGATGCACCATTGGAAATGGGTTAAGAAATTGTTGTCAGTGTTCTATGAAATCTGAAGCCCACGTGGCCCCATTCCTTCCCCCTTCTTTATTCTCTCTCTTGTAAAAGCACCCACTATTGACAACCCTTGCACCTCCACTGCTCACCGTTGGTTCTCGCCATCACCACAAGCCTAAGTAGGATACCCTCAGTCCCAAAGCAACTCTTAATGTCCTCTTTTAGGTATAAAATAAACTATAGTTTAGTTTCTTTCTAAATGTTAATATAAATTTTTAATTTTTTTATAGTATTGTTGATCTTGTTTAAATGTTAATCTTATTTAAATAATTAAAGTATGCTAAGTATAATTTATATTTTAAATTTTTGTTTAGCTAGGTTAGGTGTTCCACATTAAGATATGTATGTTTGGTATCTTGGCTTATGTTTAATTGAACGTTTCTATGATTTGATAAGTGTGTTAGGTTTGGTGTTCTGTAATAATTTTCTTATAACATTTAATATGATTTATACTTTAAATGTTTCTATGTTAATATAGGTATATATTGGGTTATGTTTGTCTCAGTTTCGTATTTTTATCTACAATTATCTTAAGAAAAATTTAAATGACTAACTCAAGAAATGTTAGTCAAAATAGATCAAAGACTCCCTTGACTAGTTGATCCATTCACATTGATGCCATCTCAGAGAATAAGAGAGAATGATGGAGAAAATGATGACAAAGATGATGATGATGAGGGGTTTTTTTAGAGAGGATGAGTGTTATGTGTTGTACTATTTTATGTTTGTTAAATTTTTTTATAAAACAGCATGAAACGTTGAAGTATTATATTTCTTTCATTGTCATAATAAATTGATATATTCTTCTTATTCATGTATGGTTCACTCAATTCTTGGTTACATGAAGATGTTGTATCTTATTAAGTGAATGAATATACATATTGTCTAGAATTGAATAGATGATAACATGTGTTGTGTGTGTGAGACGGAACAAGTTTGTTGTATCAATGTCTACAATTGAATATATGAGTAACTTATTGGCAGTGGCTTCAACCATCCCCAAAGTAGTTCATCTTGCACCAAATATATTGTCTAAGTGTTGGGTGAACTAGGCTGTAATGGTTTAAAGCCATCGCTACTAATTTGTGATGGTGCAAAAGCCTTCGCCAATACGTTTATTAGCGATGACTTACCTTAAGTCGTTGTGAATAAAGATTGGCAAAGGACTTTTTTGTGACAGGCTTGCAATAGCTTTAACCTATCGTCAAAATATTTTAATGATGACTTTTGTCTTGTTGGCGACGACATGAAATTGTTGTCAACAACTATTTTTCGTGCATTGTGTGTTGTCACTACTTGATATACCCATAACAGTTAAAGATACTTCAGTTTAGATCATGATTAGATTGGAATGAATACATTCTTATCTTGATTTCATTATTTGAATTGATATTTGATAACATTTAAATATACGATATATTATTTTTATTTTAAATAAATTACTTTATAACAACTAAAATTTTATCCAATCCTTTTAACTATTTATTTTATCTTTCCTTGTCACTTTCATGTATATTTTTATAATTTACTTAGTTTTTAAATTTATCATCACACTGGTCATTAAAAACACATGCATCAAAACCATATCAAAACCTATATAATTTTTTTAAAACAAAAATTGGAATCCATTTTCACCCTGCATGCATGGTAAAGATTACTAATGTAAACCTGTCGATCGTAGGAAGGCGACAGACAAGGTACGATCATCTTGCGTCACCTGCCCCCGTCTGTTTCATAGGATTCCTGTGCGGATCTGGACGGATCTCCGTGCCTGAACCACCGCAGTGCATTGGGGAAAACCAGTGTATATATAGGTTATGTATGCATGTTACCCTTTGCATACTGCAATCTTTAAAATAACACATTTTAAAATCTTATTTCTAAATTTTAATTACATGCTGCATTCAAACTTATACATTATATTTTTTTTTTACAAATCTTACACTTTGATGCACCAGTCAAGATCAAAGTCCGACTTTAAAAAATTGACTTGGTCCAGGTTTGAAAATCCAAATTCCACTGATCCGGAGTCTTAACCTCATACTCTACCTTATGGGAGTCGGATTTTTAAACACCAATCTGGACCATGAAAGCCGGAAAATTTGAGTAATTAGACTTCTATCAAAGTGTGTTAGTTTTGCCAAAAAAAAAAAAAAAAACGGGTGCTAGTCTTGCCAATAATGTTTCAAAGTGTGTTACCTTGAAAAACAAAATACTACTCGTATGTGTATATAAATGATGCTTGAAGGGCCCAAAAAAAAACTTTATAATGTAAATTACGGTAGGGAACAGACCTGATTTCTCGACAAGCCCGTCTGCCTGGCCAGCAAATGCTTGTCTGCGTCGCTTGGGTACCTGGGAAAGCGAAGAACAAGAAGAGAAGGGCCGTATCAACATAATTTCTCTTCTCGTAAATCTGTTAATTTCTACCACAAGCACACAAGCTCAACGGTAGAAAGCGAAAGCAGCTCGGCAGCAGAGGATGATCAGTTCACTATCTCGTCGCAGTGTTAAGCTTGCTGCGTTAAATCCTTTAATCCCCAAAATTATAGGGATAAATCACCTGGTTTATTTCCAAACTGAGATTAATTTGGAGCTAAACCTGGTTTATACCCTAGATCGAATTTCCACGCCTAGGAAAGGATAAGCTTTCTTGCTCGGGTTTTCGCTGCAAGAAGGCAGCATCAAGCTGCGCTGCTGCCTCTGATCCAGAGGGGTGTTTAACCTAAGGTGCCCTAATAGCATGTTTCGTATGGCTGATATTTCCATCCTTCATATATACACATGCATATATATGTACGTATATATCTGGATGGAAGTACAGTGAAAGAAATTATCTATTTATCTACCCTCATCTTTATCTTTGTCACAGGTTATGCTTCAATTCTGTGCGGGAGAGAATTAAAAGAATACCATTCACTAAACAAAGTATAAAGATAAATTATTATGGATTGGAGTTGGATCCTTTTCTTATTTTGTCTATACAATGGGGAGACAAAATAGGTGGTGCAATCCGTAACGTACGTATAAAAAATTATGGACAACAAAAATTGGTGTTGGATCTTGCCTTAATTATTTTATGTCTATATAATATTAATGGAGAGAGCTCTTTATAATTAACAGATGTTAGAGGTGATTGATTCCCACTAGCTAGTAATTGATAAGTGTACTCCAACATATATAATCCAAAAAAATTCGCAGATTTTGCCGATTATTACAGTGCTGCCTTCTCAATATTGTTAAGAGAATTAATACAGATTTACTTTTGTCTGGGTCTTACAAGAGACTCTCTACATGGCCGCCTTTGTTTACACCCCTCTCCTTTGCTAATTAATTAAAGACACACGATATATATATATAGACCCTTGGCTTCTTGGACTGAACAAATTACTGTCAAATTGGAAGCATCCGACTGTTTTATTTTTGTGATATTCAGCATGAATTATGAACGGGGGAAGAGAGCTATCTTCTGCTGGTGCCGACACATCTCTCTGGCTTTTAGGGGAAGAGGTATCAGACAGACTATTCTTTATAGGGGCGTGTGGGGTAAGAAAGATTTTTTTTGTTCAAATACAAATAATGAGATCCACATATATATATTCTGCCTTAATATATATATATATTTATATCTGGGTTAGGAAAAATTAATATATCTGGGTTAGGAAAAATATCCTCCAACTCCCAGGCCGGCAACAAGAGAGAGAGAGAGAGGGAGAGGGAGAAGAGAGAGAGCAATCTAGTGGATGCCGACATCTGATCTGGCTGGTAGAGAAAAGAGGTAGCACAGAATTAATTAGCTAGCTAGAATCTTATCTTTTGGGTGGGTTTCAATCATTCAAATGCAAATAAGTTAGGACCTCAGATACATGTTCTTATTGTATTATCTTGCGATATATATATATCTGGGGTTAGAAAAACGGCTTCCAATTATCAAATCAGACGACCAAACTTTCATTATCTTTAAGAGTTAAAATTACCTCATGCATGATATATGTATATATATAAACTTACGGGTGAAGGAAGTGCTCGAAGAGCCAAGCCCGGAGGATCTTGACGGAGCGCTCCGGCAAGCCCCGTTGGGGCCGCCAGGCCTCCTGCTCCGTCATGGCCATCTGCTGGAACGCCCGCTGGCGCCACAGGCTCTGCTCCAGCAGCTTCAGCCGCGGCGTCGCCCCCCGGGTGATGCCGGAGCCGCCGCCGCCGCCGCCGCCGCCCTTCTCGCCGAGCAGCTCGCACGCCTGCCTCAGCTGCGCGGCGATGGCGTCCTTGAGGCAGCGGAAGTGCCGCGACATCGCCTTCTGGGCCAGCGCCGTGTAGGGCGCCGACGCGCCGAACCCCACCGCCGAGTCGAACGAGCTCGCCACCGTCTGCATCTGGTCGCAGTAGAGCCCGTACCTCTTATCTACCTGTGCGTCGTTAAAAAAAAATTATAATTCACCACACCATATTAATTTATATAATTAAATAGAGGCAGAGAGGGAAAAAAAGAAGAAGGAGAGCTACCCATGCACAAAGAAGTAGAATTCTGATGAGCCAAAGGCGGTACAATAATGAACATTCGTTTGTATCATTTGGCTGCCTCAATAATAATTATTCATCCGCGTTGTACCACACAGCTAGCTATCGGTGTAACGTCGGCACAGCACAGCTCTTCATGTATCGGTGTTTAATTTCCTTCCCGCGGAATATTGCTGATGATCGATCGACCTCGACCATGCGCACGAGATAGTAGAAAGGTGATATATATATATAAGTGAGAACATATATATACTGCATTTATTCATGGTGGGCTTCCTATACATGTGTGTGTGGAGGGGGGGGGGGGGTTCCGGTGGCTCTTCCTTTGGACCAGCGCCATGGCTGTTCCCGACTAAGTTTCCTACAAGAGGAGGAAAGGCAAAGGATAGCTAACGCACAGTAGGAAACATCATCATCATCATATCTCTCTCTCTCTCTCTGACAAATTTGAACAAATAAATAAGACTCAATTAATCAAGGAGCTGGGTTTGAACACATTCTTACTCTGACTTGATAAAATTTACCGACAACTCGATTGAATGTTCGATATTTTTTTTTGAGAAAGTTAAATCAACACAATTCACCCCAATATATAAAATAAGTGAAAGTAAAATTTAATTTAAGTTTAAGCTTGAATATATTGAGTTCGAATGCTATGAAGTTGAGCTTGAATTAAGATGTAGATTGGCATATTATGCTTGCTTCCTAACGTTCCCTTGTCTTGCCCTCCAGCTCAAAAGACCAGAGGCTTGGCAGCCTCCCCCAGCCTTCTTACTCACTTTTAGGGTTTTACGGCTGCAGTTGTGATCTGTGGGCTTAGAGATCGATAGACATTGAGAGAGAGAGAGAGAGAGAGAGAGAGAGAGAAATAGTAGAAATAGAAAGTTACTGAGTGAGAGAGAAAGAAGGGGGGGTACTGGACTACATACCTCGTCAAGCATGGACAAGAGCTTGGCCTTCCTTCTCTGCTGTTCAAACCGATCAGCGGGTGAGAGCGGCGGGGGATCCTTGGAGGCGGCGGCGGTCCCGGCGGCTGAGGTCGAGGCCCCGCCGGCATCGGAGGAGCTGTGGTTAGGGTTGGTGGAGTCGATGGGGCGCCGCCGCCCGTCCTTCCCTTCCCTCTTCAGCTGGCCCCTCACCACGCTGCAGAACTCCTCCAGCAGCTCCTGCGCCGGCCGCGCGTACCTTGAATGCCGCAGCGGGCTCACCACTCCGGCGGCGGCGCCGCCCACCGCAGGGCTCTGCAGGCTGTGCGCGCGCTGCAGCGCCTGCTGCTGGCCGCCGTAGCACAGTATTGCGTCCCTCACCTGGATGTCCTCCGCCTTCGCCATCTCCAGCTGCTGGAGGGAGGTGCTCAGCGAGAGGGACAGGCCCTGGCCGCCCTCCCCCGGCCTCCCCCCTACAAAAGCGCCGCCTCTGCCGGCGAGGAACGGCGGCGCCTGGAGAGCGTGTGATTGCTGAAGAGATTGGGGATGATGAGGAGGAGGAGAGGACGACGAACTCCGGCCGGCTTGATGTGGCGGCGGGTTCATCAAGAAGAGCTGCATCGCCGCCGCCGACTCGGCGTTCAACGGAGACATCTGGGTCTGCTGCGGGGTTACGCCATGTCCATCCACTTGTACCACTCGCTGCCTGCCGCCGGCGGCGTGCCAGTCGCCGGAGAAGCTACCGGAAGGTTGCCGGTAATTATTGCCGGGGACGATCTGGTGAGCGAGTAGCTCCGTGGCCGACAGCCCCCCGGCCGACGGGAAAGTGAACATGTCAGAGAGCATGTTGCCGGCCCCGGCCGCGGCCTCGTAGACGGGATCCTCCTCCCTCCCCTGATCTAGACCGACCAGCGCCGCCGCCGCCGCCGCACCGGGATCGAGAAACCCGGCGGCACCCTCAGCTTCTCCCGCCGGCTCTGTTGAGCGACGTGCTGCTGCTGCAGATCGGCGGCGTACACTGTCCACGAAGCCATCGGAGACGAAGCTGAAGATGCCCTGATTGAACCCCCGGGACATAGACGGCGGCGGAGGGTCGTCGGCCCCGGCGAGGGCTCGCCACGCAGAATCCGAGTGGACCAAGTACCGGTTGCCTAGAAGACGCGCTTCCCGCGGCGGCGGAGAGGCGGCTGCAGCTACTCCCATGCCGGCGCCTTCTCCTGCATCATCGCCGTGTCAATTAAAACCGCCCCCCGGCGGCGGCGCTGCGGCGGAGACCGATCGGGAACAGTAAGAAGCAGGACCCAGATCAGATCCTCCGTAAGAAAACACTAGAAAAGAGAAACAAAAACCATAATCCGTCCGATTCCTCGCACCGTTCCTCCCCGTTCCAGGAGAAATATAAATCTCAGATGTCGGAGACGTCCTTTTCTTGCACCGGAGCTGCCGCGCCGCCGCCCCTCTCACTCCGCTCCCCCAATATTAATCTCTCTCTATCCGTCTCTCGACAAACTATCTGCCCCTCTCTAGCTATCATCCACCACACAATGACCCAGGACCTCCAGAAAGGAGAGGAAGACGAAGAAATTAAGGCGGGGAGGGGGACTAGCTAGCTGGGTTTCGTCTTCTTCCCCTTCCACCATGGTCCCTGGTGTCTAATCCAATCCAACGCAACCTTATGTTCTTCGAAATTGTGACTCTATATATGTCTCGAATTAGCGTTCTTAGCGTGTCTGCTAGGGCTGTTTACTATTTGGTTCAACCCGAAAAACCAAACCAAACCAGGAGTTTGATTCGGTTTGGTTTGGTTTGAGCTACCGATCGGTTTGGTTTGGTTCCTAGAACCCTTCAAACCAAATCAAACCGCTAAACCAAATAACCCGAATTAGATTAAATATTTTATTTTAAATTATATATAATACAATGTTTATGTGCTTTTTCTTATAAAAATAAATTTGTTTCAAGAGTTTTTAAGACAAATTAATGAAATGTATAAACAAATACATTAAATTTTAATAGAATATGATTTAAAACAAATAAAATGAAATTATATATTGACATATTTACTCTACCTCAATAAATTATGGTTTGAACCGAACCAAACCAAACCAAACCAAATTAATTCGGTTTGGTTTAGTTTGGTTTGGGAGATAGTTTGGTTTGGTTTGGTTTGAGAAAAAATGCTAAGAAACCAAACCAAACCAAACCATGAACACCCCTAGTGTCTGCTGTGAGGCCGGAAAATTAAAATGTGGGCAGGGAAAAACAAAAAGGGGTGACCTTCCTTTTTCTTTTTCTCAGCGGATTGATTGACCCGCCACATGCTCGACGAAATGCTCCGCTGGGAATCGGGGCTATTTCCGCCATTTCTGCCCATCAAGAGAGGGGGGGGGTGTTTGGTGGGGAAGAGAGAGATATACATGGTGGTGGATGATGCATCATGCCCTAGCACCATTTTTATTAGTGGAAGTGTGGGGGCACCGGGGGAGGGGGGGTCCCCCCACAGCTTTGCCCATTATTGTTATCCTCATGTTTTGACTTGGAGAAATATTTTATTGATTAGGGTTTTGTTGAGTTATGATGTGGTTGCCTAAACATCAAAATCATAGCAAGGAACGGATTCATCTTATAGTTTTTTTTACATACATATATATATATATTATCTTCTCAAATATGGGGCCACTGTAATCATTTGAATTCCCCCCATTTTAAGTTTAAGTGATTTCTATGTTTTTATCTTGTGGACCAAAGTACATGTGGGTTATAAGATTTGATTGAACCCATATGTTATATAGCGATATTATCATTAGATCATCCAAGAAAAACTTTAGGGTCCCTTGAATCTGTCCTTAATTCAAGAAGAAATTATAAATTTTTCCAAAATTACTTTTCAGATAAAAATTTTTGTCTAAATTACATCTGCATCAAGGGGGCCTGAAGTGACAAGCAAAGAGGACTGGGGATTTCAGAAGATTTTCTTTGTTCCTTTTCTTCTCTCTCAGTGAGATCATTCTGACATCATAAGAGAGAATATTCAGCACTCACGTTTTGTTAGAACGATATTAAATGATTATCGAAAATTGTATATCAAGAAATTGTTCTACTATGAATTATGTTAGGACTTGTTTGCATAGAGTATTTAATTAATGTTGATGTGACAAATAACAACTTAAAAATTACACATTACTAGTTACGTACGATACATTATTTATGTACATTTAATCTTCGTAATTAAGCCATCTTTATATCACTACGAATCAAGAGGAAATATGATGTGACAGCCATCGTCACTAAGTAGGCTTTAATTTTGACGGCCTGATCATAACTATCATAAATACCTTACTTGAAGACTCAGCATAATTAATTTGAAGCATACCAGAGTGTGATATATTATCATCGTGTCATATTTAATTTATTTTTAATTAGGAAATTAGACCTTTCGTATCATTTTTAGCATCTTGTGCCCCGATTGGTAACACTATTAGGTATCTCTGTTACTATCAATTTTAAAATTGATATTAATAAGAATTATTAAGAAGTGTTTGATTAATTATATCAATTTTAAAATTTGTACCGCAAACAAAGTATTCTATGTAATACAAATGTCCACTTGTATTACTTTGATATTGATACTCTAATATTTGAAAATATTAATATCAATATTAATATAGTATCAAAAATAAAACTCTAATACTGTGACATTCACTTTAATTAATGTTGATCATGCTTGATGCATGTCATGTGTTCTATGAAAGGCAACCCCTCAGTTTAAAATCTAACGAGGTGTTTAGTTGCAAAATAAATTTTTATATATTTTCATTATAAAATTTATATTAAAATATAATATAAACTATCTATCTTAATGACATAAAAATGTGATGTTTGGAGATATGTGATAACAAAAGATGGGAGTCATCCATGACCAAATGAGGTGGGGAGACCACAAGATAATAAAAAGGAAATACCAACTTTTTTCTTTTTCTTTGAAATAAATTTCTTAAATTTAATTATAATGGTTGCCAAACAATTTTTTAACAAATTTTGTTACAAAAATATAAAATTACAAAAAAACTCAATTTATCATGCAACCAAACATCTCATAAGAACCAGTTAATTTTGTTGTAATATTAGAAATAATACAATATACACTAACTTTGATGCCGACATTAGATATAATAAGATCACAATTTTTAGCATCAAATATCAAAAACAATGTCAGTATAAGCGTCTAATAGTCTATCCAAACATGGCATAAGACGTATACATCTGATCACACATCATATTTTCTCTATAATTTCATATTGCACTATTAATTTTTATTTATATTCTTGCAAAAGTCAGTAACCTTTTACCCATATGCAAATATTGAAGAGAGAGAAGAAAAGAAAATATGGACACATAATCTTCTCCTGGGGTGTTTGGTTGCATGATAATTTTTTGTACACTTTCATGATAAAAAATTGTATTAAAATAAAAAGTGAACCAACTCATGACATAAAATTATCATGTTTGGAGGGATGTGATTACAAAAAAGAGTAACTACCACACATGACCAAACAAAATGGGGGACCACAAGAAAAAAGAAAGAGGTGAGACCCTCTTTTTTTGTTTAAGAAGAAAATCACTTTCAAAGCATAAAATTATCATGGTTGTCAAACACCTCTTTTAACAAGTTTTCTTATAATTTTTAAAAATTAAAATAAAAACCTCAATTATCATGCAACCAAACACCCCATAAGGCACATAATCTTATCGGCGGTGGCTTTATTTAGGCATCACCCATGAATACTTGTTTGCGACGACTAGTCATTAGTCGTCGTAACTATTCTTATCAAGGACAACTTTTTTTTCTCGATAATCCATCCCAAATAATCATTTTTCATGTAGTGACAATCCAGATTCTTTGGCATACATCTACTAAATTGAGCTGCACATTAATCAACAGGAAAAACAAAAGTTATTTTTACGTGTACTAATTATACAATGATAGAAAGATCGTAACGGTGTATAGAACAACATATGTTTCTCATGATATACTGTACCCCCAAATTGACTAATTCAAAAAAGAATATAGAAATCAAGAGATTAGACCCACAAACTATTTTAAAAATATTCAAACAAATATACAGCCCGTGAACTATTTTTAAAAATATGCATATACAGTGGCTGATTCAATTTGGTGCATGAAATTATATCCATGCCGTGGGAGTGATGTCCGGACTCAGAGATGTCGGTTCGAGGATCCGACTCGAGAAGATGAGGCTGTCGGTCCGAGCGGTCCGATTGAGCGGATCCGAGAGAGCGGCATCGGCGGAGTAAACGGGTCCGGGTCGGGTAAACATACCAAACAATATATAAGTAAATAAATAAATATATATATATCGGATTCGCGTCCGGTAACATGATAGACATCAGGGGTGCAAACGAGCCGAGTCGAGCCGAGTAGTATGATGTTCAAGCTCGGCTCGTTTATTTTACACGAATTCGAGTTCGAACTCGAGTTTTAGCGAGTACATGGAACCCTTGTTCAAGTTTGATTCGTTTATTAATCGAGCCGAGTCGAGCTCGAGCTCGAATAGTAGTTAGACTAAAATTCAATTCATATTCAAACTTAAGCTATATACAAACTTCTTTATAAACTCGAAATCAATGAAAAATCATTTGTGAAACTTTAGATTTAACTCATTTATGAAACTCAATCTAAGTTTAAACTTACTTTTTGAATTATTTAATATATTTAAGTGATAATATATAAAAATTAATACTTAAAATTTAATCTTTAAAAATAAATATATAATATAATATTTAATCGAGCTGCTCGCGAGCTTATCGAGCCGAGCAAGAGTTTGTTCAAGCTCGGCTCGTTTAATGAGTCGAGCTTTATTTTTTGTTCAAGTTTGTTCATTTAACATAATAAACGAGTCGAGTCGAGTTTTTATCGAGCCGAGTTTCAAGTTACTTGTCTAGTGTATTGGTTCGTTTGCACCCCTAATAGACATACATGGCACCTGTCTCGTCTGAGCCATATATTTTATTATAAAAATATATTTTGTTGCAAAGTTTGTTAAAAAGAATAATTTATAATCATTATAAATATATATTTTGTAAAATAGAAAATCTAAGGAAAAAGATGAGGTGAAACCTTTTTTCCCATTAGGTTCCCTCTTCTATTTTTTCTTAGGTACGCATGCCCCCTACACTCAGATTTCCTCTCTTGTACACGATGGTTGTTATATTATGCTCTTTTTGGTAACATTATTAGGTATCTCTATCACTATCAATTTTGAAATTGATATTGATAGGAATCATTAAGAGGTATTTGGTTAATTTTATCAATTTTAAAATTTGTAGTGCGGACAAAGTATATTATGTAATACAAGTGTCAACTTGTATTACTTTTGATATTGATACTCCAACATTTGAAAATATTAATATCAATATTAATATAGTATCAAAAATAAAACTCTAACTAAACATGGCATTATATGTTAATTTGGATACTGGTGAACAATCAACTACTAATTTTGATACTTGAATAATATTATTATTCTTGTAATTGAAAATGGGAAAATCGTGTTCTTCTCATGCCGGGCAAGATAATGAGAGGCTGTGTTGATTAATAAGGGCGGAACAGGAACGCACACACGTATGTATGTATAAATATTAGGACGGTAAATGAGTCACATTCAGCGGAAAAATCGCAATATTCAGTTTCCACACCGATTCATCCGGACGTTTCGATTCAGATTTCGATAATTTTGTGATTATTGTGTTTCGATTTCAATTTGATTCCGATTTTATCACCCAAATCAGAACTTGATTCAATAACTTATTAAATACATATTAAATATTAATTTTTATTTAAAATAAGTTAATAGTTTACAAATAATTACTAAAATTTTGCATATTCTCTTTAAAGTTTTATTTTTATTATTTTATCAATTTAAACATAATATTTTATGATTTATTTTAATTAATTCTATTTATACATATTTTTATCGAAATTAGATAAACAGAAATAAACTCGACCCGTTCTGATTATAATTTCGATAAACTATCGAAATATATGATTTTGATTCTAACAACTTAT
Organism: Cryptocoryne crispatula var. balansae; assembly: GCA_036172225.1. Classification (NCBI taxonomy): domain Eukaryota; kingdom Viridiplantae; phylum Streptophyta; class Magnoliopsida; order Alismatales; family Araceae; genus Cryptocoryne; species Cryptocoryne crispatula. Next base: position 5,572,267 of record CM069930.1, on the reverse strand, counting down.
AGCATACAATATCAGCTTTCAAATCGAATTAGAATTTTAAAATATAAAATTTCATTTACACCCTATATATACATATAAATATATATTGGCACCCGAAAATGTTACTTTGGGATCGGCTCATACTTCTAAATCATCATTCTATTCCTTTCAAATCCGCTGCAATTTGAATTAGAGTGCCAACTGGCTGGTCATGAGCTTAGTTTGCAAAAAATATTTTATATATTTTTATGATAAAATATATGTTAAATAAAATTCAAAGATTCTTGAAGTCAAAACATTGTCGTATTTGTTGAGATGTGGTAACATTATAGTATTATTTAGGTTATAATCGTGGTGTTTTATTTTATTAGGTAGAGTGCTTAAATTATTTTTAGGATCTCTATCCTTATTTGTAGGTATTTTTTAGTTATTTATGTTGTGTCTTGTTAAATTAAATGGGTGTTTGTATTTTTAATAGTATAAGGTGCTTCATTTTAAGTTAATAGATATGTTGTTTTATTTATTTGGTGTGTTTTAGTTTCCCTTAAATTGGCCTATTCTGACCCTAATTAACCTTCCCCTAAACCCTAACCTTTCTCCCTCCCCCTGCCGAGATCTCCCTAGTTGCCTCTCCCTCTTCCTCCATCGGTTTCCCCCTCCCCTCCCTCTCTTCCTTCTTCTGAATACACCATCCCCCTGTGTGTGTGTGTTCATCCCACTGCTATACAACCAGCACCACCGAAGTTGCCTTGAGCATGCCACGTAAACCACGTCATTTGTCGCAACTGCTTGCTAGCCACCTCGTCAAGCCCTACCCCCGTCTTACGATAGCCTACGCATCCATGCATTCCTTTCGTTAACATGATTGCACGGTGTTCATGTTATATATGGATAGTAGGTCATTACGTGTCATATCTTATATTGTGAATGAGATGATGTGAATGACTCATGACACGGCATGAGATGAATGTGATGGACTCATGGTAAGATATGAGTTGATGTAAGTGCTTGCGTGCATTGAAATAAATGTGAAAACTAATACATCTTTTGATTTCAGATACTGCAGTTTATCTTAAGTACACCCCTGTCTAAGTATACTATGAGATTTAGTTTAACTATATGATTATTATTGTATATATATTATATTTGGTGCTAGATAGATGAGATCGCAAGATGATGTTTTACTTGTGAAAATGAAAAGATGCGTATGTTACATTAAGAGAATGGATGTATTAGTGGCATATATGTTCTATTTAGAAATTGGATGCATTAGTGACATGTATGATTCATATAGTGCTTAAGGATATGTACATTTGGTTTATCTTGAATAGATGGTGTTACATTGTATCCATATTAAATCTCAATTATGTGTTTCATTGTATTGGTTCATTTAGAAATTGTATCATGGTGTGATGTCTTCATTTGCTTGATCTTTTAATAGGTTGTAGTTATGTGATTAATAAATTATGGAATGTTGGAAGATTAATTATGATTTACCTTATTACAATTATAATATAGGTGTAGGATTGGGTACTTATATATTATTATGATAGGGCCTTATTGGTTACTCAATCTAACAAATGATGGAATGTCTACTAAGTCTTTATGACTCGCCCCATAGTTTTAATATTTTAGTAGGCATTGAAGATGTGGATCCAAGAGTTGGACTTGAGGAGGATCCCGACTTTGGGTTCGAAGAAGAACAAGTGGAAGAATCAGATTCTGCGGATCCGAGAGATGTGTGACTTCACTTTATTAAAGTGTTTAGTTATGTTTCCAATAAAGTGGCTATATGTAGTCAACTATCAATTTGATTGTGGTTTTATTTTGATGTGGCACTTAGACTCTTGGACTTATTTTGGTTGGAACATGTTATCTTATTTTGGTGGTTAAAATTATTATCTTGCAATAGGTTACTTTCTAAGTGGTTGAACTTTGTGAAGTTATGTAAGTGGATACGTTTATTTAGGTTGTGCGTTTTTGTTGCCAAACCTCTTTTATTCAGGGTTTTATCCCATTGTTGTGTTCTAAAAAAATCATTGTGTTTTCCAGGATGCGACATATATAATTCACCCCGAAGAACATTGTTGATCTATAAGTGCTTGATCATGGTGATTTCAAGAAGTTTTTTTTGTATTCTTTCATGCATGTATGTATAGTAGACTTTGAGGTTGGATGCATATTGCTACTATTTTTAATATAATTTTTATTAAAGATAAATATAAAGATATCCTTCTAGGTGCAACTACATTATATGGGCGAGAACAGTTCTTCATTAACACATGTAACTTGTGATATCGAGAATGAAAATAATTGACAATAATATTTAACTTATCTAAAAAATTCTAACTCACATACTTGCATAATTATATTTGTTTTAAATTGATATAAGTGTAAGCACCCGAAACGGGATATCCGTAGATCTCCCTCTTCCGGCCCCTACGCTTGCTTTGGGGACTTGGTGGATGGGATGTTAGTGGTTGTGGTCGCCAGGAGCCAAAGGCTCCAAAATATAGTAGAATGAAAAGAAATGAAATGGAGAAATGACCATCGTACCTTTGGAAGCGGGGAGATTGTTGGGTTCCGACTTCTCCTCTCTCGGCCGGCCGAAAGAAGAGAGCTTAGTGAGTCCTTCGTCTTCGATCCGGTTGAAGCTCCGCCTCAATCGGATTTACCTAAAAATATCCATAAGAAAACATAGAAACAAGTGAAAGGTTCATTAGTTCTAATGAAAGCATAGTATCGTGCTCAAATTTGAATTCAAACATACAAAAGGAAATAGACTAACCGGATTGGGACTAAATCCCAACCCCTATTTAGAAGGTTTAGATATGCATGTAAATGCAAATGAGTGGCTCAATATATGCTAAATGACATGTTAAGTGGCTCAATATATGCTAAATGACATGTTAATGAGAGTTAAAATGAAAGGGGGGAGTAAAGGATCGACCGGAAAGGTAAATAAACTCAAAAAAATGAAAAATGAGGTCTGCCCCTGCTAGTGCCCCATATATGGGGCGCCTGCTGCAGGTGTCCCCTTGATGGGGCGCGTTGACCAAAGTCAAAGCGCCCTATATACGGGGCATCAGGGACTGGCTTCAACAGATTTTCTTTCTTTCTTCGCGGCGTCGTCCCGGAGTGTAGGAAGACCTCCAAGACAAAAAAATGACTTCTTCAAGCAGCCAATACTCAAGTGAAGCTAATGGAAGAGTGTTTTGGCACTAGATGTAAGGTAAATGGAGGGTAGAGGCTCTCAAATTCGGAGAAAAATCATATTTCTGAAGAAGGAAACTGCAGGTTTTTTTGGGTTTTTGGGAGAGAGTTTTGAATCGGTTTGAAGGCTTATGGGGGTGAAAATGGCTTAGAAACGTGGTGTTGGATGAGCTCTAGGGTGGCACGAAGTTGGAACCTCCTCAAAGCTCCAAATGGAGGTCTATTTATAGCCCAAAAGAGGGCACTTTGGCCATTTTCGAAAAACAGTGCCACGCGGCATAGCGCCCTATATATAGGGCGCCAGCATCATGAGATATGTCAAATCGATAAGACGAGTCACTGCGAGGGATCAAATCGGCCGGTCAAGTTGATTTGAATTGGTGCCCTGGTTAACGCCTGGTGCCCTATAAGTAGGGCGCTAGGTGCCCTGGTCAACGTCTATCGATCTTCTTCGAAATGCGCCGAAAAACTTGATTTTTCTAGAAAACTCGGTTCCCTTGAAAGGTTACTCAAATATTACTCATGAAAATAAGAATTTAAGCTCTTCAACTAAGCCAAAATTGCGTGTCTACAATAAGGTTTGACTGAGTCTATTGGAAATAAATCTTGAGATTATCAAAATCACCTGGAGACTAAGTTTACAAAAACAAGTAGTAGAAAAGTACAGGTTATGCATATTATTCACTCAGGTTGAAATGTGGAAAAAGATTCTAATCTCAACTTTTGGGTTGATGTACATTTAATAGGTAATATATTTGGAGTAATATATCCAAATCCTATTGAATCATTTAATAATGAATTTTAGTGAAAAGATATCTTTTGATATTTTACATAATACATGACGTACGGATCAATATATTAATTATGTGTGCAAAAGGGAAAGAGAAAAATAACTCACAACAACACATTTCTATGACCATCCTTTGATGCAAAAATTAATAAGTTAGATGGATAATTCTCTAAAACTATGTGGTTAACGTTTATAATGGTGATCATCTTTAAAATCAAGTCAAAACAATCAATAATTGTTAGATGTCAAGTATTCTCATAAAAAATGGCAAATTTTAAAATTGTTGCGTAAATATGCCTGTGTTTTAAATCATAAAATAAGAGAGAAAATGAAGGATTATTTTTTTTTCTTTATGTTACACACAACAACTCTTTGTAAATGATGCTATGATGTATGTATCACCCCTAATATTAATAAAGCTGACATATGTTCGGGAAAGGAGAGGTATTAGATTAGAAAAAAATAAGGAGAAGATTCCTTCACCAATAGTGTTAGAAATAAAATCAAACAATTTATACATGTTCTAGATATAAACAACATGAGCATATATACTCAGACTTATAAGAATCCTATTGTAGAAAATATGAAAACAAAGTTTATTGTCTTTATCATTGGTCACCTGTGAAATCTGGAAATCCTAAAAGTTGAAAAGCCAAAAACCACTATTGTTCTTTTTTTTTTCTATTTCGGATATACCTAGGTGATTCTCCCATTCCAAGCATGTACACATGCTTATGTACCATAAAAGTAAATAAAACATAAATGAATGCAAGAAGAACATCTTAAATGGTAAGGTAAATATTTAAAACTTATTCTATTACTTCTTATTTTTTAAATCACCAACTTTTTTTATAGGTTGACGCCGTCCATTCTTTGTGGTGTGTTGATCAACCGGTAAATTTTGTAGATTCCTTCTCATCTTCATTTTGTTGTTAGAAAGCTGAGCACATTCATCATCTTGAGAGGCACATGAATCTCTTACACGCTATTTGGTAACGAGATAATTTGGGGATAAATCTGATTTATCCCCAAAATTTAGGGGATAAACAAATTTTATGGTGCCAAACGGCCCTTAGAGATGGAGTTGAGACAAGAGAAGAAACTCGGACATAAAGTTAAAATAATATATATATATATATCAATATTAATTTTAAAATTAATAATTATATATTATACCAAACATAAGACAAAATTATCTCTAAACATATCATAACTTAAACCAAACACAACGAGAATAAAGATAATCACAATGATTGATTTATCTTTATCTCTCTCAATTTTATCCTTGTACCAAATGGGGCCTCAAAGATAGAGTTGAGACAAGAGAAGAAACTCAGACATAAAGTTAAAATAATGACAAAAAAGTTACTCTAAAATTTGACTTTATCAGACTATTGCATATTTTCACTTGCATGGTATCTTAAGTATTTGTGGACTCTTTGAATATATATAGTTTGTCTTCTATACCAAGAGACGAAGCTGTCGTCTATGGTATGCATATTTAGGAACGAGACATGAAGTCTAGAGAGAGAGAGAGAGAGGTTGTAATTTTGTTCCATTTCTGATTATGAGATTAACAGATAAATTTTTTATTTCTGTTTAAGTAAATTTAACATATATATTTTGGTATTGACCAAAAAGTATTTGGTTTGACAATAAAAACTTAACAAGGTTAGATATTTTATCAGGCTATATGTGGTGACAATAAAATATCTTAGTCTAAGCGTCTTCTCATGGGTCAAATATTATTTTCGTTTGATTTTTGTTTAACTAAATTTAAGATATATAGATATATACATATTGTGATTTGGATCATAGAGAATGTGTGCTCATGGTAAACACTTGAGAAGATTAGGTATTTTTTCAGGAAAAATATTAAAAAGGGAGTCTTGATTTTCGTATGAAACTAAATCAAACCCTAAACAAGGCTAGTTACGAGTTCTCAAGGTTTGGAGTGAGAGTTGAAGACATTCCAACAAGTGGACCTCCTGTTAAACAAATTAGCAACGAGATGTCTTTTTAACTGGGTCCTCTGAAACGGATAGAATTAATTTGCCAAGAGAAATTAGATGACCATAAGAAAAAAATTGACATATTCTTTAGTCTTAAAAACTTTTTTATAAAAATATATTTTTAATAATTTAAAAATTATATTTTAACATGTTAACATCATATTAATTTTAACTTGTTGTATTATTGTCTTTGAGGTCACATCCCACTATCCTACCAATGATTCACATTCTCCTACCATGCAATGTTTGATATCCTCTCTTAGTGGTGGCATCTTCTTTCTTGCCGCCTACTTTGCATCTCTCTCTCTCTCTCTCTCTCTCTCTCTCTCTCTCTCTCTCTCTCTCTCTCTCTCTCTCTCTCCACCAATAGAGGCACATACACCAAGATAGAATCATATCTTATAAATCAATCATATTTTATATGATTTAGACATTTCTTATAATATCATATTCAATAAATCAATTGATGACAATTCTTTATTCTTAATATTATTACATGTATATATCATAATAAAACTGTTGATTTATACAACTATAATTCGAGCAAAATAAGATCATGATAAAAAGTTTACTTATTTAGATATGTGCAATCTAAATATTTTTAATTATAGGATCTTTGAGAAGAAATATTAAGGATCACGTAAACTAGTGTATATAATGTCTTCTCTCGTAAGATAAGAATGATCAATTTCATTTGTCATTAGTTGGAGACGTGTAGACACATATATAAGTGCTCATCAGATGAATAAATATTATATCAAATTAATTCTATTTAAAATTTGTGAATTATATTTTACCAAACTATTAATTAAACTTTTTATTGTGAAAGTTGTACCGTTGATATTGAGTCATCAGAGATGAATTACCGGATGTCTTGTATAATTTAGTCATTGGTTTATGGATCACTAACACAATGGTCCAATACAATCAATTGATTAGGCACGATGAAAATTGAGGAAGGAAAGTGTGTGAATAATAAGAGATTATTCACTTTTGTTAAGATAATAAGAGAGAGAATATCTTATGAGATAATGTCCTACGATGATAATCGTAAAAAAAAATTTGATTGAACTGAATTTGAACACAAGATCCTGAAACATCATGATATTAAGGAGTTGGACGGTCTAACAAGGGCATTGCATAAATAAATATTTATTACATATGATAACTATCGATAGAAAGAATCAATGAAGATAAATTATCTCAAAAAAATGAGATTATGGAGCATAACTTGTACTGGATGAGAACGTTGGTCAAATATGTTATCACAAAATTGAATAATTAAAAAAAATATTTTGCTAGATCTCAAACAAATGAGCTATTGGCTGGTAGGTACGGTTCTGGGATGAGATTTCTATGCGAGACACTCTTTAGTTTATACACAAGGATGGCAGAGATGGCTTCACCTTTGACCAGCACCCCAACAACCCACCTTATCCAAGGTGAAGTGGACAAAGAGAGAGGAAGTCTTGAAGAGGATAAGTTCATGTTTCAATAGTTTACACATTAAACATATCGATAGAATTAATATGCATGGTTGAATTATAGATATCACAATAGAATAAAATAAGATTTTAAGAGCCTTTAAAATAATTAAAAAAACACAGATAAATTTAAACTTGAAATAAATTGTAGATATTGTTATATAAAGAAACCTAAAAATGCCAACAGCTATATATATATATATGCAGGAGTAATGACCCTAATGTTCTTGGCACCTGAATGACCCTTTTGATGGACCCCTTAGATTTTTTTCCCTGATGACTTCACCCTTCTGTAATCTGTCGAAGATTTGAATGTTATGGTCACTTGGATATAATTAAGTCAAGCATACTGTAGCTTATGTTAATTGACTGTTACTGTTTAATTTTTGCTTTTGAGCATTTGAACCCCGGGCAACTTGCATATATATATATTTGGTTGCTTGGTGTCATGTTCATTCATTAAAATAAGGCTCTTCATCTTCCTTATGTAATAGCCACTAGCAAGAGGGTAGAATGGGAAAACACTTGTGGCGCAATGTTAACATGCATGCCCCTCAAAAATAAAATTCATTAAGATGCTATACAACAATATTTTTATTGTAATTTGAATATTATCCAGTAATCATATGTCTTTAATCAGTTGGAGATGTTTAGCCAATTGTAAATATTCCACAATTTTAACCTATTAGTTGTGACTCATCTGTCAAAGTTATGCCATAGTCTGAAACAATAGATCAATTTCTCAGAAGGATCTTCTTCAATTTTTTTGGGTTTTTTCACTTTTTCCCGTGTTTGTTTACTATTTTCCCTGTGTTTTTTCCATGAAATATATATCAACTCTTGCTCATTCCCCCCCCCTTGGCAATTCCATCTCTGTTATATCATATTCCTCTTGCCTCAGCTTGTCTGTTTATCAATTTTCTTCCATCCCATTTCAAATGTGTTTTTCACTTGCTCCACCAACACCTTCTCTGGCCTGTGGGGCCCCTACTGATGTGTTCCTATATACCTTTTCTTCTAGAATTTGATTTTGTTCCATTTTTCTGTTCAATTTTCTCTGTCTTTTACCCTCAACCTCACAGTTTAGTCCTTCTATATACTCTACTTGTTTGCCTCTAATCATGCATGTTGTACTTTGTCTCCAATCCGTTCACTATCTATATCTTGTTGACCAACCGAGTTCATTCTTATCGTTCACAATATGGGTGTTTGGTTGCATGACAAGACAGGTTTTCTTTTCTCTACAAAAAAAAAACTTTTGTAACAAAATTTATTAAAAAAATGTGTTTGGTGATCATGATAAAGATACACTTTTATAGATAGTTTCTTCTTGAATAAAAAAGGTGTGAGATCTTTTTCACCTTTTGGTCCCCCACCTTGTATAGTTATACTTGGTACATCCTGTTTTTGTCATCATATCTCACCAAACAATGATAATCTTATGTATTGTATAAAAAATATTTTGCAAGCCGACACCTAATAACCACAGTCTCCTAGTTTTTGCTCTATTTGGAGTATCAAAAATGATACTATATCAATTTTGATATTGAAATTTATAGAGATTAGGGTTGCGATATCAAAATTGATAAAGTTAACATATATATTGCATGCCATGTTTTGTTTCTAATCTACATTTCAAAAGTAATATACTTTTAGCCAAACACCTCCTGAAACGATTGTTAGGAATATCAATTGTAAAATTGGTAGTGATAAAAGTGTCTAATATTGTATGTATTGGGTCTTAAGTTATGCTTGTTTGTACTTGACTTAGCGGAATAGGTGCTGCAATGCAAAATAACTAAGGGGGTGTTTGGTTACATAATAACGAAAGTTTTTATTCTAAATTTTATAAATTGTAAGAAAACTTGTTAAAAGAGGTGTTTGGCAATCATCACAATTTTATGTTTTGAAAATGATTTTCTTCTTTAACAAAAAAAAGAGTCTCACCTCTTTCTTTTTTTCTTGTGGTCCCCTACTTGTTTGGTCATGTATGGTAGTTACTCTTTTTTGTTATTACATCCCTCCAAACATGATAATTTTATGTCATGAGTTGATTCACTTTTTATTTTAATATACTTTTTTATCATGAAAATGTATAAAAAATTATCATGCAACCAAACACCCCATAATATAAAGTCTTAACTCAGGCATTAGACGGTTTGGTTTTGCTAGGCCTAAATTCAACTGTGGTACGTGTTGTTTGGTGTGCTGTAAAACATTGTAAACCACTATAACTACATTAAATCTTTTTATTTAATTTTCTCATGTCTGATGTGCTCAGACTACTCATGTGACAACCTATTTTGATAGATTTTGATTCCAGCCTCAACTTACTCAAAAAAATGATGATGGTAAAAGCTGTGATTTCAAAATCAATCAATATACAAATGCTACCTCTAAGTACAAGTAACTTTGTAAACAAGCTAGCTAGCCATAATTTTACACCCTATTTGGTAACACTATTAGATATCTCTGTCACTATCAATTTTAAAATTGATATTGATAGAAACCATTAAGAGGTGTTTGGTTAATTATATCAATTTTAAAATTTGTAGTGCAAACAAAACACATTATGTAATACAAATGTCAACTTGCAATTGTATTACTTTTGATATTGATACTCCAACATTTGAAAATATTAATATCAATATTGATATATTATCAAAAATGAAACTCTAACTAAACAGGGCATTAAGTTGTATGTTATCATACAAAGGATTAAACCATTTTCTTGTTTGGTCTCTCATCAAGCTTTTGGGCACATAACATGTCAAAAGAATCAATATCCCATGGCCCCATGCAATTGTCTTTGAGTGAGTAGGTTCATGTTGCTCATCTTATTTGACAATTCCTATTCAATGTCCATCTCCTTGTGACTTAGGTGATTGTTCTATGGAAAAAGAATCATGTCAATGATTGGAGAGAGGAAGCGCATATGGTGGCATGGTCCACCGGGATACAGGGATGCTTGCAAGGAGAACTGTTCATGCACCACAGACAAACAACAAAGCCTTCGATTTCATAACACATTAGATGTATTATAACTTCAGGTTCACTAGTAACTTTTCTTTTCAACGAATTTAAAGCAAACACAGTTTAAAATACCCAACTTGTATCCCATTATCATTGCCTCTTCTCATGCACCCTTAATGTAGGCATTTAGAGTTTTTAGAAGAAGAGAGAGGAGCAATATTAAAGGTCAAAAAGATCAAGTTGATGTTAATATCTATATAACTTAATTTAAACTTTATCCAACTTCTACTTATTATGATTGATATACTATTCATCAACTTTGAATCGGATTAAGTTGATTGGTTTACTAAATTTTCTTAGATTTAACCTTGACTTAACCATACATATGATCTAATTCGCTAAGATTGATGAGAGGTTCTTACCTTTGGCCTGATGGGTAGTTGTGAAATTGGCAACAGCATGCGCTGAAGACCTCTCCTTGATGAAGGGAATATCTAGTGCTTACAACCAAAAGATTGAAATGAAGAGGTAAAGCCTACTTTTTGGTTGATCAAGCATGGTATTGAGGAGCTATATATTCTGGGGCAAAAAGTTGGCATGTGTCATCATTTGATAATCCCGCATTGAAGCTGAATGCAATATTATGCAGTTTCAGTTCACTATATTGTCCACTCATACTTGATGCAAGGAGAGACGTTTATCACAGCTAACAGTAGTTCCACATTGAAAAAGAAAGAAACATCTAGAAGGACCCTTCACTTTTCTGAAGAGCTACTACTGTGCTCTGAGGTGACAGTAACATTCTGGACTTCGAATCTTTCATATATGACCTCTGGATAATATTGTTTCTTATGTAAGAGTGTCTGTCAAATCCAAAGAATAATTTAATGCCCATCAGAAATCACCTAAATTGGAGCACTCCCCTTCTTCATTATGTTTCTCTTCTACACTGGTTATTTGATTGCGAAGTGGCATATATGAGTGCATAATCCTTCATGAATTAGTCATTTCCTTCTTCTCTAAAATACAAGGCCACAATTTGATGCAATGGAGAGAGAGAGAGAGAGAGAATTGAGGTAAAAGCCATTTAGCATTGATGTTTTTGTGCATGTTACAGGAGAAAGAAATTGTTGACAAAAGCATTTGAAGCATAACTAAAGTTTGGTGATGCCGACATGGACGACTATATATAGGCCACCACGCTGACAAGGATGTGCCGAAATCACATGGGCTAGACTGTCCACCACCGCAGTCCATGAACGGGTAGCACATGTGGCCAGTCGCACTCCAGTTGGCAATAACGGAGTGGTGCCACGGAGTTGGGGGTGATTAGGGTTGAGTAGGGTGGGTGGTATAGTGTATAGCTTTTGGTATGTGGAATTTTATGAGTGTGTGGGTCCCCTACATAGCTAGGCCACATTTGCCAACTTGCTACTTGTTGTTATTCATGCCATCAATGCCCAAGGGTCCCTCCTTGTTCCTGCTGGTCCCATGACTCTCATATTCTTCTTCTTTTACTACCACTACTACTCCCATCACCACTCTAACACCACTTTTGTTGGGAGGTCCAAAATCAGCACCAGGTCCTTGAGCAACTTCACCAGCAAGACACCTTTGCTGAACCTTAATTCGGTAATTATGTTCAACAAAGTTGAACCCCCCGGATGTTCAAAATTAACCATGCATCTTTGCCATCCTTTCACTCTCTGTTCTTTTGGTGTAGCTTTGCAAGGACAAAACCAAACATTTCTCGAATAATTCATATCAGAAAATTAGGCTCTTGGTAATAAGACATCTTTGCTGCTACAACACCACCAAACGGTACCCCAGTTAAGTATAGAGAGAATGCAGCAATCATATGCATACACGGCTTGAATTACTCTCGATATAATTAATTCTCTGAAAGTTCAGCTGGATGTAAATAATAATAATCTAGTGTGTAGAGCATACTCCTTGCATTTGGGGAGGTATATTATATTATATATGGTGATTTGTGCCATGTGAGCATATATGTATTGTGAGATCATATATGTGAGTTTGTATAAATAATGAGAGGGAAAAAAAAAGAAATTGAAATGGAGGTCACCCACCAATGTATACGCAATATATTACAGCACTCTCCTTGACACATTTTGAAGCAGATCATATATATATATATATATGGACCCGACGGCTGGATCACAATCATCTCTATCACTGTCACACCAGGCCATCACACACAAGCTGACAACACAGTCACCTTGTCTCATATCAGCGTTCCTCTTCTTCTTCTTCTTTTTTATCAAGGAAAGAAAGAGTGAACAGAAGAAATCACAAGCAAATTATATGGTGCTACTGCTAGACTGCCCATATTCACAAACGACAAGTGTGAAAATGGGAACCCAAAAGGGTCAGAACCCTATATATTTATATATATATATAGCGGTCATTATTAATTTGAGAAGATGGGCGACAGCACAAGGCAAGTGGCTAGCTAGCTAGAGTGTTATCTCTTTCGTGAGGATATGAAAAATCTGAGGTTATTAATTAATGGGCAGCTGGGTCCGATACACATGTATGTGGTTTCTCTGTGTTCTCACGCCGGCAGGAGGTGCAGCATGCCGAGAGATCGATGATCTCCTTCTCCGGCTGAGCAGAGAGCCGACATGATCCAGGCCTGGTCCACTGTTCTGTCATCCCACTCCATCGAGGACCCATTTCTTACCGGACGACGCTGATCAAGCCACACCTACCGTACACAAGTGGGTCGCCTTCATCATCGATCATCATCATCGTCTCTCTCTCTCTCTCTCTCTCTCTCTCTCTCTCTCTCTCTCTCTCTCTCTCTCTCTCTATCTATCTATCTCTCTGTGTCAAGAACTGAGAGAGAGTCCAGTCGTGAAAAGGTCTGAAGTGCATCAGACGGGGAAGGAAGGAAGGAAGGCCGGCACACGTACAAGAGAGAAGATCATCCCAATCTGTCCATCTTTCTCCGCCGCCAAAGCTGACAAGCCTGCGTGAAGTACTGGCCGCCTGATGAAGAGGTGCGCAGCTTGACCGCCGCCCCACCTCTGGAGCTGTTCATGGTTCTGCTCTCGGTTATCTGATTGGAAACATGAATTTTAATATGTATGGTTACAAGTAAAAATATATGATATATGTAATATATACAAGCATTCACAGGTGTTCAGTTTGATATATATCAGCAATCTATTCTCTGTAAATATTAGATACAGTATCAGTTTTGGTACCCTAAACCAAATACAGGCATAGAATACAAGTGTAGACATAATCCGGCCGGTACTTACGCATCTGAATTCAGTTTTGATAAGCATTAACCAATTCAAAATCTATAAGATATCAAAATTAGATGGTTCAATAACTTGCTTGTCCAACCTCCCAAATGGACTAATTTATCCTACGAACAACTTTGATGCACCTTTTTTTTTCCAAATAGGAGAGGCTTAATTAATTACTTGAAGTCTAACGACTCCTAGGTCCCGTTTGGCGCGGCAATAAATTTGATGGGGATAAAAATAAGTCACTCTTTGTCACTATCTTTATCTCTGATGCATTTGATTTGAGTTAGGATAAGTTTTTAGAAGATAATCTTGTCTTATGTTTACTATGATATATGATTATTAATTTTGAAATTAATATTAATATATAAATTGTTTGACTGTTAATATAAAATTTAAAATTAATATCTTAAATAATACATAAATAATAATATAAAATATTTTATGTACTAGATGGTATAACTATCGCTCGAAAGAAAAATTAGGGATAAAATATCTCATATATTAGATGGGATGACTTATCCCTCGCTTTATTCTCATTTTTTGTGGTAAATCGAATTGAGTTAATCCAAGTTAAGTTTCATTGAGGATAAACTAGATTTATCCATGATTATTCTTTTACCAAACATATATAGCCTTAATGTTTTATCAATATCTGCCATGCAACCCATACATCATCGGGTCGTAATTAAAGATGCACAAAAAAGAGAGTACTCATATCATAGTGAGAAAGCTTCACAAAAAATTTAAAGCATATGAAACTATAATAATAAAGCTGAGGGGAAACATTTGTTTCCGAATGGTGAAGTGTCCAAAAAAAAACATTGACTTTCTGCTTGTTAGAAATTTTTTTAACACGGGTGGCCCAACGGCTAGGGACCCGCCGCGTACGTGGGTGGCGAGGGATCGAGACCTCTCGATCCCCACAAGTCGCCCCCCCCCATGGGGCGCCCGGCTTGCTGCCGCCGGGAGGGGAACCCCGCCCTATGCCCCCCCCGGTGCAAAGTGTGTTGCCAACCGAGCGAACTCGGCCAGCGCTTGTTAGAATTGATAACAGAATATATAACCAACATGTCTGAGCAGGGCATGACATTTCAATAATATACATAGATCTGCATCATATTTCACAACAGAACAAATTTAGATTCAATTACACCAGAGAACCATACATCTTTCTTAATTTCCCCTTTGCCATCTTCTTTTTTCTTACAAGCCGAACAGTAATTAAGAACAAACCAACATATGAACTTCACAGATACCTACAAATTGATCATGTTCTCACCTACAAATTCAAGGTATATCAAAAAAGAATTGCAAACCAACACCCCCAAACAGACTTGAAGGAGCAAACTTATTGAAGTACTTTTGTTGATTATGAAACTTGCCATATTTATGGTAATGGTTTTGGGTGGTGATGGTAATGTTATCGGCTAGCATAAGCAGAAATAATAAAGTTAAGCAAGGTTGATTTGAGAAATGAACGCCCATTCAAACATTCTGCTTTGATAAAGTTTAATGGGGTGTTTGGTTGCATGATAATGAAAGTTTTTGTTTTAATTTTTAAAAATTGTAAGAAAACTTGTTAAAAGAGGTGTTTGATAACCATGATAATTTTATGTTTTAAAAGTGATTTTCTTCTTAAACAAAAAAAGAGGGTCTCACCTCTCTTTTTTTTCTTGTGGTCCCCCACTTTGTTTGGTCATGTGTGGTAGTTACTCTTTTTTGTAATCACATCCCTCCAAACATGATAAATTTATGTCATGAGTTGGTTCATTTTTTTATTTTAATACAACTTTTTATCATGAAAATGTACAAAAAATTATCATGCAACCAAACACCCCATAAGTTGAGTTTAATGGGGGTGTTTGGTTGGATGATAATTTTTGTACACTTTTGTGATAAAAAATATATTAAAATAAAAAGTGAACTAACTCATGACATAAAATTATCATGTTTGGAGGGATGTGATAACAAAAAAGAGTTACTATCATTCATGATTAAACAAAGTGGGGAACCACAAGAAAAAAGAAAGAGGTGAGATCCTCTTTTTTTGTTTAATAAGAAAATCACTTTCGAAACATAAAATTGTCAAGTTGTCAAACACCTCTTTTAACGAATTTTCTTACAATTTTTAAAAATAAAAATAAAAATCTCCATTATCATGCAACCAAACACCCCATAAGTAATACTAAAGTCTCTCTAGATAGTCCATGTGGCCGACCCCCATTAATTTTGGATTAAGGCTTGAGTTGCGTTTCCTTGTTTCCATATTTTTCCTTGTGTTTCTTTCTCATGTTTAGATATCGGAGAGATTGCTCCTTTATGCATCTTTAATATCCTATACGTGGTCTTAAACATTTTCTGGATGAACGAGTCTAATTGCTGACAGTGGCATATATATAATGGGGTGTTTGGTTACATGATAATTTTTTGTACATTTTCACGATAAAAATTTGTATTAAAATAAAAGATGAACCAACTCATCACATAAAATTATCATGTTTGGAGAGATGTGATAAAAAAAGAAGAGTAACTATTGTATACATGATCAAACAAAATGAGAGATCACAAGAAAAAAAGAAAGATGTGAGATCCTCTTTTTTTGTTTAAGAAAAAAATCACTTTCAAAATCTCTTTAAACAAATATTTGTATATTTTTTAAAAAATTAAAATAGAAATTTTCATTATCCAAACACCCCATCAACATTGCAATTAATGGTTCGGTCTATGATTCAAAGCTGAGTGTCCGTCTGTACAGGTCTCACGTCATAGACAAATTGACAAGAGATGTATCGCAATAATATAAAATATTTTTTACTAATATCCTTTAACACTTTATTTTTACATATAACTTTTACATAATGGCGTTTAAACTAATACAGTACTAAATGTGTTAGCTTCTACACATGAACATCCAGTGGTTAAAAAAATATCCAAGGACCATTTTGTAAAAAAAACAAAAATAGATAATAGTATTTTGGAAATTTTTAAACTGAAGAATTTATCTTCAAACAGCATAAAAAATCAGGGATCTGTATGATTTTAAAAGTTTTGAGGACATATGTCAAATACAAGTAACTATTAGAACTGATATTCCTACCCTAAATCTTCTAAAATAATAATGCAAAATCATAATAAGTACATAGAATAGGATCAGATCAAAAATTTCCAGGAAACCGTCGTCACAAAAATATAACAATTTTTTGTCGTACATTTTATTTTTACACACATCATTGAACATAAATAATACCAACATCGCTATATTGTGGTTCTTTTATAATAATAAATTTATTGTTTCTGTAAAAAAATTGTTTGATCATATATATATATGGTGAAAATATTATACCGAACACATGCATATATATGCATTAAAAATATTTTTGCTCGAATTAGCAACTAAGTAATTCAGTCAAACGAAAAAAAATTAATGGGGTGTTTTGTTGCATGATAATTAAGGTTTTTATTTTAATTTTTAAAAATTGTAAGAAAACTTGTTAAAAGAGGTGTTTGACAACCATGACAATTTTATGTTTTGAAAGTGATTTTCTTCTTAAACAAAAAAGAGGGTCTCACCTCTTTCTTTTTTCTTGTGGTCCCCCACTTTATTTGATCATGTGCGGTGGTTACTCTTTTTTTGTAATCACATCCCTCCAAACATGATAATTTTATGTCATGAGTTGGTCAACTTCTTATTTTAATACAATTTTTTATCGTGAAAGTGTACAAAAAATTATCATGCAACCAAACACCCCATAAGTAATTCAGTCGGATATCCAGGCGTCGGAGGCAATACAGGATATTGGATCCTGGTCGGGAAGATCCGAAACCTATAACTGGACCCGAATACGCATAGCAGATTCGGATCTCGGCTCTGGAATCTGTAGAGTGTAGGGTAGTGTCTGCCGCCCGCCGGACTCTCTTCCTTTTCCGTCGGTGCCCGGCGGCGGCGACGTCCGCTTCCCGCAGAATCGTTCTACCCCGTCGCCGGCTGCGGATGCCCATCCAGCTTCTAACTGAGGTCGCAGATCTATTTCTTCTTCCCTTCTTCGCATTCTGCCGAACACCTTTCCCTCCTCGCAATCCCCAGCTCGAGTGAACAGTTTGCGTCAACCTGGTCAGATTCGCGGATGAGGCTCCTCCAATGGGGGCTGGTGGTTTCTACGATAGCATCCATCAGCGCCATCCTGATCTTCAGCACCGGCGTCCGGAGTCCCGGTAAAGTGGCCACCTCGGTCATCGCCTTCCACGCCGGCTATACGGTTTCAGATCTCATGGTCTCATTCTTAAGGGCTTACGAGAATCTTACGATTTAACCTGTTTTCTCTCTGTATGCCAGATGAGTCTTTATCGGACGCGGATTCCAGAGCGTTGCTTTCACTTCAGAAAAGTTTCCAGAAATGTGTGGTGGGTGCATTTCCTTTCTTTTTTTATTCTCTTTCCTCATATTTTTTTCTCTGGCTTCTTTAGTTCTTCTGCTCCTGAACTCACTTCGTCAATGAGCTTCATAAAAGCAACGAGCGTCATGCTTCTACCACAGTCACGATTAGCTGAAGGGAATTAAGTAGTAGACTAGGAACCCGATTCAGTTTGCTTCCACGGATAATGTCTTCATAGTTTGGTCTCAATATCTAGACATTTATCGACTTGTTCTTCATCGAAATATACAGACAAACCAAAATTGAAGTGAAATTTAATGTTACTTCTCTATTGAATTGCACAAAATTTATCATGGAGCTGCAGTGATCAAGAGTTACAGCATAATTTATTGAACCGTCAAATTGGAATACTTTGGAAAAAAAAATTAATTAATCACCCTAATCATCTTCATCACTAAATACTTCCATACTTTAGTTATAAGTTATAACCTAGTGCAGAATTTAGTTTTTTATGAAAGATCAACCACAAATCCATCAAGGAAAAAGAAGTGCAAAGATGACTTGCTCATCAAACAAGTGGCAGTCAGATATAGAAGAGGCCCAAATGCAAATATCTCATGGCAAACTGTAAGCTTGCGGAAACAAAAAAAAAGGTAGGAGGGCCTAATGGGCTTAAGCCCATCATCAGTTTGTTCGATTTGTCACAAACAAAAAGAGCAAGACCTGTCAAGGAAGAAGGCTCCGGCTTGAAGGTCTTCCAATCTCTTTCCTTCTAAATGTCCCTACAGTAGCTTGAAAATCATCTGCCAGACGATAGACAACTTTACTACCAAATCATCCCAACCTGTAAGGGCCTTTTTATAAAAGGAAAATTATAAATATTTTTATTAATATGTAATAAATAGAGTGCTTTTTCCATTTTTTTCAGCTTTGTGCATAGTCTTGCTTCTCAATGATTATCTGAATTGTTGGAAAAATGAGCTCTCTATGGCATCCTTGCCCCAGTCACCAAGGTCCTGCTCTGTATCTAGTATTCCTTTTAATTATATCTAGAGCCACAATTATATCCCTCTAGGTTGCACATAGTTAAATCTTTTATATTGCTACAGTAAGTTCATGTTTTACACTTTATTTTTTATTCATCTTCTTATCCAAAGGAACATGGTATGATATTTCTCTGATACCATGGTCCTTTTGTCTATTTGTAAGTGTATTTATGGACATAGCTCCTCATGGATGTATTCACGTGATTGTGGATTTTCATATCTTGACGAGATCTTATGATGATACTGCAGAAAGCAAATGGTTTAGGTCTGCAAGCTGCAAGCGGTGGAGCTTATTGTCAAGTTACAATAAAGTTTCCTGATGACACAATGCCCATGTGGGTAAGTTTTTTCTTGCCTTTTACAAGTGTAACATTGAAATTCAACTACTATGATTCTACATGTCTGACATTCATTGAATTGTAAGGACAATCATGAAAATTATTGTACAATAAAGCTTGACAACTTTACTTCAACATCACTGTTCTAAAAGAAATATGGTTTATTTTGCATGACAACTGTTTGAAATATTTGAGAGTCATGGCTGACATCATGGACTCTAAGCTATTGGTCATGCACGATCATGATAATTTCTTGCATACTTTTCAATATGAAATAGAGCCATATGTCATACCCTAGGTTTGTAAAGCAAAGCTAGGCAACTGAAGGTATGAACAATGCTTATTGATTTCAACTCTGCACCTTACCCTTTTTGAGGCATTTATTTACACTTTGCAACCTACTAGGTAGTGTGATTGAATGTCTTATGGAATACATTAAAAAATTCCTTTGTTTTTATTGGATGTTATTTGTCGGAGTTCACTTTTATGTGTTTGCTTGACTTCCTTCATATTGCAAAATTTTGCACAGAAAGATCCAAAATCTGGAGAACTTGAGGGGTTGTCATTCGATTTCGATCTTTGTGAAGCTGTTCTTGCGTGGGAGCAGGTTAGTTAACAATTCAAAATTTAGCATTTTAACCTTTTTATGTTTGTAATAAAAGATATTGATGCACAAAATATCTATAATTATTTGTTATTGTAGGTTTTTGTGCCTTTTTCTCAGTTTCTATTATTTTGTGTTTATTGGAATTCGTTGTAAACATGGATGATGGCAAATGTTAAATTCCAGTTAACTTGTGTTTTTAGGAAATCATTGCCAACATAGATGATGCCGAAGGTTAAAATAAATTCTTCTTTAAATTGAGCATATCATTACTGTGGATCTTGCCATGGGATTTTCCTTGACTGTATTCTCTAAAGTTGGTGCACTTGGATGCATCATCATCTACTAAATGCGGTATTTACTATGCTAATGATGAAAAATTTACGAAGACATGGTGCTCGGCTCTAATATCCTTCTCTCTTTCCACCCTTGTTCGGCTGAGGAGCCATCATCCATCTTGTGCTACAGAATTATTCTCTTCACACCCGGCAATTTGCGCCATTCTCCTTCCCGTCTTCCCCCAATTCAACATCTTCCTGGTTCACCTCTTCTTCCTCTGCAGTTGGTTCTTCTTCAAGTCTCTGGTTTAGTTCTAGCATCTGGTCAGTGCTGGATCTGAGCACGTCAACAACTCTGCGTTAACATCTAGTTGGATTCTCGTCAACCACCCTGCAGTCCCCAGACGGAAGGTCTCACACAATGGCACAGCACTTCAAACTCGAGGAACAACATCAGGTTGTGGCATCTTCCACTGCTCCCTGGTCCAGCTCTAGCAATCCCTGGAGTCCAGCATCCATCGAAGCCCTCACACCTATCGTCTGCAAGTTTGGATGTCACCTATGAATTGAGACGTCTTCTACACAATGCCCCATCACCTGAGTGCCATCTCCCCAGCCATAAACCTCTGCTCCTGCCATGTCACTGCTTTCCCCTTACAGCCTTGTTCATTTCCAGACCCCGTCGATCGTATCCAGATCTCCTATGTGGCACCTCCTTCCAGTGCTGCCTGAAACCTGTGACCCTATCAGAGATCCTGCCATCACTACCAGAGTTCCCACCACCACCTGACACAGATTCTCTACTCCATGCCAGCCTGCCCTTCCTTTTCTCCGGATCTGACACCACCTGCTACCTCCTCACTTATTTGTCCCTTCACGCATCCATCGAAGTCTTTCCACCTTGCCTTCTTCTCTGATGACAACGGAACAATGCCCATCATTTCTTCTCTCGCCTCTCACGAAGTCCTTGATCATCAGACCTGCTGAAGCTTCCCTCCTGGATCTGTGTTTTCCCTCTCACACCTCTCAATCTGCTAAGACTTCGATGCCCTCTCACGTGTGCCACAAATCCTCACCTACCCCCCACCCCCACACACCAAATCTTGTCTCATCATGTCTGTGAGCAAATTCCCAAGCTTGTTACATCCAGTCTCGATGCCCTGGACCATTCGAATAACCCCTGTTAGTCGGTTCAGCCGGTTTAAGACTAGTTCATCTTGGTTTGGTTGATTCTGACTCCATTCAAGCTGGTTTGATTTGCTTCAAACCCAGTTTTAGTCTAGTTTCATATAATTTAGCTCGTTTCTAGTGTTATTTTTGGTCTTTCCTCTTTTGTCCCACATCAGCTAACCTGTTTGGGCATAAGCATGATGCAGGAATGTACTTGCCAGTGTCTCAGCATTTGTATTAACTGTAGTAGCATCAGTATCTCATAGTAAATACTGCTTTCCAGGTTCGGAACAGCACAACAATATTGACGAAGGAGTTTATTGATGCTCTACCAAATGGATGGAAGGAATATGCATGGCAGAGGATCAACAAGGGCATTACACTGTGAGTACAACTCAAATTTGGGATGTAGAGTGCAAGACAAAGAATTTTGCTGGCCAAGTGATTCTTTTACTTCTTGAAATTACCTTAAGATAGCAATCTTACATCTCTAGTACTACTTCTAGATATTTATGTTTTTCTTGTTTGGACCTTAAGTTGTAGCTGAAGTCTGGGTGCTATTGCAGGGATAAGGTCACATGAAGGACATAAGACCTTTCTTTATACCTGCAGTAGTATATTCATGGTACCTACTTCCTTCTGTTTGCTAATGTCTAACAATACTTATAAGGAAATTATATGAAACCTTTTAAGAATTAACAGACATATCTATACCCCCTGGTTCCATCTATTTGGAAGTGAATAACTGTATGTCCTACGAAACTTCTACTTTTATCATTAAGGGGCCTAATCCAGATCTGTGATCATACCAGCAACAATTGTGAAAATAAAGCACTTTGCATGGAGAAGCTTGCGCTGGTACTTCCTGATACACCACCCCTCCAGCCACGGCAGTTTGCAAGATGTGCTGTAATTGGAAACTCTGGGGATCTTTTGAAAACAGAATTTGGAGAGGAGATAGATAGCTATGATGCTGTGATTCGTGAAAATGGTGCACCAATACTGGTGGGTTAATTGTCCCTTTGTCATGATCATGTAGTTCATGCTATTTTCTCTTGAGGATATATGATGTGTTTTTCTGATTTTCTCATTATTGTTGTTGCAGAATTATACTAAATATGTTGGGAGGAAAAGCACATTTCGGCTTCTTAACAGAGGATCTGCTAAGGCCCTTGATAAAGTTATAGAGCTAGATGGTACACGAGTTGCTTACTAATTTCTTCCTTTGCATGGCTATGTACACTAACATGTTATACTGCTATTTCTTTTCAGAAACCAGGCAGGAGGCATTGATCATCAAGACAACTATTCATGATATCATGAACAAAATGATTCGGGTACGTGTGCTGCATATTCTTTTTTCTTCACTAGTCTGAGTTGCTTATTGATACTGCGGATATGTTTTCTTTTTTATGTTAGTAATCAGTATCGTGGAATGCGATCTCCCGAGAATCTCTCGAGATCTCCCGAGAATTTCTTTTCTTACGTTAGTCCGAGAAACGAGATCGCCGAAACGAGAATATCTATGTAGTGCCTGTGGTATCTTGATCTTCTCCACCTACTATTATCCCCAACTTGTTAGATGATCTTGTTAAGTTTTCTTCTTATATTGCCAATTTTATCATGGAATCCATCCAAATATTCATCTAAACATTATTGTTTGATAAAATTTCATAGCTTAATATTTTAATGACTATATATGTACAATTGACCCAAAATGTTATCAATCTCCTATCGATATTGTTCAAGATGAAACTTTGGTCTGACATAAGATCCTTTGTATGTCTCATGCTAACAATAGTTCACCATCTATGTATTATGCTTTTAATTCTCTCACAGCTTATTTTAATATTTAATATGAGTTCCTTTGTCTTTTTTAAAAAGATTATATGACATTCTACATTTAAATATGCACATTGATTGGTATTTTCATGATCTAATCTCTTGAGATTTTTTTCGAGATCTTTTATCTTCAATCTCCGTGAGATAAAATATAGATGTGAGATGGCAATCATTGGGTAACGCCCTGTTTGGTAACACTATTAAGTACCTCTATCATTATCAATTTTGAAATTGATATTGATAAGAATCATTAAGAAGTGTTTGGTTAATTGTATCAATTTTAAAATTTGTAGTGCAAACAAAGCATAATATGTAATACAAGTGTCAACTTGTATTACTTTTGATATTGATACTTCACCATTTGAAAATATTAATATCAATATTGATATAGTATTGAAAATAAAACTCTAACCAAACAGGCATAAAGTATACCCTGCATAAATGAAATCCGTGATCCGATCTCCCGAGATTTTTTCAAGAATCTCACGAGATCTCTTCTCTTTCATGCTTCCGAGACGAAGCCGAGATCCGAGACGACAATCCTTGATCAGTATACTTTTTTATATATTACATAGTATCTGCAGTGATCTGTGAAATTCTTAAAATAAGTTTATTTTCTTTTTTGTGTTTTAGTTCTTGTTTCTTATTCGCATGGTTATGCATGCAGAATTTCGTTCTCATGAATATATTTTTTTCTTTTTCTGATTTTTATGGTCATGAATGTTGACTCAATGCATGAGAAAACTGAACGTTCTGGTGGTGGTAACTCTGTTATGTGCTATATCTCAATCAATGTGTTATGGCAGCTTGTTCGTTGTCAATTGTCATCATTCTTTTATTTCTTTAACCTTTCTTTAGAACCAGGCAGTGTCAATACTGTCGTCTGCTGGTCCATTTTCTTACTTGCAATGTGGTTTGACTGCTCAATTCTTTTTACATCTCATTAGGTCATCATATTAGTGCACTCTTTTCTCCCTTTTACTGGTGATTGCCATTTTCATTAGAAGTTTGATGATTGTCTCGGAAATAGGGCATGTTTGGTGATACTTCTGACATTTATATTTAGCTGAATAACTTGCTAAAATAGCCTAAGAAACTTCTTTTAGGACGTTCATTTTGCAGTGCTTGATTTTTCTGTCTTAAATTTTTTTTGATTTTTTTCTTAGAAGAGACCCACATGGTTGCTACATTACCTGTATAACACTTTTGGGCTCATTTTTTGTAGGAACTTCCAATTAAAAATCCCGTATACCTTTTCTTAGGTGCATCTTTTGGCTCGGCTGCTAAAGGAACAGGGCTCAAGGCTCTTGAGTTTGCATTATCCATCTGTGATTCTGTTGATATGTATGGTTTCACAGTGGACCCAGGTTACAAAGAATGGTAGGTAGAGAAGTACAGAAATTACATTCATGCATGTGGATGGGTTTGTCGGTGCAAAACTTTTTTATTATTATTATCTTGAATAAATTTATTCTCTTGCTTTATGTCTCCAGGACTAGGTACTTTTCAGAGTCCAGAAAGGGACATACCCCATTACATGGAAGGGCATATTACCAGATGATGGAATGTCTAGGAGTAAATCCCGTGTAACATTTTTAGCTTTTCTTTCGTTTTATCTAGTTTCTTGTTAACATAAGTTTCTCTGTTTAAAAATGATAATCATGTAGCTTGTCAAGATCCATTCACCAATGCGGAAGGACTTCAACCGTGTAGTGCAGTGGTTACCAAGTCGTAACATCATTTATGCTGCACGCGTTGCATCAGAAAAGCTATTAAGGTAATGATCCAATTTCTTTTCCTTCCTTCTGTTACGTGTCTCCGTGAGGAAATTAAGCCAGCTGAAGGGGTGCTCAGATAAACTAACACTGTAAAGTCAAATTTTAACTTCAATGTTGGTATACCCCGAAATTTAACCAATGAACATCTTCAGCCTTAATCCCAAATTATTTAGGGTCGGCCACATGGATTCCTTTTTTCAACTTATTATTTCTTCAAAGATATTTAAATCATGTAAATCATAATCGCCTGGTCTGCTTCCCCATGTCTCACCGGCCCCCTTGCCTCCTTCCCCACCCCGGATCCTGCCACTTTGTCCCTTTCCCTTCTGGACCCTTGCCTTTCTATCCCTCCCCTTCTAGCTCCAGCCGAAGATCCTTCCCCTCCTATGTTCCTATCTTTAACCCTTCACCATCAAGGATCGCGGGATCGGAATCGGTCCCTGGATCGGTGGGGACCGATTCGATCCGGATCGGATCGGATCGGTCCGATCCAGGCCGATTCGTCGGAAGGAAAATCGATCCGTATCGACCCTTAAAAAAACCCTAAAACACCAAAAAAATAACTAAATAAGGAGGTAGATCGGATTCCGATCCGATCTACCCCATTTTGGGGCGATTTCGGGCCCAAAAGTGGCCCAAAATCGCCGCCACGGCGGCATCTTGCCGCCGTGACATCTTCCCCGCCCTATCGGGCGGGGAAGATGACCTTACCGGGTCCATCGGACCCGGTAAGGCCAGAATCCGGTGACTTAAGTCATCGGATCCTCAACCGGTAGGGGTATAACCCTACCGGTTTGCGTATCGGGTCCATGGGACCCGATACACTAAAATGGCCGGATCCGGTGACTTAAGTCACCGGATCCTGGCCTTACCGGGTCCATCGGACCCGGTAAGGTCATCTTCCCCGCCCGATAGGGCGGGGAAGAGGGCTGCCGCGGCGGCCATGCCGCCGCGGCAGCCTGTGGGTCGATTCCGGCGAGGGAATCGCCGGAATCGATCCAAAATCGACCGAATCGGTCGATTCCGGCACCGATTCCACCTACAAACATCGAACCGGACCGATCTTCAGTCCGGATCGGTAGTTCCACCGGGAATCGGATCGGAGGGGGCCGATCCGATCCAAGAATCGGCCGATCCCGATCCGGATCGGCCGATTCTGCAATCCATGTTCACCATAGTTCGTCGCCACTAGCTATGGAACCTCCTTGTTGGGCTCCCCCTGAGTTTTGGAGCGATGAGGTGATCAGAACCCTGAGTCTCTAGTTAGGCATCTCACTTGAAGGTCATAAGCAGGTCTGTTGCTCCTTTGGTTTCCAGCCAAAGGTTGGAAAGAGAGATGCAATTCCTTCTCTCCAATGAGATCATAATTGACGGTCTCTGGTTAAGGAACAAGGGGAAAAAATCACTTGATAATGAATATTCTATCTTGAAATGCTCGTGGTCGGGGGGATAGGTGGTTGGTGGAGGTTAGGAGAATAGAAGTCGATATCAACATTCTCTATATCCAAGAATCTAAGATTCAGTCTGGTAGTGAGTAGAGGAATAAGGACCAACTGATTCATGACTTCAATAACATGATCAACGTGCCTTGCCTTAGGTAGAGCCGGTGGCCTCCTTGCCTGGAAGGGCAGCTCAATTGAGGTTGTTAAAATCTTGAAAAAATCCCACTCAGGGAATTTTTTTTTAAACTAAAGATTGTTAGGAGATTAAGCAGGTTATTAGTGTCTATGGGCCATCATCCAACCATGAGAGGGGATTTCACCCAGAAAGACAATAGTCTATTGATGTCAAATTCAATCCTGACCATCGTTCTTGGGGATTTCAATATGGTTAGCCAACCCTCTGAATGATTGGGAAAAATACATTTCTTCAATCAGTGGGTTTCTGATAATGAATTATTAGATATTAACTTCTTCAATATGAAGTGTACCCGGGTACCATTACAGGACTAAAATTGATAGGATCCTATGTAACACAAATTGGTTGACCTTGCTCCCCATTTGAGCGTGAATTGCCTCCCTCTCTGGTACGGTCTCAAACCACAACCCCCTTATCCTTTTATCTAAACCTCCCAAGAAGAGGTCATCCAAAGCCTTCAGATTTGAATCCGCTTGGCTGTAGGTAAAGGGTTTCAATGCCCCGGTTGAGAGTTGGTGGACTGCCAGTTTCAGGGATCCAGACCCAATGTCCCACCTCCTTGATAAGTTCAAAACGTTGAGATCTCCTGTGCGGAAGTGTCAGCAAGACCTTGTTGGAACCTCAATTTTGATTTTTTTTTTGAAATTCATTTTCCGTTTGATTTTTACTTTTGACTTAGCCTTAACTATATAAAAAAAATATGTGGTATTTCATAACATTATTAGCTAGGTCAATGGTATGCATAAAAATATATATTGAGGTTATTAGGTTCTTTAAAAATTGGTTTTGACCTCTCCCCATTGGATGGTGCAAAAATCCAATGTTAATTACATCGAGCAATGAATCGATTACCCTTGATTAACCGCCATAGCAATGAATAAAAGACATACATTCATAAAGACAAACACATTGGGAACAACAACCCCATGAGCTCGAGGGAATGCAAATATTCAGTAGTGTTTTAGATTTAGTTTGAATTGATTTAAATTTACTTTAAATTCATTGATTCTGGTTTTGGAATTTGATTTGGTAGTTTTCATCTATATGAGAATTTTGATTCCAGATTTCTTGGGTTTTGATGTATGTTTCATATTTAGTGGATTAATTAAAATTTGTTGATTTTTCTGGTTGGAGAATTTGACTTGGACTTTGATTGGAAATTTCAGGTGTTTGTTTGAATTTTGATTTGGGTGAGATATGATTGGGATTGAATTTAAGAAAATGGGTTTCTTATGAAGGGACTCTTATCTTTGAGATTGGTCTAAACCATCATTTTTTTTATTCTGTTGTGATCTTTCATATTCTGTTGTGATTTTGTTTAGAATGATATTTGAATTGGGTTTAATATCGGTTGGGATTTATTGAAGTTCTTTCTTTCGTCCCTTTTAAATTAGAAATTTGTTCGAATATGTCAAGATTTATCATGTGGGATGAATTATATTTGAGATTATCATTAATGTAAATGGATTAAGTTTTATTGGAAGGTTCAATTGAATCCTCTTTTTTTATTTACTTTCAATTTGTTTGAGAGCTTCTCACAGCTTCTGTTGGATTTATTTTGATAGTTCTGATTAACAATTTGGCTTGTTAAGGTTTACAATTTATTTATTTATTTTGATTGCCTGTTTTGATTAATGCCTTCTCAATTATTTTAGACTGGATCAATTAATGGTCATGTATTTGGCTTATGTTTATGTTTATTTGACTTGATTGCAAAAGTCTTTTGGTTTTCTCTAAACTTAGATTTAAGATACCTCCGACCTCATTTCAATCTGGGCGGCCTGATATAGCCCAAACCCAGCCTTGACAGATTATTACAATTGTACTATTACATTTTTTATTATTATTCCTTCAATCTGCATTCCTTTCAACTCATTGGGCTGTCAATGCTCCCTTTACATACATACACCATCGAGGGACTTTTAATTGCCTTCACACTATTTATTTGGGTAGAAAATACATATACATTGGATATGTTCCCTTAACCCTTGATGGGTTTGGAATTGTTACCCTTCCTCGGTATATTTCACTCAATTCAAGGGGATTTGTTCTCACTTGAAATTGATGAAATTTACCATCCTTTGTAGATAGAGCATGATACTCTCTACATAGGTGGAAGGTCTGGTGGAATATGGGAGACTTGCCCATTTTCCCAGCCGGAACTAAGCACACCGGGAGCATGCCCGAGTGCCTGCCCCATGAGGTGCCTATGGAGGTAGGCTAGTCTCTTAAATTTAATTTTTAATGTGTTCAAACACAAATTTTGGTCTTTCAGGCCCTGACGGCCTTAATTCCTCATCGATGGACAAATTGAGGCCCTGTCGGCCTTCTTGACTCCCCTGACAGGAGTCAAGTTCTGGCAGTCTTGGCTTTTTTTCTGGCAAAGGTTGATCCTGACGACCTTTGATAACTTTGGCTCTTGTGAATGAAAGCCACTCTGCTGGTCTTGACAATCAGATCATGCATGGACCCTGTTGGTCTTTACATTTCTGGTCGGAGAAGTGACCCTGATGGTCCCTTAAACTCTTTGATCTGCCATGGCCCGGTTGGCCTTGAGATCCTCAGTTGATGTAGGCACTATCAGGCCTCGGACATCTGGAGTGCAAGGGGGTGTTCAAAGGGAAAAGCTAGAAAATGTTCATATGTTGCCAAGATGCATGGACGTTGGCTTTGACATTAAGTTCTAACATCTCTTAACAGGATTTTCCAAAGAACTGGGTGAACCGAAGCATGAGAAGTTAAGGGCGGTGTCAAGAGAGTTAGACAATGAGCTCTTACAGATTTTGAAAGAGCTTTCAAAAGGTTCTAGACAGGGTTTATGTGATGTGAATGGAGGGTCCAATCATGAAAACATGCATGTGACATGTCAGGGAGTTATTCATAAGGATCCTTTGAGAGGGGGTTGTTGGCACCGATTTTTTTAGATTAAGCTCATTTCCATGCATGTAATGAGCTTTGTTTTAAAGTAGGCCCACTTCAATGCCAATTTATTGGTAGGTAAACATACCATTGAAGGGGTTAATTCAGATGCCAAATGGACCCATTGGAATACCAAATTCTGGCCCATTCCCTCTACGACAGATTTGTTCCGGAGGAGCCCACAAGAAAATATATAATGAATAAACAAACTGCCGGAGAAGGGAAAGAGCCAACTCTCTCACGAACTCCACCCCAGAACCAACACTAAACGGCAGCAGTGGTTGCCATAAGAAGCCGGGCAGAGGATAGAAAGAGAGGCGGGCCAATCCCACATATTGCGGGATTGTTCAGAGTCCGTCTTCATAGCCGGAATCCCCTTCGCGGCAGGTTTCATAGCGGAAGGAGTCTCCCTTGGAAGCCACGCGGGCCTATATAAAGCCAGCCTCGGGCGCGAGAAGAAGAGAGGAAAGGGAGAAGATAGAGAGACAGAGAGAAATCCAAAGAGAAACGCCGAGAGAGAGAATAGAGGGTTACCGCGGAGCCGTTGATCCCTTGCAAGCACGCCGCCCGTCCCTGCTTCTCCTTCCCACAGTGTAGGCAAGTCGATTATCTCCTCCGAGTGGTGTTGCCGTCCGTCCTTCAAGCCGTCGCAAGCTCCGTCTGCAGTCGAGAACCTCAGCCGGACCTCCGAGCGTTGCCGAAGGGGCTTCCTCCACACCAGGGTGTCCGTCAAGCCCTCAATCACCGCCGGAAGCCTCCACCGGCAGCAGTAGCCGTCGCCGAACCCCTCTCCTGAAGCCGCAGGTGCCGTTGAAGCCCCCTCCTCCCGCAGAAGCCTCTTTCGCTGTCGTCGTCTGGTCGGGAGGAGAGAAAGGGCGCCGGGGGAGTATTTTCTCCCACTTTGGTCCACGTCAGACACATAGAGGAGAAGAGGGGCCCACCAGGAAAAGGCGAAGCAAAAAAAAAATGTGGCGCGGCCGCATGTTGCGGCCACACACGAAGCCGCGGCCAGGCCGCTCACGTGAGGCACTCGCGGGGGAAGCTGTTGACCGGCCTGGTCAACTTGGACGTGGGGCCCACCAGAAGCAAAGGGTTTAAACAAAAGAGACCCGCTGGACCAGCCAGTGGGTGCGCAAGGAGGAGGAGATGGGCCCGGCCCATTAACTTGAGGCCTGCGGACAGAATAAAAAAAAGAGATCTCTCTTTTTAAAATACACCATCAAATGAAAATCTAAATAAAAATCCATTAACTAATTAAACAAACTGAGGCGAGCATCCGGCCGGCTAAAAACCCGCCTCATGGTCTCGGCATAACTTAAAAGAATGAAAATAAATGGGAAAGCAATAGGCCGGCTTTAAGCACGCATATTGACCCATAATTCAAAAATCAAAATAAAACAAACAATAAACAAAAATTAAATAACAATTCACCTAATTAATCAACAAACCGAGACGAGCATCCGGCCGGCTAAAAACCCGCCTCATGGTCTTGGCTTAATTTAAAAGAATTCAAAACAAAGAGGGAAAGCAATGGGCCGGCTTTAGGCACATCCCTTGACCCTTTAAGGTGGACATACAAAGGTCTATGAAAAAGACCACAATGTCTTACCATGCCCCAAGAGGGAGTTACTTGCCCGTTATGCCATGGGAAGGCTGTGCATGATCAGCATGCCGATATGCCAAACTATGAGCTAATGAGGTTCATGAGGTATGATATGAGTCCCCACAAGCTTATCAAAAGCCGGGTGTGCTCAATCTCAAATCAGTGAGTTGATTGCCCATAAGCTTGTCAAAAGCCGGGTATTTTCAATCTCAAAACAGTGGGGGATGCCCATAAGTCTATCAAGATCGGGTACATGCCGCCCATGGATTGACAGGTTCATCAAGGACTCAAAGGACCGAATTTCTGGTCAAGATGTAAATCATGTCTCGTTTTGAGAGAACAAGTAAAAAAAAGAGAAAAGAAATTTCATGTTTGGTGCAATGGACTTATGTTACAAGGAGAGAGCCGCTGCATGAAGTTTTGGAAGGCAAGACAACAAGAAGAAAATTTTGAAAACAAAAATCTGAAACGTATATAAATCTGAAATTAAAAATCTGCAAATGTGCACAAATCTGAAAATCTGTTTTGGTGCAGAAACCTGTTTAAGAAAATGAGGGACCTGCAGTCCGAAAATCAATTAAAGTGCAGAATCTGCAAGAAAACTGAAGTCTGTAAAGTCTGCAGAATTTCAAATCAGAAAATCTAAAACCTGCTAAGTCTGAAATTCAAAATCAAATTAGAAAATCTGAAATCTGTAAGTCTGAAAGAACATTCATAAACAAACTTGAAATCTGAAAAGTTTCAAAAGAATCTGAAAACCTGCAGACCGAGAGATCAAAATCTGCAACCAGAATCTGAAATAAAAAATCAACATAATCCGAAACCTGCACATTTAAAAATCAAAAAAAAACCCCAAGAGCTGGAGTTCTGAAATTGAAATGCTGGAGCATAAAATCTGCAATTGAAACAACTGTAAAATCAGAAATCTGTGTTAGATCCAAGAGTTTGAAATCAAAATCTGAAGTCTGGAGTCCGGGAGAAGAGGAATCTGGAATTCTTTAGGAAAGTGTAAGATGTTAAGTCTGGAAATTTGAGGCTCCTGCAGCAAAAAAAATCAGAAATTAAAAGAAGTCTGCATAAGTTGAAACTCTGAAGCCTGCCGAACCCAAAATCTGAAACACAACTTGAATCTAAAAATCTGAAAACAAAACGTGAAATCCATCAACATGCAGAATCTGTCAACTTTGCAGAAATCTGAAAATAGTGAATCAATTCACTGAACATAAAAGTCCCAACATGTTTAAATTAAACTCAGTCAAGATAAACCTGTGTGAATCAAAATTAAAATTTGAACCTCACATCTAAGACAAGAAAATCCAGAAACTGTCAAATTCATGAAATACAAAATCTGCAGAATTAACTGAAATCTAAACCAATCAAAATTGAACTCAAATCCAGCTCAACTCCAATTCAATCAAATCAAATTTCTCTAAGTAATCCAAACTCAAGCAAATCTGAAACTGTAAAATCCGAAATTGGAAAGCATTCAATCAAAACAAATTTCTCTCAAACTTAACGCCCTGTTTGTTTTGAGTATCAAAATTGATACAATATCAATTTTGATATTGATATTCTAAGAAGATGTAATATCAATATCAAAAGTGATAGTATCAAGTTTCTTTAAGCGTGTGGTAATGTCAATAATTGAATATCCAGAGTAATTTAATTTAATTTAATTTTTTTTTTTTTACCATCCGACATCCTGCCCCAGTCTGGAGTTGGGATTAGTAGCCGGGTTCTCTGGATGTGGATGGGTACCGGAGGAGGAGGAGGAGGTTGCCGGCGGAGGACGACGGCTCACCCTCCCAATAATTCCGCCCGGCCCGCCGCCGTCGCCGTCGCTCTCTGATCTCCTCGGGGGCGAATTCCGTCCTGTGCCCCCCCTAGAGGGGCCTAGACGGGCGGAGCAGCTCCGGGTGGAGGAACCACCGGGGGCTGATCTGCCCGCCGGCGAACGGCCCCCGGAGGTGCTCCTTCTCCTCCCTCATCTCCCTGGCCCGCTGCAGCTGCCGGAACCGCTCCTGCAGGAGGGCGATGGAAGAGAGGGCTTCGGCGCGGTGGCCGCCGCCGCCGACTTCCCGCCCCATCGACTCTCTTGACCGGCGCCGGAGATTGAGTTGTGGTCCGGCCCGGATCGGCGGAGGGGGCTGCGCATTTATAGCGGAGCTCCGGCCGTCTCCTCGCCGTCGGGCTCGCCCTTGTCGCATCCGCCGGGGGGTGCCCTATCGCGCGTCGATTGATTGGAGACGATGCAGAAAGGGGAGACGGGGGAATCCGCAGAGGAGGTGGAAAGCCCCGGCGGGGACGGAGCAGAGAGGGCGCCGCGGAGGATTGGAGGGGGAGGGCGGCCGCTATCGGGCGTCTGCCGAGGTCGACGGGAAGGGCGGCCGCGGGCGTCTGCCGAGGTCGAACGGGGAGGGCGGCCCGATGGAGTTAGGGCGCAGTGAACAGACAGTATTAATTTTAAAACAGGTACCTACCTGTATTGAATTTGAAAGAATGATAAACTAATAATTTTAAAACTGACATAAGTATCCAAACACTCTATATCATCTTGTATCAATATCAGATTTAAAATTAATACTAATATAAGTACTTAATACAGTTACCAAACAGGCCGTAAGCTAATCAAACAAAATTCAACCGGAAGATTAAATCACCTGAATTAAATCTGTGAACCCATAAAAAATCAAAACATTTCAAGAATCTGTAATTTAATCCAACTCACAATGATCACCTAAAATCTGCAACCCAAATTCTAGATTAATAAAACACAAACTCAAGTAAAACAAAAAAAAACAGAATCTGAACTGAATCATAAAACAGATCACAAATTCAATAAATCTCAAAGCAGAATATGAATCAATCTTAACCAAACTTGATAATTCAATAAAACGAA
This sequence comes from Cryptocoryne crispatula var. balansae, assembly GCA_036172225.1. Lineage (NCBI taxonomy): Eukaryota > Viridiplantae > Streptophyta > Magnoliopsida > Alismatales > Araceae > Cryptocoryne > Cryptocoryne crispatula. The sequence goes on along the minus strand of CM069930.1, from coordinate 5,538,047 downwards.
CAAATTCAAACCAAACCAATCAACTCAATTCAAATTGAATTCACCAAATCAAACAAATTCAACTGAACTTTAATAAATTCAATAAAACAAACTCAAAAACAAACCGAATCCAGTATAACCCGAATTTCTCAAGTTAAGCCCAAATCCCATTAAAAATCAATCCATAAACAAACTGTCTAAAACCCAAATTAAGTTTAAAATCAATCAACAAATTCAAATTGAACCAAATCAATAAACAACTCAAACAAATTGATTCAATTAAGATGAACATATCTAACTTCAACTCAAACCAAAAGTAATTAAATTCAACCAATAAATCCAACTCAAACTGAATTCCAGTTAATCCAACTCAAATCAAATTCAATTTTAATCAAATTCAATTCAATCAAAATCAATCAAAGTCAGCCAAATAAATCTCTCAAATTAAATTCAAACAAATCAAATTCCAATCAAATTCATTCCAAACAAACTTAAATCAATTAATCAACTCAAATTAAATCAAATTCAAATCAAATTAAAAACTCACACACCAAATCCAAATTTCAACCAATTTAAACAAAACTCAAATTCAAACTAAATCAAATCAACTCAAATACAAACCAAAACATTCTAAATCAAACCAAATTCAAATTATTCAAACCAATTCAATTCAACTTAAATAAAAAATGCAATTCAAACCAAACTCAAAACAAATTAAGTGCTTGCCTTCCATCAAATTCATGGGGTGTTTTCTTCTGTGTTTGTGTGAATGTTTATTTTTGTGTGGTTGCATCGTCTTCTACTTCAATGGATTGCTATGACGATAATCAAGGGTATTCGAGAAATCTCGATGTAATTAACGTCGGATCTTCGCACCATCCGACGGGGAGAGGTCAAAACAAATTTTCAAAGAACCTAACAACCTCAATATATAATTTTGACCCTAGTTAGTACTTTTATTGAATACCATCTATTTTCCTAATAAGTCAATACTAAGGTCTAATCAAATCTAATTCAAATTCAAATGGAAAATGAATTTTCAAAACAAAAAGATATAAATCTTTAAATTTGAGGTTACATCAAATGGCGGGTTTCGAAGAAGATTTGTAGAGAAAGACTTGAAGAGGGCAAAAGGATGAGACCGAGCCACCAGTCCTTACCTCTTTCTCTTCCTTCTCTTTCTCTTCTTGGTCTTCGAACAGTAGGTACGTAGCAGCAGCTTCTTCTTCTCCAGCTGATACTGTTGCCTGTCCTTCCTTTGCTTCACGCAGATAAAATTTCCCAATTTTCTACTCTCCGTCGTACGTCTCCAACCCCTTTGCTATCTGCTGTCCAGAGAGATCATCTACCCTGCCGAAAAGCAGAAAAAACCCCCCTTTACTCTCTTCGGCCACTCTCCTTTTAAAGAAGGAGAAACTGTCAGACGTGGCCTCCCACTAATCATGGAGAGAGTGGGGACAGTGGGGGTCGAAGTGGGGGAAAGAGGTAGTTTTTTATGTCCCACGTTCTTTTCTTTTTAACTCTCTTGATTTTTCTTGCAACTCTCCTGAAGATTCCGGAGAAAGTGGCTTTGACCGGGTCAAGGGTGGGCCAAATGGCCAACTGGCAGCGTAAGAGTTTGCACGTCCTTCATCTATCTTCATTATACCAAAGTCCAATGTAATCAAATATCCATTAAACCAAGACCCAATAGCACAGGATCCAATATCTTAAGTGAAAGACCAGTTATAGCCCTTGGATTAAACGTACCTTATTTTTGATCTCTTGATGAGATCTCAGCCATCCATTAATCTCCAGGATCCAATACCACTAAGGACCCATTAAGGCAAGATCCAATATCTTAAGTGAAAGACCAGCCATAGCCCTTGGATTAAACGCACCTTATTTTTGATCTCTTGATGAGATCTCAGCCATCCATTAATCTCCAGGATCCAATACCACCAAGGACCCATTAAGGCAAAATCCAATATCTTAAGTGAAAGACCAGCCATAGCCTTTGGATTAAACGTACCTTATTTTTGATCTCTTGATGAGATCTCAGCCATCCATTAATCTTATTTTTTATCTCTTGATGATATCTCAGCCATCCATTATTCTTCAGGATCCAATACCACCAAGGACCCATTAAGGCAGGATCCATGACTTAAAGGTACTTGTTGGAACTCAAATTTTATATGCAAGGTGCTCCAAAATAATCAATTGGGACATAAGCACCACCGGCCAGTATGCAGTCATAACTGAGGTAGGACCTCGGTATACATTTAAAATCAGAAACTATACATGCTTTACATGAGCCGAGACCCTCCTTAGCATGGGCAGGACATCATGGTGCCAGCAGAGGGGAAAAAGGATGGCCAAAAGAGAGGAGAATAGATCATAGAAAAAAAAAAGTGAGAAGAGGAGGGAACCGCACCTTCTGTAGCAAAATACCATTAAGATTAAATGAAAAAGAGAGCAGAGGAAAAGGGGAATGAAGGATAGGTACAAGCCTGTTAATATTAACCCAAGAGGGCTATATACTTGAGCCTTGCAATGGTGGCAGCGATGATGGCCTTAGCTGGTCGCAAGGGCACCTGCAACCCCCCTAGTCAGACAAGTCCGATGGCAGTAACAGCACCCTGGGCAGGGTCCGATGGCAGCAGCAGCCTCTTGGGCAGGGGCCGATGGTAGGAGCAGTGCCTGATGGCAGGAGAACAGAAGAGAGAAGAAGAGGGGATAAGGAGGCAGACCTGCTGGCGCACACCCAGCTGGACCCGGAGCTGAAGAGAGAAAGACCGGCTGCTGTTTTTGAAAACAGATAGGTTAATTAGGGAGGATCGAACCTGTTTTAGGGTTTTAAATGTCCTCATATTATTTTCTCAGCAATTATTAGATAAAGGAGGGCTGGGATTGAAATAGAGGAAGGCTGATTTGGATCAATGGCTCAGATTTGATCTAACTTAAGTTATTGGATCCTATCTTAATGGTTTCTTATTGGTATTGGATCATGGGAAGTAAGGAAGGGCCAGGATGCCATCTCATGATCAAGTTTAGATCAAGGGTCCAGATTTAACACAACTTAAGTTATTGGATCATGTCTTAGTGGGTCTTATTGGTATCAAATACTTGCATGGGAGAAGGCTACGTACAGCACATTATTTCCCAGAATTTTCAGTGTTTAAAAAGAAAAAAAAAAGGAACGTGGGGGGTTAGGAAACTGAACCTCCCCCCCCACTACGCCCATCACTCCCATGACTCTCACTCCCTCCATGATGGGGAGGTTACGCTGGATTTTTTCTCCCTCTCTTTAAGAGAGACTGGCCAGAGCTAAAGGGTGGTGGGGGGCTGGAGTATTTTCCTACGTGAAGAGAAGAAGCATTGGGGTGAAGAAGAAGAAGAAGAGGGACAGGCTCAAGGCTACTGGCGTACAGCTGCTGAAAGTTCAAGGAAGGTGAAGAAGAAGAGAAAAAGGTAAGAATCAAGGGTCCGGTTACATCTCCCTTCCCTCTTCAAGTCCTCTCTTTAAACCCTTCTTCAAAAAAAAAAAACCCTTCTAAACACCCCATCCCGACTCTATAAATCTGTCCATATACCAGTCCCCCTCTCCATGTGTCCAGAAGCTCCATCGGCCATTCCTTCTCATGCTCATAGTTGAATCCTATGGAGATATGCTGTCCAGACAGTCCCCCTTCGTATGAACATGGCCAGGACCTATTCTCCATGGAGCAAGCTTTGTTTTACCCTACAACACCCTGTGCATAGCAACTGTTCGGCCCCCTATAAGGACCATATAACCAACCCCATCCGGCCTATCTCCTTTGACACTATGATGCTCCACGTGTGGCCTACACACATGCCATGTTGGGCAATTGCTGTCCCCTACGAACAGCCCTCCCATTGATTCTATATTAGGTCACTTAACAGCCCCTTGCTGGCCTTTTTGTAGGTCACCTATCAACCCCCTTCTATCCGACCACACACAGGCCATATCAGGCCCCTAATCCAGTCCTAAATCACTCTGAAACATCACCCGGTTAAGCTGTCTAGACAGGCCTTTAGACACCCCAAGGAAATCATACCGAAGTGTCATGTTCAGAAGTCCTTAAAACAAACTTTGAACAGGCACTAACTAGAGCCTGATTTTCCTCCTTAAATCAGTCCCCCAAACTCACCTCTAAACAGCCCCTCAATTTCCCAATCCGGTCCCATCTCCTGAATCAAAATGAGGGTCAGATGTTGCGGACCTCTTTAAGGCATGTCAGAGTCCAGTCCTGGCTGAGATCAAACAGGCCGCCAGGGCCTTATTTCAGCAAAGTCACCAAGCCCAATTTCAGGCCGGGACCAGAGGGGCCACCAGGGCCAAGAGAACTGGCCGACAGGGCCTAGATGAAGCCCAAACAGGCCTCTAAGGCCCAATAGGAGCAGTCTGGCCGCCAGGGCCTTCAAAGCTTCAAAATGTTCACCTCGGCCCAATGAGGACAGAACCGGCCATCCAGGCCCTCAAAAAAAAAAAAAACTTAATCAAAATATGAGAAAAGAAATTCAATTAAGAGCTAGTCTATTTCATATAGGCTACCTCAAAGGACGGGTACTCGGGCATGTCCCCGGTGTGTTTGATCCCGGACGGGGAAATGGGCAAGTTCCCATCTTCTACCGATCCTCCCCCTCAAAGTAGGGAGTATCAAACTCCACCTACTAAGAGGGGTCATGTCAAAATTTTCTCATGATCCCATGTGTAATATGTATTCAGATTTACCAATAAATGGAAATTCTGGATTTTGTATATCATCATTACCATCGGAACTTATGGAATGGCCCATGAGATTGAAGGAATGCAAGTCTAAAGTTGACATTGTAAAAAAAAGGTTACAACATTTAGATTTCAATAATTCTGGAAGATTTTAAAATCTATAAAAAGACTTAAAAAATCCTGAAACTTGTAAGTATAACATCTGAATTTTCACACACCCAGAACTCATTTCCGAAATCTGAAACATACCAAAAATTGAAATCCATAGGAAATCTGGGGTTTAAAAAATCTGAAACAGAAGTCTGGAATCCAGAAGAAGGAGAATCTGGAAATCTTTGGGAGAGGTGCAGGATGTCAAATCTGAAAGTCTGAGGCTTAATAAATTTGAATTTGTGCAGAGCCTAAAATCCAAAGCTTGAATTGGTATAGAAATCCGAAGTCTAGAAATCTGTTTAAAAAAAAAAACCTGCAATCTGAAAATGCAGAGAGCTGGAATTGGAGCTTCAAAAAATCTGAAATTCAAGGGCTCCAAAGTCTGAACTCCATATTTCTGACGTATAGTAAAATTGAAACTTACAAGAGGTCTAGAATTTGGAATTTGAAGAAATCAAAATCTGGGCATTGCAGGGAGCAGAGGCCTAAAATCTGGAATCTGAAAACCGAAGTTGTATTGAACCTCTCTAAGAGTCTGCAATCTGGGAATATTTGGAAAGGTGCAGAATTTAGAGTCTGAAATTTAAAAATCAGTAAGAAGTCTGGAAGCTTGAAGGACTGTAAATATGAAGTGCAGAAATCTAGAGTTTGATGTTTGAAGAAGCCTAGGAACCTGAACTTTGTGACTGAGGTCCAAGGTTTTGAAACAAATTGGGAAGCTCCAAATTAGAAAATCTAAATGTGTAGAATTTGAACCCCAAGCTGGCCAGTCGAAGCTTGTAGAAATTGCAGGACCCAGAATTTGAAAATTTATGAAGTCTGCAGAATTTGTAATCTAAGGAAACACCAACCAGACTCAATTAAAAATCAAATAAATTTAAGCCAACAAATTTCATCGTGAGTCAAATCCGGCCCGGACAAATTAAATTAATTCAAACAAGATTGACTCCAAACAAATAAATCTTCTAACTCAAATAAATCAACCTAATTCAAATTGAATTCCCCAAATCAAACAAATTCAATTGAATAAATTCAATAAAATAAACTCAAAACAAATTTAATTCAAAATAAACCATGTTCCATAAGTTGAATCCAAATTCCATAAAAAAATCAATCAACAAGTAAAATTGTCTTAAATTTAAACCAAATTTAATCTATTCCAACCGAACTCAACAATTTATCAAATTCAAACTCAAACCTAAATCATTCTAAAAGAAAAGAAAATCTGAAATTTGCACAAAAACCACATAGTGCCAAATTCACCTCAAACTCAATCTAACTCAAACAAATCCAAACTGAATCAATCTTAAATAAGTTCAAACTAAAAGCAATTCACCCAAGTAAACTCAGGTCAAATTTAATAAAACAGATCAAAATTCATCAAAGCAACCAAAAATCTAATTAATTTCAACTAACTCAAACAAGCTCAACTTAATAAAGCTTAAAAAAATTAAAACCCACATCAAAAATCCAAATTCCAACCACTAAATCAAAAAAATTAAGCAGATTCCATTGAATTTAAAACAAATCAAATTCATTCTAAATGAACTTAGATCCATTAATTAACTCAAATTAAATCAAATTCAAATCGAATTTCAACCAATAAAACAAACTTAAATTCAAACTTAAATCAATCAATTCAGTTTAATCAAAATTCAAATCAATGCAATGCAAATTTCAACAAATTAAGTTCAATTCAAATGCAATGAAATTCAAATAAATTCTAAACCAATTCAAACTGAAACAAACTTAAATCAAGTGATCAAATCGAACTCCAATCCAAACCAAAAGTAATCAACAAACTAAATTCAATTAAAAATGAACAAATCAAATTCAATTCAAAACTAAATTCAACTCAATTAAAATCAAACCAACAAATTTAATTCAATTCAAATCAATTTAATCAAATTCAAACTAAAATCAAGTTCTTGCATTCCACTGATTTCAAGGGTTTGTTCTCTCCTATGTGGGAATGTTTATTTTTGTGGATGTATGTCCTTTGTTTCAATGAATTGTTGTGGCGATAATCAAGGGTATTCGAGAAAATCTCGATGTAATTAACGTCGGATCTTCGCACCATCCGACGGGGAGAGGTCAAAATAAATTTTCAAAGAACCTAATAACCTCAATTTTTTTTTTTTTTTAAATATCATTGACCCTAGTTAGTACTTTTATGGAATACCATCTATTTTCCTACAAAGTCAATACTAAGGTCAAACCAAATCAAATTCAAATTTAAAAGGAAAATGAATTTCCAAAATCACAAAAAGAAACCAATTCTTTTATCTTTTGAATTTTTGAGGTTCCAACAGTACTCTAATCTCAACCCTCAGATCTATCATGCGATCCTGTCACCCTTCTTGTAAAATCAAATATATCTCTCCTCAAGGGTTTCCACCACGAGAGAGAACCATCGAGCCCTCTGTTACTTCTCCTTTTCTTCAACGCCAATCTGGCCATCGTTGAGGGGCTCTCCAGCAGGCAGACTTTCTGCCACCGGATACTGTTGGTGCTGCAGTCATCCTCTCCTTCGATTAGGTCTCCCATTGGTGCTGCTGTAGGGAAGGCCTTCAACAGGTGGTGTCCTGTCTGCGGGCTTTCTCCTAATTATTTGCTTGTGTCAGGCACATCTTCCTCTACTGCTGCCGTCATTGGGAGAAGGTCTTTCTATTCGCCACATTGTTGCTGTCGGACTAGTCTGCAGGGGCAACCCTTGGAGGCGTTTGTAAGAGTTTCAGCTTCTTTGACAAAGGCTCGTTACCCTTTTTTTTACCATCAACTTCCCCGTTTAACCTTGTTCCCTCTACCGGTATAATTTATAAACAGGTGCTAGTGTTACCAAGTCTTCTCTCTTAACTACCAAATTTGTTTATCACCAACTATACTTGTTGTTGCGATCTGAGGGACCTCCAGCTGAGAAGATTATCGTCGCCAACTGCTGCTACTGCTGTCTGGAGTTCTCTTTTTCTTTTAGCAAGGGTATTCTTCGACCATCCATATTCATGTCTGTTTTAGCTACCTTAACTATAGGTTATTTTGTCTCCATCTCTTAACAGTCATCATCTTCTTCTCTTTATATAATTGGCATCCTATGGGGGAATTCACCTCTTTAGGATCATTCAACCTATATGAACTCACCCAACAGCAAATTTGGGGATCGGCTTGAAAGTTAATAGGGTCTCCTCTCCCCTTTTTTTGTGTAAAACCTGATAACCGGCCTGCTATGGGGAATGCTGGAACAGGACACAAATGTTGGGGGTGCTGTCTCTCCCTTTTTTTTTGAGTGCTCCATTTTTTTATAATTCTTTTATGAAAGAAATTGGGTGTCAACAGACCTTGATTGGAAGAAGAGCAGAAGAAATACTTGAAAAACTAGATAGAAGGGATAGGGAAATGAGAGGCCAAGGAATCAAGGGAGAGGATATGTTGAGGAGGTTAGCTTTCAAGACAGAACTCGACAATTTATTGGACATAGAACATGTAATGTGGAGGCAAAGGACTAAACAAAAGTGGCTTAAAGAAGGCAATATAAACACAAGTTTTTCATGTAATGGTTAGCCAGAATAGTAGGAAGAATCACATATCAAAAATCAACATTAATGGGACCCCCACCACTAAGGAAGAAGATATTGCTATAGGTTGTGCGATACCTATTTCATATTCAAAGAAGACCGCTCTCAGAGACCCAAGAGTAACTTGAGAAACCAAAACTGTCGGAGAAAGACAATGCTTTCCTAACTACGCTAATGTCTGGGGAAGAGATTGAAGATATTGTTAACCACCTGGGGGAAAAAATCTTTGAGCCCTTGGATAGATTCTTAGCCTACGTAATAAAAATTTAATCTTTGTAGGGAGTGGTCAAATTCAAAATCATAAAACCTACATAATAGCTTCTCATATTTCTCAAGTAAAATAAATCTCTCAAATGAGCAACATAACATGGCAGAATTTTGAAACTTGAGATTCTCTCGAGTATTCTCTCTTTTTTTAAAATTGATTCTCACAAATGTCTATTAGTATTAGCTATTATTCGAGGTGGCTTTGGTATATTCTCATCAAACAATGTGCCAATACTTGTTAAAGTGGTTCTTATGTATCTACATGTCCCTTTTTCTTTTTTAAATCCATACAATGATACAATATTAAAACTATTTATACCTGGGCAGGCATACGCCATAGCATGACATAAACGAACTTGAAATGTAGAAGGGTGGATAGAGTAGAGTGCCGTTGTTGCCCCACGAATCATCAAAGAAAGGGGTATGTCTATTTAAAATTGTCACTGGGCTGCAAATCTGTCTTGCCCTTTTAATTTGGTAGAGCTAGCCTAAGTTTATGGTTTGTTTGTTGATTGTAAAATTTTGTAAAATAGTGCACTTGTTCTGTTTTGCAGTATTTTCAGTTGTTTCGTTTGATGTAAAACACTATTTTGAAACCGTAGTTATTGCTTTAAATTACATGTGGAGTGGGGTGGAAACCAGAACAAGAACATATTATATTAGTAAAATCATCTGAATCATGTGGTCCCCTACTTTGTTTTTTATGCCTTTTACAAAGTTAACCAAACAAAAAAATCTTGTTTTAAAATCTAAAATTAAGAAACAAGAGAATTATAATAGAACAAACAAGCTCTAACTAGCAAACTGTAGAGTCAGTTCTGCCCCTTGAAGCGGAATGCAAGAACGCTCTCAAATAATAAATCTAAACATGGTTCTTGAGACTTTCGTGCTTCTTTTGCTAGGAATTGTGTCCTAGAAGATTTGATATGCAAATTAACTATGCAAATGTCCACAACCTACTACATGATAACAGGTTCTTAACTGGTCTAGGCAGGATCCAACAAGAGTCCAAGATCCAATCCTATAGCTCGTACAACTATATGAACATAACTGCTGCCTTGTCTTACCCATTTTTCACCTTGTTGTCAAACAAGGTCCATTCCGATCCCTCGTACAACTACAATAACATAACCGCTGCCTTGTCTTGCACATCTTTCACCTTGTTAGAGGCAAAGCTCTTCTCTCAATCTTCTTTCTTGAGCAGGAAAGGTCAGGTGGGTGAGCTTCTAAGTTCATGCTCGATCATCAAACATCGGAAAGAGAAGAAATCACCCAGCACTGCAGGTCTGCGGAGAGAAGCCCAAGAGCACCAGAGGTACATGAGAGGCATCACCATGTACCCTCTGGAGCACAACCCCGAGCACAGGATGCTCTGCACAGCACCATGACTGAGGCTCTCTGCTTGCGAGGACCCCCCTCATATGATGCCCCTCCGGTTTGTACCTCTTCATCATTCTTATTCTTTGTAGGTTAACTGGGCTCCCTGCCCAATTCAAAGAGTCTTTTTCTCACACATGCTGCAAATTGTTGTATCACTTTGAACTTGAAGTAGCTTTTTCTTGTTCAAATTGTGATAAATACAAACTTGCTTACAGAAAGATTACACACCAGCATAAAATGTTGTGTTCTCAATCCTGATCCCTTCAGACATCTTGCTTTACACATCACGTTTGTACACGGTACACCTCTAAAATTCGAATACTTTGTGTGGTGACATTTATGACTGGTACATTTTACTTTAAAATTGCATCACGCTTCAATGATTCAATTAAAGGAGCCAATAAATGCTTCAGTTTTTAATGTCTACTTTCATCTCTCATGATTCATAAGAAAAGTGGGACAGAAATTGTTTGTACAGTGTATTTTTTGATATCCAAGAAATCTCCGACACAATCCATGATTGTGTACCAAGGCTGTAGTTGGTTGCACGTAAAAGAAAATTCAGGTGAACTGTTTTATCCTGTAATAACTTTCCAATGAAAATGAAAGTATTTGACATAAATGTTCTTTAATGTTTTTTTTGAGAAGCTCGTCTAAAAGTTTTGTTATCCTAATATTTGCAACATAGTTTTAAGTATGTTAGTTTTTTTATTACTGGATGATTATTTTATTAAGGACATTAATTTCATAATTCTAGAATCAAGGACCATGGGTATGATGTCAGATATTTTAAGAATTTTTATGCAAAATAATATTTAACTTGTATTTTTTAAAATATTTGTTCACCAAATATTTATTTACCGTCATTATACAAGTAAAAAAAAAACTTTAAAAAGAAGTAACAATTGGACACCGATGAATAAACTAAGCACATCCAATCTCTTAATAGGGATACAAGCATGTCAGATTCTGTAGTGATATGTTTATTTTTTATTTTAATTCTGATTAAATTAAAATTATAATATTCTAGTGGTATGTTTGTTCCACTGTATGATGCTAGACAAGGTGTTGAACATTTGAGCTTCACATGATACTTGTGGGTGCTTGGCATGGCTTTCACTGCAAAAACACTCATAAAGGTGTTCAACATTAAGATTTTAAGTGATACCATCAAGGCACTCTGCATGGAGTAAGATAAAGATCCCAAGGAGACAGCATTTTTCATTTACCTTCTTTCATTTGTTCTTGGTACTTGCATCATTAGACTTTGTAAATGGTTGTGAGACATTGTAAATGGTTGTAGTAGATGTATTTAAAATCAAATGATGCACATGACAACTTTTTTTCCATGAGTTTCAGTTTTCACTCTCAAGGTATTAAGAACCAATCAATGATTTTAGCATTAACCAATTACATTGCATTAAACTACCTCTAAGAAACATGTGAGATATTAGGGTATCAATGAGGAAGCATATGATTTCATGCTGCAAATTATCTACTTGTTAAATAACTATCCATAGATCCCCACATTCGGTATTGGAATTGGTAGGCTCCAAAACAGATCAGTGACTGCAAAGCAATCATACACCGTTTCTCATCCTACCTACCCGAGATTAAAGCATCGAATGATAGCAATATAAAAATATAGCTAACTTAAAAGAATAACAATATGTGAATAAGAATCAATTTAAAGCATAATAGATTGACAACATCAAATTAAAATTGAAAACATGTGGAAAGTTATTAACATGAATTTTGAACAAATTAATAACATCGACGGACTGTTCAAAATTAAAGATAGAAAGAATTCAACATAAATAAATAAAACTGGTGAACTAAGAAAATTTAGTTACTTAATAAAAATATTAATGTATCAACCAAAGATTAGATCAAATATATCATTATATTAATCACCATATGAATCCACATTTAGCTGAGTTTCTTACGTGATCCACAGTCATTAGCAATACGATGACTTTTACGTCAATAATTTTTATTAGACTTTCATCTTTATTAATTCTTCCAATAATTTTTATCTCTCTCTGTGTTCTTCGTGCGGAAGATATTTATCATCATGTATAATTCACTCACTAACATCATCCATATCTAAAAAGATTAGATCAAGATTATATTTCATTATCCATAATCATCCATCTATGAGTCTTCCCTTGTATTGTATTGTACTAAAGATAACATCAACAAGATTTTCTTTTCTTTTCTTTGTATGATCAACATTTAGATTTTATTTCTCTTGTTTATAAGAACTTGTACAAAACGTGTGCTTTTAAAAGACTATGGAAAGAACAAAGAATTGCTTGCACTTACTTTTTATCAAATATCACATATTCAAATGTGCTTCAGTCATGATCACTACTTAAAGCATCATATGTAAACCTCAAGATTCGAACAGTCAATCTTTGTAATTAGAAAATCTTTTTTTCTCTAATTTATCTACCAATTTGCTACACAAAAAATTTACTATTGTTAAGTATTGATACTGCATTAACTTAGACACTCCATAAAAACATATGGACCATGAGTAGATGTCTTGTATTATCTTAGTCATATCTCTTCCAAGTAAATATTAGGCATCTATATATATATCGGCAATTATTTAAATATCAAGTTTTATTCTTCAATTGATGACATCAACCTTTCCATTTAATCATACAACTCTTTCTTAAACTCACTGTAGTCTTTCCTATTGAGATTAAAATAATGAAACTAGAGATTCAAACTATATCCCATCACATGTGAAAGATGTTGAGGTTGAAATTTTCAACATCTGTCAATAACATCCCAAATTAGACATCTTTTCAACCTCTCATGTGGTGCCTTCTTTAGCACAATTCACAACTTCATAAATGCATCCGGTGGTTGGTTTTTCTTTATCTACTAAATGCAAAATAGAACAGGAGACTAAAAAATCTCCACATTATAGAAAGTAGTCTTCTAACTGATTTCACATGATATTCTTTCTTCAACTTTTGTTTGTCCATCTATTGATGTTGGCTATACACTCCTTTAAAATAAATATTCTCCTCAGTTCATCTTTACGTTGGTGTGAACTTTCTCAAATTAAGATATCTCAATGGCAAAACGTTGACGATTGTTCTGATATGATCGTTTCTATTTATGAATTTTCACATCATATAGCAGCAACAACTTTACCATATTCATAAATAAAAATTGTCACATATTTGACATGTCGATTTATACTCTTAATTGAAGATGATTCAAAATACTTTTTTATCATTACGATGTGCAGCTTATGCATATGATGTTCAAAATAAATGATGATACGTAAATATATCAACAGATTTTTTGTATTTTTTTGTATCGACACAACTTTATTTAATAGATCGGCTAACAATTGTGCATAATAATCACTAAAAAATTGATTGATGTTCTTCTTTTTCTAACTGTCCATGCAACAAGCATAAAAATATAGTCAAAATTTGCTCAACTCATTTTCTTCCACCAACTGTTGAATTGTTTGAATTGCTTTTGTTAGTCAGGTCTCTCTAATTTCATGAAGAATTGGCTCACTACATAATTTGAAAACAATTCAACTGTTTTGTGTTAAAAGATAGCTGCTGTATACATCTACCTATGTATTGAATGACTTGTTTCATTTCTTCTTCTTTTTTGCAAAAATTTCTTACCCTTCACACCTTTGCCTCTGGAGTCTTCAGGAATGGATGCACAAAAAATGGTTCACAAGGCTTTTCATCTATCAAGACATAAAGAATGGATCACTAACAATATGATTTTCCAAATCTATCTCATGTGAATCCATGCACGGATATACACGGAGATTATCTATCCCTTCTACTTCTCTGGCCATAAATATACTTGCCATCCTTGCTTTTTAGATTGTTGCATATGCTACTTCATTTCTTCTTTTTAACTATACAATAGCATCCTTACCGGCAGTGATATTTGTGGACTATTTTGTGATGTGCTGTTTTGAATGATAATTTCGATATGCCTGACAGTACACCTAACAAGATCTTGAGTCACTTTGGATCTACAAGAATTGTATATTTCCACCTAACATCCTTAGACTTGAAGGACTCCTGACATGGGGTGGAGGTTCTTCATCTCTGATTCCCATAGAACATGCCCATGATTCATGAGCTTGTCAAGTGACTGAGACAACTTCAATATTCAATTAATCACATCAGATAAATAAAAAATTATTCAATTGATCACAGTTGAATGATAAAAAAATTTGTGAAGGACAGGGGTGGAGGAGGGCCGGGGGGAAAAGGAGCTTGGAGAAACAGAGGGGCCAGAGGTGTCTCTTGCATAGAGGGACAAGGAGAAGGACGGGTAGAGAGGGAATAGGGGAGGGCCGAGAGGAAGGGTCAGAGGAGTCTCAAGCAGAAGGGGTACAGGGTGAAGGGGGATGATGGCGAGCCAAAAGGAGCCATCGGCGAGGCTATGCAGTCTGTAAAATATATATATATCAAAGTATTTTTATTTTGATCTGAGAGGCCTTTACATTTCGGCATTGAACTGGAACCTGATGAGAGGAATACTAAGAAAATAAAATCAAATCTTGAACAAGGCCTCTTTCTGAAATACTCAACTCAACTTAAACCTTAGTCTTAAATTATTTAAAATTGGTTGTATGAATTCTCTTTCTCGTGTCGATTCTCAGTTATCTTTGGGTAAATATTCAAGTCGTCTAAATCATATTGAATTACTCTCCTCTGAGTTAACTTATGTTCACCCTGTCTTTTTTGTTTATGTTATTTTTCATATTTCTCACTTTTTTTTACTTGAGCCTCCTTAGGTCTATGTTTAATATGTTCAAATTATCTCAATCTCCATTCTTTCATTTTATCCACAATTGTCATAAAATATCATTTAGATAAAGAGATACCTTCATTCCATTAGGCTCTCCAAGAAATATAACGCGAAATGAATTGAGTTGTCTCAAACTATAAGAGCTCTCAATATTTCGTGTGTTCTCTTATTAGGTTAAAGATAAAATTGTGATGGTACATGAACAATAAAATATATTATAATTTATGTATATGCATGATATACATATAAATGTCGGCATATTTGTAGACTCTGATGTTTAAATTTTAATATAGTATACCATGTTTAGTTTTAGTTTTGTATTTTGACGAGTGCAAATATTTGATCATTTTTTTACCATATTTATAAAAAACAATTTATTCTTATGTTTATGCATTTGGTACCAAATTTTCATCCACAACTTTCATCTGATCTAACGTAACTGCTGTTACGATGAAAGGTTCTAGGTGCGTCAAAAAAAAGAAAGCTTTTAAGAGATTTTTTTAAAGTCGCTTCTATAATTATTTATATCTCTAGCATTCCTTATATTTTCTAAATCTTGAAAAGCTCCCAAAATCTTTTGCTATTTAAATGTACGTCTGAGATACCCAAAAACCTCAAAAGTCATTATTTGGGTATCATTTTTTATTCATTTTTGCAAAACATTACCCCTATACGGTAACTATATTCTAATAAGTCTTGACTGTCACCCAAAACAACTTAGTTACAGTGCGCCAAACTTTCTCTTAGCTTGAAGATAACACTCATTTTCCTCAAATTTTCAACATTATGCCCAAATTAAGCTAGTACCAATCCACCAAAGGGGCTCTTACCTGTCATTTTATGTAATCTTATAAACTACTTGTAAAAGTCATTTATCTTTCAAATCTGAAAATGTGGACGTTCGGTATCATATCAAGCAACCAAAATTATCCCTACAATCATGGGTATAGCTCCGTCTGTTCGAGCCGCCCGTGCTGTTAAGTCTCAGCATGCTTGATCAGATCTGCCTCCAATTATGAACATCAGTCAATCTAAACTATGAGACCTGGTGATCGGTGATTACAGGACAATAGACTGTTCAAACACACACACACAGAAAGAGAGAGAGAGCATGAAGCATAATACATCCTTTCCGAGGGCCAAAAAATAGAAAGGACTTGGACTACAGAGTACACATAGAGGCAGGTATGACAAAGGCCCCCTTCTTCCTTGGGACCTCCACCAAACCCAACACAAACCTCTCCTTGGGGGGGCGCTTCACCTTGAAGAAAACCCCGTGTCCATGAATGGCATCCCCCCACAAGCATGTCCCTTCTTCAAGGGTTCCATGGGAGGGCAAAACCATAAACAGGCTTTCTTGGTGCACTAGATTCTACTGGCTGCACCCTCTGCTACAACAAAAAGTACAGCCACACAGGTGAGAGGGGAAGGGGGGCCTAAAAGTATTTACAGAAGGTGCTACATCTGCTGCTACCTATGCTACTCTGTGTAGACTTTTCTGATGCTGCGCAGCCTAGGCAACCACCCGGACCTTGCCTCCCCATAGCCTGTGCACTGCTCATCACCATCATCCTCACTACTGAATAGGGTCTGGTCAGAGCAATCAAGAGACGCACCGCAAGCAACATTGTAGGACTGGCATGCCGAGTGACACACACGGAGCCTGTTGTCTCCATCCTTGTCACACCTTTGGATAGAAATCTATCAGGAAGAAGTCAAATTAGTTCAGTTCTCAGCATTATGTCACCTATATTGTGGTATAATTGCATAATTGCATAATCAAGAAAGAACAAAGAAAATAGTGATATTTATCTTAGTTGTTGTTACTTGTTGCCATACTCAACTCAATCTTTAATCCCAAATTACTTGAGGTTAACCATATAGATTACCTTTCTTCATTCATGTCGATTTTGAGTTTCTTCAAAGATACTTAAATCATCTAAATCATATTAAATTACCCTCCTCCAAGTTAACATAGGTCTACCACGTTCTTTTTTTTGTTTCTGTTATTTTAATATTTTCTATTCTTCTTATTAAAAACTCCTTAAGTTTATAATTTATCTACAATTGTCACTACTCGTACATGTTCTCTAATATATTTATTTTTGATTCTATCTGATGTAATATGACCACCACTCATCCATCTTAATATTCTCATTTCAACAACACTTATTTTAAAAATATATTTTCCTTTTATTGTCCAACATTCACTACCATACAACATTGTAAGTCTTATACTTGTACAATAAAATTTTCTTTTCAACTTTAGTAGAATCTTTTCCAGCTATTACACAATAATAAAGCCAAAATGAAATTTTCTGTTTGCTGCAAAAGCTATGCCATAATAAGGAAAGGAGCCACTCCACAAAATAAGCACAAGCACATAAAGTCTGATGTAGACGCATGAAGTAAGCAATTCACATGTATGGGATAAATCTTTCAGACTTCCAACTTTACGTTGCATTGTGCACCCACCATGTTTACTACAGGTATACTTGTGACCAGTGCACGCCAATGATCATCTTTGATACAACATAAGAAAATTTATCTCCAGGATAATGAAGTGTAAATCTTAAGTAAACACATGCGTCAAAGACTACACAATGGCCAAGTAGGGGAAACTTGCTAATGGTTGGTAGGATCTGAAGTAGATAGAATAAGATGGTCCATTCATTGGCACGGTGGGTTTAGGACCAATGGAAAAATTTTAGAGCACAAAGGATACTTGGAAGCAGCAAAAACAAGATATTAATTGAACCATGAAAAATCTTTAGCATAATGATATGGAAATTCTTTCCGGGGAAAAGAAGTTTAAGAGACTTTTCTAATAAAAAAATAAAAAAAAATCATTCAAACTTCTACCCTTTTAAAGACCTGACATCTCTAAATGGAGAGCCTAGCAGAGTTCATGTAATCATTTCCATTTTCCCAAAGGTTAAAACATGTTGCAGTACTTCAATGAATCAAAGGAGGTTTTGCACAATACAATCAAATCCTAATGCGATAAAAAAGCCATGTCACCGACCAGCTTCTTCTTATAGTTTCTAACTGCCTAATGCATTTTCATTTCCTTTCCTTTTTGCAAATGTAACTTTTACTTCTAAGGTACATGCTTCCAACTGCTTCCAACATAAGAATATAAACGTTGACTCTAAGGTAGCATAAGCATGGACAGAGGAACACGTACCCAGCATGCTAATCGTTTGGCTGCTGCAGCACAATATCCATTGTCAAGAAAATCAAATAATGTACGGCTACCAGGTAGCAAGCGGTTGTAGTTCGGAACGACGACAGCTGCTTCAAGCTGTTGCAATATGCCAAGTTCACTCGGGGCACAGTGTTGTCCAACCGCGTCCCGAAAAAGAACATCACGGCAAATAGAGAGGCTAGACAGCAGGGATGAGCTATTTTGACAGGTGTAACCAGCATAGTCAGAGCAACGGAACTCACAAACACCATTGTCACAAACTCCACCATGCAAACTACACTGTTCATCACATATGGCTGCATTAAGAAACCATGTCATCTATCTTTTGACACACAAAACCACAGATGCATCTGTCTACTGGATTTGTTGACAAGAAGGCAATGGAGCTACCTGTGGAACAGTCAATCCCTGTGTGCCCATGCCTGCACTTGCAGATCCCACGTGAATTACATACACCATGACCCCTACAATTGTTAGGGCAAGAACCTGAAAGTACAGAACAAACAACAAATGAGCTATTTCCAGGGAAAAACTGCAAAAACTTAACTAAACTCATGGATGATACGAAAAGTAGAATGAAGCGCAAGATTTATTAGTACACATAACATAATGACATAAGTGATGACTAAATTAAGAACAAAAGTTTCCATAAAAATAATTCTAGTGTATGCCCAAAAAAATCTAAGGCCCTGTTTGGTATTTGTATTGAGCACCTCTATCACCATCAATTTTGAAATTGATAGTGATAGAAATCATCAATAGGTGTTTGGCTATCAAAATCAATATTGAAATTCTTAGTGCAAACAAAGCAAGATATGTCATACAATTGTCTACTTGTATCAATTTTAATAACTCCATCCTCTACAAATATCAATATCAAGATTGATATAGTATTATTTTTGATACTCTAGCCAAACAGAGCATAAAATGGCATGATGATATGGAGAAAAACAAAGGACACAATTTTTTGGAAAATAAAATTCTATATTCCACAAACAACATCACTTTTAAAAAGTTCCTTCAGAATTTTCTTTGTATATAACTCACGTTTGCTGCAGTCACGGCCATGAAACCCAAGAAAGCAGCGACATTTTCCCTCAACACAGTCTCCATTATAGTTGCACGAGCCAGGGCATTGCCCATGCAAATGTGCCGGTGCAGTGTTACATAATTCATGGTAAGCTGGGCATATTAGCTCCCCTACATCTCAAGATGACAAAACAAGTGGTATGAGAGAAAATTTTTGAAAAGCGTGCAGAATCAACCTAAACAAGGAAAATAGTTCCTTACCGTTGAAACCAGGGAACTGAACTGGACCTCCAGCTTCGGGGCACATTTTCCAAATTCCATCTACAGAAACCTACAAGGAAGAGCCCATCAGATCTCCATGCTTGACTGTGATTCCTGAAGTGTCTATTTTGAGTAAACATAACTGAAAACGACCTGACTACATGAATGTGAACCATATCTGTCACGTGTACTGAAGATAGTTATGCCACAAACTACATAACCACATATTAGTAAACTCATTGAGACTTTATAGACATCTTGGCCAAGGGGTGACAGCAATTGTCCTTTAGTTTTTTGAACTTCAACGTTATTTACCTAGTAGTTAGATGTCAAAAAGGTTCTTGTGATAGGTTGGACTAGATACATTTTGTATCTAAGGGCATGATTTTCCATCTCAGTATAATCTTTCAAAATACTCAGTCTCGGCAAGTTGCCAAGATCCCAGGGAGGTAAGATAAACTGGGTAGAGAGGGCTGCAGCCAGCAGACAGCACTAAAAGGGGCGATGGCACCATAGGGTGCAGTCTTCTCACCCTGCCCCACCCTATCAGGCGGGGAATAAAGACCACACAAATCTGATATGGTCCGATTATCAGACCATGCAGCACATTAAGTTGGAATTGAAAACTTAAGTTGCGGATCCCAAACTAATGAGTGATAGAGCAGGGTAGACACTAGCAAGGGGCGTAGGGGGGCAACTCTACCTCTAGTCACCTACCTCTGCCACCAAGGATCACAATATTGCAATCAAGACCCAGATCGGATCGGCAATCCCAGCCAGTTCTCCAGGAAGAAAACCAATCCAGAATCGGTTCTTCAAAAATTCCTAAAAATGAAAAAAACACATAAAATATGGCCCTAGGTCAAATTCCGATCCAATCTAGGCACTTTTGGGGACGATTTAGGCCCCAAAATGGGGCCATATAGACCACTGATGCGGTCTTCCCCACCCTATCAGGTGAGGAAAGTGCCCACCCAGAAAGGGCTTAAGTCACCGGATCCGGTCATATCAAGTCCCGCGGATCCGGTGACTTGCACCCTTACCAGGGTCCCAATGCAGCAGCAGCATTTTCTACCGATTTCGGTGATTACCAATTGATGCGGGACGGGACCGGGGGTCCCATGGTTATCAAGTAAACCGGAAGAATCACCCAACAGATAACAGAATGCCAAACAGATAATAACCAGCAGACTGATATAACCAGAATTCAGAAATGAACAGATTCCAACAATAATAAATTCCAACAGTATAGCAGCAGTTCAGACCAGAAATGTTAAGAACCCAGCAGTTTCAAACCGAACAGGATATGCAATTAATCATCATCATAATGTCAATCAGTAAAGGGAGGATATATCGAAAGCACACAATCCTCATAAAAATGATAAGCAACTCAATAGTCATGAGAGCAGTAGATAAAGGGACATGGGCTCAGATTAAAATCATCACAGCCAAATGAATCAGGAGACCAGATCTAAAAGATTTCTGTCCCGTGAGAACTAGCTCACAGCCGGCAACTTCAAGAAGCTACCAAGGCAATTGGGACTTGCTGGTCCTCATCACGTTTCCATTCAAAAAATGTAGGCGGATTATTTCTGCTATCCGCCAATTTTCTATGGCTAATTACTGTTGACAGAAACTGAATATTTCTTATGAAAACTAAACTGTTGAAAACCAACTGACTGACAATGAAGTTAATGAATTCCAAAAAAATCAGATGTTCAGCTATGATCGACTGGATGTGGACCAGTCTCGGTCAAACCATTTCTCCAACAATATCCATTTATCAAAAATGGTCAACAGAATATAAGTCCTTCAGCAGCAAACAGACTGAAATTAAGCTTAACTGGAGGTGGACCAGTCTCGACCACTTCAACAATCCAGAAAAATCAATATCATCAGCTGGCAGCTTTATGAATGTACGAAAACATGGATACCGAGCAGCAAATACACTTTCAGACTGTTCAACAGGATAAGCATAACAGATCCAGACTGGAATGAGGACCAGTCGTTTTTTTCAAAATAGCAGTGTAATAAAACTCCAAATCCGGAAGTGTACTGTTCTTGGACTGGATAAGGACCAGTATTCAAGATCGAGTGGTAATAGAAACTGTAATGACGTTAGCCCGGACAAAGGCTCTCGGAAAACCAGTTTTAAAGAAACTGCTCTTTATGTTGTCCTTTTCTCGATAATGAATCCCAAAATAAGATGTATGCGAACTGTATATTCAGTAGACATATGAACGTAGCTCAAACAAAGCATTGAAACATTTGAAACAATGGAACCCCGGAGAGAATCAGTGTAGACTGTAAATCGATTTCAGCTTCTGAACAACATTTTAGCAGATAGTGTAAGATCGGTATTAGCTACACAAAGCTATACCAAATCTGTCGGACCACCATTGACGTCCCTTTTCGACCAAGACCATAGTAGTATCTGTTAAAAGACATTTCAGAACGCACAGATCCGAAGATCCAGAAGTACAAGGGAGGACGTTCTCACAATAGAACAAGAGGATGTCACAGATCCTTCGTCCCTGGCCAGAAAGCCTCGGAAATTAATATTCAGCAAACTCCACAAATGGACTTATCATAAACTCAACCGTCGACAGCGATAACAACGAGGACTCGCCGTCCAGCCAAGCTGAAAGAGATCTCGGCTACCAGGAATGTCGACGTTGAAGAAGTATTCCAGCAGGATCAGGAAGGAAGAGCACTCAACCGAATGAGAAGATCATTCTAGGAACTCATCGATGACAGATCCAGAGGAAGAGATTCAAGCAAGCAACGGATATCTCGTAAGAACCAGATCCAGAAAACTGAAAATATGACGGACTGTTCGCAAGGAAACAATGAAGAAGGGAGGACTAGCTATCCTCTAGAAGAAGAAGAAGAAGAGAACGAGCTGTCCTCACAGTGTAGGGATGGATGAAAACGACATAGGGAATGGAAGAGTGCTCCAACGGGAAAGAGATTCAAGACAAACCAGTAGATCTGAGGTCAAAAGAACGAACTCTTCAAAGGTACATCGCCATTGATCCACTGGAAGTAGGAGATAGGTGAGGTCCGCGCCAGAGCTTCGCCGAATGGAAAGGAAGGAAGGAGCATTCGTGTGAACCAGCTATCCACACCAGGAAGAAGAAGGAGATTCGCGCCAGGAGGAAGACGCCGTCGAGAAGAGGACGCCGCCGGGCGGTGAAGAACGCGGCCCGCCGCTCGCCGGAAATGTCTCGCAAGCCAGCCGCTCGCGAGTGAAAGTGAGAGGGAGAGAGAAAAACCCTACGGGTTTAAGAGCACACAGGGGAGGGTAAATTCAGAAAAGAGGAAACTCAACGGGAGCATTTTTCTATTCGATGTAACATTGCATCATGTAATCATCATCTCTTCATCGTATACATGGCCCCTATTTATAGGGTTAAAACTCAGAAAAGATCCGAAAATGTTTAAGAAATTGAAAAAATGCTCAAACAAATCAACTAAAAATCCTAAAATTAGGAAAATACCTAAATGGACCCATTATTGATCTAAAAAATCAAAATTACATGAGATTTGAAAATCAATAATTGTTTCTGGCATCCCAATTCAATTAATAACAAGAATCGGTTCTTGTGCCCCGATTCGGTTCCCATCACCAATCCAAGCCAATTCAACCAATTTCAGGCAATTCCGTCAGGAGATCAAGCTAGATAGGGACATTGGACCGAAATCGGATAAGGATGTCCGATCCGATCCGGGAATCTGCAATCAATGTCTGCCACCCTCCAGCCACCCATATGCTATCTGTCCCAACCTGATAATGCAAAATCTTGCGAGATCTCATCTCTCCAACCTCTTCGACACAAGGACAAGAAAGAGACAGCATTTCTTGCACAGGGCCCCCATTAGATATGTTGATCCAGGTGAAAAAAATGCTTTCTTTACAATTTATCATCCAAAAGAAGTGTCACTTCTGTCCAGGTATATTTTTTCCAAGACAAGAATACAGACATTTAATGCTAGGGTGATGATGCAGAACAGAAATGAGGACGCCGCCATCCAGACGCACCGGTAGGCCCGAATAAACTCAAATATACCTGATCAGGCCCAAATTGGACGGGCTGAGCTGGAACCAAACTGAACTTATGCTGAACAGAGCTAAATTGCACCAACCGACTCTGCACGAACCAGACTGAAACCTGCTGAACCAGGCCCGAACTGCTTGATCTGACCTTAGAATACTGTGAACCGATATGAATCGGGTCTGGATGGCCTGAACCACCTTGAACCAGAGTGAACCGCCTTCAAACCACGTGAACCAGTCAGATAACTGGATGGACTGGTTGTAAGCCAGTTGGAAGGCTGAGCTGGTCGCACAGCCGCCACACTGCGTGAAGACAGTTGGTGGGGCCTCGTGGCCATCCGACAGAGCACCTGTCCGTGTGAAGGGGCTGGCCTGTGGAAGAGACAGCTGATCCAGCTGCTGCGAGGTTCGTGCCTTCGCGGCACGAAGAGGGCCGCAAGGCCTACGGGGTTTCGTGGGGATCCAAGGGTGCGTGTGACTTGCGAGGCAATGCGGGGTGAGGTGTCATGGCCGCTCGGTGGGCAACCGAGCACGAAGCAATGCCACAGGCCCAAACAAAAGCCTGCACAAGGGCTTCTTCGTCCTCTCGCATACGTCCTCGCCATCGCACCTGGCAGGGAGGAGCAGGAGATGCAGAGGAGCAGGGCGGTGAGTGGGAACCGAGACTGAGCAGGCTGGCTGGAGAACATGCGCCTTCGCCGACACATCATCCTAGTCGACTCCATCTCCATTGTCATCCTGTTCAGTGGTGCAGTGGCGCACAGGGTGGGGCCAAAAGCCTCTCGCGGGAAGGGTTCAGGGAGGGGGAAGGTAGTCCTAGAGGGGCTGTCAGTGGAGGGAAAAGTTCGCAAAGAGGAGGGGAGGTCGGATTGCTGTGGGGAGTGGGAGGGGGGCACTCGGCAGGTTCTGGCAGGAGGGGAAGGAGACGGATGATCAGAGCTGATGGGGGTGGGAAGAACAAATCTTGGTAGTAGGGGTGAAGATCTAGAGTGGGGTAAGGGGATGGTGGTGTGTCTGCACGGGGAAGAGTGGGCGAGTGGGGTCCGGCGGCTCAGTCACTCCGAGCGAGGCAACAGGAAGCAGTCGAACAGAGTGGGGATGGTCTCAAGAAGGTGACAAGAGGAGTGGGATGGTCGGGTGAGGGTCAGGGTGGTCGAACAATCGGCGGGGAGAATCATGTAGAAAGGAGGGGTGACATAGGGATGTTCCTTGGTGTGATGGTGGTGGAGGAATCCCACCGGAATCGGAGGTGATGAGATTGGGAGACGGCACCGGAGTTGTCACAACAGCATTGATGGTAGGGAGAAGGCAGGAGACGATGGGGTGAAAGGAGTTGTCAGGGCATGGGGATGAAGATATGGAACTTGCAGACCTGGAAGGGGAGAACGGTAAACGGAGAGGTGGGTGAAGTTGACGACATGTCCGGAGGATCCGGAAGACAGAGAAGCTGAGGGAAGGAAAACTGGGCATCTCTCGAAGGTGAAGAAGACAACAGCCTCTGCCAGGGGTAGAGGGAATGACCGGACTTCTCCGAGAGTAAAGAGAAGGATGCCAGGCAGTCTCGGGAGTAGAGTCTACCTACCAGAGAGGATGGGAGGCAGGGAGCCACATCCATTGGAGTCCTCCGGTGGCATCATCGATGTAGGGGAAGAGAAGTGGCATAACCGGGGGAGAGGGAATAGTAATCGAAACAAAATCTTCATTTCATCGTATCATCATCATTGCCTCTCGGCTACAGTGGTGGCTTATATATATAAACCAAAGGATTTTTACATAAAACTCCCCACTTAAAATCTTATCACAAAAGACCTATGGACTGAAAGAGAAATACAAGAAATTAACTTGTAAAACACTACAAAAAAAAGAAAAGGGACATGACTACGCCATCTTCTCAAGACTCAAACGACATCATCTCTAAATAATCAGTTAACCCAGTCCGATCCAGTCTCCATCAGGTTACCTACAACTTAGCCCATTATTTGCTAAAGTGAAATGAAAGCTAATCAAGTATAACACTGATACTTTGCCAAACAGTCCCCTAATATTCATATATGGTATGTACATGATAGTTACAGGTAAAAGATTTAATATCAATATTAAGCAACAACTCACAGAAAACCAAATATATCTTTAAACATAAAAAAAGTAAAAGCTGCATTGTTGCACCTCTAGTGAGTTATTTGCACATCTGTGCTGGTAACAGCCATTTCCTTGTGTTGTAGACCCTCGAACAAAACCAGAGCGTACCAAGGATGAAGCCATACACCTGCAAGGAGAGAAAACCTTGGCAAAAGAAGACACAGCTCACACTATCAGCAACCTAGCAGATGTGTAGTTCTCACCTAGAACTACTTCCCCGCACTTCTCCCAACATTTTGTCAGGGGCTCGTGCACTATTAATGTCAGTACAAGAACCATCAGAATATGCAACAAAATATGTGCAATAATCTGCCAAAGATGATTGTCCACCTGCATTAGATGAGGCAAACTATAAGCAAGGCTCAAGCAATGATGTGAAACCAGAAACACTAATAGAAGCATGTTTCACATGAAAATGCATATTTATACATGTGTATTTATATATTTCAGAATATTCCTCCTCAAAAAATTACAGCAGGATGATTCAAGAAAAACCTCAATTGATATATAAATATCTAAGAACATGGTAAATAAGAAAGAAATATAGTATCTAATATTTCCAGGATCCTACAATATTCCATGTGAATTACAACAGTCTCAGCTTCAACAGAATCAGAATCCTCGTGGAAAATTTAAATAGGTGCATGTCAAGATACCTAGTAAACAATCTACAAAAACAGAACTCTAACCTCCCAATCATATATACAATTACAGACTTCCACTGGAAAGAGCTTCCAACAGATTCAATGCACTTTTTGCACCTCAAAGATATTTACATGACTTACATAGGAATATAGGATCCACCAAAACGGACTTTAAAATTCATTGAATGTGTCAATTAAGAAATACTTTCCAGCTACAGCTTTTATGATTCATGAGCAGAGCCAAAAACAGTGAATCAGAAATTATCTCCCTACCAATAGTCTTTTCATAGATTTCATAAAAAATAAGGTACACCTATTAGGAAAAAAATTGCTGTGAATGCTTATTTGTCATACAGAGAGAGCTTTTATGATTCACTTAGCATCCCAATAATAAAGATCCGACATGTAAATATACTAATCAAATAATCGTAGATAATAACAGGTAGTTCCAACTGGTTCTAGATATTGACAATAGTATAAATCCAGGCATGCACCTTTGTTTGCCTGTAGGTAATATCTTGCCCATTGAGGCAGATCTTCATTGTAAGTTACAATGGGGCAATATCCTTCAGCCTCCCGGTTATATGTACAGCCAGATAATTGAGTTGTGTTGCAACGATATGCCCCTTTCCAGTGATTGCATGGAGATGTAACAAATTCAGTTCCCTGATTGTGACCCCAATCAAGTCGATCAGCCATGCTATAATTAGCTTTGTACCATCCACTATCTTCCAGCAATGCCAAAGTCATTTTTGACACAACTGATCGAGTGTCCACTGACCCTGTCATGATCTCATTCATCAGAAGCCGTTTCTCCCAGTGTGATCCTGATAACAGCATGGCAACAGATGAAGTGAGATTATGACAAGCATATCCAACTACTATCCAAAAGTGATATCTGCTATGCAAAGAACTACACCTGAGGTACCCCGACCTCCTCCATCTTCAAGTTCCAGGCCTGTAAAGTTCTCAGAGAATGCCTACCAGGAAGAAAAACACAATATGTTCCCCAGAAGAAACAACAATGGCTAAGTGCCATATTACAACCAAATTCACATGTTATAATAAGCTTACCCCATAGTGATGCCTTGAGCGCATCACAACACGAGGAAGGACTACACGACTAACCATACGTCCAAGTTTCTCATCCATAACCTGAACAGTAACCTGTATACATAATAAGCACTATGTGAGGATCATATTAGTATGTCAGAGAGAAGCACAACCACCCATGCATGCATTATCAAGATCAACAAAGTCATTTCTAAAAGTTGTGCACAATAGCAGACATCATTGAGCTCCCTCTGTCCTTAGTATGAGATTAGATGCCAATCACTGCCTGCTGTGGTGCCAGAAAAGATCACACATCCCTGCATCAAAACAGCCATTCCCCTCAGCTTATTCTCTACAAAAGTTCAGAGAACTCCCAACCAAAAAATTAAAATGGTTCAAACTATAGGAATGGGGCTGAAATTTATCAGAAATTAAATATATTCCCTTTATCTGAAGTCAATTAACTAGATATCATGGAGGCTCAAAAGAACTGAACAAAATCAGCTTTTGGTTAACGTTTGTGATCTGATAAGGTATATCAGAAATAATTATTTTCCAAAATGTCCCCAATAACCAATCTTTGCCAAAAAAATATATGGCCTCTAGAATGTCTTTATACCTTTAACTGGTTCCTAGCGAGTACAGTAAATCATTGATGAGGTCTGTATTCAACTAAAGATGACACTGTGCTGGGGATTGCATTGGAAGATGACTTTTCTTGACATTGGAAGATGACCTTTCTCTTTAGCGCCATAACATTATGCAAGTGAGAAGCAGACCTCACAGATTCCTATAGCTGTTGATGAGTATAGATTGGTAGATCCACAGTTTAGACAGACGACTACATCTTATGGGTTCACTCATCTATTCTGATGGCTAAACAGGGAGGAGAAGAAACTTCCATAGAAACATTAGATATTCCATAGAAAACATGTTTGATCTGAAATCAATCTAACATACTTGTTGGAACCTCGAATTTCCTCATCCTCTCTTTTTAAAGAGGAAAAGAAATTATTTGTTGGGAGATTAGAATTCCTTTTTGAAATCCTTTTCCTTCTTTTGGACTAGCATTGACTACTATGAAAATATGTGATATTCATAGGAGTATTAGCTAATTTGATGTGGTATTATTTTATAGGAACACCGATGGTTCCACAGATTTGCTAAGCGTCGATATGGGTATCACCCACTACTTAGATGATCTGAACCACAATTTAATTTATGAGGTTATCTGAGTTCTTTGAAAAATAAATTTTGACCTCTCTCCACCGGACTTGCGATATTCCGGTGTTAATTACATCGAGCGAACACTCGAACACCCTTGATTGACCGTCACAGCAACATATTGAACGGAAGTCATTCATCCACATAAACACAAAGCTGGAAGACATATCCCCATGACCTTATGAGATGGAATTTGGTTGAACATAATTCAAACTTTCAAGTTTGGGTTCATTTACTTTCTTTTTGGTTTAGGATTTGATTTGATTTGTTTTGTTTATGTCTTTGGTCATTTGTTGACTTAGACAATTTTGAGTTGATCTCTTTTTTTTAGTTGTTTGTAGGAATTAATTTCCATTTTTTTAGTGTGTTTGCTAGCATTTTTTGCTTGATTTAAGTGAATTTCTTATTATTATTAAGATTTGTTCTTAATAATATTGATCACTTTAATTTTTCATGGTTGATTTTAGTCCAACATAACTTGTTTTTGTAGTCATTAGTTGACATTTTTTATGTATTATTTAATGACATAATTTTGGTTGGATTATGTTAACATTTTATTAACGTTTTGATCATTTATTTGATTTGAATTTTGTTATGCATACTTATTTAATTAAGTAGCATTATCCATTTAGGTTGACTTAATTTTTTATGGTTAAGTCGGATTCAAACTTAACATGTTTTGTAACCATTTGTGGTCATTTTTATGCATGATTTTATGGCATGAATTTGATTTGATTATGATGGTATTTTTGTTAATAAATAAGTCATTATTTGATGTTATTTAATCAAATTTGATTAATTGATTAGAATTTTAAATTATTTAAATGACTTATTTAATTTTTATCTGCCTCTCAAAGTCTATGGGGATTATGTGTCATCCTTGTAATGGCACATTCAGTCAATCGAACTTGAATTTATTTCATGTTGATTTGAGTACATGGAAGTACAATAAATGAGGGGGCATCCGAGCCTTTGTTCCTCAACACATGTTAAAGTTTGTTCGCTTTGGCCAGCACTTCGGCTTTACCGATTTGGGTTTCGGCTTTGCCGGTATTTCAATTTTACTGAACCAAATTTTCTTCATATATCCAAGAATAACTTGATTGCATTTGATATGCAGCATTTCTGGAGCTTCTTCGGTTTTGCCGACATTTCGGCTTTTCTGCGATCTGGGTTTCGGCTTTTCCGACATTTCGGTCTTACCGAACAGTTGTCTTCGTATATCCAAGAATGGCTTGATTGCATTTGATATGCGGCATTTCTAGAGTTTGTTCGGGTTTGCCGACATTCCGGCTTTACCGATCTGGGTTTCGGCCTTTTCGGCATTTTGGCTTTACCGAACCAGATTGTCTTCATGTGTCCAGGAATGACTTGATTGCATTTGGTATGCGGCATTTCTGGAGCTTGTTCGATTTTTCCGATATTTCGGCTTTACCGATCTGGGTTTCGGCTTTTCCGACATTTCGGTCTTACCGAACCAGATTGTCTTCATATATCCAAGAATAGCTTGATTGCATTTGATATGCGGCATTTCTGGAGCTTGTTCGATTTTGCCGACATTTCGGTTTTTCGATTTGGGTTTTCTTTTAGAATTCCCGTTCGGTTTGACCAGCATTTCGGCTTTACCGACTTCGGCTTTCACCTTGATTTCCTGTTTGGTTTGACCGGCATTTCGGCTTTATCGATTTGGGTTTTCACTTTGAATTCCCGTTCGGTTTGACCGGCACTTCGGCTTTACCGACTTGGGTTTTCACCTTGATTTCCCGTTCGGTTTGACCGGCATTTCGGTTTGACCGATTTGGGTTTTCGATTTGAATTCCCGTTCGGTTTGACCGGCATTTCGGTTTGACCGACTTGGGTTTTCGATTTGAATTCCCGTTCGGTTTGACCGGCATTTCGGTTTGACCGACTTGGGTTTTCGATTTGAATTCCCGTTCGGTTTGACCGGCATTTCGGCTTTACCGACTTGGGTTTTCACCTTGATTTCCCGTTCGGTTTGACCGGCATTTCGGTTTGACCGATTTGGGTTTTCGATTTGAATTCCTGTTCGGTTTGACCGGCATTTCGGTTTGACCGACTTGGGTTTTCGATTTGAATTCCCGTTCGGTTTGACCGGCATTTCGGCTTTACCGATTTGGGTTTTCACCTTGATTTCCCGTTCGGTTTAACCGGCATTTCGGTTTGACCGATTTGGGTTTTCGATTTGAATTCCCGTTCGGTTTGACCGGCATTTCGGTTTGACCGACTTGGGTTTTCGATTTGAATTCCCGTTCGGTTTGACCGGCATTTCGGTTTGACCGACTTGGGTTTTCGATTTGAATTCCCGTTCGGTTTGACCGGCATTTCGGTTTGGCCGATTTGGGTTTTCGATTTGAATTCCCATTCGGTTTGACCGGCATTTTGGTTTGACCGGCATTTCGGTTTGACCGATTTGGGTTTTCATTTAGAATTCCCGTTCGGTTTGACCGGCATTTCGGTTTGACCGATTTGGGTTTTCATTTAGAATTCCCATTCGGTTTGGCCGGCATTTCGGCTTTACCGATTTGGGTTTTCTATTTGATCCCGAGTAGCTTAAGTTCGCATTTTTTTAAATGCGGGCTACTCGATCCCTCTCGCGAAACGAGATAGGATCGGGATCGATTGGACTTTGGAGGTCGGGCGAAACCCTTACTCCCTTCTCGAATGGCCAAAAGCCGATTCGAGGCGGTTGGAATTTTCTTTGGAAGTTGGGCAAAACCCTTTCTTCCTTTTTGAAGAAATTGGGACTCACTTCGAAGATCAGAGCTTCTCTCTCCTCAAAAGCCAACTTTTTTCCAACACTCTCCAACTCTTCCCACGTATGGCCATGTGGGGGTATTTATAGAAGATTTTGGAGGGGTATTTTGGTCACAAAAAACCATTCCACTAAGCCCATTTTCGCAATAGTGGGGGGTGACCCGATTCGGGGGTGAGTTTAACCTCTTTTTCTCCCTCTTTTATGCTTCTATTTGACCGGGAGTCAAACCTGGTGGTAAAGTCACCTTGGGGTGACCGGATCCGAGGAGTGGGGCCACTTCCTGGATGTGGGGATCATGGGGGAGGCTGGTTGACCCGGTCCTTTCCCTCTTTTTTCTATTTTTTCTGCCTTTTTCCCCCGTTTGACCGGGGGAGGCCCGGGCGGGCGTGCCTTTGTGCGCGCACGCCGCGCGGCCAACGGCCGCGCGGCCTTCTTTCTTTTTTTTTCTCTGTTTTTTTTTAAAATAATCCCCCGGTTTGACCGGGGGATCCCGGTTTGACCAGGAGAGGGCGCGCGCACTGGCGCGCGCGTGTTCGCCGCGCGGCTCAGAGCCGCGCGGCTGTTTTTTTTTCCCTTTTTTTTGTTTCAACAATACTCAATCAAAGCATTCCCTTTACCTGAAAAGGATAGAGCTAAGGGAGTTCAAAGTCATTATTACATAAGCACATCAATGATCCAAGTCCCAATTGGTCTTAAAAAAGCATTTAGCAATAATAAATCTCTTATAACACACTGACAGTTGTTAGACAAAGTCATCTTGTCTATGTCTCAGAAGGGAAGCAGCTCCCCAGGGACAAAATTGTATTGTTAACAGATCAGGGTAGTTCTAAGGACAAACTGCTCTGTGGCACTGGAATCTCATGCTCCTCTTTATCTTCCCCAAACTAAACCATATAAGCACACAACAAAAGCCCAGCTTCCCTCATTTGAAACCATTGATAAATGCAAGAGATTCTAATAGCTGGAATCAGATTAAAAAAACTTATCTAAATATGACGTTCCCTAACAGATGTTCAACTTTCTGACTCACTCTGACAGTGCTCTCTATGTCCTTAGACGAGAACCTATATTTTCTTTATGACTCTTTTCATTACGACTGGAATTTTGAGTATGTTTTTTTCCACTTTACCCATGCCCACAAAAAAATAAGAAATAATGAAAGCAAGCTTTGCTTGACGACTTTAAGTTTTCTATCTCTGATCCACTTCCATGTGGGCAGAGAGCCTATAGAGAATGAGGAACGCCCACCGGTCTGACAACGGTGATGGCAATTCCAACTGTCATTGCTATCTGAGGTGAGTATGCTCGCAAAAGGAAGTGAGAATACTGCATATTTTCATTTCGTGTCTCATCCCTGCAGGAATACTAGATGTTGTGCGTTGTGGCATATGCAACTCAAGCTATAGCCTCTTGTCGAAGAGTAACTCTTCCTCTACAACATTTCAATGATGTCAAAGATTTTCTCACTTATTACCATCAAATATTCATACAGGTGCTCTATTACTAGACATCATAAAGATATTCAGGCTGGTAACTTTGGTAATTGCAAAAAGAGCAAAACGGGAACAAGAAATGCTTTTATAACTCCATATAAAACTGTGTGGTCATCATATTGCATGCTTCCAAGTCTGTATAGGATTTGGAAGTCTCTAATCAATCCCAAGAAATCTGCTCTTTACAAATGTCATATATTGTAGTAATGACTTAAGTAAAGGATACTTTTTAAGGCATGTAGCTTTTCCAAAGATATCATGCAATTGGAGACAGAATATGCACTCCATTTGCCAATCTTGCAGGCCTATTGAGTCAATGATTGTCTCCCTCCCTAGTGCTCATAAGATTAAGATAATATTAGCAGTGTTTATACAAGTGTTTTCTTGTCCGTTTACGCAGACATTTAGTTTTGAAATTAGGTTATTGGAGACAATTTGATGAGGACCATATGGGATCCAACGGATGAGAAGGTCGAAGTCATAGTCATTCAAGTGCGGAGACATAATGATATTTTATATTAAGTAATTAGTGAACATAGGTTCATTTTCCCACAAAAATCTCATATTTTCTTTGATACTTTAATTAGAATTTGGAACTTTTACAGGATCCTTTTGTAATTTTCCAAAGACTTCTATATAAGCCATATACTGTACCAAAGTCAAGAATATGATGGAATGAAATGGATATTTGGCATCCACGCATGCCCCGTCTCGGTTTCTCTCCTCTTCCTGTTAGTTCATCACTCTGGAGAAAACAGTTGACAGCGGTGGACTCCAGGGCCCAGCAGAGGCGACAGCTTCCTGACGGCTCGTCGGCTCCCATGGCATCGGACGATTGAAGACCCTTCAGAGCTTCTCCATCACCCCTGATATGGACCAGCCTGCTCTTCACCCCTCCAATGGGAGGTTTCCATCTCCACCCTCGGCCAAGCAGATCTCTGCTCCACCCCTGGCACCAGCCGGTTCTGTCATCTCTCATCCCCTCTCCTAATGACCTCCGTGTCATTCACTTCTCCCTTCCCTTTCCCAGTTGTTGGCTCTCTGGCTCCCCTTGGCTTCCCTCATCGTTGACACCCCAACAACCCCATACTTCATTATATCCCTCCGGTTGGCCCTCCGTCCACCTCGCAACACCTCTCCACCATATTATCCACACCACCACTACCGTGACCCCCAAAGCATCCACAACCCCTTCTAGCTTCCCCTCTCTGCGCTACGACACCCAATATTCACGCTCGACCACCCTCACAGTTATGACCATCCTCCCAAATGCCGATGATGACTCTCCAGGCTCCGATTCCACTTCCCCTCCCCTCCATTCAAGGATGGTAAGATCGGAATTGGCCACCGGATCGGTGGGTACCGATCCGATCCAGATCGGATCGGATCGGTCCGATTCTGAGCGATTCGCCGGAAGAAACAACGATTCGGAATCGTTCCGGATCAGTCCTTCAAAAAGTGGTAAAACCTAGAAAGAACCCAAAATAACACTCTAGATCGGATTCCGATCCATTCTAGAGCATTTTGGGGGCGAAATCGGCCTGAAATCGCCCCCAAAATGGTGCCGCGGTGGCCCTGCGGCCGCCGCGGTCGTCTTCCCCGCCCTATTGGGCGGGGAAGACAGGGCTACCGGGTCCTCGGGATCCGGTAGCCCGGATCCGGTGACTTAAGTCACCGGACCGGTGACTTAGTCACCGGACCGGACCGTCCGATCCAGTCACCTGATCCTGGGCTACCGGGTCCGGTAGCCCCGTCTTCCCCGCCCGATAGGGTGGGGAAGAGGGCCGCCGCGGGCTCCATTAGTCCCTTCGGCCCCAGTTCTATCGGTAAGCATCCCCAATGCATCCCAGACACCATCGCAATGCATCTCAGACATCCCATAGCCATTGTCCTGAATCCACAATCCCCCCTCCATTGTGTGGGACAACCTTCCTTGTTTCCAGCAGATCTGGCTCCCCCACCCTCTATTTGGCCTTCCTGCACCGTTAGAGTGAGTCAGAAAGTTGAACATCTTCCTCAGAGATGCACCCCACTCTCAGAGTGCACTTCCAACTCCTGCCAGGCCTTGCAGCATGATGTTCCGCAGGTGAAGCTGCTGCTACAGTGCAGCAGTTGCAGACTTCAGAAAGTTTCCAAAGGTGATTTACATAGTTACAGTACCCTTCTGAAAGGCTCACACGTAACAACTTCCTGCCACACCTCCCCATCTGGTTCAGCCAGCATCTAGTCATGCCATGACGCTCATGGGGTCAGCACCTCGTGCTCCAGGGACACTGCTTCACAGGCGTGCCTTTGGGCATCTCCTGGGCCTGCAAGGCCCCCATCCAGCAGGCTGCTTGCCGGCAGCCATGACACCCTCCAGGGGACGAGGTCAAGGTCGCAAGGGATCTTCTGCCTCCTGCCATGACCCCACCAGTGGGTTGCTCGCCAACAACCAAGACACCCTCCGGGGTAGAAGCAGCATCCACCTGAGCCGTTGTTGCACCCGCACCCGCACCCACACCAGGCTGTCCGCTGTCCAGGCCCACAAGGAGCTCCACCTGCGACCGGGCCAAGGTGCAAAGACCTCTGTTGCTGCTACAGTGCAGCGGCTTCGGTTCTCCAGCTGCCTGCCACGACACCCCCACCCCCTTTCCGGGGGGGGTGATGATTCAGAAGCTCCAAACAGGAACTGCAATCTGGTGCTAACCAGATAGTGCACAGTGGGCACCTTTGAAGCCTCTTATATAGTTCACAGTCCACCACCTTCATCCCGTACGCAGAATTGGTCCGCAGAGTACCAGTTTAAATGCTTATCGGGTGTCAATCAGGGTTGCTTAGAATATGCAGTCCAGGTAATTCAACAAGTTCAATTAGTCAGATACATGTCATTAGTTGATTTCAGTCACCAAGGCAACATTGACACCGCAGATTATAGTAAAATTGATCATCCTTAGTTGGACAGTCAGTTTATTTTCATACCGAGATGGCATCGTCATTTCCGTCCTGCATCATAATTTGTATGCATGTTTTGTCAAGTTTCTTTTGGAATTCAAGTAGAGCATCCTATTCATTTTCTTCAGGTAAGGCAATCAGTGAATTCCTCAGTCCCTTGTCATGCCCATGGCAATTCCAAGAAGTTATTTTGCCTACATGACGTAAGTAATTAATGCAACCAAATCTTACGTGCATGAGACATGTACTCAGGTAATGATGTTAACATCCTCAGAATTTACCAATTAGGAGACTTAAGGAACGGGGCCATAGGATTGGCCAATGCAAATTCCGATCCCGATATGGATCAGATTGGGAAAATTGTCCAATCCAACAAGAGAAAAATCGATCCAGATCAGTTCTTCAAAATCCAAAAAAACAAAAAAAAAGAAATTGTAAGAAAACTTCTAGAATAAGCTTTCACATGAGATTCTGGTCCTATCCAACTAAGGCACGGAATCGACCAGAAACTGAGGCAGTGGCAGCGCAATGCTGCCACTCCATCTTCCCCTCCCGATATTGGGTCCAGGGGGAACACAATACTGGGCGATAAAGACACTGCAGTGTAGCAGGGCCGCTGTGGCAGCCAATTCTGGTGAGGAGTCCCAAAATCGGTCCCAATTCACTCGACTCTGACTAATTCCAGCGGGAAAGCAGAAGTGGATCAAAATCCACCCCAAAGTGCCGACCCAATCCTGGCATTGACCGCGGGATTGGAATCAGGACCCGGATCGGTGAACCCCGATCCTATCTGGATCAAGAATAGATCAGCCAATCCGGCTGATTTTCCAGGAAGAAAACTGATCCGGAATCAGTCCGGATCAGTTCTTAAAAAAGCCATAAAATATAAAAACCACAAAATCAGAACCTAACTAGGCTCTTTTGGGGCCAAAATCGGCCCCAAAAAGGGCTGTATAAGGCCGCCGTGGCATCTTCCCCACCCGATAGTCTCCTGGATATGCTATATTGGGTCTTGATGGACCATATGACAGATAGTCACCGGCTCTGGGGTTTTATTTTTTTAAATTTGACCAAACAGTCAAAGATCTATTGATGATGAAAGCAATTACAAAACAAAAGACAGAAGGTAAAAACAAAGAAAAAAAGAGGAGACTTGTCTGCCAAGATAGTAGAAAGTCAATATAACTAGATGAGGAGCTTAAGTAAAAGTGAAAACTTGTCTTCGAAAGAATCTTCCTACATGTGTTCACCAGAATAAGCCAGCATCCAATCTTTGACAAAATAAGTCGTCATGCTAATGATCATTTTCGAATGCTCAAAGTGATCTTCAAAAATTCTTTTGTTTCTTGTGCGTCAGATGGACCATATTAAAATGAGCCCCCACCACTTGGGTTCTGAAGACCATGGGTTCAACAGAAGCCAAGCATAGAATAGAGATACCATTCGCAGGTTCAGTCCACTGAATCTTCCAACACTTCAGCACGATTCTCCAAATAAAATTGATTATCCCACAATCAATGAATAGATGGTTCATAGTTTCTTCCCTACCTCTGCAGAAGACACAAATTTTGGAAACAAGGGGAAAAAGCTTATGGAGAAAGCTTCTAGGTGGTGTTCTTTGTAGGCCAATCTTCCAAAGGAATATCCTGATCTTGAAGGGGAATAAGGGATTCTAGACAACCTTGTGCCAAGGAACTGTCACCCCACCCAAAGTCAAACTTTTTAAGGTGGATTTCACAGTAAAAAAGAAAAGACATTTTGTAGGGTAACTACACTAGTTTATCTTCTTGGTCCTCTAAGCAATGATGGTCATCTAAAAGTATGATGCAAGTTGGAGAAATCAAAAATATCCTCATCTTTCAGATTTCATCTAAAAGAAAAGCACCATTTAGCTATGTCGTCCCAATAATAACAAACATGAGCTCGAGGGATACAACTTAAACTAAAAGGGGTGGAAAACATGTTCGCCAGGGGGTAATGCCCAATCTGGTGATCCTACCAGAGTCACCGGATACAGGGTTGCTGGTGGGTGGGGAAGACGCAGCCACAGCTGTGCCACTGCCGCCTAGAGAAATCAAAAACTTCCTCATCTTTCAGATATCATCTAAAAGAAAAGCACCATTTAGCTCTGACATCCCAATAATAACAAAATGAGATTGAGGGTTGCAACTTAAACTAAAAAGGGTGGGAAACATGTTCGCCAGGGAGTAATGCCCAATCTAGTGATCCCACCAGAGTCACCGGATACAGGGTTGCTAGGACTCGGTATCGGGTGGGGAAGACACCACCACAGCTGTGCCACCACTGCCACGGTGGGATTGATTCCAGCGAAGATGCTGCCACAGCTGTGCCGCTGCCACTGTAGTGGGAATGATTCCGGTGATGAATTGCTGGAATCGACTGATTCGACCAATGGACTGATTCCGGCCCCAATCCAGCCCGATGTGACCGATTTTGGTCGATTCCAACTGGAGATCAGGTTGGATCGGCCCTCCGGGACAAAATCAGATTGGAAGGGTTTGATCTGATCTGCCAGATCGGCTGATTCTACAATCAACGGATTCGCTGATTCCATGAACCATGCTTAAAGACTAAAGGAAGAAGGAGAAAGAATGAAGCAAACACGCAAAGATAAGAAAAGAGAATAAAACCACTATTATCTGATCACATATGGCAGTGTAACAACAGTTGCTGAAATAAAGCAAGCAGAAATAAATTAGAAGTAACCAGCACAATCAACAACAGCTCCATACCTGGCTACGTCTTCTTTTCCTTTCATCTCGGAAATGAGCAAATGCATGAGGATCAAAACCAAGAACATGCATGACCTACAGAGCAAAAATAGCTCAACAAGAGATGCAACAAGTTTCAGGCTGCACTTGGCTTATCAGAAAAGAAGATGGAACCTCATGTATCAGAGTTGCGGAGAGTAAAGTTTCAGCTTCAGCAGTCAAATGACGAGGAGCAACGTTGACATGACCTGAAGATAGTTTGAAATGAGTCTTAGTCCATAATGTCCATTTGGTGACGTACCAAATCAATATTTCATTGCACTAAGCTTCCAAGCACATGCCTGCAATAGCACGGCCCCATTGGTCACGTTCACATGCTACCGCCCAAGCAAGTGTGTTACCAGTAGTTGGCCTAGTGGTTACCAAAAGAACCAAGTCAGCATCAGCAACACCATCTGCAGAGAAGACAAAAATGAGGTTAGGCACACAATACTTAAGAAAACAAATGCATCCTACTAAAAATTAAAATAAGAAACAATAAACAATAGCATACCTTCTACATATTCATGAGGTAATTGTACCCCACCATCCTGACCACATGCAGAGTATCCACTTAAACGCAAATTCCCCTTCACAGGTTCCACAGACAATGTTCGTTTAAACCACTCAGCAGTTTGCTCCAATGCCTATCATACAAGATCAATTAGGTTGATGTTAATATTAAGACATCATCAAGCACACATCCAACTGCAGATGCTATAATATCAAAAGTCAGAAAATTGATTTGTAGCTAAAATAGATTATCAAGTCTCCACATTGCTAGATGTTTGTGTAAATATATATAACAGGAACATAATGATTCTGTTTATTTTTATTTTCCTTTTTCATGTAGGAGGAAATTATAGTTGCATTCCATTTTTATGTCGATAAGACAAGTGAATCCGGAGTCTCATAGGAATCATTTTTAAACATGGTTGTGATTAGCAAACTAGAAACATGCAGAGTACAAATGAAAACCATAATCAGAGCCAACAGCAATTACCTTACGAAGTCGGAGTTTCTTGTCAGGCACTGATATATCTTCAGATGTACAATTGTACCAACAATCCCCAAATATTGGAGGATCACTATGAGGATTGCATGCAGGGGATCCAGGAACTGATGTTGAAGGTGGTTCACCCAGCTACAAAAAAAGCATGAGCATAAGAAGACATATAAATGAACCACACTGTCATGATAGACAGCCATCAATTCTCATTTCCCACCTTCACAATATCCCCAACATGTTGACAGTCCCGATCTTGAGAGTGTCCGACAGCATCATAATTCAGAAATATCCTAATGGGTTGCCTTGAATCATCTTCAAAATCTGAGGATGAAGAAACCGCAAGCAATGTCCTTCCTTTATGATGATTTAAAGTAGAGAAGGTAGATTCACTGTAGAGTTGTGGACTGATAGAATATCCCTTATGACCAGGTCGTCGCCTCTGTTGAATTATCTCATCATGGATACAAGAATGTGAGAGAACATTCTCCAGACCATGTTCTGTGTCAGCTTTTTGATGAATCCAACTTCCTTCATATGCCGCATTAATCTCTTCAATCCATGTAAGAAGAAACAAAATCTGGAAAAAAAATCGGGAGCAACTACTCAATATTTCATAATGCTTAGGTGAAGAAATAAGGTATTAGGAAGTAGTCAATATAGAAAGTAGCAGAGAAGCATGAATTTCATCAAACCATATGCTCCTTGCATGGCAACTCCATCCTTCACCATTACACATCAATAAAAACATAATATAAAGAAATCTATAAGAACACAGCAAAGAAAGCAAAAATATATAAAATATAGTATGCCGAGTATGACAGAACATGAACTCAGTCCGTATAATTGTGTATAAATTGTGAGCAAGCAAAAACTTCAGCAAAGAACCCCGATGCAGTTTTCTCAGTTGATTTCCTTCCTGATTTGACCAGAAGGAAAGAAAACAAAGCAACAAGTGTAGATATAAAACTGTGGTGGGGTATCATTTGCCAGATGCACATCACTAAAACCTTAGAAGGCAAAGATGGGATCGGAATCAGCATCAAAGAGGATAAGAGCCTCTTAAATTTAGTCCTCATAAAATCAATTTATAAAACCCTCGTTAGCATGGATCCTTAAAAAATTGAGGCCTCACCTTCTAATTTCATAGAAACTTCCAGAAAATCTGAACAAAAAATGCAGCTCAGCTAATAGTGTTAGATTTCTATAGAAGAGGGAGAGGACACGGTGAATAATTTTCAGCTACACCATCGAATGAAAGTCCCATTTGTCATCGGCAAACTTCCGAGGCCCCCAGACATCTCAACAGTGTTGCCCACAAAACCAAAAAAAACTAAAAACCAAAAAAACAAAGATTTTGCAGGAAGAAAAGAATAACACCAAAATGCCCTACTGCGGGGTACCTGGAGTACAACGCCCGTCAGGGGGAAACCGATCAAAACCCAGTTTCTTAACGAGAGCGTCCTGCATCTCTCCGGCGACTTCAGCCCCATCAGCAGATCTGAACTGGCACGGCCCTCAACGCCGTCACAACACCCATCAAACCCCCCACCAGCGGCTACCGGGGCTCCTCTCCCCCAAACAAAGCCGCTGGCCACTCCACACGCCTGCTGCCCTATGCCCTCCTCTGCTAGACAGAAGAGAAGAAGGGTCAGTAGCAGCTCCCCTCCCCTCCTCCCGCATAAACGCCCCTCGATCAGAAGCACCAACAGACTCCGTCTAGTCTCTGAAACAGCCACAACTCCAGAGAGCCACGACCTCACACCTGAAGCTCGAACCAAGGAACGAGTGCAGATGCCTCAATAGATTTCTGTTCCCCTTCGGGCTCTCTGGTCGCAGGACTAGTGTGTTGGATTGGAGAGAGAGAGAGACAGCGGCAGTGGGAAAGGTGTAATAAATAGACCCTTGCACAGGTTTACCCTGATCCTCTCCGATCAACACCGTGGACGGCACGAAATAAGCCAAGACAACATACAAGAATATATTATTCTGCGTCAAAATGGTAACTTTTCGTCGTCGGGCATTAACTACTCCCTCTGTGTCACTCTTGCGGCAGCTTCGTGAAAGCAACGTCTCGGAAATCCTTTGAACTCATAAAAAATTGGGCCTTTGATAGGGTGGGGGATCAAAAGATTAACCGAGAGGTAGGTATTATCTGTCGAGATGGCCAGGGGCATTTAGGGAAGACAACGATCGCATCTCGGTGTACAAACCTTGACCCCGAAGAAAGCAAGGAAAAAAAACGACGGGACAAAATTGAATATGCCCATCTTTCGAGATTTTATTGGACGAGTAAAACCCTTGAAATTCAATTTCTACCTCCTTCAATTTATCAAGTCATCGAGCCCTCTCTCTTTCTACACCTTTCCCATTTACCTCAT
Source organism: Cryptocoryne crispatula var. balansae (assembly GCA_036172225.1). NCBI lineage: Eukaryota > Viridiplantae > Streptophyta > Magnoliopsida > Alismatales > Araceae > Cryptocoryne > Cryptocoryne crispatula. The sequence goes on along the minus strand of CM069930.1, from coordinate 5,496,176 downwards.
CCACCAAAACGACAGATGCTTGTTCTTCTCTTCCTTCTAACCCACTCTACCTCACGCTTTGACCCTGGTGCATGGTCTACACATTGTCGGGGACTGAAGAAAGTGGTCTCTTTGGGCGCCTGTGTATGAGAGAGAGAGAGGGGAGAGAGAGAGAGAGAGATGCTTCTCAGTGAAGGATCAGATCGCAGGCCTTAAGATTCAAAAATGCCCCAAATTGCTGCACGCCCCAATCCACCGGTGAACAGATGGACTACATCAGATAAGCTCCTCAGATTGGTGACCGAGAGAACAGGCAAGGATGACGCTTCCCGGCGAAGGAACGGATTCAGAACACCTGCTTCAAAGCATTAAAAGCCCCAAATTGCCGCATATCCCCATCCACCCCGGAGCACGCCCGTCAGGTAAGCTCCCCCGGTTTGAGATCAAGAGAACGGGCCGGGGTGACGCCTCCAGCGAAGAGGATCAGGAACACATGCTTCGTAGAGATAAAAGCCCCAGATTGCCGCGTGCTCCGAAAATCCACCGACGAACGGGCTGCTTAGATATGATCCGCGTAGGCTTGTGATCGCCGGAGGGAGGCGATGGCGGCGGCGGGGGAGTCGTGTTGGGCGGAGGATGGGATGGGAGATCCGGATGTCGGCGTTCCTCGTAATCGCCACGTCAGCAAGGCCCCACCGCCAGGTCACCATGATACAGATTTCTCTTCGTGCTCCAGAAGTCTCGTGTATTTGTCTATATGCCCTCAGAATTATTAGGCTGGTAAACGTTTCTTTTTTTTTTCTCAAGCACCACGTTTATGTGTTGTATCATTTTACCCGTCTGAAATTACGAAAAAGGGCCTACGTTTATGCCCATTTTTCTAGATGTAACACTTTTCTTTAATTAGTTGCATTTTGTGGCTAGTTTAGAAAAGGAAATATTATCAACATGACAACAAATGGGTGCCATTAATTACATGTGTGATATGCTTAAGTGCCCACTTGAAAAGAAGGGTGGTAGTCTGGTAGAGCATACAAGGAGGGGAACATCATATAGGGTGATAAAGGTAGGATTCCATGTGAGAAAAAAAAGGGGTAATGTTGACAAGTAACTGAGCAGCATTGAAACAAGGTCCACTGTTTGGGATCTCAAGACTCTTGGTACTGGGTCATCTCGAGAGGGTGACGGAAGGAGTACTTTTCACCCTCTCACAAAAAAAATTTGAAATTCATTGTACTTAAATGGTGATTTAACTTGAGATGTTCACGCGGGTCTCACCCTTTTACGAGGGAACTCGAACTCTTTAAGAAGAGGAGTAGTTTGACAAATCAATGAATGGTTGAGTTGGGTGTCAATTAACTAATCACACTGTTGGTGGCATAACTGGGTCCCGCTGTAATCTTGTTCATAGTATTTTCTCCAAATTAACCTGAATATAGAAATATATGTGCAGGTGAAAAGGGTGATAAACATATAAATTTTTGCAAATATATCTACGGTTCCTGTGGGCATGCTATTATTCTTCAAGAGGGCATCTGATTATTGCTCTCCTTTGACTTCACACTTTTTCTTTATGCCTGAAGTTGGTTCAACCAGACATGAATGATTTGGACGAGTCTGCATTAAAAGATTATCATCTTTTCTGTATGACAAGAATTTTAATAAAAATATATTGTTGTAAGGTGTGTTACTTTTTTAACAAGTTTTATCCAAAAAATGGAATTTTTATAACAAAATTTTCGCTTCTCATGCATCTAAACCCCCCCCCCACATAATATGATGCTGGTCCTGCAGTCGCTGTTCCAGTGGGAGAAAGAGGGCAAAGAAGAAAACCTCACATACTAGACGGCCAAAATACAAATATCAACTTATGGAAGGACTAGCGTGCAAAGGCACAGAGATAAGAGAGTATGATAGCCTCTTCCACGCCACATGGCTGCATAAAGAGATCCCAGTAACGGCTGCATCCAGAGAAGGTTTTAAATTGCGTTGTCGGACAAAATAATAGTCTAATAGAAGGCTAATCATGGCCAGCTTAACAAGGATATCATTGTAAATGATGGTCTTTGCCATACGTTTAAACTTGAAGATAAATCTGAATCGGTTAGATTAATTATCAATTTGGTATGGATCCACGTGGAACCAGGCCGATGAATTGGACTAGTTTAAGAGTTTTATGTTAACTATATAAATATATATATATATATTTATTAGTTTTGTATGGCAATAAATATTTACAGGGCATGACATAAAACCAGTGAGACACACACGTGTGCAGGTTGAACTAAACAAATTCAATCTGAAATGTTCATCTAATTTGGTTTGAGAGGTGGGTTCAAATTTTTTAGGTAAAAAGAATCTCAAGGAAGGAGAGGCATACCAACCCCCACCCTATTCCTCTTTCCTCAGAGCTGCCACCCAAAAGCATCTTTTTAAAGTTGTATATATTTATGGTATGTTTGATTAGAATATCAAAAATCATACAAGATATCATTGTCGCTATCAATTTTGAAATTGATATTGATAACAACCTTTGACCCGTTTGACAACACTAATAGATATCTTTATCATTATCGATTTTAAAATTAATATTGACAATAATCACCTATAAAATTTTGATTGATAATATCATTTTTAAAATGTACAATGCAAACAATTATGTAATACAAGTGTCAATTTTATCAATTTTGATATCGATACTCCGTCTTCTAGAAATATCAATATCGATATTAATATGATATCTTTTTTGATACTCTAACCAAACAAGTCGTTATGCTTGGTAAATATTATCGATGTATCAGCTTTGACTTTAATATTCTAACCATTAGAAATATCGAAATATCAATCTCAAAATTACTATGATATCATCTTTGATATTCTAACCAAATATGACCTTAGTATTTTGACATTGATATTTCCAGTGGTTACGCCCTGTTTGGTAACACTATTAGGTACCTCTATCATTATCAATTTTAAGATTGATATTGATAGGAGCCATTAAGAGATGTTTGGTTAATTGTATGAATTTTAAAATTTGTAGTGCAAACAAAGCATATTACATAATACAAGTGTCAACTTGTATTACTTTTGATATTGATACTCCAACATTTGAAAATATTAATATCAGTATTGATGTAATATCAAAAATGAAACTCTAACCAAACAGGGCATAAAGTATCAATATTAAAATTCATACAAATTGACAATTGTATTACATAACATGTTTTGTATGCACTATAAATTTTAAAATTAATATTATTAGTCAAAAAACTCTAGATGATTACTATCAATATCAATTTTAAAATTTATAGTGATAGAGATGTTTAATAGCTTATGCCCTGTTTGGTTAAAGTTTCATTTTTGGTACTATATCAATATTGATATTAATATTTTCAAATATTAGAGTATCAATATCAAAAATAATACAAGCTGTCACTTGTATTACATAATATGCTTTGTTTGTGCTATAAATTTTAAAATTGATACAATTAACCAAACACCTCTTAATAGGGCATTACCAAATAGAGTCAAAGCTCTAGTAGGACTATAAATGAAGCGGAAGTGAATACAATGTGGATATGGTGTTTCCATATCCACTTTGTTTTAGTTAATAATATAATATATATCTGATCCAAGTTGAATATTGATACGGATTAGATATTATAAGTTAGATAGTCTTCCAATTCCAAACGAATACAAATGATATCCATTTCTAAATTTTAATTAATTTTTATTTAATTAATATATTTAATGATATTGAAGTATACAGAAATAAAATTTAAAATATAAAATTCATCATATATTTATTAACAATAAGTAAGTATATTATGCATAATAAAGAATATTTAATTATATTTTTAAATACAATGATTTCAAATATATACTTATATATTACCATAGCGGATCCGAATAAAATCAGGATCCGTTTATGACCATAATATATATATATATACACACACACACACACACAGAGAGAGAGAGAGAGATCCAATTTTGCTTTCTAGATCGACTCTTGAAATTTAAAGAACAAAATAGTTGAATATTTGGAGAACTATCATAGGGTGTTTGGTTGTATGATAATGGGGTTTTTATTTTAATTTTTAAAAATTATAAGAAAACTTGTTAAAAGAGGTGTTTGGCAACATTGACAATTTTATGTTTTGAAAGTGATTTTTCTCTTAAACAAAAGAAGAGGGTTTCACCTCTTTCTTTTTTCTTGTGGTCCCCCACTTTATTTGGTTATGAACGGTAGTTACTCTTTTTTGTTATCACATCCATCCAAACATGATAATTTTATGCCACGAGTTGGTTCACTTTTTATTTTAATATAATTTTTTATCATGAAAGTGTACAAAAAATTATCATGTAACCAAACACCCCCTAAGTTCATCTATACTTTACCGGTAAATAAATGGTGAACGATGGAATGTTCACACACAAGTCCATATGTCTAAATATAAATATAAATAATTAAAATATTCGATAATCGTAAAATTTACTTATGGGGTGTTTGGTTGCGTGATAATTTTTATACACTTTCATGATAAAAAATTGTATTAAAATAAAAAGTGAACCAACTCATGACATAAAATTATCATGTTTGGAGGGATGTGATTACAAAAAAGAGTAACCACCGCACATGACCAAATAAAGTGGGGGACCACAAGAAAAAAGAAAGAGGTGAGACCCTCTTTGTTTGTTTAAGAAGAAAATCACTTTTAAAACATAAAATTGTCGTGGTTACCAAACATCTCTTAACAAGTTTTGTTACAATTTTTAAAAATTAAAACAAAAACCTTCGTTGTCATGCAACCAAACACCCCATTATATAGCATCAAGTGATGTAGCAACTAAAACTACATTTGAGGTCTTGTTAAACAGTAAGGGCTAGCTGTATATAATTAAGCACCAGCCATGCATGCACAAATTAGTTCTAACAGATCCACAATATCATTTTCGACAAGGACCCTTGTGTAAAATTGCCTTTGCATCGGTGGCTTCTACGGTTAGCAGGTCGTTGGGTAGATGAGCGACTGATGAGATTCTCAACCTCCCGTCTGACGTATACATACACACACGTACGTCCCTCTCTGTACGTGACTATGTGTGTCCGTACACCTTGGGGATACCATATATAGGTTAAAATAAATGGGTAAGTTTGAACAGAAATAATACCCTATTAATTAAATGAGTTAATGAACCTGAATAGATTGCTCAACTCCATGAATTCACGAGTTACTCTAATATACACGATTGAATATTTATTTTAAAAATAAATTATGAGTATTAATACTTGTATATTATCGCTTAAGCATACGAAATAATTAGAAATCAATCTTGATCCGAGTTTGAATTCAGATCGAGTCTCGTAGACGAGTCATAAGACTACCGTTCCCCGAATAACTTTGGATTTATTTTAAATTCTATAAATAGGTTGGTATCGAATTTAAACTTGAATTTGAAATAAACTTGAGTCGAGGTGGTACTCGAGTTCGAGCCTGAACTCGACCGGATCGAGCACGAACCAACCTTCGACAATGATTCGACGTGCTCATAAAAACTCAAAGTCAACTCAAACTCGTATTAAATAGATAAGTCAAAATTCGAACGACTCGGCTCGGCTCGACTCGTTTGCACCGGTATATATAAACACAACTCACACCTGCACAAATTAGCTAGTTTTAATACATCCACAATATCATTTTCGACAGGGACCCACGTGTAAAATTGCTCTGATATCGATGGTTTTCAAGGTTAGGTATGAAGCAGGTCATTGCTCGGTTGGGTGGATGAGCTGCAGATTCTCAACCTTCTCCTTATTGATCATGTCGAACTGCCCAACACGAGGATACCATATAAAAAGTGTGTACATAACTTGTTACCTCCCCCAGACTATAGTTTGCAAAGTAGCCAAAATGCACCCTTGGTAGAGCTGAAAATTCAACATGTAAATAAAACAATAAATAAGTATTGCAAACATATACTTTACTCAGCATACCAGCATATAATTATGGGAATTAACCATGCTTAGATTAGCTATATACTTTGAATATTAGAATCCCAAGGAAGAAGGGTGGGTTTGTTAGCTGGCTAGCTTCACCAAATGGCAAACACCTGGCCTTCTTTTAATGGTTTCCACCTTTAGATGACCCCTTCTGTTAACAAGGGGACCCCCCCTGAAGAGAGGGGTGGTTGGCAAGTGCAACTCCTTTGAGCTGTGGTTGTGTGGCCTACCAAGAATGTGGCTCTCACTCTACTCCTGTCAGACCTTTGGCTGTAATAAAATGAGGTCAATACAAGGGGATGAACTGCCCTCCAGAAGGCAAACCCCCTTTATAGGGGAGAGGAAGAAGAAGAAGAAGAAGATGCCCTTCTAACTTGGTCATTCAAGTTAAAGAGAAAGAGACAAGCAGAGGGGCCTTTTGACAACACTTGTTGGTGGGTTGTGCTGAGTAGGGAAGGGAACCAGGGAAGTGCCTTAAAGGTGGAAGGAAAATAAGGAGGATGTAGGGCACCCTCCTCTCTCGTGCTAGCATCTCTCTCTCTTTCTATCCCAGAAATAAATATTTTTACAATTCTTTATTTTTTATGTTTCTTTCTCTCTCTCTCTCTCTCTCTTTCCTCACATAGTCGTTCATGGTTTAGTGTGAGTTTTGTTGGAATTAAGTGAGAAAGAAATTGGCCAAGAACCTCTATATCTCCCTAATTTTTAAAAAAGTTGATTATAAAATAATTGATAGTCTCCGTAACCTCTCTTGATATGATGTCTTTTAAAATATAAAAAATGACTTTATATACTTCTTCTATAAGAATTTAAATATAATCGTTATGATCTGAAAATGGAAAAAAAAATAAGATCGATATACCTGGATGGGATTATATATGATAAGCGATTCTAATTACGAAAATCTTGCTCATTTTTTTTGAACGATGAAAATCTTGCTCATAATGTCAACAATGGGTACCCTTAATTGGGTGGCACTTGTCTCGGCTTAATAAGAGCTCTTAACTTTATATCTAACTTATTATTATGTGACAAAATTAAGTAATTATCTTGATTAATCTGCTTATATGTATGTCAACTTAATATTGAGGTAAAGATACTATATATGCTACTTTTTTCTCAATTAATAATTACATATAAATAATAAAAAATCAAATCATACCACTTTTTTTCAATAAATTTATTAAGATATAAGAGGTACATTTAAAGATTAATTAATTCCCAAAATCAAACGATTTAAATCAACTGGGTTCTGATCGAATCAAAAGCCAACATGTGAACTAAGACCAATTTCGTTTCATTTGTTAAAAATATGTTCTTATGCGAAAGTAATAAGCCTATCATTTAACCATAAGAAAGAAATTTGAAGAAATATGTACGATCCAAACTATTTTTTTCTTTTTGTTTAATATTTCGTCAATAACATTTATACTAATACGAGTATAAAATACTATGGTATTCTTACTATAACACGAATATGCGAACTAATTTTATTTATTATGTTGGTCATTTAATCTATCTGAAAGATCATTCAAGTCAAAGGAAACTAATTAGATCATATCAAATTGAACCTGCCAGATTTGATTGAACTTCAAGTCAAACTAAATTTAATTTATTTTTTTTTTAATTTCCAACCAAGTTAATTAAATTATAATAATATATTATTATATTATCAATAAAAATAGTATTGGTATAGTTTTATGATAAAATAATATTTCTTTAAATTATTATAATATACATAATTTATTATTATTTTGAATTTTTAGCTAGTATTTAATTTCAAATCAAACCAATTTGAATTGAATTGAACCCATTCGATTCTGTTTCATTTCGGAAAACTAATCTAAAATCAAATAAAACTAAAACTGTGCACACGCACGCACACACGGACAGCCCCAAGGTTAGAAAAACAAGATTTATCAACCGGTTATTTGTTCTGCTCGCTGAAACTCTAAAAATTAAGCCGTCAGTTTTAGCCTTTATGTGCCGACCGACCATGGCTCGGTTGACATGTCCCCTCGTTCTCATGAGCGGTGTTCCAGGATTGCAAGAGCCCAACCTTCTCCCGGGGGGAGGGTACTAGTGGAGATCGTTGTGTGCGATGTCCGTTTGGCCACTCAGCCATCGTGAACAGAAAAAAGGGTTTAGCCTTTATATTTTTTTAGACATAATTTCTTTATCGAGGATGAAACTGAAAATGATATATTTATAAACATTTGAGTTCAAGCAAGAACTAAAGCTAATTAACGAATAAAGGCTTTAATCGATCAAGAATTCTTTTACAAAAAAAATGTTAAGTGACTTAGTCTTCAATTAGATATACCCGAAGGAATATTCACATGTTTATAGACCTGATCCTGATTATCTCAATACTTAAGTTTTGAGATTTTGTCACATGGTATCAAAGCCACTGAGTTTTTAGGACTCTATCCCTCCGGTGGGTCCATTCCTATTTTCGCTCGGCACTATCCCGTGTATTCCTATCGTGGCTCTGTTGGTGACTGACCGAGAGAAGGAATGTTAAGTGACTTAGCCCCACATTAAATACCGGAAGCAATATTCTCATGTTTATAGGCTTGATTCTGATTACCTCAATATTTAAGGCCATGTTTGGTAACACTATTTGACACCTCTATCACTATCAATTTTAAAATTGATATTCTTATTAATCACTAAGAAGTGTTTGGTTAATAGTATCAATTTTGAAATTGGTAGTGAAAACAAAGCACAATATGTAATATAAGTGTCAATTTGTATCAATTTTGATATTGATACTCCAACTTCTAAAATTATCAATATCAATATTGATATAGTATCAAATTTGAAAATTCTAACCAAACAGGCCATAAATTTTGGAGTTCCTCACAATAAAATATTTAAAAATCAAGAGTTTCGATTGTCACATCAAACTAAAACATACATCACCGAAGTCACCCTAAAAAGGGTCTCCTGTCATGGGAGTATTGATTTAATTGCAGGCTGTAATATGGTGTTTCGATGTCCACTCCGTTTAGTTAGATAGATAATCTATATCCGGTCGGCGTTAGATATAGATATAGATCGGTTATTATGATTTAGATATTCTCCGGAGATTTGGGGGAACACCGGTAATATATAGTTTGAAGTTTTAATTAACTTTCATTTGATCAATATGTTCAATAATATATAATTATTCAAAAATAAAATATAAAACTTATCATATGTTTATCAACATCAACTGAGTATAATGGTGTACATTAGAAAATATTTAAATACATTTTTTATTAAAATATATTAAAATATATACTAATTTATAATATTTATATATCATAGAAGACTTATTAGGAGAGGATCCTTAACGAAGTGGAGCGGATGTTTCCATGTTCACTGAGGTTAACAATTAGATAGTATCTATATCTGAATATGCTTCATAATTAGATATTATGAGCATAAACAGATACCAATCAGGAGCAGTTATCCGGATCTGTTTATAGCTTGAGGAGGTGGGGGTAAATGGAGGATTGAACTAGTTGGGTGCTAGAATTGCAACTGTAAGGTCTTATTCTGGATAAGCTACTGGTTGATTACACCTTTTTTTTTTGATATTTGGTAGCATCAAGTTTGTGACAGGTCTCTAATCTCAATATTAAAATTGATATGGTTCCAATCTTGGAATTCTATGCAGACAGGGCATAAGTTATTAGATTCTGTCAGCAAATGTGGCGTCAGCCAGCCATGATTACAAGAGAAGAAAAGGATCATGACCCAGCTGATTCTAAACCAAACCAAAGAACGTAAAATCCCCCAAGCTTGTTGAATTAAAGTCACTTGTATAAAAAATGCATCAAGTGTATTTTTCAGGATCAAATATTTAAAAAAATATTTGAGATCAAACTCGTCACTACAACTCTCTTACTAGATACATCACAGCTGCAACCTCGTGAGGGCCAAGTGGAGGATCAAGTTGGTAAAACAGTTCAAGGAAAGAACAGGGTCAGTTCATCTGGGGTATCACCACGATGTAACTATTGGCATGGAACGCCGGGTCTGGATCGGGTTAGCCGACTTCGGCCTGACCAGGTCGAATTTGGGCTCGATTGGGACCCAAATTAGCTAATCCAGCCTGGGGGTGGCTGATTCAGCAGGGGGTCAAACCGAGTCAACCAAGTCGCCAATAGCTAACCCAACAGCTCTGGGTCGCCATGACTAGCCCATTCGGACCTGAGTAAACTCGGGTTGCCGACCCCGGGCAACCCGGGTTGGTCAGGTCTAGACAAACACACTCCTGACTCGCCACCAGAGTTACCTTGGTTTTTAACACAAATCCAAAACATCACATTACTCAATTCATACATGACGAACACTTCAAGTGGCAGATTCAGGTGGCCATGTAGACATTTGTCAAGATCAAACATAGCCCAGCACCCCAGTCTATATAGATAGATAAACCAAGCAATACATAAATGAAGAGACCCAGGATAAGGGGAAACATCTAAGCTTTGTTTTCCCAAGATGGTCCAAAACAGGACCCAAGATCAATTTTTATATATGACACAAAAAGTAGTACAACAAGCAAAGAAAACTCGGAAACATCTCAGTTCATGGCTCATAAACCATTCTCAATCTGGTAATGGAAACCGAAAAACTTCGTATTTGTATAACAGTTTCATATACAGATAAAACCCATGTGACAATCCTTACTGTGCATGTGTGCAAACAAACTTGTGGCACCTACATTTCACTCGAAATTTGTTTCTCGAGTATCTGGAGGTCAATTCAAGTTGAGGAAGCTGAGCTTCAAATTTTCTTAAAACTCCCTTGCTTCATGATCAATGCAATTAAGATTGGATGTTGGCTGTTAAATGCAGAAACCCTGTATTGTATCAACCAAAGCCCAGCATCCTGGGTGCCAAATGCAAGAGAGGTTGCAAAGCACTGGGAGCAAACTTCCTCGCGAAGAGAAAACAGACAGATGAATTGTAGTTATTGTACAAGCAGTGATGCTCCTCAATGATCCTCCTGAGAAATGACTCAGTAGTGTCAGGCATGCCAAACGTTGCTGGATGGTAACCACCCCTTGACCAGTCTGTCCAAGTGACACTTCTATTAGCTAAGAGATGGGGGAACTCGATACTGAGCATAGTGGGGAGGTAATGCTCATCAGAATAACAGGCTGGCTGGCAGAATGCTTCAAACTTGAGATGAAACTTGACATCTGTGACGATGGCAACTGCAAGCTCTCGGACAACTTCAAACCACTGAGATCCTTTGCGCCACTGAGTGATCTCAACCTCGGGCATCATGTTTGAATTGTATCTTCCTCTTCCATAGGGCCCGGGATCATCGTATGCACTCATAAAGCTATATCGTGATCCTTTCAAGTACTCGTAGACAACACTGAAGTTGAAGAGCGGAATGCAGGACTCCGATAAGAGAATAAACCATTCATTGGAGATGTCAAGAAGAGCATTTGCAAGAAGCCTCCTCTCTGCATCGCACATGCTCATTCTCCCCCACTTAGTTAGCTGAAAAGGTCAAGGTGCACGTCAGTGGGTGGGGAAGAATGGTGACATAAGAAAATCGGGTAATGCATGATAATGCCAGATAGAAAAAACAAACTAGCCATTCTATCCTGCAGTTCAATAAGTAATACGATATACACAACAACCCAACACAAGGTAGCACTGCAACGCACACAAGTATCTAACATCCTTGGTGTCTAATGGTCTGTTGAAATACATGTTCGCCCTATCAGTGGTGGATCTAGTATTTTGCTTTAGAGGAGTCACCTTAAAATTTCAATGGGGTCACACCTCTATAAATATTTTATAAGTTAAATTATTTTTGATAAAATTTTCAAATTTTAGTGGGGCCATGTGACCCCACTAGGCCCTACGTATATCCACCACTGTGTGCTATGAGTATTAAGAAAGATTATGGGAAGCAGGTGCAGTCTTTAGTGAAAGTGGCACAATTATCTTTCATCCCAAGGGATGTGCAAAAGGAAAAGATTAAGAAGAAATAAATTGTGGAAGCTCCGCAGCATACTCTTCTTGATAAAAGATACCACCTTCGACAAAAAGACCTCATCGGGTGACCACCTTGTGTCAGCAAATTCGGAATTTCTCTAAGAATTTCACTGATAGAGACTAACCATCTTGTTTGTATTACATCCGGTTCTTGATGAGCAAGTACCCACACACTCTCAACATACTTGTAAAAAGAAAAAAAATCTGAGCAAGTATCCACACCCCTACCTGCAGCCAGTTGTTCAAAATAACTGTGTCATCTTATGTCTTGAAGGCTAGCAGGTTCAGAGCTACCTTGGATTTAAATACCTGACTTGTGTTAAATGTTTTATTCATTGACTCGTATTCAATAACATAAACCACTTCTAGAAAGGTGTAAAATTCAAACGTAATAATGAGAGTGAACAGAAGGGCCTGCAGAAAGTGCGGTTCAAGATTATGGTGCAGAACAGAGCACTAACGGGATGGTCAACTATACGGGAATCGCACCACAAGAAAAATCAAACTCCATTAACAAAATAAATAAATAAAAGAAGAAATCAGTCAGCTTTTTAAAGAAAATGGGCGGGAGATTCAGGAAGAAGAAGATAAAATACAGAACAACCAGAGAGCAGAAAAGTCTTACCTTGCTAGGAATTTGTCGACGGTAGAACGGCGACGATGCCGGGAACTTGGGCTGATAAGAAGGCAACGAGTGTATGTAGATCGAGTAGAGCTGCTCGTGCCCCTTCAGAAATCTTTCCCAGAGGGGGTGAAGGGGCAGATGGCCCCTACTCAAGAACATGAAAGCGATCTTCGGAACCCTCTCGAAAGGATACTTCTTCACCCGGGGATCGAAGGAGGCCCGCCAGAAAAGCTCCTCATCCGTCATCCCGTGCTCCAGACCGACCGGAGGCCTCGCCCAGCGCGCTAATCCGCCGCCGCCGGTCTCGTCTACACTCGGCTCGAAGGCGGAACGAGCAGCGGAAACAAAGCTCTCCATCCCGAAGAACCCGGCGGCGGAAATGCTCACGAGCAAGAACACGACGAGGAGAACCACGCAGAGGAGAAAATACACGAGGATCCGCACATGGAAGGCCCTCGGCGCCGCCCGGAGCGAGGAGTCCCCGCCTTTCTCCGTTGTAGGCGCCCGGCTCTGCATCCGGAAACGACCGGAGAAAACAGGGGTGGGGGGAAGCCAAAATCCCAACTTTTTGGTCGGCACCCGAGAAAAGACGCCGCCTTTAACGGTGGAACGTCGCCGGCGTCCGACTGCGTCACGGCGGAGATGGAATCACGACGAGGGCTGAGGGCTCCCTCCCCTTATCGGATGCATAGCTGACGACGTGACGTGCTTGCACTTGGCCGGACAACGAGAAGCGTTCACCTTTCTTTCCCGCCCCAATCCGGTCCCCTTCCCTCGTGCGAGCACGGCGTGCTGCAGGGGCTAAAGAGGGGAGGGTCCACGGCGGAACAGGAGCAACGGCGGAGGGGTGTAGTCGGCAAGCATAGCGGAGGGTAGTGGAAGGAAGAGAACGAGAGAGAGAATTTAAGTACCTGGCATTCGACGGCTGCGCAGGTTTCTGAAAATTCTCAGTTTGGGCGGCGAAGGAGATAGAGAGAGAGAGAGAAGGTAGACCCCACGTCGCTGCCGGAATCTTCGCCGGAGGCGGACGGGGAGAAGCCAGCTCCGTCTGGTACGACGAAGTGAACTGTATCGCCCTCCGATTCAAACAGCATGAACTCCGAGTTCACTCCGAGTTTCACCGTTCAACTCGGTATAAATTTCTCCCAATTCATGTGAGAATACAGATAATCTAAGATTGGCGTTCGCTTTAAACTCCGAGTCCTCAAAGTCAACTCGTTAACAGGTTCTGCCAACGTAGTCTTAACGTCAACTCGGCCCTCGAATAAAAGAAAAGGATTTCTACGAAACTCAACTCGCTGGGCGATTCCAAACGAGTCAACCCGCTTTCTCGTAGGCATGTGACGCCAACTTGGGGTGCTTGCGGCAGGATTTCAACGAGGTATTAAAAAAAACACAACCAACCTGGCATTTTAGTGATAGATGCCTATTTCCTTCTGTTGTTTTACAAATAATAATAATAATAATAATAATAATAATAACGACTTTTCAGCCCATCCAGACTATTGCTCTATCTTGGTCACCACAATGTTGAATAATTCACTGGTTGCCTTCCCAGAAAGGGGAACTGTCACCTCAGTTTTGGTTCACTACTTGACCTCTTCATTGAAACAAGCCCCACATTTCCACTCTAGGTATCCTAGTCAAATCTATCTTTTCCTTGGGCATTGTTCTAAAGCCATGTAGGGAGCAAAGTAGGGAGGGGTCCCCCCTGAAGGCTGGTGTCTGGAGCTCTCTGTGACACAGGAAACTTCCCTTTCCTAAAAGAAGGTGCAAATGGGAGGAGAAGGTGGGGGTGGAAGCTTTTGAGCTTCACCTTGAAGGAAAGCCCATCATACACCTTGACTCCTGTGGGTGCAAAACCCACATGAGAGGCTTTTACATCCAGGGTTTCTATGTTTTGATTTAGAAGATGAAGGTATCATATGTTGGCATTTTGTCCATAATGATGTGCCTGCACAGGTGATGGAAAATTTCATCCCTTGCTCTTGTCTACGACCCACCTTTTGATTCCTCCTCAGCACTGTCGTCAAAGTTTGAGCACACTCTTTTTTATGCCCTATTTGATTAGAATAAAAAATGATATTATATCAATTTTGATATTGATATAATATTAATATTTGTAAAAAAATAAATATTAATACCGTTGTATATTTGTATTATATAACACATTTTGTTTGTGTTAAAAATTTTGATATTGATATTGATAGCAAAAGACTTTACAAAAATGACAGGTTTTGAGGTGTTCAATATTTTTCCAAACAGGGCTTTAGTTAGGAACCCCAACTTTCTCTTTATGCTACCCCCCCCCCCCCTTATTAGATTCCCATCTTTTTAAGGCATAAACTTATTAAAAAGAATGTGAAAAAAAAGCAAGACCTCTTTTTTGTACTCTTTGTGATCCCATACATGATCCTCACTTTACAAGATACTAAATTCTAACTAAATATGATAATTTATAAGTTTAATAATTCTATATTTATTTTAATATGTTATTTTATCATAAAAAATACACAATAACCATTGGAGAGTATCTTCTTGGCCTGAATGTAACTCGGTAGGGTTACATAGGGTTGTGTTTGGTACAGATTGTAACCAAAGAATTCCGGTATAATTTTTTACACACATCCGTGAAAAAATTTTATGTTAAAATAAAATATAAATTAACTAGTAACATAAAATACCTGAGAATTATTTTGTTCAAAAAATAAATATATTTATAAATATAAACTTTTAATGGTTGGCAAACACCTTTTTTCAACAAGTTTTGTTATAAAACATAAAATTATTACAAAAAATAAACACCTCATAAGGATCTGACTTTGAGTTAAAAGTCGCCGAGGTAGTACTTTATAAAGTGTTTGGTTGCATGATAACGAAGATTTTTATTTTAATTTTTAAAAATTGTAATAAAATTTGTTAAAAGAAGTATTCGACAACAACAACAATTTTATATTTTGAAAGTGATTTTCTTCTTAAACAAAAAAAGAGGATCTCACCTCTTTCTTTCTTGTGTCCCCCACTTTGTTTGGTCATGAATGGTAGTTACTTTTTTTTGTTATCACATCCCTCCAAACATGATAATTTTATGTCACGAGTTGGTTCACTTTTTATTTTAATACAATTTTTTATCATGAAAGTGTACAAAAAATTATCATGCAACCAAACACCCCATCAAGATACAATAATGACGTCAGGCCTGTCAATATTCCCATCTGTTTTTGAGGTGCTGAGAGCTGAAATCCGAGCAGTCATCTCTGTAAAGTATATAACAGTTCATTTTGATCCATTGATGATACTTTTTCTTAGGTCAGAGAGCCATTTATATTACACTATGCTAATTATCTACTTTGTAAAAAAGGTATGCAATTCAGAACTGATCACAGGATTTAAACTTCGAACTGATAAAATACAGCTCTGCATTTTCTTCATATCTCCATTTGGATATGCAAATGAGAGTTATTAAATATAATTCAGAAATGTGAAGGAACAAAAATCCTTTGCTCAAGCCAAACTATCCCAAACTTATAGTGTGATAATGGATAGTAAGAACATGTGTGTTTATTCCATGCCCATAATTGTACCAACATAAATGAACAAGCTCAAGTATACATATCATAGGAAAAGAACAAATACACCATTATTGTTAAAAGCAGTCAGGTCAAGGAAAGAACATGTTTGATTCAAAGTGGATTGGTTTGGTTCCGAAGATATTTTTACAAACTAACCTAGTTTGATTTGATTTGGTCAGATTCAAGACATATTTTATTATGATATCATATATATATGTGTGTGTGTCCACGTATAATTTCAATTGATTTATTTTAAATCATATTCTGCTAAAATTTAATAATGTATATGTTCATACATTTCACTAACTTTATCTAAAAAACTCTAGAAACAAATTTTTTATAAGAAAAGATATATAAATATCGTTAATATATCTAATTTAAATAGAAATTTATTTTAATTTAGATTTATTCAATTTATTCCTACAATTTGATTTGGTTCGAAGAATCTCAACAATTAGATTGAACCGATCACAGTTCCAACAAATTGAACCGAACCAAACTACTGATCTTATTTAGCTGTTTGGAGCGAATCCAACGGTGAACACCCATAATGTGTTGTCAAACAAGCGATGGCACATGAAACAACATGAGCTTCATGCATCTGTTGGAGGATCATCACAGCTCTTGCTTGTGTGAAGAAAGAACTGAAATAAATACTTGGATCTCAGCAATCAAATGTTGGATGAGCATTGGAAGCCTCTTAAACTATCAAGTATCAAATATGTGATGGCTCAGAATGTGGGAGGACTTGTTTTTGCATAAAATATATATAGACTTTCTATGTGACTTCTTCTTTCTTTTTCTTTTCTTCTTTTTTTTGGAATTGGTCAGTATAATTTGTCTCAGTTATGCATATATATGTCTTTGTTCTATTCTAAAATTACTTGGACAATCAATATTTTAGTCAACTATGAGTTATTTAGCTGAACTCAAGCATGCGTCCAAGGGCTAATAATCTATCCCCGTCAACCACTCCGTTAGGGAAGATGAAACAAAAATAGTATTTTAGTAAATTTAATAGCTTATGGGGTGTTTGGTTGCATGATAATTGAGGTTTTTATTTTAATTTTTAAAAATTGTAAGAAAACTTGTTAAAAGAGGTGTTTGACAACCATGACAATTTTATGTTTTGAAAGTGATTTTCTTCTTAAACAAAAAAAGAGGGTCTCACCTCTTTCTTTTTTCTTGTGGTCCCCCACTTTATTTGGTCATGTGCGGTGGTTACTCTTTTTTGTAATCACATCCCTCCAAACATGATAATTTTATGTCATGAGTTGGTTCACTTTTTATTTTAATACAAGTTTTTATCATGAAAGTGTACAAAAAATTATCATGCGACCAAACACCCCATTAACGTTAAAAGTAATGGTAGTACTATTCGCAAAATTAAACCAAGTGTCATAATGAAAAAAAATAATTAAAGATTTAAAATTTTAAAAATAATTTAAAAAATACAAAGATATATTCAACATCGATATAAATTGCATTAATCAATTTGCAATCATACTCGTATATTTATCATATGGTACTTGTAAAAAATAAAGAGAAATCACATATATAGGTATTATTTATATTTATGTGTATATATTTGTATGAATTGCATCATACGTACATGTAAATATAATATATGTAAGACAAAAGAATTTGTTTCGATTATGCAAAGGAAGAAGCTATGTGTTAGTAAGAATTTAAAGAATATGATCGTGTTTGCGTTTCTTGAGTGTGTGGAAAGCGACTGGCCACCAATCATGCATGCATAAGATGACTGAGCGATGATAACATTTTATTTTATTTTTATTAACTTCTCATACCACACCATTATGTATTTGGGGGCATGGAAGGCGTGTTAATAAAGTTTAAGTTATAAAAAATTGATGATAAATAAGTCACATGATAATTAGTAAAAACTTTGGGGTGTTTGTTGCATGATAATTTTTTGTGCATTTTCTTGATAAAAAATTATATTAAAATAAAAAGTGAACCAAACTACAGGAAACTGGATCATTGGCGACGGGTTATTGGCGACGGCTTTTTTAAGCCGTCGCCAATAATGATAAAAGCGACGGCTAAACTAACGCCGTCGCTAATAATTGGTAAATAGCGACGGCTAAATATAGCCGTCGCTACTAATATTAGTGGCGACGGCTTCAGCCGTCGCAATACCTAGAAAATGCCCCGCGCGGGTTTTTTTCCTCGAAAAACTGGCGACGGCTTGATACGCCGTCGCTACTAATATTAGTGGCGACGGCTTAAGCCGTCGCAATACCCAGAAAACGCCCCGCGCGGGTTTTTTTCCTCGGAAAATTGGCGACGGCTTCATACGCCGTCGCTAATAATATTATTGGCGACGGCCTAAGCCGTCGCCACTAATCCATGGTGACCGTTGACGGTCGACTTTTGTTGGCGACGGCGAAAGCCATCGCCAATGTAACTTATCCTGTTATTGGTGACGGCTTTTGAAGGCGCGCCGATAAGTTAGGCTTAAAAACCCTCGACACCTTCCTTTCTTCCCCCGCCGCGCACTCTCTCTCTCTCTCACCGTCCGTCCCGGCCACCGCCGCCGCCCCGCTTCCCGTCGCCGCCGCCGCCGGTCGCCCGCCGCTTCCGTCGCCGCCGCGTCGCCGCCGCCGCCGCCGTCTTGCCCCTCCCCGCGTAAGGCACCTTGAGGGAGAGCTACCTCCGTCACCGCCGTGGGTGTCGCTCGACTCGCCGCCGCCGCCGCCGCCTCCTTTGTGCCAGATTTAAACCCTACTTAGGGTTAATCGAACCTCCTTTGAGGTATACATCTTCAACAAACGAATTTTTGTTTAATTTTTTTTATATACATCACAAAGCATATATGTGCCAAATAGCCCTAACAAAAAAAAATATCAATAATAAAACAAAACTGTGTTACACCTTGTTTGCGGTATCAACATTTTGAAGTTGATATTAAAAACTATATGTCTTGTGTTGATTTTTATCAATATCAATTTAAAGATTAATAGAGATGTTTTATACTGTTATCAAACACAAAGTGGTGAGGTAATTATATCTTTTCACGTTATATTTGTAATAAATAGGTCGGTTCGTTTTATTCCTGGTGCAAAATATGTAGAACTCGACCACCGAGGTGAAACGGAGTATTTATAGTTATTCGATTTTTGATGTAACGGGATTGAAATCAAACACGATAAATAATGCCCTCAACTACTTGGAATATTAACAATGAAAATTTCATTGAGCATGTTACCTTAACGGGACTTAAGAATATGAGTCAATGATAATATTCATGAATAATGATACTATTCATGGGTGGTAAAAGTTAAGTATATGCATCTCACAAATAATGAGTGTACATGAATATATATATCTCACTAATAGTAGAGGTACATAAAAATGTATATACAGTTAATTGTTAATAGAATTGGATAGTAATATACATATATCTCAGTGATAATAAGAGTACATAAAAAATACATTCATGCCTCATAATATAGGAATGATACATTCTCATGTGTACTATGTGATTGGAAATCACTTGGTATGGTTGATCAAGTGGAAGATGTTATAACGTGGCCAATCACATGACAAAATTAGGAAGGAGTTGGCAATGAACCGGCTTGTCCGAGAGAATGTGGAAGTGGGAGCGGTTGGGCCGGAGGTGAGAGTAAAATGCCTCTAAAAGGAAGAACCTAAGATGGAATACCCACCGTTTGAGGGTCTTCTACCGGAGCTCTAAGAGGTTGCAGGAAAAGATCTCTCTCTCTCTCTCTCTCTCTCTCTCTCTCTCTCTCTCTCTCTCTCTGTGTGTGTGTGGGGGGGGCTTGATCAATCCTTCAACTTATTCTACTTGCAATTAATTTGGTTATACGGATTACTTACACCCAATATTGTACTAACATGGTAGAATAAGGGATGTAGATGGGATGAATTATTCCACCTCGGATTGGCCAAAAAATCTAAGTCCCACAATCCGAAGCCGGATTGCCCGATCGGAACCCGGAACGGGCCTCGGATTGGGCAATCCGGCCTCGGATTGGGCAATCCGGCCTCGGATTGGCCAAAAAATCTAAGTCCCTCAATCCGAAGCCGGATTGCCCGATCGGAACCCGGAACGGGCCTCGGATTGGGCAATCCGGCCTCGGATTGGGCAATCCGGCCTCGGATTGGCCAAAAAATCTAAGTTTCTCAATCCGAAGCCGAATTGCCCGATCGGAACCCGGAACGGGCCTCGGATTGGGCAATCCGCCTCAGATTGTGACAAAAAATCTAAGTTTCTCCATCAGAAGCCGAATTGCCCCGTGAGATTCGGAACGGGCCTCGGATTAGGCAATCCGACCTCGGATTGGCCAAAAAATCTAAGTTTCTCAATCCGAAGCCGAATTGCCCGATCGGAACCGGAGCGGCCTCGGATTGGGCAATCCGGCCTGGATTGGGCAAAAACTCTAAGTTCCTCAATCCGAAGCCGGATTGCCCGATCGGAACCCGGAACGGGCCTCGGATTGGGCAATCCGGCCTCGGATTGGCCAAAAACTCTAAGTTCTTCAATCTGAAGCCGGATTGCTCGATCGGAACCCGGAACGGGCCTCGGATTGGGCAATCCGGCCTCGGATTGGCCAAAAACTCTAAGTTCCTCAATCTGAAGCCGGATTGCTCGATCGGAACCCGGAACGGGCCTCGGATTGGGCAATCCGCCTGATTGGCCGAAAATCTAAGTTTTCAACTGGCCCGTGACGGAACCCGAAAACGGGCCTCGGATTAGGCAATCCGGCCTCGGATTGGCCAAAAAATCTAAGTTTCTCAATCCGAACTGCCGAATTGCCGAATCCCGGAATCCAGGCCTCGGATTAAGGCAATCCGCCTCGGAGTTGGCGAAAATCTAAGTTTCTCAATCAATAGTGCCCGACGGAACCCAGGCAGGCCTCGGATACAATCCGGATTGGCCAAAATCTAAGTTTCTCAATCAGAAAGTCGAATTGCCCGTCGGAGACGAGCGGGCCGGATTAGCAATCCGACCTGATTAGGCGAAAACTCTAAGTTCCTCAATCCGAAGCCCGGATTACTTGATCGGAACGGCCCCGGATTGGCCAAAAACTCTAAGCCCCTCAATCCAAAGCCGGATTGCCCGACCGGAACCGGGAGCGGGCCTCGGATTAGGCAATCCGGCCTCGGATTGGCCGAAAAATCTAAGTTTCTCAATCCGGCCGAATTGCCCGATCGGAACCGGAGCGGGTTTTCGGATTAGGCGTCCGCCTCGGATTGGCCATAAAATCTAAGTTTCTCAATCCGGCCGAATTGCCTGATCGAACCCGACCGGCCTCGGATTAGGCAATCCTCCCGGATTGGCCAAAAATCTAAGTCCTACAATCCAAGCCGGATTCGTCAGAATCCGAATGCCTCGGATTAGTGGCAATCCGGCCCTCGGAAAAAATCTAAGTTTCTCAATCGGCCCGATTGCCCGATCGAAACCCGAACGGGCCTCGGATTAGCAATCCGATGCCTTGGCCGAAAAATCTAAGTCCCTCAATCGGATTGCCGACGGAACCCGAACGGGCCTGATTAGGCAATCCGGCCTCGATTCGCTAAAAATTTTTATTGCACAATTAAGCCGGGATTGCTGCCTAATATTTTTATGTGACGGATGAAGAGAATTTTCAAGAAAAGTCGTAGGACATCTCGGACTTCTACACATCCGAGGGCGGTGGACCTCGGTCAATCTCGCATCTAGGGATCGACCTTCCACCTCCAGGGGGTGTTGCTTCCGAGCCGGTTAGGGAGGCACCCCATGAGCCTAGTCCATCTCGGACTCGTCTCACCGGTTCCGACGACGCCTCCTACGGATGTAGTAGTCCATCTTCCCCATGCTTCGTAAATATTTGAATAAATGCTAGTAAAAAGTTTTCTTTAAAAATCTTCGTTGTCTAATTGTAATTTTTAATTTATACTTAACTAGCTACATCGGTTAGACGTGGGAGAGGTCCCAAAGGCCATCGTGTGCGAACACTTGGCCCACGATGAGTCCTACAACGTCGTTCTAGTAGGAGGATCCGGCGTTGGATCACATGGACAGGAGTTTACCTCCTACTTAGGAGTTATGAACGAGTTCATTGCGATTTGTGGGAGCATAATTACATGGCTCTACCGCGAGGAGAAAAGGATGCCATATTCCGTGATTTAGAGGTAACATTCAAGTAGCTTCATCTTATTTAAATTTTGGTGAACTTTTTAATCATTTTTATATTAATGCGACGACATTTTACCTTTGAGCGGAATCCTCAATCGGATGCACGGATATTAAGGCATATGGGAGATATGCAAAGAAAACAAAGAAATCATTTGAAAAGAAAGGTAAAATATAATTTAGAATGTAAATTCGAGATAACCAATTTTTTGTTAACAATATTTGTGTACAGTATTTTACAGGACGATCAAATGAGGAAGCTCGTGCCAACATTTCTCCACAGTGCAACGAGGAACAATGGCATCATATGTGCCATTTATGGTGTCAAGATGATGCTAGAGTAACTCAAAATTTTATTTCCTCTTATAATTAGATCATATTCTTTTCATTTGCATTTTTTTAATGTTGTTTCATTTGTATATATATATGTAGGCATTGAGTGAAAAGAATGCCGGTAATGGGCGGCAATTAACAATGCCAGATGTACGGAAAGAGGAAGAACAAATATACACCGATTAGAAAGAGACTTTGTAAGTAGTTAAAACTTAAAATTTCATATTAGTTGATTCTTATTCGTAATAACCTTTATCTTTTTTTTAATTTTTTGGTAAGGTACGAAAAGAAGGTCGACCTCCAACTCGTCCGAGGTATTCCATGAGTCAAACTAATGAAGAACTCGATGGAGCGCTCATTTGGGATAATGACCAAAGTCGTCTTATGATGGTAATTATTGATTATCATAACCTATTTTTCTTTATAATCCACAATTCATCACGGTAGGATTTTAATTTTTATTCATATTATTTATAGGAAAATATGCAAGGATTGATGAATCCCCGATCATCCGAATCCTGCCGGATCTTTGGGGTATGCCTCCACTCACCGCGGAGGAAGCTTTCGTATCCGTGTTTGGTAGAGATCGCCCAGGACGGATCTGATGTGGTGGGCGAGGTGAAACTCGCCACACTTGGTATGGTGAGTCAAGCGGAGGTGCTTCTAGCTCGACTCAAGAAGTTCGAGAGCTTAGAGATCAGGTGGCGAGGCAAGGAAAAATCAATGAACGTTATGAAGAACAAATAACTTCATTGAAATAACAATTGGACAACCAACAGAAATCATTCCAAGATAATTTCGATCGCCTCAATCTGATCATTGAAGGCTTGAGTCAAAGGTTCCCGACTCACCGATGTGCCATCCACATCGGGGCATCCTCCGCCTCAACAAACAGAGGACAGAAATGGCGATGACGACGAGGACTACGAGGATGCCGAGGAGAGTGAAGATGATGATGAAGATGAAGATGAAGAAGATGAATAGATTAAGATGTATTTTTTACTCTTTATGAATGTTATTCATATGTATCAAAATATTTTGTGTATGAATGTGATTTTGAATATGGTATGTGAATATGAATTTAAATTTGGTGAATTTCAATTTTGGTATGTTAATGTGTGTTGTTTCATCCTAATTCGGTGTCCGTTCCAGTTTGAAACGAGCAATCCGGCACCGAAATTATTAATATAAATCAATTTTTGGATTGGTAGATCCGATTTTAGATCTTTATGAAAGTTTCAAGAATGATTGATTTTCCGGATTGGATCGTATAATTGATCCAATCCGGGCAATCAAATTATTATTTTTTTTCAGAAATTTATTATTGGCGACGGCTTTGTATAGCCGTCGCCAATAAAGTTATTTGGGACGGCTAAAGCCGTCCCTAATATTAAAAACAGCCGTCGTAATACCAGAGAAAATTCCGGAACCCGGGGTCCTGGAATTTTTTCTCTGATATTGTGACGGCTGTTTTTAATATTCGGGAAGCCGTCCCGAATAACTTTATTGGCGACGGCTATACAGCCGTCGCAATGTCAGAAAAATTAGGGAACCGGGGTGTGGGGTTTGCTTTCCATTTGCGGCGGCTTAAGCCGTCGCAGTAAGATTATTGGCGGCATTACTAAGCGTCTCCGTAAATTGTCGTTTTGCTAATAACTTATGCGACGGCTTACAAGCCGTCGCCAATAAACGTACTCGGGACGGCTTAACAATAGCCGTCGCGAATATTATTGGCGACGACGTTATTTGCGACGCGTTTGCGACGGCTTTGAAGCCGTCGCTAATATTTATTAGCGACGGCTTTTTGGTTTTTTGAGACGGCTTACAGCCGTCCCTAGTAACCTATTTTCTTGTAGCAACTCATGACAAAAAATTATCATGTTTGGAGGGATGTGATAACAAAAAAAGTAACTACCATACATGACTAAACAAAGTGGGGGGGACCACAAGAAAAAAGAAAGAGGTGAGACCCTCTGTTTTTTGTTTAAGAAGGAAATCACTTTCAAAATATAAAATTATCATGGTTGCTAAACACCTCTTTTAAAAAGTTTTCTTACAATTTTTAAGAATTAAAATAAAAGTCTCTATTATCATGCAACTAAACACCCCTAAGTATGACTAAAAAAGGTGAGGGATCATCACATAAAAATGAGGGTCTCACCGCGTTTCGACCCAATCCAAAAAATCTCTTAAAAAATATAAATTTGTAATAGTTGTCGAACATTTTTTAACATTTTTTGTTGCAAGAACATAGAATTATAAAAACAAAAACAAAACTTACACGGTAGAAAAAGATGTTACTAACAACGGAGTAATAACGACAGTTTCATACAGCTGTTCCTACTAAACATGATGGCCAAAGCTGAACAAAGGATGTCGCCCCGTGCAAATGTGGACCACAGTTGAAGGTGATTTATCACGGGGTGTTTGGTTACATGATAAATCGAAATTTTATTAGAATTTATGTTTATGTAACAGAACTTGGAATAAGTGTTCGACAAAAGTTAAAATTTTATGTTTTTAAAAGATTTCTCTTTTTAAACAAAAAAGATGATGTCAACTTTCTTTCTTAACCTATGATCCTCCGTCTTGTTTAGTCATATATGGTATTCACTCTTTTCGTACTTTAATATAAATTTTTATCATGAAAGTGTATAAAAGTTCAAATCGGTACAAACACCCCCTAAAACCACGTTTGATTGGTACAAACAATCCAACACTTATGATGTGACAACTATTAAGAACATGGGTATTTATTCCATGTAGCTATCGTTATCCACATAAATAAACAAGGTCAAGTACACACATGAAAGGAGAATGAAAAAATCTACTTTCACTATTTTAAAGCATCCACACAAGAAAAGGTGGACAAAATCTTATATTCTCTAAAAAAAAGCCCAAATCCCCACTGACACTTGGGTATTTGTTTGTTTTATTATAATTATCTTGGTTCAAAATCACTTGTTTGGAATAGGTAATTCATTTTGGATTTTAAAACAAGAGTGTTTCTTTAGTTAACTTTGTAAAAGACATAAAAATGGATATGTTAATTAGTTTGGCCTTCACTCTTCTCCTCATGTAATTTAAAACAAAAAATCTCTTCTTGCAAAATACAATGCTTTACATCAATCCGAATGACTGAAAATATTGCTGTAAAATAAAATAATTAATTATTTTTACAGAATTGTACAATCACTTCAGTGGTGGCTCTGGCTGTTTGATATGTACATACAAGTTGAAGAATGCATGACAAACAAGAAGAGGAGAAGGTAATGCATGCATGGATGGTCTCCTCTCCGGGGGGACCCAACAAGGGACAAGCCCCCCCATGCCACCGACATCGCCGGCGCGCTACCGGCGGCTGCCGGCGGCACTTTCGCACGCCGCCTTCACCAGCTCCCGGAAGTCATCGTCGCCGCCGCTGCCGCCGGCGGGGCTGCTCCCTCCTCTCCGCGGGTGGAGGCGGTGGCTGCCGGGGATCCCTGCGTGCGGGTAGCCGACGATGCCGTTGCGGGAGGCGCCCTCGGCGAGCGTCATCATGCCGCCGGCGTACATGTCCCTGACGCGGCAAAGCGCCCGGAGCGAAGACCTCATGATCCGGCGCAGCATGCCGCCGCCGCCGACCCGGCTACCGCTCGCGCTCGCGCTCTTCTTCATGATGGGCTGGAGCAACGGGTTGTACAGCTCGCCGTTGCGTCGATTTTTATACGGGGGGCGGTTTTCATCGGCGGCGGCGGCGGCGGCGGCAGATTCGGACGCTGCTGATGTCGTTGCCGTCGTCTTCTTGTTGGGGAATGGGGACGGTTAAGAAGGGAGGATGAGGAGGACGCTTGTTGATACGGTTGTATATCCGGTACTACGATACGGATAACAACGGAGGTAGTCCGACTCCAACTCCGAATCCGAACCCGAATCCGAATCCGAGTAGCAGTTGGTTTAACGGGTCGAGTGCTACTTCAATCCGAACCCAAAGTAGGGTGAACATCCGAACCCAAAATAACTGAATGGATCGGTCATGCCCATTTGAAAGATAAATTGCTGAATTCTTTAACCGATCCAAAATGCTCTGTTATGGATGGTTGGTTTTGGGCCCTTGGCTCAGCTCTCTATAATCTAAATTTAATCAGTAAATTGCCTATTATTTTTATCTTTAGATTATATTAAATTTAAAAATATAATATTGCACATAATGAATTAAATAAATATTTTTTCTGTTATGAATAAAATACTTAACTTAGACTTGACCTTAGCTAGTCAATTAATTTTAACCTAACATTATATTATATTATTTTTTTATTTTAAGTAAATTGTACAGATGTTGAATCTAAGAACCAAATCGAGCCGAACGGATTCATCGTATCTTGACTCATTATCGATTCGACTTTTTTGTCGAACCGGTTCGATTCAATTTTTTGTTGAATTTCAGTTTTAGCCAAATTAATCTGAATTAATTAGAAACCGAGCTGTACTGCACCCCCTAATAAACCATAAATAGTTTTTTCCCGGTTTAGAAGATACCCATCTTTATATGTTTCCGATGGTGATGAAAGGAATTGACAGAATTTTAATGTAGACATAATGTGATTTAGAAGATAATTTTTCTGATTTTACTAACCTAAGATACCCAATTTACATGGGAATTGAACTGGTAGCTTCTTGCTAGATGCCCCTCAAAGTCTGATAAGATGTTTGGTTAACGGCATGATAGAATATGGTTTTTAACATCTATTCTTATGCTACAAATTTTCAAAATATATTTAACAAGCTTGATAAAAATATAGGATTCTGGAGAGTTTCTTCCGGATATATTTAAGTAAATGTGAGGCCTCTTCCCTTTCTTTCACGTATTTTTCTACTATCTTTACTTATTTATGATTCATACCTTACAATATATTATTTTCCACACAAACAATGTGATTTTAAGTATTTAGCTACCGGAGGTTGGTATATATAAATAGGGTGTTTGAATTTTTTTTTAATCTTAACTATGTTATAAACATATATATACCTTGTATGTGTTAACAGATCTCTCTTAAAAATAAATTGTATGATTTATCTTTTTATTTTTCAAATATAATTCTTCCTAGAGGGAAAATAAAATAAACATTTAATTGATTGACATTGATGTAAACACCTTGATGAAATTAATTAAGTACTTAATTAGGCTTAGGCCTTGTTTGCGAGTCTGCGACTATCTGCCTAATTATCTCGTTGATGCTTGTCTCATCTATATTTTGTTGCGTGCATATATACCCATATTTATTTATGTATATTAACATTTGACTTATATTTAAGAGCTAATTAATTTCACAATCATTCACATCAATTACCAAACACACTGATTTACAGTGTTTTAATCAAGTTTAGTAGTTTTTATGCCACACATTAAGGGGATGTTGATGAATCAGGTTTGTCACTAAACTAATCTTATATCAAACATCCCCATGAAGATAAGAGTTCACACTCTTCAAATTAAGCCAAAACAAGCACCTAAATCTTACCACAAAAATAAACACCACCTCTTTCACATTCATCTCACCTAACATGACAATTTTGTGTATTTAACTATACTAAAATCTATTTTAATACAAAATTTTATCATAAAATATATAAAAAAATACTGTGCAACCAAAGACCGTCTTTGTGACGTTTTTTTTCATTAAATCTAAGCGCTAATTAGGATAAAATGTTCGTCGCTAAATGCATCGTACGACGACGGATTTAACAATGGCTGTATCCGTCACAATTGTTGCAGTTGGGCAGCCGAACGGCCAGACTCTCTGGATTGATAAGGACCGGACCCTACTCCAGCATTTTAAATTTTAGCAAGGTCTTATGGCAAATAAATGACACCGAAGGGACTTACCTGAAATTTAATCAAAACCAAAATGGCTCAATTAAAAAAATAAAAAAGAAGAAGAGAAGACTGCACGGTAGAGGAGGTACTCACGCTTATAAGTTTGGGCCACTCTAATTTAGGGTCGCGATTTTGGGTTGGTTAATATGGTATCAGAGCCAAGAGTTTTGAACTCCCCTCCGTCGACTGTCACCCGTAAACAACGTACACGTGTCAAAGTCAGGAGAGTTTGCCCGTGAGGGGGCGAATTAGAATTCCTGTAAATAGTGTACACGTGCCAAAACCAAAAGAGCTTGCACGTGAAGAGACGAGTTAGAATTTCCGTAAAAAGTGTACACGTGTCAAAACCAGAAGAACTTGCACGTGAGGGGACGAGTTAAAATAGTGTCATATTAGTTAGGTAGGAGTAGGGGAGGTACCTATGCTTATAAGTCTGTGAAGGGGGGGAAGAAGATGATGAGACCGATTTGAGACTCTGACGATGGGCACTTCTTCTTATGTTCACCGCATAGGAATTTGCCGCCTATATATAGGGCTTGTGACCCCATTCTCTACATCCCAAATCAATACCATCCATAAATTCTATTTCCTCCTTAATATCAAGGAGAATAATGTATCATTAATACTGATTATAAAGAGGGAAATACTTCCTCGTTAAATTTTCTATTTATTAGCCATGATTTCTTTTTTATTGATCATTTCTAAATAATATGTAACGTTTGGGTCACTCTAACTCACACTGCGATTTATAGTTGGTTAACACGTCGTGACCCTGCCCGCCCCTTCGGCAGCACGGAGCAGCTCCTGCTCCTCGGGCACAGGAGTCCGGTGCCCGCCGCCTCCTCTCCTCCGGAGTCGCAGGGCTGGTCCTCGTCGATCCTCGCCATGCCCGCGCTCTGGCTCCTCGGCACCGCCGCCGACCCGCCGGCAGCCGCCCGCTTGGCGGCGGCGCGCACCAGCTCCCTCAGGTCGTCGTCCCCGGCGCCGCTCCCGTCCCTCGATTTGTAGAAGCAGCGGCTGCCAGTGCCCAACGCGGCGGCGGCCGTCCCGGGGCAGCCGACGAGGCCGCCGCGGGAGGTCTTCTCCGCCAGCCCCGTCATGCCGCTGACGTACGCGTCCCTCGCGCGGGCCAGCGCCCTCATGGGGGCCTGCACCACCCGCGCGACGGCCTTGCCGCCGGCCGCCGCCGTCTCCGCCGCGCTCCCCCTCTTCGCCGCCATCGGGACCTCGCGGCCGGAGAGCTCCGGGCGGAGAGAAGCGGATGGATGTGCGTCGCGAGCTCCACCGTCAAGGAGGGGGGACGACGGGGGTGGTTTTGTACTGCCGAGTGCTGTCTCTGTCTGCCGCTCCGTGGAAGATCACGACGACGAGGATATGCGCCACCAGACCGAGTTCGAGAATCGTTCTACGGCGCGTGGAATCGGGCGGGTGACGGCGACGGCGACGGCGACGGGCGTTTGCGTGTTTGCCGGGTTCGGTGGACGCGGGTCCGTGGAGCAGTATTTGAGCAAATCATGATAAAATGAGGGTTTTCATGTACTAATTCTTGTAATTATTTATATTTCTGAACATGTCCTTAAAAAATAAAAAATCTCGGTGGACTGGTGCTCAGAATCTTTTGTTGCTGAAACCAAGTCTTTATAGGGTGCTTGGTTGCATGATAATTTTTTGTACATTTTTACGATAAAAAATCATATTAAAATAAAAAGTAAATTGACCCATGACATAAAATCATCACGTTTGGAGGGATGTGATAACAAAAAAAGAGTAATTATTTTACATGATCAAATAAAGTGAAAAATCACAAGAAAAAAGTGAGATCCTCTTTTTTTGTTTAAGAAGAAAATCACTTTCAAAACATAAAATTATCATGGTTATCAAACACTACTTTTAACAAATATTCTTATAAATTTTAAAAATAAAAATATAAATCTTCGTTATCAAGCAATCAAACACTCCATTAGAAATGTTGCTTTGTTCAATGTATGTGGGCCGGGGGGCGCAATATTTGAGGCAAATCATGGTCGAAAAGATTTTTTTAACTCGATAGACATAATTATTTGTGTTTCTAAATACGTACCCAAAGATTTTAAAAAATAAAATCTTTAAATATCTTGTCGCCAAGAAATAAGTTCTTGCAGCGTGAACAAGCTAGCCCAGAAATAATGTTGGTAAACAAGTTTTTTTTTATTTCTTATGACGAAAAAATTTTCTGTCTAATTTTATCTCTCTTATTCTCTTCTGTACGCTCTTTATTTTCCTAGAAAAGTGAGAGTATTATCGACCAAAAAATTTAAAAAAAATAGTTGAATGATTAAAATTCGGGATATCTGTAGTCGTAGGCATTTTTTGTCGATATCACCAGGTTTCAAGATTACTAAGTTCTACGAGGATATTTTTACAAATAAAAATAATCAGGAGAAATGGTACCAAAAACGCTTAAAATAAAAACCAACAGTCAAATACGATTTTTTATTTTATTTTAATTGACACGGTATTTATGTGTTTTTATTTGTCATACAATTTGTCTCCCCCAAATACTCCTTTAGTCAACCTGACGTGGCTGGCACGGTCACAGCGTCGGGTCCCAACGGTCTACTGCATCGGTTGACTTGGCGGACGACCCGAGTCTCCGGTCAATCTAGGACTTTTTTTTTATTTGGGGTGTATTGCATATATAATTAATTATTTGGAGTTGATTATATTGAAGGGTATGTTTCTATTGTTTCTTAAATAAAATTAAATTATTCATTAAAATTTACTAGCTAGAATTGTATCTCGGACTGAGGTGACATTTGATAGGGCTTAAATCTAAAATTTAAACTCTGAGATTTATCTCTTATATTTGAATATATTGCGTGGAGTTTTGAAAGCATGATGAGTAAGATTATTTGATAAATGAATAAATAATATATGAATATAAAAACCAAATACGTCAAAGATTGTTTCATGATAAAAAAATAAAATTTACACTATGGGATTTGTAAATTAAAAAAATGGCAATTTGATTAAGATAGATATATATATTCCATCATGTTAGTTAGATTATAGCATGCATTTATGTCTTCTCAATTATATCTTTAAATTAAAGAGGTGTTTCGCTAATTGTATCAATTTTAAATTTTATAGTACAAACAAGGCACATTATGTAATACAAATGTCAACTTGTATTAATTTTGATATTGATACTCTAACCTTTGAAAATATTAATATCGATATTAATATAGTACCAAAAATGAAACTCTAACCAAACTGGACATAAGATAACATATCTGATAAATAAAAGTAATAAAAGTATAACTTCACTTTTAGATTTTTTTTAGATATAAAATATTAGTTGAGTGGATTTTTCAAATACTACAAAATCCTACGTAATAAACGGTTAAAGGATAGATAAGGACAGTCGAAGGTAACCTGAACTTCAGATTACCTATTTTTAGCATGGAATTTTTAAGTAAGAAACGTAATTTTCGTTAGAATTTGCGTTTTTTTATTATGATTAGATGGTTACGGAATACGGATAGAAGACAATTCTTTTTTTTTGAACAGTGACCAGTGGCCACGGAACCCCGCAACGTCGCAGGTGGCGAGGGATCGAGCGCAGCTCCATCCCAACTGTTCACCTCCCGGGGTGCCCGACTATAGCCGCCGGGAGGCGATCCCCCGCCCAGCTCCCCCAAGAGCAGGATCGACACCAGTTGAGCCACGCTCCACCGGCGAAGACAATTGGTCACAAATGAAAAAAAAAACAAATTTCTCTCGTTGGGATAGGACTTTTAAATAAAATAATAAAGTTAAAACGAAATCAAGCGAAGTAGTACAATTGTATAAAGGGAATTTTACATTCGAAGGCCCTATGATAATTTGTATATCTAAATATGACTTCATAAACTTATACATATCAAAATTTGTAAATCTTGCATTTTTAAAATAAATGTCATCATTCAATTATTTGAATTTTATTGACAAAAAGATTCTAGTTTTTCTAGGGAGGTAAAAGAGGGTGCACGAGAGAGAATAAAAAAGAAAATGTTCTTGAAAGCCATTTTTAATAACAATTTACAACTATTGTGGACACTCATTTTTTTAGCAGTCCCTTGATATTATTTTTGTTTAAAAAAATGACGCGTCTGAATTACCAAAGCCCAATCAAGAAGACCTTAGCCCGCTTAAGTTCAGCCCGTGTCTCCTTCTCTGCCACCTCAGCGCATCATCCACGTTCATTGCAAAGAGATCCGAGGACCTAATTTGAATGGGCATGCTAGCCGTTGAAGGAAGGAAATCACCCGGCGGACCCGCCAGAAGCTCCCAAAGGCGCTCCCCCGGCGGCAGTCATGGCAGGACCTCCTGTTTTTTAGCTCAAAAGAAAGAAAGCAAGAGCATCGTTGCAAAGCTCGACGGCAAGCCAGCCGTCGACTACCCGCTTTGGAGGGGGATGCAATCGCAGGATAAAGAGGGACAAGGAGAGGTCACGCGGGAGGGCTTCGGGAGGGCAAAAGAAAAGAAAAAAAAAACCAGCAGAGAACGAAAAAGCGGAGAAGGAGGGCTCTGGTTCCGATCGATCGTAGCAGAGCAGCAAAAAATAAAGAGGTGAGCAACGTAAATCTTCTTCCTACCTTCCAGCTCCACCCTTCTCACTCCGGCTCTCCCCCCACCTATCTCTCTCTATCAACCGAACTTCTGCAGACCGCTGTCTCTCTTGGAGTTGGCTTCCCTGCACCTCCACACCTCCTCCCCCAGCAGCATCGTTTTGCGAGACCCCCCTCCATCCTCTAGTAGCGCCCTCAGCAACAGGACCCTCTAGGCAGTCCTCTCTTCCAACAGTGGTGGCTGCAACAGTAGCTTCCCCCCTCTGCCAATGGCGACGGAGGCTCCTCGCGACGGCATCTCCCGGTGATGGCGTCACCTTGTCCCCCGTGATGCCATCTCCATAGCTCCTTCGCGAGCAGAAGGTCCCGCGATGTGACTCTTGCGTCATCGGCAGCATCCTTCAATGTCTCCGGCAACAAGAAGCCCCGTGAGGGGACCAGGCAAGCTAGCGACGCCTCCTCTTGGAAGATACTTCTCGCGAGGGCATCTTAGAGTCTCCCCGGCATTGGGAGGTTCCACGGGAGGCTTCAGCCCCCATGCCCATGACAGTGGTTCCAGTAAATGCCCAATCGTCAGTGTTCTGGCTTCGTCTCCAATCTCTCCCCTAACCGCCGCTGTGGGCATGGACTCCTCCGCGGATCATTGCGGCGATGCCGACGGCGAGCGCGATGGCGTGGGAGACCTCCGAAGGACCGTCGCCGGGTAGCCAAGTTCGCACGGGGCTTCCGATCATGGCCGCGGTGGTTACGACCGCCCGAACCTCTGTCAAGTCGAGAGGGCAGTCGTTGCGAAGCTAGACCTGGCGTAGGTCTCCGCGGGAGCTGCTGTAAAGAGATGCGTGGTCCAGAGAGACTACACACCCGCAGTACTGACTCTAAGGATGGACCCTCGCAACAGCTGCCGTGCACCTCCGCACCCCTCCGGCGACGACGGATGGGGGCGGTGAGATCGCCGGAGAACTTCCGCGACGACGGTCATGCTTGGGAGGTCCGTCGTGCGTGTCCCTCGGGCGAGACAGCGCTTAGCTTCCCTTCCGATCGAGTCGGGATGCACGCCCATACTAGCACTGGCGTGCCGTTGGAATGGTCCCGGGACCATTGAACCCACCCTGGAGAGGTCCGTAGAAGACCAGAGTAAAAAATAAAAAGGAGGGTTGTGGCGGCCTGCACGCGCACTCCAGCCACGATCGGGGGCTGCTGCCAGGTCCAGTGGGCTTGGTCGGGCTTGGTCTTCATTTGCTGCAAGTGGGTTCATCGAGCCAACAGGAGCCGACAGAACCGTCGGGTCATCTTGACTTGACGCAGCAAGCTTAAAAAGGCCTCGACACACAAAATAAATTTAAATAAAATTTGAAATGCGAAATGCTAAATTAAACAAGGGGTGAGTCAAAAAATTTGACCATCCTAGGACGGCGAACTCGGGTACATCCCAGTTAGTCGCTCCTGGACGTAGGCGCGGGCTAACCCCCGTTACAGACGGTTCCGTTCCCCGGTGCGATAAGTCAAAAAGGACTTTAGTTGCATTGGAGGTGATCTCACTCGATCGAGGATCGGCCGGCGTGTTGCCAAAATGCCGATTTTTTTCTCCGATCTGGTGGGAATGTGATCCGGGGGAAGGAACTTCAAACTTTTGACGTCGGCACAACTCGATGTAACCAAACTTGAAATGAAATGAAGATGGTTCAAGCGTTGACATATGATGTTCAAACTGGGCACCGAACGTTAGCGCGATGGACCGGATGGAATGCGAGCTCAAATTAAATAAATAAGATAAAAATACTAAAAAACACTCATCAAATTTGAAAGCATAAAAATCAGATTTTTAAACAACCTAAAAAATACGTAATGCATGGAACTAAATTCCTTAATTAAGTGACAATTAAATAACATCAAATAGAATTAAATAAACAATCTCTAATGTATAAAAAACCTATTAAAACAATCCGCAAACCTCAAAAATCAGATTTTAAAATAAATTTCAAAGAACATAAATAAAAAATACTCTTAAATAATTTAATCAAAGTCTTAAAATACATTGAACATGCTTAAATCAATGTCACAACAAAAACAATGTATGAAATTAAATAATCCTAATCATTGTGTCAATCATTAAATCTCTAATCATAAGGTGCTTTATTTATTTAATCAATTTTTAAACCCAAAAAAAAATCTAAATCAAATTAAAATTCAACAAAACAAATAAATCAAACTCAACCCATTAATTCAAAACGTTAATGGAAAGATCAAATTAAAAAATAAACAACTTGAAAAATCAAATCTAAATCAATTGGTAAAAATCACATCTTAATCAAATAAAATCAACGTCAACCAAACATAATGCAACATGTTCGCATCTCATCGGGCCCGCAAGGCTTACGGCCCTCTAGTTTATTGTTTTGTATGGATGTGCACTCTCTACCAAACGGGTTGCTATGGCGGTTAATCAAGGGCGTTCGAGTAGTTGCTCGATGTAAGTTAACGCCGGGTATTCGCACCATCCGGCGGAGAGGGGTCAAAATCAAATTTTTAAAGAACTCGAACCCCGGTTCTGGTATTTTAAATGTATCGTCGGACTATTTAATATAGTTATAGGTTATCACCTATTTTTATGTAGTCCAAAGGAGATACAAAAATCATTTTGAAAATTAACAAACAAAATGAAAAAGGGAGATTCTCACAACTATATAACTAATAATATTTTAAAAGTTTTTCAGGCCGCTGAGACTTAATTTTAAAATGAAAATTTAAAGGTGGCTTATCAATTTTTATGATGTTGCACTTAGAAATTTGAATAGAGATGCAAAGAAACTAATATGCTCAACGAATAACTTGAAGCCTGAATCAATCCAAATATTACTTAACTCATTTTTTATGTTAAATGAATAAGTTTGAACAAGAAAAAGAAATATTAATTTGTTGGCAAGCCGAGTTTAAAGGATTCGTGCTCAACTTGATAGGCTAATGAGTATCTTGATTAAATATTATCTTGTAAACTTAAATTATGAATAGCGATGCTTATATAATGTCACTTAAATACATATAATAAATTTTTATAAAATTTAATTTGAATTTAAACTCAGATCAAGCTTCATGAATACATTTAAATTCAAGTTTCACAAAATATTTTTGAGCAAACTCAAGTTTTATAAACTCAAGTTTGGATTGAACTTTAGTTGTGCGATGATTCGAACTCGAGTTAAAACTTGGCTCAATTAAATAAGGAGTCAACTTTGAACATGAAATGAACATGTTTATAAGGGCTCAAGCATAAATTAGAACTTGAGTAGAGATAAATGAGCCAAACTGGACTAGCATATTACTCAACTTAGGTTGGCTTGTTTGCATCCCTAAATATGAAAATTTACACAAATAAATATTTAAATACTATCATACAAAACTGTATTCTATGTAAAAATGTTCAAAAAATTACCTTCCATCATTATTATACTATACATGTCACCCTTTTATGATTTATTTGATTAGGCAATGACCTCACAGACGTTAGCTAACGCCCTATTTGGTAACACTATTAGGTACCTCTATAACTATCAATTTTAAAATCGATATTGATAAGAACCATTGAGAAGTGTTTGGTTAATTGTATCAATTTTAAAATGTGTAGTACAAACAAAGCATATTATGTAATACAAGTGTCAACTTGTATTGCTTTTGATATCGATACTCTAATATGTGAAAATATTAATATCAATATCGATATAGTACCAAAAATGGAACTCTAACCAAACAGGGCATAAGACTCTTTGAAGATCATGTTGTTTTCACTCACAACTCACTAGAAAAAGATAATAGAATAAGAGTGCACATCCCTTTAGTCAAAAGATCCGGTGAATACTTTCCATAAATAAACTCACATGTAGATGTGAGACCTACTAAAATTGAAATCTGTGAACCCACCAATTATTTCGAGTTTGTAAAGAGTATACCATCAGTCATATGTCTAAAGAGATACTCTCCACACACATTCACATCTAGCAGTAGGATTATAGTACTCATCTTGAAATATGTGTGTGCACATTTAATGTATATAGATGCACCACTTATTGTAAGTGTGGGAAGAGTGTCCTCCTCAGTTATGTGACCAATAAAACCCCGCACTCATTGAATAGAGTATACATGTCCTCAATCACATGTTTGATGAGATACCTTTAATACACCCTCATATAGTGGGGGGACCCACTCACTTTAAAATTTTGTGCATTTAGGTACATTGAAGGTTAGACATCAGAAGAGAGATCTAGAGAGAGAGAGAGAGGGGCACTCGTTTGGAGCTTTAGCAAAGAGCAATTTTTTTAGAACCTTACTCTATCGCAGAGTATTAATTCCTTCTTATACTGGGGCTTCCATCTCTTTCCCTCTACCCGAAACACACCAACTGCTCCCATGTTCTTTGGGATGGTTTTGCCGAGGTGCCCTCATTCGATTCCATCGGATTATTTGCACACATTCTAACATGCACATCTGTCCATCACTTGAGTGTACAAGGGTGCCTCTTGAGTACTCATGCGACTGAGGAGATCTAGAATCATATAATACAATGTAAATCCTATCAATCTAACCAAAAAGCCATTGTCAGTTGGGTAGCCCATGGCGGGCCGGACATGGGCCTTAATATTCTTTTTCTATTGGGCTTGAATTTAGGCTTACATGGGCTTAAGTTAAGACAACTCAAGCCCAACCCATTGTCACTGCAATATAAATTCATAATATATACACAAAATATAAAGATAGAAGGGAAATAGTGTGGTCATGCTGCTCCAGCATCCAAAGAGAAAGAAACCCCTCTTCTTCGTCCTTCAAGCACCTATTCATCAACATGTCGCTACCTTGACCGCAAACACCGTCTTCTCACCAGCATGTCTACTTCCAACAATGCGAAATCTTTCTTCTTTTTCATTTCTTAACCACCACCACAAGTTTATATGGCTTCTTTGAAGGCCCAGGAAGCTCCCCACGCATGCCAAAGCTGGTAGAAATCGTCAAAAAACTAACAATGGGAGGGAACCAAGCAATGAAGGCTGAGTACTCTGCACTTGCACACCTGAACATTGACATGCCACCATCCTGACTGCATCAGCCCTTAATGTGTTGAGCCCCCCCGGGTGCATCTGCCGGGGAGTATCCAAATTGTCGTTTTATTTGATTTTCTCCATGTTCAGTTCTCTATTTCATTAGTCTCACA
Source organism: Cryptocoryne crispatula var. balansae (assembly GCA_036172225.1). NCBI lineage: Eukaryota > Viridiplantae > Streptophyta > Magnoliopsida > Alismatales > Araceae > Cryptocoryne > Cryptocoryne crispatula. The sequence goes on along the minus strand of CM069930.1, from coordinate 5,457,846 downwards.
CTTCCTTTAGCACTTTGTTAACTACATATATACGTGCATAAGTCCTAAAAGAAAACCCAAAAAAGGGATTTGGAATCACTCTCCAACTTGGTTCATATATATCCTTTGTTTTTCGCATTTTTGTTTCTCTCCTTGGATATATAGGTACTATGTTTATTTAGAACTAATCATATGTCACCCTTCTTTTGCTTCTTTGTGAAATGCAGCTATGAACGTTGAAACTGAAATTGATAAAGTTTTAAGCTGTTCTTCCTCCGTCGGCAAAGAATTGCTACTGAAGTTAAGATAGATAAGTGATAGAGCTACATATTGTCAAATTGGTAACGGAATCAAGGTATTCAATTTCAATAATGGTTGATGTGTTTTGATTCTAATTATGAGAATTTTATAATCATTATGTTTTTATTTCTATTCAATTTTGATTTCGTTATCAAGATCGAAACCAAATTCTATAATTTTCTAAATACATATTATGCATTAGTGTTTATTCAAAACAAGTTAATGATTTACTTAAAATTACTAAATTTGATACAGCGTTGTTAAAACTTTATTTTTATCATTTTATCACTTTATTTATCATATTTTATAATTAATTTAATTTAATTTAATTAATTTTACTTATATATACTTACTTTTATTTAAATCTTATAAACAAAAATAGAATCGACTGATGATGCCAATTCAGATAAACCTTCAAAATATCCAAATCCAATTTTAACCCTTTATGGTACACAATAACAAGTTTTGAATCTCTCGTGGCCTATTCGGCACCATGAAATTTTGAGAATAAATTTGATTTATCTCTTAAATTTTAAGGATAAATCAAATCTGAGTTGTCTCCAAATTTTTTTCGGAGGATATTAAAATACTTAATTCATTCTTCTCTTACCGGCCTCCCAGATTTCCCACCGACTCTCAAGACGGGAGGTCGGTGGGAAACCGAGACCGGGCAGTCGGGCACCGGCGGTCATCGCCGCCGCATAATAATATTTCTGGCGGCCGGGCCGCGGCGACGGTGGCCGGCCGGAGCTCCTCCACCTTATAAAGCCCCCCCTGTCTTCTCTCGCACGAAGGGGACGACCCAGGGGGTAGACACAGAGGCATTGGAGTCATGGAGGGAACCGCCGCTCCGGTACTCCGAGGAGCTACCTCGGTGGCGGCAGCAACGAGCGGCGGGAGCAGACACGGCGGCGCAGACCCGACATCGGCCTCCCTCCGCGCCGTGAGGAAGCCTCCTGCGAAGCCCTCCTGGAAGAAGCCCGCCGCCCCTCCCGTCCCGCCGAAGGTCTATCGCGTCGAACCCCGGGGCTTCCGCGAGCTGGTGCAGAGGCTGACGGGAGCACCCACCGTCGCACCCCGCCGCCTGCCGCCGCCGCCGCCGCCCCTCGTTGTATCCCCTCGGTCCTGCCATCCGCTCCCGGTGCGAGCCTATCCGTTCGGCGGCAGCTCTGGGGTTTCGCAGTCTTCTTCCTCGCCGGACTTCGCGGCGGAGGTCTCGTCCGGCGCGGAAGCAGCGACGGCGACGGCCGCCGATTCCGGGTGCCTGTCTCAGGCCTACATGGCGGCGATACCGTCACCGCCGACGACGCTTTGGTGCAACATACCGCTCTTGAGCCCGGGTTCGTCTGCGTACTTCGTGCAGAGCTCGGTGCTCTGATCAGAATCTGAGTCGTCCCTTCCAAGCATGTAAGCAGAAGCTTGCACTGGGTTGAATTAAAATAATATATATATATATTAATATATATGTGAGCAAGATGTATCGGATCATACTAATATGTTGTGACTGATCATCAGTTTCATATGCAGATCGAGTATTTTTCGTTGTTTGGATCATATCAAGTTATAGGTTAGAGTCAATTAATCTCTATATATATTGGACGAATGAGAAAAGTCACTTCGCTTATTTGGATATATAGTGGTGAAGCTTATCTCATTAAACATTTTTATTTATTTTTATTTTTTACTTAACGAGGTAGATTTTATCATTTCATGCTGTCACCAACCGTGACGTCCCATTAAATATCTAATATTGATATATGACATTATTTTAACATGTCCGTGAATTAAATTTTTTTGATTAGACTTTGTCAACCACATGATAAAGATGCACGCAATTTAGATCAATCAATCATGAATTCTAGTACCATGTCGAACTCGTGTAATTAATTATCTTCCAGCTGGGAAAGCTTATTGAGACCACTTGTTTGAAAACAATTAATAATATATGATGTCTTCGTCACTTTAATTTAAATTTGAAATTGGTATTGTTGGTATACAGATCATATGTGTCACATAGAATTTAGTTAGTTATTGGTATCAATGTTATCATTTAAAATAAAAGAAAGGCAAGAATCATAATGTGTCTACATATCTCAATTTTGTCATTGAGATAATCTACCCTCTAGCTAGAACTACTGAAATAAAAATTGATACGGTGTCATTTTTAAGTATACCTACTTCTTTTGATGTAAAGATTGATATAAAGATTGAGTGAGATTAATAAAAACATCGTGCTTATACTTTACTTAATCTTTTTGTAATACGTGCCTGATGCAAAATTATTAACACAGATTAATAAACATCATGCTTATATTTTACTTGATTTTATGTCACGAGTTGGTTCACTTTTTATTTTAATATAATTTTTTATCATGAAAGTGTACAAAAAAATTATCATGTAACCAAACACCCCGTTAATTTACGTGTCAAGCAAAAGAATATATTACTTTTTATATGTTTTCGCCATAAAATTTATACTAAGCTAAAATCTAAAGTAATCAGAGACACAACATTAACACATTGGGTAAGATATGAATATTACAAAAAAAAAAAATTAAAGTAGGGATCATCTACAGCTATATGTGCCAGACGTGGGACACTAGAAGAAAATTTCATTGAAAATATTTTTTATACCAATTATCGAATTAATATTCTTTTTACCAGGTCTTAAATGTTCTTGCCATACAACCAAGTACCCCCATTAATCTTCAAGTTAGGACTCAGCTCAGTCAAAGACTCAAAGGCGGAGCAAAGGAGAAAAAGTCAAAGGTCAAACTTCTCAGGCGCAAATCAATATTCTTCTACTTGCACCTCCCTTCATTTTATTTGTTTATTTATATTAGAGTTTGAAATAAAGACTTGATATTATTTGACCAATAATTTAGATATATGTTCCAGTTGGAGTCTGGACATGTTCAAATTGATCCCATACATGATCTGTTCTTTTGCTGTCATGCATGATTATCAAGGTTACCCTGATTGAGTCCAAACTCGAATAAAGTTTAGGGGGGGGGGGGTGTTTGGTTACATGATATTTTTTCGTACATTTTCATGATAAAAAATTATATTAAAATAGAAAGTGAACCAACTCATTACATAAAATTATCATGTTTGAAGGGGCGTGATTACAAAAAAGAGTAACCACGGTACATGACCAAATAAAATGGGAGAGCACAAGAAAAAAAAAGAGGTGAGATATTCTTTTTTTTGTTTAAGAAGAAAATCACTTTTAAAACATAAGTTGTCACGATTATCAAACACCTATTTTAACAAATTTTCTTATAATTTTTAAAAATTAAAATAAAAACTTTAGTCGTCATGCAACCAAACACCCCTTATATTTTAATTTAAATCGAAATTTAATATGAATTAACTTATTAATCTTGCTCTGAGCTTATTTATGAGATTCGTACGTACTCAGTTATGAAACCCGAATTTAAACTCTTTTGCGAAGTTGGGTTACGCAATCAAGCTCGGATAAAATTTATTCTCGACCTATTTAATGTATTTGTTCGATATCTATACAATATTTAAGTATTTTAGATCTATTTTAAACATATTTGGACAGAGTGATTAAATGAGTTGTTCGCCATCGAGTTTTGTATATATCGACGTAGAATTCGTTCAAAGGCGACTGATCTCTATGATCAGTCGAAATTTGTTTTTATTTAAATTTATTCATTTCGTACATGATAAACTCGGAAATCTTATATTGATCTCTTTAGAGAAAATTTTTGAGCTAGCACATTTAAAAATGTATTTTCGGGAGTAACACGGTAAATTTTTGCACAGTTTTACCGAAGTTGGACGAAGTCCCTAGGATAGGCAGCGACTCCAATTTTTTCTTTTTAGGTAAAGATGAAGTCGCTGGATAATGTGACAACTTCACCTTAACTATTATATATATAAATTATATATAAAGGTGAAGTTGCTGGATTCAACTTAACTAATATATATATAAATTATATAAATTATATTTTAGAAATATTATATATAAATATTATATATAAATATGATAAATATAAATTAAGTGTTATTTTAAAAAATATATAATAAATAATTCTATAAAATATATATTTTTTAATTTTAATTTTAATTTAACATATTTTATTAAATTTTAAAATTATATTTTATTATATATAACAACATAAAGTGTTATGTTTATTTAATTAAAGATAATAATTTATGTATTTATTATATATTTTATAAATTTTAAATATATTTATTTTAAAGTAACATAGTTGAAATAAGTTATTTTTATTTTATTTTATTTATTTAATCATGTTAAAATATATACTAATAATTTTATTTTTTACATTTTAAATTTTAAATATTTATTTATTTAATAATGTTGTAATATTTAATAATGTTGAAAAAATGTACTAAAATATTACATTTAATATAACAACATAAATATTACATTTTAAACATAACATTTTATGTTGTTATATATAATAAAAATTAACTTTAAAGTTTAATAAAATATGTTAAATTAAATATAAAAATATATATTTTTATAGAATTATTTTATTATATTTTTAAAATAACACTTAATTTATATTTATCACCTTTATATATAATATATATAATAGTTGTGAAGTCGGTGGATTATCCAGTGACTTCACTTTTACGTAAAAAAAAATTTGAAGTCGCTAAAGGAGACAACTAATTACGTGAAGTCGCTCCCTGTCCTAGCGACTTCGTCTCTCGCTTCCGAAGTTACTACATAACTTAGCGACTTAGGTAAAAACTAGTTTTGGAAAAAAAAATTACAGTGTTACTCCAGGAAATACACTTTTAAAGTGTGCTAGTTCGAAAATTTTCTCCATCTTTTTATGGCACCCCTACGTACGTTACGACGCCAGTCTCTCTGTCTATGAAATCAGGAGACTGTCTTGTTGGTTTAAGGGGAGCACCATCGTGCATGGATTCCTACGTAGAAGATGACATGCATGCACGCACACACCCCTGATGACGTCAGGTAAGAAGAGGGCATACGTCATTATATTCGGTTCAGAGTCAATTTATATTGGAAATACTTCCCCATGCATGTTAAGTCAAAAAGGCAGGTAGTGGATTGAAACGTTTAATCGATGATGATTGATGACAAGCAACCAGCTGGTTGAGGCCCGGGTAAGGTAGGGGGCGCCTTATTTTGGTTTCAAATGAAAATATGAACTATGTTTGATGTTTAACACCTTACGGTGTTTGGTTGTACGATAATAGAGATTTTCTATTGTAATTTTTAAAAAATATAAAAAAATTGTTAAAAGATGGTGTTTGGCAATTTTATGTTTCGAAAATATTTTTCTTCTTAAACAAAAAAAAAGAGGATATCACTTTTTTTCCTGTGGTCTCTCACTTTGTTTGGTTATGAACAGTAGTTACTCTCTTTTTTGTTATTACATCCCTCCAAACATGATAATTTTATGTCATGAGTTGGCTCGCTTTTTATTTTAATATGATTTTTTATCACGAAAATATACAAAAATTATCAAACAACCAAACACTCCATTAGTAATGTGATAAAAAAATACTTAGTTGGATTAGATATGTATATAGTTTTTAAATTTTATTTTTATGAAAGATATTTTAAATATGCTATTTCTATTATATATCTGCGATAAACAGATCATGTCTGAAAATAAAAAGGTAACCAGATACAATTTATTTTAAGTAACTTTTAAAGTTATAAGATCAAACAATCTAAATTTCCAAATCTTTGACTGAATCAAGGGCTTGAGATATGTTAAGACCAATCAAACGTAATCAAAGACATTTAATCAAATAGGCAAGAGTGAATAGAAAGTTAGAACAGGGAAAAAAACATTGTAGAGACTACGATTTTAATGACACCTAGAAATAAAATTATACATTGTAAATTTAATAAAAAATAAAATGATGGAGTTAATTGAGATAGGATAATATTATCTCTTTTTTTTTGGTCAGGTGACCAGGTTGGCCAACTGCCCGTCGCGCGCAGGTCGACGAGAGATCGAGCCCCTGTGGCTCGATCCCCACCTGCAGAGCCCTCCCCCCCAGGGGATGGTCAGACCCGTCCTCCGGCGCCCTCGTACCCCTGCCCTCCCGCAAACCTGACGGGAGGGTGTGCCAACCGAGCTATGCTCCGCCGGGAGGATAATATTATCTATTATCTCAAAGTACTTAGTTAGAGTATTTTAGATCAATTGTTTAAAATTATAAAAACATTAATTATATAGTCTAGTAATTTATCGAAGTCAGAATTGAAATATTCAATTTTGTATTTGTTTTTCAGATTTTAATAAAATTTTAATTTACGTATGCAAGGATTAACTTGCCCAATAATTTGATAAATTTGTAGCGTTCCAAAGAGATCACAAATCTTTGTAATATAGTTAATAAAGCACATTAAAATTCGGAGTTCTTTCAACTTAATCTTTAAAAAATAATTAATCAAAATTTACTTATTTAGTTGTTTTGACATGTTTACAAACCAGGATGTTGTAATTTTCTCCACTTAAATACTTAACACTTTTATTAATATCACGTACACACCGTATTAACCCAGATGAGTCGCAATGAATCTTTTCACATGACATATTTTGATATCATAAGTATCGATTAGATCAATGACTTGTTAGCAATAGTGTTAATTAATAACTTTTATAGGAGGTCACTCGTCTTTGGAGTACTTTCAACAGAAGATGCTTAACTTTGTTGAAGGGTTTTATCCCATATTGGCCACCGGAGAATAGTCCAATACCTTTATCATAGCCTGGACTTGGGTCTCCTCAGCGCACGTGCGTTTTTGAAATTTCACATGGTATCAGAGCAGGTGGGCTTAGGCTCTATTCTCCGGTGGATTTGCTCATATTTTCGCTCGGTCATGCTCCGTGTATTCCTATCGTGGCTCTGACGGTGGTGGCTGGCCGAGAGGGGGAGTGTTGAAGGGTTTTATCCCATACTGGCCACCGGAGAATAGTCAGATGCCTTTATCATAGCCTGGACCTGGGTCTCCTCAGCGCACGTGCGTTTTTGAAATTTCACAAACTTTGAAATCCTTTCGACTCAACCTCTAACTTAAGTTGTAAGTAGCCTACTTACTTAATCTCTTAATACATACACAAAGGAAGCTGGTATAACATATATGCCTAACAAATATCATTATAATATAACCGTTCGAATTATGGTATATAAATAGATAGGAGATAAAAAAAGCCGGTGAACTAGCGGCACCAGGAGAGATCTTGTGTTGTAGTCAGGTTGTTCAATATTCTGTTCAACTCAAAAAACTATGTTAAATTTAACGCGTTTTAATTTCATTTTAATCGCCAGTTGCTTTGGTTTAGCTCTTAAGACCTTTCAAATAGAATAACCCGATTTAAATTAAATATTTATTTTGATTTATATATATTAACAATATGTATATATATTCCCTAAAAACTAAATCTGTTAGGATAAAATTAATTGAAATGTGTAAACGTAGACACCAAATTTTAAGAGAATACAGTTTAAAATAACCGAAATAAAATTATGCATTGGCGCTTTTGCTCTGTTACTATAGAATATGGTTTGAACCAAATTAAATCGAATTAATTTAGTTTAATTTTTAAAAATAAATTAATTTATATTGATTTGATAAGAAAATCGCAAAAATTAAATCTAATGAGATGATAAACATTCTCCCTCCCCCCCTTAGAAAGATCGTTTTTAGAAGTTACTTCTTTTCGAAAAAATTCTTATTTATCAAAGCAAAAGATGTTTGGTTTTTTTTATCGAAATTTCTAAACGCTCTGCGGAGGAACGACTCTCCTTGTCGTTGTGTCTTACGCATCCTTTGGGATCTGAAAATAAGGGCACTTTGCTTATGTTACGCATCCTCTGGGGATGCTCTTGTCAACTAGGGCTGTCCACTGTTCGGTTCAACCCGAAAAATTAAATCAAATCATTATTTTGGTTCGGTTTGATTTGGTTTGAACTATCGATCGATTTCATTTAGTTTCTAGGACCTTTCAAATCAAACCAAACCGGTAAACTAAATAACCCGAAGTAAATTAAATATCTTAATTTAAGTTATATATAAGATAGTATTCATGTATCTTTCCTTATAAAAATAATTTTTTTTTTAATGTTTTTAAGGTAAATTAATGTAATCTATGAACATATACACAAGATTTTAATAAAATGTGATTTAAAACAAACAAAATAAAATTATATATTGATATATCTACTATACCTTAATAAAATATGGTTTGAACCGAACCGAATCGAACCAAAGCAACCAAATTAATTTGGTTTGATTTGGTTTGGTTTGAGAAAAAAAATACTCAAAAACTAAACCAAACCAAACCATGAACACCCGTACTGCCAACTCACCCGAGCTCCAACCCCTGGCCTTTCTCCTTGAGAAGATTTTTTTTTATTTTAGTGTATTTTGTTTTATTTTTAGCCGGCGGGTGTTAGTTGCTATGGTGAGTGGCGATTGGCACCCGCTCCACGGCTTGCTCCACCACCTCCACAGTGTCGATTAAGGCAGGAAGGACCACGTGCAGGTGCCGAAGGGGTGCCCGGCAGTGCTGGTGGGGCGGGCGAGTGAGGAGCGTCGGTAGTTCGTGGTGCCAGTAGAGTACTTGGGCCACTCTCCGTTCATACAATGGTTCAAGGAGGCAAAAGATGAGTACGACTTCAAGCACAAGGGCGCCATCACCCTCCCTTGCCATGTTGCGGGGTTCACTGCATCCAAGGGGTCGTGGAGGGGGATCGCCGGTAGGGGAGTTGCGGAGGGCACCCACTGGTGGGGCTCACAGAGAGGGCTCACTAGCAAGGGGCTAGTGGGGGCACTCGTTGGCGGTGGGGGGGGTGCGGGGTACCAAGGACGGGGTTCAAGGAGGGCACTGGGGGGAGAGAGAGAGAGAGAAGAGTGAATCACCTCAGTCCCCGATAGAAAGAGTATTCTCGGTCTCTGATGAAAATTAGTCACGACCCCAAATCACTTGAGTGATGAACAGTTACCGAAAAAGGTTGAACCGCCACCGACGTCTTACTAACTCACTATCTATTGATAGGGAGTTTATTAGCTCCGTAGTAAGTTTGTAAGACGTCGATGGCAGTTCAATGACAGTTCATTGACTTGTTAACCTGCTACGGACAGGGGTTGAATCGTCGTCGACGTCTTGCTAACTCACCACGAGAGGGAGTGAATCGTGGTGTCTCACCGTGGAGAGAAAAAAACTTGTTCTTGCTTTTATCTTACGAGAGAACGAAAAGTAAGTATTAATAGATATCTAAACACTCTAATTAAAATGAGAAACACTTTTTATTAGAGAAAAAAAAAAGCACTTCTCTCGCAAGGCCGCGCCAGCCTCACGCCGGCCCAATCAGTGGTAGCTCAGGAAATGACAACTTTGGCCCATTAACGTCTGCCACCACCCATCTCACCTCCTTTTAATACGGGCGTCCGGGTCCACCTAGCAGCGCGTCGTGGGTCCCACTGACAGACGGATACATCGGGCGTCCACGTCACCATAATCTGCAGATCGCCGGGTATCCGAATTAGCAGAGTTATTCGAACCCTCCGCCTCCGGTCTCGTTCTCCCGAGGTCCTTTCTCCAATCGCCGAAGCAGCACCTGCGGAGGAAGAGAAATCGGGAAGGAAGAGGGAGGGGGGAAGAAGCGGCACTTCCGGAGGCGCCATGTCGTGGCTGGCGAGGTCCTTCGCGAGTCTCACGGCGGTGGATCTCGATGGCGATGGAGACGACGGAGACTCGAGGGTGCGTCGAGTGGGCGGCCCTTCCGAGGCGTCGCCGGCGGTGGAAGAAGGTGCTGGGGGAGGCGGATCGGAGGCCAAGGATCCCGGTCGGGGCGTCAAGGAGGACCTTTCAGAGCTTACCAAGACCCTCACCCGTCAGTTCTGGGGTGTCGCCTCTTTCCTCGCCCCGCCCCCTACCGTCTCACCTCCATCCGACGCCACGGGTCTCACCCGCCCATCGGAGACGGCCGATCGGTCTGATCTCCCGGATCCGACGGTCTCCGGGGTGTCAGATTACTCCGAGGCTTCGGAGTCGCCGAGGGTGGCAGGTATCCGGAGCGACTTCGCGGAGATAGGAGGAAGATTCCGCAGCGAGATTTCGAAGTTATCGCACAACAAAGCTGTTTCGGAGATCTCCAAGATTGCGTCGAGTTTTCTGCAGTTCGGAGCGTCTGGGGAAGAGGAGGAGGGGGAGAATGAGAAGGAATTGCAGGATGAGGATGAGATCGGCGGTAGGGGCGTCATTGGTGTCACCGAGGAGGTATTGACCTTCGCAAGGAACATCTCGATGCATCCGGAAACGTGGCTGGATTTCCCGCTTTTTCCTGATGACGATGATGCAGACGGTACGCTATGTCCAATTTGTCATCTGCAGAGTAGGCATCAATTCGGTTCATAATTTCGATAGTGTCGGTTTCTTATTTATTCCGCATGTTTTGTCTTTGATTGATGATTTGTTTCCCTTATGAATTTGTGCCTTTTTAAGATGATGAATGGAAATGAACAGCATAATTTAATAAAACTGAAACTATAATACCTTCAATCAAACCATTATGTTCAGCTTTCTCCCACATAACGCTAGGTATTTGTCTCAGCTGACAAAGAGCTGGGATAATAGTGGGTCACCTTGTCTCCTGCGATGAATCAAAGAAATCAAATCCTTTACCATTAATATCAACCAAACATTTAACTGTGCTGATGCAAGATTTGATCTACCTTATCCACCTGAACCCTATCAATTGCATAATTCTCAATAAGCACTGCCACCTGACCCTATCACAAACCTTCTCAAAATACAGCTTTAATAGGATACACTGCTTACTCCTGCATTTCTGGTCGTGTAAGCATTCATACACCTCCATGAAGTTATCCAGAATATACTTGCTTGGAATAAAAGCTGATTGGGTATGAATGGTCAACTTCCTGATGTACATACTAAGTCTATTTGCTAGAACTTTAGTGACAATCTTGTAGCTATAATTAAGGAGTCTAATCGACCTAAGATCTTTTATACTCTTCTTAGGTATAAGAACCAAAGTTGTTGAATTCAAGAGTTTGATACAATCAGGGTTAGCCTCAAATTCTTCAATGAGTTCCATGAAATCCATCTTGTTCGTCTTCCAAAATGGAAATCAAAGCCGGTTGAAAATCCATCTGGACCGAGAACTTTGTGTGGATCCATACTCTTGTTAACGCATAAAACTTCTTGCTCAGAGATGGGATGGAACACACAAGGGATTCTGCTTTAAAATCATCTAGGACCTTCTACATACTGAAATTGATTAAGGGACTCCATTCCCCTTCATCAGTGAATAGGACTTCGTAAAATTCAGCTGAATGTTGGCCTATCCGGTCAGTACCCAGTACAATCAATGCCATTAACTCTCAAGTTATGAATAGTATTGCTTCTTTTTTTTCTAAGCAAAGCCTGTGTATGAAAAAGCTTAGTATCTTTATCTCCTTCCTGAGCCACAACTCTTTAGCTCTTTGCTTCCATTTAATCTCTTCCTTGCAATTCCATTCTTTGTATTCCTCTTTTACTTTATTTATTCTACTTCTCAATCTGACTAGCACAAATCTGTCCGCGGTCATTCAACAACGCATAGTGATCAAGCTTCGAAATCCATGACTCCCTAACTTAGTTAGAGGTTCAAAAGTTGTTTCAGGCCCATTGCTTAAGACACTTCTTGATCCACTTCATGCTGACAAATCTCCAAGTAGCTGAAGGGGAGGTCAGGACTTGTTCAATCCACCAACCATTAATTAGCTCTCTGAGATTGTGATCCCTGCACCAAGCAAGCTCAAACCTAAATCTCCTAGGTTGAGTTAGATTCTGCCTGCCAACACAGATGCCCACAACAAAGTGGTTGGAGATAACTCTAGGAACGTGAAAGCACTCCAGCATACCAAAACTCTTCAGCCAATAAGAAGAGAGGATGAATCTATCAAACTTGGATTTGGATCTACAGTTTGATCAAGTATAGGTTAAGGTCGACATAGGGGCCTCAATCATTCCGCAAGTACTGACCCATCATTATAAGCAGGCATTTCTGGGATCCAAACATTTTCAGGATTTGGATCTACAATTGGCCATGGCAGGGAACACATCACTCACCTTCAATGTGCTGATGGCACATTACTCTTCTTGTAAGGGAATCTGGATAAGTGCCTCAACTTTAGAATTTTGCTCTCTCCACATGGGGATCTATAGTTGGCCAAGACGTTGCTTAGGCGACAAGGTACTCTCTCAGCTGTCAAGGCGAGGGATGCCTTTGCAAGCATCAAATTATTTGCCCATTTAGTCTAATTTAGGAATAAATAATGTTAATTAAGTATCAATATCTCTTAATTGAGTGGTTTTGAATAAAAAATAACTAGTTCTAATAATTAATTTGATTATAAATAGATACTTTGATGGAATAATAACTAGGATTAAATAATTTTATAGATATTTATTAATAGATAATACAAATTAAGTATTAGAATTTAACTTAATTTAATAGTTCTAATTTGGCATTTATGTTGTTTAGTCTATTTAACTATGCACTTGCACATTATTAATTAATTTACATGTTATCATAGCTATTTATTAATATTTTTTAGTATTATTTGTCACTAATGAATATGTTATTTTATCAATTTTACTATAAAAAAGCATTGTGTAACACCTCACCTTATCGCCTAAGTGACAAGAATGTATTATGTCGCCTTGGTTGCCTTGATCGTCTTGCAAGCTATGGGATCATATGCAGAGTATTTTTAACATGCCTTTAGTGTCGCTCCCGATCAGAAATCTGGGCTTACCGCTCTCTGATAAGGGCACAAAAAGTAAAGATTGAGATTGTATCATTTACAAATTCGAGAGCAAACTACAGAGTTGGAAAAACAATATTCTTTCCTGGAGGGGTTTGTAAAATCAATTTTGCAAAGCTTACCTCTCTACTACTTTTTAATCCATAGGGTACCTAAAGGCATTTAGCATAAATTGGAGCATTTCAGAGCTAGGTTTTTCTGGAAAAAGGTAACAATAGCTGTAGGTGCTTACACCTTACTTACACCTTATCAATTGGAATCATGTGTGTAGACCCACTAAAGAAGAGATGTAGGCTTTTCTACCCCATAAACAGTCAATAATGCCTTACTCTCCAAGTGGTTATGGAAGCTGAATCTCGGCGCTAATATTTTGTGGGCTAAGATAGTTCAGTCCAAATATAGAATTGGTGAGAACGGTTCCTGGATTAGAGATTTTAGAGATAGAAGTAGAATCTCAAGTACTTGGAAAGGCATATTGCGGAACTAGGATCTTTTCAATTCTGGAACGATGGTTGAGCTGGGTAATGGTAGAAGGACCTCTTTTTGGGAAGATCAGTGGGTGGGCCTTGCTTTTCTGGCTTCCAGGTTTCCTACCCTTTTCAATTTGTGCACTCACCCTAATGTTAAGGTTAGTGACTCTTTGGGAAGACTTAATTAAGTGGAGCCTATTTTTTAGATGTCTTAAGGATGAGGAGATCTTTGAGCTTTAAGCTTCTAGCTCTTATTGAAGACCACAAGTGCTCTACTAATACTTATGGAGGATAAATTAGTCTGACTTCATTGCAACAAATCTATTTTTAGTGTGAAATCCGCGTTGAGTAGGTTTTCTTTTGGTGGGGCAAATATTTTTGAAAGATGATCGAAACAGACCATGATTTGATTAAAAACAAGAGGGAAATACATAAAAAAACAACTAAGTAGAAAACATGTGAGTCATGAGTCATCCACCAAAATGGTAAATGAGTCACAACCAATTACAATTGATTACAATAGTAGCAAAGTGAAGCCCAACAACTTATCCCTGAAGGAAACCACTTCCATCGCACTCCCATAATGAACCAAATACCAAGCTTTAACAAAAGTAGGCATGAGATGGAGAATCTACTTCGGGTTAATAAAATAATCTTCAAAAATGCGCAAATTCCTACCACACCCAGTGTTGTCAAAGATGGCTCTTAAGCGCTCGAGCAGATTTTTAGGCCCTAAGCGGGCCTTCACCTTGTTGGACATTAAAAAAGTGCCCACTTAAAGGTGGGTTCTGGATCCAGGGGACTCGAATCCGTCCGCCTATTACCCCTTCTCACCTTGGTTCCATTCTCACGGAGCTGCTAGGGTATCATGTGACTGTGCTGCCGTTCAGCGGTCCTTGGCTGCTGTTCCCCTCTTTTGCACTGCCATGAAGGTCTTGGCGCAGCCTTGTAGGTCCGCAAGTATTCCTCTTTTGTTCATTTCTTCTCCCCCTTGCGTTGCCCATTCTCAATCAAATGGAGGGGAGTTTTTTTGGCTTTGATTCGATCGGAAAATGCCGAAATCATGTTTTCCGGATGTTATTTCGGCAGAATCAATTGATTCCCATTCGATTCTGCTGGGTCGCTTGCATCTTCCCTGCCTTATCGGGGGGGGGGTAGGAAGAAGGTTATATGGGGCATGCTTGGACCCAATACAACAAGATATAGGTCCCTTGAACTTGATAGTAACATATCTATTGACTTTAAGTCATCGGATACTGTATTTCAGTCCATAGGACCTGATTGTATGGGATCTGATGACTTTTGTTGTTACCAGGTCCTTTGACCTGGTAATGACTGTCTTCCTCACCCAATAAGGTGGGGAAGACGGTCTGAAGCTTACAACATCGAACCTGCTACATAGACAACTGAACCCCCTCCCCCTGTTCGACCCACCCATGCAACCCCCGATCACTTGTAGAATCCTCCTGGCCTATTTTCAGCTTCTTTTATGCCCTTTTTTCTGGTTTTGACGATGGTATAGGGACCGCAGACTGCATCAACTAATCTTACCGCTTAAGTGGGCGGCTGGGCGCTTAAGCAGTTAAGGGATTCTTGGCCGTTTTGTCACTTTGTTGCCTTGACAACGATGAATACGTCAGATTGACTACAACATAGTTAGTAGTATGTGTTTTTTTAAGATATCATTTGAAGACAATGGGTTAAGAGACGGCCATACTTGGATCGGGGCTAGGGTGTTATCAGGTTTTGTCCATACAACATTCCAGCTTCTAAACATCATTCTCTACAGAAAGTTGCTTACTCTGCGCTTGAAAAATAGACAATCTATATTCTCATTCATCATGCCACAAAACACAACAAATGGGCACTTTTGGAAAAAATCTTTTGCAAATAAGTCATGGTGGGAAGTCTTTGCCACCCAATTTTTCTAAGAAAAATCTTGATTTTAATAGGCACTAGTTGCCTCCAAACCTCTTGATGCCATGGCACCGCCACACCTCTCATCAACTTGTGTAAGGTAGATTTAATAGTGAAATAATTCTTTTTACAAAACAACCAAATAAGTTTGTCCTCCTCATTATTAGTGCATCTGTGATCTCTTATAATAGCCAACAAAGTGGAAAAAGCACTAATCTCATCATCTTTAAGATGGCTTCTGAATCTTAGACACCAAATCGACTCCCCATCCCTAGTGTCTTCAAATTTTGTATGAGGATTACAACACAAAATATATAGAAAGGGAAACAAATTCACCAAAGAATTATGCCCAGTCCATCTGTCAGCCAGAAAAAAAATCCTCCTTCCATCTCCCACTTGAATGGTGGGGTGGATTTCTATTGGCATCGTGCTGTTTAGCAGCAACCGATTCCTCTTAAGAGCAAGGTGTTCTTATGGAAGATTGCTAGGCAGCGGCTTCCTATGAAAAGCTACCTTCATAGGCTTTTTCTGACTTTATTAACATGTTGCGTGTTCTTCTGTTTCAAGGTGGAAAATGCAGATCACATTTTTCTTAAGTGTAGTATCATCAATTTCTTGTGACAGATCATTTTCAAATATTGTAAAAGTGCTTGGGTGGAACCGGTGGACACATTTCTTTCTTCCTTTAGTAGCGGTGGCTGAACCCTTGACATTTTATATCCTACTTCTTAGTCGAGGGATTTAGTTCTACAGGAACCCTTGACATTTATATCCTACAGGAACCCTTGACATTTATATCCTACATCTTAGGCGTGGGATTTAGTTCTACATGCCATGCTTTGGTTTATCTGTCGTACTAGGAATAAGAGAATTTTTGTGGGCTGGTTTGACAACCCGAATCTGATCCTATATCATGTCTTCTTTTGTCAAGGATTGGTTGCTCGCCTCTTCAGGATGCTCTATGGACTTTGGCTTTTTACAAGGATAGATTTTTTTCATTGCAAGCAGTTTTTCTTGTCATACCTTTCTGCTACTAGCTCAGTAGCTGAGTTCTTCTCTTGTTTTCCTTCTTGATCTTTTCTTTTTGTACATTTTTTTCTTTATTTGCATTAATATATATTGGTTTTTGACCTTTCAAAAGGAAAAAAAACTGGAACTACATGGATACAAAGAGTGATGGAAGAATTTAGTACAGGAAGTAAGAAAGACACTATAGTGGATGTAGAAACAAAAGGATGGTGTCCCTCGCTTCAACAGGCTGATGTAATAAGATTAGGAAGATCGTCCAGTTATAAATCCTTTATTATGCCTCAATCCTGGACGCAGAGGCCCTTGATTTGACTCCATTATTCCTTGGTTCTCCTAGAACTTGCCTCTTTGTTTTCTCTATGGAGATACATCATACATGTTACTTTTTGTTATCACTTTATTCGAAGGAAAGAGTATGGTGACTATGGGATGTGGTGCAAAAGACAGAACACGACTGATGAACAACTTCAGTCATGTACTTTTTGAGGGAGTTGGGATGCCCTTGATTTCGTTCAATTGGATATTATAATTATGTAAATTTCTAGCATGTACTCTGACGGACCAGCTTTAGACATAGCCTGATATGAGTTGCATTGGAGCATTAACACATGAATGGACTAACATCCACTCAATCAGGCAAGACATGGGGCAGGTAATTTATTTAATGCTGTTTAGCAGTTTCATAATGCCATGTTAGGATGTGTACAGTTTTCTATGGTTCATAAATTTCTTGAATAGATCATCTGTTTTGGAAGAAATAGCTGTGAATGGGAACACCAGGTTTATTGCCGTGAAAGTAGTACAATCTACAATGAATCATCAGTTGAAGAAACATATTTGTTCATTAGTTGAGTACTTAAGTACTAGTAATAAAACTATATGATGTCTGGCATGACTATCTCTCTAGCTTGAACTGTAATACCAAAATATATAATACTATAAGCAATTATTCTTAGAGTCTAATCCTAAAATATGCACCGCACCATTGCTTTCTTTCAAATTGGCCAGCACACATCATGACAGTTGAAGAAGTAATTGCAGTATTTTATCAAAGTCAACGGTCAACCATGTGGAGTGTTTTCTATGCTTTATCTTTTTTTTCTTTGAATAATGCCAATATCTCATCCGCCAAGTTAACATAGATGTTGTTTCCTGTCAAGATGTTGAGTATCTCCCTTTGAAAAATAGATGATTTGTTTTCCATCTCTGTTCAACATATTGAACAATAGAAATCTCTGGTTTGTATTATAGAATATTTTGCAAAGTAGCTCTTCAATGGTAATGTCATGACTCATGAGTGCATGCTTTTTTCTGGTTCTATAACTTTTTATAGTTACCGAAGCTTCTCAGATCCTAGTAGTTCTTCTCTAGATCAATTGCCTTGTACTTCGCTTGAATCAAAGAGTCTTCTGAAATTTTCCATCCTTTTATGATTTTACTTCACTTGTAAGTTGTAACATAAATTTGGCATTTTTCATTCCTACACCCTCTACTGGGCTTTACCTGTGCAGGCTGTTTATCTTTCTCTTCAGCCTGCCTGAAGGTTTCATCGTACTCATTTACTTTGTTTTTAATAACTGTGGCTCGACCACCTTCCGGAAAAAAAAATAAACTCCTTTTTTCTTGGAGAAGAAACAAGTAGATAAAACTTATTTTTTCTTCTTCTTCTTATACAGTGATCATAACCACTTTCCATGTATAAGTCCTATTTCCTTCTTTTTTTTTGAAGATGGCCGAGGCCATGTTCATTAATAGAAAACAAGTGAGTACAATGTAATTCAAGTAAGAACAAAAACAAGCAAAGCCCTTCCTACTAAGGTAGTAGGAATTGACATAATCAAAGTAGCAAAGTCAGCCACACGGGTATCCTATCTTTGAAGCGATTTTTGTCCATGAAGAAGCCAAAATGCCCATAGAGCCAGCTCCTAGCAAGGAAACAGCATGAAAAAGAATGAACTTGATGATCTTTACTTGGTTGTTGAAAATTTATTGGTTTCTCTTTCCATATGGTTCATATTATTTCTGGTAGAACACATTGCGAGATGTCCCCATCATTAATTTTCCATGGGTTCAAACTTTGCCAATCTTTACACACAATGCCCAAGAATCTTTATTCACAGTAACCGATCTGAAGAAAGTTACTCATAGTGTCTTTCTGATGCCACAATGCTAGAACAAATGGTCTACGTCTGCTTTCAAGGTAGCGCAGAACACACATCTATTCTCTTTAATCAAACCAATGTATGTGAATGGGAGCACGATAGAATTCTATTCATGTGAACCTTTCACATAAAATTTTTTATCTTGCCGGGCAAACTCAGCACCCATACCATACCCTCTTCCACAATTAACTCCCATCTGGAGTTTTTGATATGCTGATTTAAATAAAAATTGTCTATTGTGCTCCAGCAGCCACTCAATATCATCATGTTGTGTGGTGTTGCGTGATATGTGTTAGCATTCTTGTCGGTGTGACAAAATCTTCCATTTCACCCTCTCTAAGATAGTCATGGAAGTGCAGTCTTCAGTAGGTTTTTTTTTAATTGGAAAATGCTGTTACTGTGAAAGTCCTCTTAGATTCTACTTTATCAGTACAATTCTTGCGGTTTGTCATCTTTGCTTCATTTTATGTCTGGACACAATCTACTCTCACAAGAACAAAGAAAGTGGCACATAGGCCGCACATGTTTTTTTATTATCAACATGGCTTGGGACTTGACACTTAATCCCAATAAGAAGAACCTAAAAAAAGTAAGTTGGGCATCATGCGAGGTCCTTTTAAGAGATAGTACATTGGCCTTCTCACCAGAGGATGACAATGAGTTTATACCACCCACCCAACTTATATCCACGCATACTAGTGGTGTGAGGAGGAGAAGATGGTGGTGGTTCTTCTTCTAGTATGCGTACTAGTAGTGCAAGTACATCTGATTTGGGGTCTAAACAACATTTTAGCAGAAGTTATGTTGGAACCAAGGGTTCTTTGATCATTACGCAACATCATATTATTTAGAACTCACTTCTTCTGAGGACTTCAAGCCATGCTATCCATCCACTGATCCAGAGCCAGAGTATGACACCACTTATGACTTCACACTTATGGTTGAGTCCCTATTCTCATATGTATATGTGTCAATAATGAGGGACAATCTATAGAATACCCGAGAGCAAGAAGAACACGAGGACGACAGTCAATTTTACCAATTTTGGTGAAGGGTATATCATTTGTATCATCTTATGCTTGATTAAGAAACACATGTTGTAATGTTAGTGTGTTATCATTCTTGTGGCATTAAAACATGTTATATGGGATATATTTTTAACAATTTTTTAGGGTGTTTCACATTTTTTGGGTTATTATGAATTTTTTTGAATTAAAAACATTTCAGACCGATTCCAAATCAGTTTCTCTTCTTGAGACTCAGTCCGAATGGGACTAATATGTTCTGATTCAAATCAGATCGGTCTCCACCGATTCAGTGACCGATTCCGATTCGGAAATCCTTGTTTGGAGTTCTCTGGATTGACTGGTTTTAGGGTTGGATCTGTTGAAGATCATATCTGTATTTGGCATTGTCCCTAAGATTATGGAATAAGATCTGAACATTGGATCCACTAGGGCCGATCCAATCCTTGTCAAGAAGGGATCAGCCATGTCGCAATGTAGGCTATCAAGAATGAATCAAGGTCGGCTTGGAGTTCTCTAGATTGACTGGTTTTATGCTTGGATCTGTTCAAGATCAGTCAATCTACAACAAGATTGGTCCCTAGATTGGCCAGGGTTGTTCCAAATCTGGATCAGATTGGTTGAATTGATCAATCCAATATAATGTTAGTAATATGTAATCTTTAAGCTAATCATATTAGTAATGACTATTATTATTTAAATATCTCATATTGGTATATTACATATTATTGTTTCAACACTATGTATTTAAAATATTATCGGTTGATACATATACATATTGATGTTCATGGGTCAAAGTTGTCAAGGCAGGCATGTAGGCAAAAGGGCCTTTTGAGGGACACCTTGCCAAGGCTAGGCTCTCCAAAAAGTGCCCAAGGTGGCTGGGCAAGGCATCTTGGATCCTTTTATGATTTTTTTTTGGGTTCGGGGGCGGGGGGGGTGGGTTGGTTTGTCGCTTTGATACTAGTGGTGCAAATGGAATCTTATAGTTCAATTCGTTTCCAATAAAAATTAACAGATTCGAATATAGTTTTGTATCATATAGGCTTTCGGAATCGGATATTCCGATAATTTGTCGAAATCAGAATCGAAAATAGCCAATTCTGTATCTGTTTATCCACTTTTTATAACAACAGTAAAAAATTAGTATCATAATGAATAACATATATAAATTATTAAAAATATGATATATAAATACTAACAAGTAAAAATATAATTTAAAATATATTATTTAAAAAATTTATAGCAAAATGAGATTTATTTGCTACTTTTTAAATACAAACTAATATACATTATAGATTTTGAAAATTATCAGATTACTCTGATTCCAGTAACGAAATTGGAATCGTAATCGCTCAAACTCTTATCGGCATTGGAATTAGAAATAGGTAATGTTGCTATTGAGTTTGACATGTTTGCAGTTGTACCTGATACACCCCCCCAACTCACGCACACAAGAGGTGCTGCCTGCTCCCTTGATCCTCGCGGCTTGACTGATCGTGTAGGTCCATCTGCAATTTGTGAGTGTTTATTTAATGATAGTATAAATATATTAACACATTTTACTATCACTTGTATGGTCTATATGTTTAAAATTTTAAAATTTTAAATATATATTATATACCTAAAAAGTTATAATGTTCTTTCTTAACCTTCTTATCTCTTCCTTTCACTTAGTTTATCAAGGTTAGCTTTTTCCTCAAAAAAATGCCCACACATACATAATTACATAAATAAAATTCTATTTACATGTATGCACACACAAACACACATTCAATTACAACATACAAATATAGTTGTATTTATTTATATGTGTGTAAATATGCATAAATATTTATAGTATTAACATTTAATTATATATGTATATACAAAAATATAAACCTCTAACGCTATCGCCTAGACAACGTCTAAGTGTCCGTCTTGTAGTGGAATTGGCACCTTTGAATGTATTGGGCGCCTTGACAACTATGAACTATGAGAACATTGGTGGTGGTTTCAATGACAAATCGAGTTCTCAGACCTTAAAAGGGGCCATCATGGCCTGGTCAAACATTGTGTTGAGCAAGGCTATTTCTATCGAGTATCCGATTTTTATTTGGAAGGAGCTTGGGGCAAACTGCCAACTAAAGGATGTATGCATTGGCTGCAGGAGAGATGTATGAAAACATGCTGTTTATTGTGGCTGTTTTGAAGAGACACAGGATCACTTACTCTTGAATCGTGGAATTGTTCAGGTGGTATTGAAAGTGAGTGGCAAGCATTCGGCTTTCTCCAAATCTCACGTCTGCAATGTGGTATTTCTTATTTTATAGTGGCAAGAATTGAATATTGCCAGTTTGACCGGATTTTGTGCATATGATTTTACCAGCTGTTTTGTAGAACATTTTCATGTCCGGCAAGAGCATTTTTTAACATTGAACAGAAGTTTTTTTTCCTTATTATGGATATTGTGAGGAGTGTGGTGTTTTTGTTACAGAGCTCGATGGTGGCATGCTAGCTCTGTTATCATGTTCTATCTCCTCCTGTGTGATTAATGGGGTGTTTGGTTGCACAATAATTGTTCATTCACTTTCTTGATAAAGTTTTATATTAAATAAAAGTCTAAGATGGCTATAGACATAAATTATCATGTTTGATGATATATGATAACAAAAAGAGTTGAGACAATGTATAACTATAAAAGGTGGGGGCAAGAATCGCGGGATCAGAATTGGTCTTTGGATCAGTGGGGACTGATCCGATCCGGATCGGATTGGCTCGGTCCGATCCAGGCCGATTCGTCGGAAGAAAAATCAATCCAGATCGACCCTTAAAAAAACCCTAAAACACAAAAAAAACTAAATAAGGAAGTAGATCGGATTCCGGCAAACTGATCTACCTCATTTTGGGGCAATTTAAGGCCCAAAAGTGGCCCGGAATTGCCGCCACGGCGGCATGCCGTGACATCTTCCATGCCCTATTGGGCGGGGAAGATGGCCTTACCGGGTCTATCGGACCCGGTAAGGCCAAGATCCCACCGGATCCGTCGCTACCGGGTCTCGATGGACCCGGTAGCTTCATCTTCCTCGCCCGATAGGGCGGGGAAGAGGGCCGTTGCGGTGGTCTGTGGGCCGATTTCGGTGAGGGAATCGCTGGAATCGATCTAGAATCGATCGAATCGGTCGATTCTGGCACCGATTCTACCTACAAACACTGATCCGGACCGATCTTCTATCCGGATAGGTAGTTCTGCCAGGAATCGGATCAGAGGGGTCCGATCCGATCCAAGAATCGGCCGATTCTACAATCCATGGGTGGGGGGCCACATGAAAAAAAAGGTCCCACCACTTTTTTTGTCTAATAAGGAATCTTCTATAAAAATAATTTTTTGTAATGATTGCCAAACACCCTTTTTTAACAATTTTTTTTTAAATAGGGCCAAGGACAAAATTCTATTTATTCAAAAGATGGTACAAGAAAGAAAGTTGATGGGGTTACATAAAGGGGGATGGGAAAATGCAACTACCAAGGAGGTAGATGGTAGCTAGCGTTAAAAGAAGAAAGCACCGAGGGAAAGGAATTTATCCTTGAAGAAGTTCTTATCCATTGGATAGCCTGAATATGCTAATGTCCAATCTGTGACACAGGAGCCCATCACATAGGTAATCACACTTGGATTCTCAAAGTAATCTTCAAATATTCTTCTATTATTTTTTAAATGCCAAATGGACCACAACATTGCTGGAAGTGAGCTTCTAAACATTGAGATCATCTGATATAGCCAAAGATTCAACATGTGTCAATCCATCAGAAGTGACAAAGTGTTGATACTTGATAGGAACCACCCAATGAATTCCATGCCTTGGATAGGGTGGTTCTCCAGAGGAAATTAATGGTCCCATATTTGATGAAAAGATGATCTAAGGTTTCCTCTCTATTGTCACAGAAGATGCGGTTAGTTGAAGACAAGAAAAATCTTCTGAAGATGACATATAGTATGTAATCTCCACTTGACGACCTTCCATAGGAAAAGCATGATCTTAAAGGTAACAAGGGTGACCAAACTTTATTATGCCATGGGATTTCCACACCCTCTAGATTTAAAATATGCGATGATGGCTTAATTGTGAAAAATGATTTCTTGCAAGGCAACCAAACCAACTCATCTTTTCGATTTTTTGAACATCTGTTGTTTTCTAGGATCAGCAACAAAGTAGAGAAGTCATTAATTTCCTCCTCCTTCAAGTCTTGTCTAAAGGAGAAGCACCAATTAGTGCTAGCATTCTAGTATGTACTAACCACATCATGAGGGTGACGTGATAATCTAGAGTTCGGATCACCTCAATCCCTGAGTGGAGGGAGTAGCCTCAGTTCCCAATCAAAACGGCCATGATCCCAGCCACTTAAGTGATGGGTAGCGAGTTAGTAAGGCGTCGGTAGTGGTTCAACCCTGTCGGTAGTGAGTTAATGAGTCAGTGAACTGTTGTTGAACCGCTACCGACGTCTTACTAACTCATTACCAAACTTAATACAACTCGCTACCGATGGGTAGCGAGTTAGTAAGACGTTAGTAGCGGTTCAACTCTTTTTGGTAGCGGTTCACTGAACTTGTTATTTGAACCGCCACTTAAGTTGCTGGGGTCGTGGCCATTTTAGATTGGGGACTGAAGTTACTCCCTCCACCCGAGAACTGAGGTGATCCGAACTTGATAATCTATGAAGAGAAGGAACATGTCTGCCAAAGGCACATGACATATCCTCCAATCCTCCTAGAAAGAAGTCTTGTTACCATCTCTTGCAACAATGGAATAAGAGGAATAGAAAAAATTTTAATTGTGAAGGATGTCTCTCCAGATGTTGGTGAGGGCATCAGAGGAAGAGACCGTTTTGAAAAGACTTATTGGCGTAGGCATCACCGACTGGAGTCCGTTTGGTTGTGCGAATATTTTTCTTAGGCAATTTGGAGAGCAGAACATTTTTCAGATGTATTTTATGATTTTTTACAGCATTTTAGGGGCCTTAGTATTTTTTAGACATTTACTAAGTCCTGGTGATTTTCCTTTAAAATTCTAAGCAATTTTCTGTATTTTTGGCATTTTATGGTATTTTTCTAGAGCCTATGCCATGTTCGGGCATTTTACAGCATTTTGTTTCTTTTTTCCTTATAAATAGGGCCCCGTCTGCCGTAAAGGGATGATGGTTGAAATGAATTGAAAATTGAATTGTTCTTTTCCGTTTTTGCCCCCGAGTCCTCTTCCTAGTGCTATTTTCGATGATTCTATGTCCTGTACCCTCTCGAAATGAGGTGTAAAGGTGTTCAACTTTTACTCTCTGTTCATTTTTTGACCTGATCAGACTGATGCTTCTCTCTGCCCACTCGCGATGGCAAAACCCTAGCTTCTCCCTTCTCCTGCTCCGATCTCCCACTCCTGGTGGTTTTCTCTGGTAGCTCCAGTGGTGAAAAAACTTCACCATCCTCTGATCTACGTTATTCCCTTCAGTCCGGTCTCCATTAGATGATTTCTTCTTGGTGTTCCGGCAACCGAAGTTGCTGCAAACAATGGTTTCTTCATCAGATCTCTTCTCCTCTGTTCTTCTCCTTCTGAAGGTTCATTCGGGAACCGATGACATTGTTTCGAGAGCTATTACTTGGAAGATCCTCGTTCGTGGACGAATCCGTTGGAAACCCCATTTTCCGTGGATGACGGCTTTGGATCTAAACATTCCTTTGGGATTCCACCATGGCAACAGTTCTCTTTTTGGTTGGTTTATATCTGATGGTGAACGGTAAACCCTAAAATCACAATGCCATATCCGAGCTCCAGTTTGTATATCTGGTGCTGTAGTTGTTAATAGAGGATCTGAATGCTGTTTTTCCATTCGACTCATGAAGTGTTCCTGTTCCCTTGAGAAATCGATTTAGCTCTAAAAGAGTGTTGCTCAGATCGATCAATTCCGAAGGTAGCTTCATCAATTGAGAGTCATTCCTGGACTGTTTTCTTACTGTTGATGAAGCTTACAACAAAAACGCCTTCAGATCTAAATCTGCAAGTGGTTTATAATTGAGGACTGATCCTTTTCCGGTCCAGTGTTTGTTTCAGTTCCAGATCTGAGGTTTTCGTTACATTGTTGAAGTATTACAGTTTGCGGAATCATTTCTTCTGCTTGTTAAAGACTGGTCATCTTCCTGTCCCTTTGAAAATGGAGCTATCCGAAATCTGGTCAGTTTGTGAACTGATCGAGAGCTAATTTCACTGTTCTGGTTGTCCAACCGGTTCTGATTTTCTGCTGGTTCCTTGTTATGATTACTATGATATTATGTGGGCAATTAATGTCTGCTGAGATGGTATTCGTCATTGATGGGGACATATTTTGGGCTTTCTTTTATTTGTGTCCTTACGAGGACAAGTTTGTAAATAGGAAATTAGATGGTCTTTTTTTTAATTAGATGTCTCCTCCCTTCTATAAAGGAGGACCCATGTACATACGAAGAAAAAAAGCAATACAGTGATTTTTGGAGCCTTCGGGTTGTTCTCCCGCGCAAGGGGGCTGCGGCCCCCATTCTTCCTCCCACCTCCGGCAGTGAGGCCGGTCATCTTCTTCACCTCCGGGAAGGTCCCCCGGTCTCCCTCCCATCCTCCGGAACCGGCGAGGTGCGCCGATCTTCTCCCCCTCCTCATCCTCCGGCCTCCGCGCCGTTCCCCTCCTTTTCCCTTCCCGGTTCGACAAGGCTGCGCCGGCATCGACCATCCTTTTCCTCCTCCTCTGGCTTCCTTCCTCCATGGCGGACAGTCTCCGTCAGTCCCCTGCCAATGGCGGCGACTCTCCCTCCCTTCGTGGTCGCAGACGTAGAGAGAAGAAGAAGTGGAGAAGACGGAGAAGACGGAGCTGCGGGAGGAGAGGATCCGGCGATCCCCGGATCCCCCTCCCTCCGCGGCTGCAGCTCCACCGCGAAGACACTGTCCACCGCTCCGCCGCGGGAACGCGTCAGGAGGAAGAAGACGATGGCGCAAGGCGTCGGCGGCGTGTGCTCGACTGGCCCCCCTGCTCCACCTCCGCGAGGACAACGCCCTCTGCTCCGCCGCGGGGATCCGTCCGGACGAAGACGACGAGCGCGGGCGGGTGCGCTGCGGGGCCTTTTGTCGCGGCGCGCGTTTGTCGCGGGACGGCTGGGATGGCGCCACGGCGACATCGGGCGGCAGCGGGATGGCCGGCCACGCGTGACGCGACCACCCCCCGCACCAGCGCGCGGACGCCACGACCTCCCCCCCCCCCCTCCCCCCTCGTTTTCGCTCGCGCGCGGCCGCGTGGCCGGCCGGTCCGCGGCCAGACCGGTCGCCAGACCCGGTCCAACCGGGTTCAATGCCGGTTCAAGCCGGTTTGACCCGGTTCAGTGCCTGAACCGGCCGGTTTAGTCCGGTTCAGGCCATTTTGGACTGTTCTGGACCCGGTTCAGGGTGGTTCGACTCGGTTCGGCACCGTTTCGGACCTGTTTCGACCGGTTTGGATCGGTTTAGGCTCTATTTTGGGGCTGTTTAGGTCGTTTATCGGCGATTAGCGCCGGTTTAAGTCGTTTTCGTTCGGTTTAGCCCGGTCTAGCCGGTTCGTTCCGCATCAGTCATGTTGTCAATGATATGAAATAGGGCCAGCCTTGTCTGGTTAATGTTGGAAAAGAAGAGGAAAAGGAATATGATGAATGAAATCTTCCAAGGTACCCTGGTGACTTTATTTTGAAGATGCCAGTACTTGTTTGTTTAGCAATTCCTTGCTGATCTGAAGATGTTGAAGATTTCATCTGATTATTTGGCTATGATGTCATCTGAGCCAATTCACTTGGAAAAAGAACATGTTCTATGACTTTACCTTGTGAATGGTATTATCTGGCTACTGTTTTCTCTTCTCATCAAAACTGTCAGGTAACCGTATACAATGAGATCTGGTGGATATAAAAACTATCAGGAGTGGTTAAATTATTTCTATTCCCAAGGCGGGCAAGTACTTCTGTGAACAATCCTTTTCCTGTTTGCATTGCTTGTTCCTTTATTATACCGATTCAACCCTGTCATGCTCTTGGGTGAATTTAGGTCCTAGCCACATTAACAATGTTGTTGGTATATTACAACGTTTTAGTAGCCAATCTTGAATACTTAAATATGTTCTTTTAATTGTTTGAGCATTCCAATTGGCATGGAGATTTCTTTCAACAGATGCAAGGTTTAATATTCTTGAAGTCATTTTGATTTGAGAACATTTTCTTGGTCCAATTTCTAGCGATT
The DNA here is from genome assembly GCA_036172225.1 of Cryptocoryne crispatula var. balansae. NCBI lineage: Eukaryota > Viridiplantae > Streptophyta > Magnoliopsida > Alismatales > Araceae > Cryptocoryne > Cryptocoryne crispatula. The sequence continues at coordinate 5,429,886 of CM069930.1, read as the reverse complement.
ACTGAGTTTCCTCCTTACTTGTTGTTTTCTTTAAAATTCTGGATTGAAGCATTGCTAAATTATTTCATGTGCATTGATTTTAGTTAATCCCTAAATCTAGGTCCTTGTTTCCCATCAGATGTTGGATACTCTGCCTTTGTCCCAGAAGTTCTTGACCAACGCCTAGTTATCCTCAGGGCCATACTTAGCACACACAATTTCGACCATGGAAGGCCGGGTCGGCGACCCGGTCGGCCGGGTCGACCGACCTTGGGGCGACTCTTAAGTCAATTTTTTTTGTATATACCACTTATACCATTACATACTTTTTTGGGGGGGGGGGGGGGGCTTCGCCTCCCTAACAACCCCCCACTAGGGGCGCTGCCCCCTTGACCCCCGTGTATCTTCCCCTTGTAGAATGCATTTTACTTTTTCAGCATTTGCTTTTCATCTTTTGAACAACACACTACCCATCTGGCCATCTCTATTCCTTGTCCCCTTATTTGAGAGTCGTAGTCCAAGGTATTTTATATGTAGTGAGGTACAAGGCATATAAAAAATGTCTTGCAAACTATTCTGTTGTGACTCATTCAAATTGATGCCAATAAGTTAGCATTTTTGCTTACTGATTTTCAATCATGTTACAGCCTACAGAATAAAAAAAATGAATGCATTGGTCTGGCCTCACGGGGGAAAACAACAGTGTATCATGTGCGAAATGTAAATGTGTAATGTGTTATCTGTTGGTCCCCACCAGACCACCACTATACCTTCAATCAAGCCAGCCTGCTCGGTCTTCTCCCAAACGATGCTAAGAACTTGGCCGACAAGAACAAAAAGCATCGGGGATATTGGGTCTCTCTGGCTGAGACCCCATGAAGAAGCAAAATAACTAAATCTTTTCCCATTAATATCTATAGATAACTTCTTTGTGCCAACACAACATTTTATTCACCTGATCCATTTGTTGTTGAAGTCCAAAAGCTGTGTGATTCTAAGTAAACAAGACCATCTCACCGTGTCATAAACTTTCTCAGAGTCCAGTTGTAGTAGGATACACTTTTCGCGTCTATGCCTCTGGTCGTGAAGATATTCATAGGCTGCCATGAAAGTATCTAAAATGAATCAAGATTGTTAAGACTGTCATGCAACCAAGCACCTTGGAAGGGTGTCTGCCTTGGTTTTTGAAGTTGATCTTATCTTGTGGTCTCTTTTTTGATCTTTTAGATTAACCTTCTATTTTCTGGTTGGAGGTTTAACTTGTGTCTTGTATTCTTTTTTTTGTAATATATGATCTATGGCCTTCTTGTTCAACCATCCACAAAGAGAAAAATATTACAATGTCATATGTAATATTACTAACAAAAGTGTCATTTATCATTCTGAAAGTGCTATAGGCAGTGTTTATCTGTGAGTAAAGAGATAGCTGGTTATTCTGTGAGTGTTTACCCTTTGGTACGCAAAGAGCTATCTGTGATTTTATGTTGACCTTTTCTATGAACTGGCATGTCTGAGTATTATACTTGCATTTTACTGTTTGTTTATTCATCGTTGTATTCGAATACCTTGACATCACATGGAATATATTTTTATCTGAATATGAAGATACTTGCTGTTGTTCTAACTTGGCTTATTATTATCTGAGGATATGTATGAAAGAACAGGTGTGGTACTAATGACTTTTGTTTATAAGCTTTCTAATGCCTCCTTTCTTTATGTAACCTTTGCCTTTTAGACTTTGACATGTCTGATGCACAACAAGAGCATGCATTGGCTGTAGAGCATTTTGTTCCAAGGTTAGCAGCGCTGAGGATTGAACTTTGCCCAAGCCATATGAGTGAAGGCTGCTTCTGGAAGATCTATTTTGTGCTTCTGCATCCTAGACTTAATAAGCATGATGCTGAGCTCTTGTCCACACCACAGGTAAGCGCTCTAATTTTATGGATAGAATGTCTGTCACCAGTACTTGTATTAATTGACATTTCAAAACATATTATATATTTAGGATCTAATGGGAATGTGGACTTGTGGAGGGGCTGTCATTCAGGTTGCAAGGGATTGCCTCACCTCAACGATCTAGTTCCACTGCCTTATTGATGGATGCAGTCATTTTTTGGCTATGATGGTTAACAACGAGAGAATATATTTTGCTGAAATATAATCTTAGGATTTATACTTCAAAATTAGTATCAAGAACTTAGTCTAAAATCATTAAATAATTTAGTGTGTAAAGAAAATATCAGAAATATAATTATCTTAATTTTATTGAAGAGTATCATGCATCAAGGAGGCAAGGCAGAGAGTGGATGTCCTTGGGTCAAACTTGGGCCGATTGATCTATGGGCATAGTTGTCAAGGCGACCAAGGCGACATAGTACCGCCTTGGCGATAAGGCGAGGTGTTAGGCGACGCTTTTTTTATATAATAAAATGGATAAAATAACAAATATATATATGTAAAAAATGATGCAAAATAACTTTGACACCATGCAAATCAATTAATAATGTGAGAAGTGCATAGTTACATAGACTAAATAACTTGACAAATTAGTTAATTTTACTATTTAAATTCTATTAACTATTAGTAAACACTTAAGAAATTACTTAAACATAGTTATTATTTCATCAAAATGTTAATTTATAGTCAAATTAACTATTAGAACTAGTTGTTTTTACTCTAAAACGACTTAATTATGTGATATTGACATTTAATTAACATTATTTATTATTAAAATATATAAAATAGTTATTTAAGGCAATGGGCGCCTAGGCACCCATCGCCTTGCCCCCTCTGGGGGCGCCTTGTTGCCTAGGCGACACTTTGAAAACAATGTCTATCGGGTTAATTGATCTAATGGGAGGATGTGTTTCTTAGCAACTATGACACTAGTTGGCCTATACAACCTATAGAACTTGTGTGGGTGGTGGGGGTTGTCTTAGAGAGAGAGGGTTCTTTACTCTTGCAAGTTCAAAAAATTCCCTCTTTACCTTCTTTGCATCTCAAGCAATCTACCAATGTACCTTCTCTCTAGGCATGTGTTGATGAATATATTGTTTGCATTGTTGTGTGGACTTATGGTCGGTTCTCTCCTTACACTTATAGATCTTGAAGTTCAATCCCTATCTTCTCTAACCCCCTCTCTCTCTATATATATATCTAGTATTAGATAGCATTTGATTTGGCTTAATGAAATATCTAAAGTCTTAATTTCATCTCCAATCTCTTGTAGTTTGGAACACAAAATCATAATTATCCACCTCTAAAAATGAAAAGTTATGGTAAACCATTTAAAATTAAGTAATTTTTAAGAGGTTTTTATCACATTAGCTTAGATGTTTTACCAAACGGCTTGAACCAAGGAAGGCTGGGTTGAGGGTCGTCCCCAAAACCGACTTAGTCGGACAGGGTCGAGACCCGGGTCGGACGGGGTCGGATTTATTTATTTTTTAGAAAAAATATATAAAAATGTAAAAATTACATAAAAATAAGAAAAATAGGAAAATATGTTTTATACTACATATTTAGGTATACATAAAAATATATGTAAATATAATTATATTTTATGTTATAATTAAATATGAGTGTTTATATGTAATATAAGTAAATATAGTTTTTTGTGATTATGTTGTATTAGTATATGTTGGGAAGGAGTTAATCTCACGTGAGAGAGTAAAAATGGTTAATGAATAATTTTATAAATTTCAATTATATGTCATATATTTATAATCACAAATTTTAACTATTTGTAATAGTATAAGTGATAATAAAATATTGTTATACTATTAATAAATGGGTGCAGAATTGACCTGCATGGTCAGGTTGCGGGGCTTAAGGGGGCAGTGCCCCTTGTGGGAGGTATCAGGGGGGCAACGCCCCCAAAGAAAAAAGAATTTAAAAATCTAAGTTAAAAAAATATAACGACCCGATCATACCGAGTCAAGCGACCCTGCCATAGTTGTCAAGGCGCTCGCCTAGGCGGCAAGACGTTTTTCCAACAGCGCCTTGCCAGGGCGCCTTGTCTTGGGCCAAAAAGGTGCCCAAAGTGCCCGCCTAGGTGTCCAAGGAGCCTAGGCAAGGCGTCCTGTGTATTTTTACATGATTAAAAAATAATTTTGAAGGATTTTTCTCCCTTGATACCCCTCACAAGGGACACTTATTTAATGATAGTTTGAATATATTAATATATTGCACTATCACTTATACTATCATACATATTTAATATTTATGATTATAAATATATATTATATACTTAATTAAGTTCTTTTTCAGCTCTTTCTTCTCTCTCTTTATCTCACTTAATTTATCAAGATTAACTCCTTATCCAAAAATAAATACTCACGCTTTCATAATTAGATATATATATAAGATCACTTATACTATTACATATCTTTTTGGGTTCGAGGGACTTCACCCCCTGGCAATCCCCCACGAGGCGCGCTGCCCCTTTGACCCCCGCGACCTAACCGCGTAACTACTCTGTGCTCCTCCCATTTAATAATATTATAATAATATTTCAACATCACTTATACTATTGCACATATATAAATTTTATAATCATAAATGTGTTATGTACTTAAATTTTATAAAAAAAAATTTAACTCTCTTCTCTTTCGTATACACATCATATTTACTTATATGCATAGATAAAGCACTCATATTCAATTATACCATAAAAATATAATTATATTTATGCTTATTTTTATGTATAACAACCTCTCAACTCAGTCTTCCTTGAATACCGCCTTGACTGCCTAGGCAATGCCTAAGCGGCCGCCTTGTCACCTATAAGCGGAATCGGTACCTTTCAATGCCTTGGGCGCCTTGTCCTCTTGACAACTATGGACCCTGCCAACCAGGTCGCCGGGCTGCACGACTTCACATTGGGCCTCCGCGGAGTCGGCTTGGGGCCGGGCCGACCCAGCCTTCCATGGTTTGAACTATCTAACCTCTCACTGAATCAGAGTTATATGTTTTATCGAACAGTCCAAATGTCTAATCTCTGATTGATTTAGAGGTTAGACATCAAATAAGTCAAAGCAAACAGGGCCTTAGTTTTTAATTCTATTGCTTAGGCGTAACCTGTATGGTCATGATTTTGCAAAACATGAATTTTATATGAGTTTACATCAAAATTTTACATGCATAGATTTCTGGCTTATACATTCATTTCGCATGATATTGTATCATATTCTTTTTTATTTTAAAGTGACCCAAGGGTAGCCTCTAGCTAAAAGACATAAACTTCTTGGAAGGTAGGATGCTGTTGAAGCATCTAAATTTCTCCCCGAAGAAAAGGTCAAAATAAAACAAAATCACCTGATTGATGACAGATCGAGTTTCTTTGTCTTTTCTTTCTTTTCTTTGGTAGATTTATTTTAGTATGTTATAAGAAAACATTTGAGGTTATTATGTTGGTTCATAAAAGTTATGGTTGGACCTCTCCTCGCCCAACTTGGATTGATTTGGCGTTGATTACATTGAGCTGTTGCTCAACCATGTTTGATTAACCATCGTAGCAACATCTAAAAAACAAGGAAGTTGAAAGTTGTCATGCATGATAACATAAGAAAAGGATCTTTTTTATCCCCAAGATCCTTGGTTTGAAAACATTCTATTTTTTATTCAGATTTTTTGTAATTTTGTGTTTGTTTTTTATTATTTTTATTCAAAAACAAATTTTGTTATTTTATTAATGTTTATTATTAATCTAACGTTTTTAATTGCTTATTTGTCTTATTCATTTATTTTCTCATTTTATTATTTATTTATTTTATTTGTTGACTATTTTGTTGATTTTATTTTATTTTTATTGTTTCTTGGAGGTTTTTTGTTTGTTAATATATTTAGGCAATTTCTTATCCCTTACTTGTTTTAGTTTTTTGTTTGTTTTGTTGTTTTTAATCAGTATATATTATCTTTATATTATTTATCTGATTATTAAATTGTTAAGCGAATTTTGTTTATTTTTTTTAATTTTATGCGCTTAATTATCTTTGATATTTTATGAGTTTATTATTTTTATGAATTTTATATTAATTAATTTATTCTTTGATTTTTAGTTTGGATTTTAATTTTTGTTCTATGCCTTTTTAATTATGAGAATTTAATTTTTATGGGTGATGTTATTATGCATATCATGAATGACATACATGATATTTTATTTAAATTTCTCAAATGTCATAAAATACATGTACATAATTTTTACAAATTCATATGACAAAATAAATTGGATAGAGTGAGTTTTAGGGGAGGCATAAGATGAGCCATAATTTCTCTTTCTACTGTTGCCCGGTCTCTCTCTCTCATTTTGTCTCTGACTTTCATTCACCTGCATTGTTTTTTTCATTTCAATATAGTTCTACTTGTTTTGTTGTGGGTAAAATTTACTAGTTAGTTATTATGTCGTTGCTGCAATTTTCAATTGACGTGATATCCTTGCTGCAACATTTTGCAATCATATTGTTATAATTTTGTTCAAATGTAAAACTTTTTTTATTTTTGTGGGTTATGCCATTTATTTATTTATTACATGTATTTTTTGTTGAAATATTTTCCTTTTCAAGTCATATATATACAACCATAAATTCATTGTTGTTTTTCTAATTGATACATTAAAAATTAATATTAAAATTATGGGTCACCTCAAGTGCCTGGGGCAACCATCTCACCTTCGCCGCAGGCCTCACGCATGCATATGATGATAGAGCTTTGTAAATCACTACCTCAACATTGAATAATTTAAATCTACATCATTATCATAGCTCCATTTGCATGATTTTGACGTACTCCTTTTTTATGTAGATTGTGGAGGCACGGGCATTGATGTTACAGGACCTACAAAATCGTATGAAATCTGTAGCCGACAAGTCAGCAAGTGGAGCATCCTTCTCTATGAAAGAAGACAACCTACCTAGTCCGCAAGTCACGACTTCTGGCAGATTGTACGAGAGCATGCCAGGCAGGAAACCCTCAGAGGAGGAAGACAATCCAATCAGTGATTCTGAGACTGAGAAGTACCCTGTTACGAGCACAGAGATCAGAATTGTGGACAAGTCAGTCATCGAAGAAGAGATGCCGACTCGGGCCAAGAATATGCAGAGCAATGCTTCCAACATACCCATCGAAAAATACGAAGACAACGGAGATGAATGGTTAGAAGAAGAGAACATCGATCTTGGAAACTCAACGGTTACATCCGTTCCAATAGGGAATGAGGACGATGTATCCTTCAGCGATCTGGAAGATGACGAGGGAAAAGAGCCCACAATCTCCAAGGCTGCGACGAGCATGCCCATGCCTGGTTCTCGGGCAGCGAGCTTCAGGGAGAAGGCTCAGCTCGGCCAGACCCCTGACACTTCGGTGAAGGATCGCACATCGGCTAGCCCGGAAGCTAAGGAAGCAAATGAATGGTCTGATCTCGATGATATTGATGTGATGTGATGGATAGACTCTTCCACGTGCCACCTTCTTCCCAGTGTACTGTGGTCGAAGCGATCGATGCGGATCCTTCCATGTGACGTCTTCTACCCGGCGTTGGATCATGTCTTAAGAGGTTGGTAATGCTTGTGTACATAATGAACATTTCCCATCAGAAAGAAAATGCTTTGGAGCCTCCTGCTTCTGTTGTGATTGTACTTTCCGTCCATGTCAAGTCTTCTTTTCAATGATGTTATCTGGACGCATCGATTCTTGTTTAGCTATGCATATGGTGTTTCCGTGTTGGCATGATCATGATCGGTGGCTCTCTTTTCTGATCTTGTTGGTGGCCCATTTTTTGGTTCTGTGGGGTTCCCGGAAGAAATTTCATGTATCCATATTCAATGCCACCGATTTTTTTCCTTTGTAGAAACTCTAGGCCTGTTTGGCCCCAGATGATTATTTAGGGGATAGCCTTGGTTTATCTCCTAAATTTTGGGGATAAATCACATGTATCCCCAAATTCACATTGTACCAAACAGGCCTTTAGGAGTCTGTAACCGAAGTTTTGGTTTCAGAGGGTGGTGTTTCTCGGATTCCACCGAACCCCATTAAAGCTGTTGTTTGTATTGTTATCTACTTAGAGGCGGCTATTGGTAAAAATTGTGTTGTTATTGTTCACAATTTTTTTTTTTAAAACTTGAGTATTACGAGGACATCTTTATAATGTCCCCGTGTCACTCTATTGTTGTAAACTATGAGACGTATGGCAGTGCACATCAATCGAGGTGGACATGGCTTCCTTGGTTAGTCCTTTGAGGATTAGAAAATATGTTGTTATAGTTGTCGCCTTAAAAGCAATATTGACGTACTACCTTATCCGTGTCTCTTATTAATTTTGATATTGGTGGTCAACACATCAACATTGAAATTGATACTACTCCATATCAAAAATAACATTAATACAAAGGTCTAAATTTAATACAAACTACAAAGGTCTCAATGGATGGTAATTGGAAATTATTAGATTAGGGGGGTATCCGTGTAAAATGCCTCCGTCCCGGACAGCGTCGACAAGAGTCTGCCTCCCTCCGTCACGAGAAACGTGTCCACAGCTCGCACGAGTGCACGACGACTCGGATTTTCCTCTCCGTCCGCGCGCCCGAGTCACGGTCCTCCAACTCGGACGGGTCACCGTTGGCCCACAACCCCGATCGTTTGGCTCGGTGGCTCAGGGTCCGTTTGGTTGAGATTTCTCTAGTAATCTCTGCCCATCAGATTTGAGATACTTCTTTTATGTATTTATCTCTCTGCCCTTTTCAAATTTTTTCTCGATATTTTTATCATACGGAAGCCAATTTGAATCTGTTATATTTGATTGGATTTTTGAGCTGTCGGAGATTTTTGATAAGAATATCCCTCGTACAATAATGAGGGGTGACAATGGGTTGGCCGGCCTGCGGGTTTACGGGCTGGGTCTACTGCGGGTCATTTGATGGGTTAAAGATTTTGACCCGCGAGTTTTAGTCGGACTAACATACGGGCCGAAGTGAGTCGACGTGGGCCAAATAAATTTCAACTTTTATTTCAAAAATATCATTGTTACTTATTAAAATTATTTTTTAATTAAATTACTATCAATGTTATAATATTATCTTAAATAATTAAATTTATCACATATAATAAATATTTATTTATAAAATATAAAGTTGGGACGGACCGGGCCGGACATAGCCAAGTTAACAATTTTTGCGGGCCAAGTTGGGCCGGGCGAACAATGTAATACGGACAGAGCCAATACATTTTGGACCGGGCCATAAACGAGCCGACCTCGAACTGGGCCGGGCCCAGCCCATTGACAACCCTACTTACAATATTAACCAAACCCTACCTCAGAGTAACCAACAAGCTAAAAGCTCTTCTATTTGTTCTTCCTTTTTTCCCAAACTACCTCTCCCTCCCACTCGCCACTTGTCTTGTGATCAGGCTCTTTTATTAGAGGTCATGAATAATTAAATGACAATCATCCGAAGACATTTGTCAAGTTATTATAGTTGCTATAGGATAGTACGTCGAAAATAGATAGCATTAAAATTGGATTTACCATATCCGGTAACCAAAATATCCATTTAATAATTCAAAATCTTCACGTTCTTGACTGTCCCAAATTTGAAGCCCCCATTCTATTTACGGCGCACAACACAAGTCTGGGATATGAGACTCCAACCTCAATGATGCTGGCCATTACATTAGACCTTAGGAAATAAATACTTGCTATATACAAGGCTTTTTCAGTCTAAATACTTGGTATAATAATTTTGCTCCATACCAAAAAAAAAAGAAGCCTAGTCCCAAGTATTTTATTTCTGAAGTCCTCAAATAATTCTTTATATAACAATGAACTATCTAATAGCTAATGTCTAATTACTTCCAATACATGGTAACTATACTCGTGAATATATTTATCAGTAATAAATAATGATAAAATACACAGAGTCTTCGTGTATGAAAATGGTAATTAGTCAGGGGTTGGATTCAGCGGTGATATTACTTATTTTTAATTCAGATTAAATGACATTTAGATTTTGCGGTGATCTTATTATTAAAATTAGAATAATGCGATGAGTTTTAAATTTCATAATACATCGGTTGTTGTTAAAAATAAGAAGTAAGTTTATTTTATTATTAAAATTCCAATTTCACGTATTTTTATTCATCATATATTAATTGTTATAATTGTATTGAAATTAACCAAAAATAGAGATTTTACTGCCTCTAATTTTGATTTCGATAAATTATTTGGGTACTTAATTTTTAATTATGGTAATCTATTTAATATAAAAATATATCTTGATTTCATTAATTTATATCGAAATCGAGACGAAATATCTGATTCCGTCGGCATCGCCGGCCTCGGGAGCTACTCAGTGAGTGTATCTTCCATCCCGCCGTCCGGCTGCTGCCGTCGCCCTTCCGCCCCGGCCGCCATCGTCAACGTCGCAACAGAAATATCTCCACGACTTCCTCGCCACAACGACGGATCCCGATCCCTACGAAGCCGGCTGAGCGCAGCTCCTACGCCACCTCCATCCCCGCCCTTCCCCGGGCCCTAGATGCCCCCTCTCGCCATCTCTGCCGCCTCCGCTGCAGGCTCCTGATCCTTGGTCGCCGTCCATGGAGCTTCCCCTGGCTCGGGCCTCGCTGGATGTCTCCAGGCGGCATAGACGGTGGGTCGTGTACCTCGCAGCCGCGGCCGCGTCCGGTTACTGCGCCTACCGGGTCTACAACCTGCCTTCTGTTGTCCAGGAGCGGCGCAGGCTGGCGCGGCTGTTGCGCGCCCTGGTTTCTGCCGTGGAGGCGGCCTCTGCGTCCGCGGAGACTGTCTCTCTCGTCTCGGGGGACCTCAATCGATTCCTCCGCGGCGATGAGGAGGAGGTTCCCGCCAGCCTGAGGAGGATAGCCAGGGTCGCGGCGTCCGAGGAGTTCGCCGGATCCGTGGCGAGCGTGGCGGAGGCGGTGACTGTGGGGGTGCTCCGTGGGGTCGCCGCCTCCGAGGCGGAGACTGAGAGGAAGATGGAGGCGGGCGGGAAGACTTCTGGCTTCGCTGAGCGCGTCCTCGACAAGATCTTCTCCCCTGCCGGCTCAGGGTTCGCCTCTGTGGTGGTGGGGAGCTTAGCCAGGAGCATGGTGATGGCTATCTACTCCGCGCAGGGCCAGATCTCGACGGTGCTTGCTTCGAATGGCGTGGAAGTGATCCCCTCGCCTTCTTGGGTTAATCTCGTATGCAGCGGCAAGATTCGGCAGTTGATTGGGGACTCCATTCAACTGCTCGTGAGCACCGCCGTCGCGGTTTACCTCGACAAGACAATGCACGTTAATACGTATGATGATCTTTTCTCCGGGCTCACCAATCCGAAGCACGAGGGCAAGGTGAAAGATGTGCTTGTGTCTGTCTGCAATGGCGCCGTGGAGACCCTTGTCAAGACGTCCCACCAAGTCCTCGCTACCTCGGCAGCTGCATCAAGCTCGAACTTGTTGGCTAACGAGGAAGAGGGTGTGGAGTTGGACGAGGAGGTACCCCTAGGAAAGAACATTAGAAGCCCGCGTGATAGCTGCGTTATTGACGGTGGTAGTAATTGGATTAACAAAGTTTCCTCCACATTGGCCGTACCGACTAATCGAAGGCTTGTGCTCGATTTGACTGGGAGAGTGACATTCGAGACGGTAAGGTCGTTCCTCGAGTTCATGCTGCGGAAGCTGTTCAATAGCGCAAGGAGTGGTGTAGGCGTTGTCCGGGAGGAGGTCATCGAGAGGGGACTCGAGGTGCTGAGGTATGCCGCTGCCAAGTCTATGGTTATCGTTACGGTGTGCTTTGCTCTGTGCTTGCACCTGTTGTCTGGGACGCGGTTCTTTGTTCCTGCGTAGTTGGGGATCTTCGCTTGGCGAAGGAGGATTCTTTTTGATAGATCTTGGGAGACTAATCGTTCCGCTTCATACATATCTCCCTTGGTGAATTCAGTAACACGAAAGGGCACTTGTTCAACACGACTGCCTTGGGAAAGCAACTAATAATTGCAAAGGGGGGACTTGTTGATATACACATATCTCAGCTTGGATCTTGTTTCCCAGCTTTGGACATGTATTTTCTCTGTCTAATCAACATTATTATGCCTCCCTTGAAAGAAATAGATGTCCTCCTCTTCAGAAGGACAGGAGGGTTTGTATATGCCTGATAAGTTTCAACATAAGTATTGCTATAGGTGTAGGTGATAATTATGGAGGATATATTGAAACTTGAGATGAAATTTCTTTACACTATACAGAATATAGTTCTCTTCTTTCTTTTTCTTGAAAACTTTTATCTTGCTAGATTGACAAATGGCAATTCTTCACGGCCGTATCTGGCTAAAATTATGGATTGATACTGCTCTTTCTGATGAAAAGCTTGGTAATAGTTTCATGATTTTCATCCCCTTTCTGCTGCAAATTTTGTTTACCTTGATTTTTTCACCATTCTTAACCTTGTTTTGGCACTTCATTAGAATGTCCGGGGAGTGCTTATCTTTTTCATTGGGGACCATTGATTTTGGTTTTTGCATGAAGTCAATACTTGTATGTTCCAATTTTCTTTTTGGATTTATGTTGTTAGGGTTTTCATGGTTTGGTTTGGTTGGGCTTGAGGGAGTTGTTCTCCAAACTTATTCTACCTCCCAAACCAATGAAAGCAAACCAAATATGATTGATTTTATATTAAGTATAATACATATATTGAAATGTATAACTAATTTCACATTGATAATCATTAAACATTTTATTTTATATATTATAAATATACAAATGATATTTGATATATTTAATGTAATATTATAATATCTTTACTAATTCGTATTATTTAGTTTATCTGTTTGATTTTTTATTAAGTATTCTCCAAATCAAACCATACCAGCAGTTGATCATGCTACACTTATTATCATCATTTTGTGAATTGTTGGCATCAATATGTTGTCTTTTCTAAAAACTTAGTAAATAATTTGTTGGCATTTTTGCAGCAGTTGTACACAAATGGACAAGGGGAGGTAACAGGACATTACACAAGTGAGCAGGGATGGGAGGATCATTTGGTGGAGGATGTCCGTCGGCAGCTTGCTCAAGTTTGCTGGGTAGGATCTTCGACGTAAGGGAGGTTGAGGGAGGTTCGAGGCTGGCCCTGCCTAGGGGGTTTCGTCTTCATTCCCAAGCAGGTCTCCGAAGGGAGGTCCTTGTGGTAGGGACGAGATCCCGGATCCACGCTGTAGAGAAGGGCGTCCTTGTCACTCGTCCTCCAGTCCTGAATAAGTCTTACAAAGATGCTGTGCGGGATGGTGCTTTGGGCTCTCAAAAGGGGTGAATCTATGGATCTTGCTGTGGGAAGGATCACTTGATGACTTCTTACAGACATGGGCTCTGTTGTCGAAGTTGTTTGGTGTCGAGCATCGGGAGTGTCATTGCCGAGAGCGGGGGCTACCCTCTTCCCCTCATGGGGGTGGCGCCGATTCAGTCCATGCAGGAGGCTTCTTTCACTTCCCCGCTCTCGATTGGCTTGAGGGAGAAGAGGTTCTAGCTGGCCGATTGCAGAGTGGTTTCAATCCCTAGGGAGGCAAGTCACATAGTGAAGCATGATTTACTGTTCTCATTCCTCCATGAGAATTGGCCTTCCTCGTGATCTTGGTGGGTGAGGAACCTCAACCATGGTGTCTTTATGGTGAAGAACCTCTTGAAGAGAGGAATGTTGAATGCAGTAGGTGGCAGTAGATTTTCGGTCTACGACTCCAATTGAGGGAAATGTAATATCCTTGTCCGGGCATGGATAGAAGACCTTGTTTCTTTAGGTCGTGCAAGGGGTGACCAGAGAAGTGACGTTGAAGGTTCGGGGGCTCCTAGCTTTCAAAATGTTCGGAGTATGTTCTTCAAAGGATTTTGTGTCCCTTCGGGCGCCTCATGAATGTTGATCGGAAGACCTTGTGGTGGCCAGCTTCGGGAGAAGTGGAAGTTAGTGTGGAAAGTATGTTGTCTTTCTATCAGAATTGTTCCTTTCCTATCATCATTGATGGGGGCAATTCCTAGTTGAGTTGATCCCTATTGATCCTGATGGCGATGGCGAACGCTAAAGCAGGCTGTGGCTTTGGGTGGCAATGGTGGTGTTTCGAATTCAAAATGTTCTTATTTTGACAAGGTTGATCAGCATTTTGGCAAGATCGATGGCCAAAAATGAAAGTCATGTGGCGATTTGAGGGAATGGAGGCATGTTTTGAACTGCAGCAGTCAAGTGGAAATTTTGTGTGGAGAAGACAACACTTCAGGTGGGTTCTCTATCGACTCGCTCAGCCAAGGATTAACTTAATCGTGAACCTGGTTTGGGGACCGGTTCGGCTTGTGGTTTTGCTCAGCTTGTCGGGGAATGCAGCCCCTCTCCCATCAACTGCCTACTTCCTGGTTCTATAGGAGCCGGCTGATTCTTTTTCGTTCCCGGCTGGGTGGCTCTTGGACCCAATGGCTGCCGCATAGTCAGCGTTTGGTCCAGGCCCATCGTCTTCTTGCTACGGGGTGCTGAACCTTGGTCTTCAGCGGGCAACAATGTTTCCAACGACTCTAGAGTGGTTTGCCTCACTGTTGCTTCATCGTCTAACCCCTGATGGTTGTTGGACTGTTAGCACAGGGGTACTGTGTCTCGCTACAGGCACCAAGGAACTGGTGCTGAACAATACTCTTGGTCAGCTGGTGATTGAAGTGGCAAAACTTGCGACGATCAGTGATCTTCAGGCTGAAGAAGATGCGGGTGGTTGTGGATGCATAGAGGAGGAACCAGGTACTATCAACCATTCAATTTTGGGTGAACTTGGGAAGAATGAGGGTAGTCTTGCTCCGGTCTTAGTACCTCATCCTTTGTAGTGAATGGCACCGGTTGGACTGAAGAATTGGACATTCATTGGGTTGTCTCAAATGTTGATATTCAATCGGTGGGAGAGGAGGTTGGTCTAAGCGTTTTGGGTAGAAAGCAGGAGGTTAGATCTTTCTCTGACAAACTTAGGAGGGAGATCCATAATTCTAAACAAGTTGTGGGGAAAACAAATATTTTTGGCAAAGAATCAACTCAGGAGGATGAATTTTGTTTTGAACAACGAGGTTGTTGAAAGGAGTCGAAGGAACAAGAAATCTGGGTAGAACATTGTTGTTTACACATGATTAAAGTCATCGCATGGAACCATCGAGGGATAGCGGGGAAGGTGAAAATCAGAGAACTGAATAACATAGTGACCTCTTGGAAATCAGATGTTCTTTTGTTGTAGGAGACCAAACTTGAATGTGGTAGTTTGGAGGATTTCTCACGTGTTCCATCTCCTGGGAGAAGTGGGGCCTGGCTGCACTGTGGGTCATAAACAAAATCACAGTTGAAGACTTGCAGAAGGAAAGGCACTATCAGGTTCTTAAAAGTTAAATCTATCGATGAGAGGGCTGATTCTAGCTGGTTGTGCAATGTTTGTGGTCCAGTGCAGGATAGTGACAAATCAGGCTTCTTCTCTGGTCTAAAGCAAATGTTTAGCAATCATAATGACATGGCTTGGTGTATTTGTGGTGACTTCAATGCAATCTTAAAACTAGGTGAAAGATTGGGCCAAGTAAACTGGGTTCCTGAGATGTATGCTTTCAAAGATTGGGTCAGTACATGTGATTTGATTGAGGCTCACATGCCTTCCCTGAGTTATACCTGGTCCAACAGAGGCTTGTTTTACTGAATTTTTTCTCATATTCCTAGAGTTGTGTCAAATCACATTACTGTGGGCATTTGTATTAGGGGAGTCAAAACTGACCAACCAACCTAGGAAATTTTGATTTGAACTTGCATGGTGTAGGGATCCAAACCTTAAGAATCTAGTCAAGGAATTGTGGGATGAGCATGTGTCGACTTCCTTTTCAGCTACTTGGAGATTCATTAGCAAGCTTAAATGGTTCAAGTGTCAGTTGAAGCAGTGAGCAATGGATAATTTTGATATTTCTACTGCTACGAGAGAAGCTTGGAATTCTAAGTTTGATCATTTTGAATATCTTAGTGATAGTGAACAGATCAATGGAAGTCAAAAGGAAGAGTGGAACAAAATTAGGGAGGATTATAAAGAATGGTGTTTTAGGGAAGAGATTAAATGGAAACAAAGATCCAAAGAGTTGTGGCTTAAAGAGAGCGACAAAAATACCAAATCTTTTCACACTCTGGCGTCACTTAGGATGAAGAGGAATACTATTCAAAATCTAAGGATGAATGGTAGGGAATGCTTTGGCACCAAAGCTATTGGACAGTAGGCAGTTGATTTTTACAGGCTCTTATTTCCTGAAGAGGAGTGGGGTCCTCTCATCAACTTTAACATGCAGAAGATCCTGGAGGGGGGAAGAAGCTGATTCGTTGGCTTGGCTTACACATTCTCTGAATAGGAAGTTTTTTGTGCTATTAAAAGTGAGGATCCTCACAAAGCACCTGGGCCTGATGGTTTTTCGGCAGGGTTCTACTCTTATTTTTGAGAGGTTATTAAAGCTGATTTCTTGGCTCTTATTAAAGAATTTGAAGCTCACCCAAATTGTATCAGTCAATTGAATGCAACCACACTATTCCTCCTTCCTAAGGAGGACAATGTGGCGGACATAAAAGACTTTAAACCAATCAACCTTCTCAACTGCAGCTACATGATTATCACTTTAGTGTTAGCCAACAGACTCAGCAATGACCAGTCGACTTTTATTCTCAGGAGATATATCTTGGACAACTTTATGGTGGTGTATGAATGCCTCCGTGACATGAAGACAAGGGGTAAACAATGTGTTCTCTTAAAGTTGGACTTTGAGAAGGCCTATGACAGGGTTAAGTGGTCGAGTTTGCTGAGAATTATGTAGTTAATGGGTTTCAACAACTTGTGGATTAGATTGATCAAAAGTTGTATCTTAAATTCAATCTCTTCTGAAAAATTCACGATTAATATTAAAGGTAAAGGGTAAAGGTTTTGGCTTTTCTGAGTCTTCTCGGGGACTTTGACAAGGTGACCCTATTTCTCTATTCGTATTTGTCATGGTAAGATAAATTCGCAACATTATGTGGGGGAGGACTGCTCAATCTCATATGATTGAGGGTATTAAAATGGGCTTTGATAGGGAGAGTATTACTCATCTTCAATTTGCAGATGATATTCTTCTGCTTTTCTTCAGGGAGTTTGGATAAATGTAGGAATTTGAGAATTTTCTTTCTTCTACTGCAGTCGGTGAGTGGTTTGAAGATCAATTCATAAAAGTGTGAGCTTATCTCTATTAATTTGAATGAGCATCAAAGGGAACATGTGCAAAGAGCCCTCACTATGCCCTGCGCATCCTTTCCAATCATGTACATGGGGTTACCTATTTTCACTAGGAGTTCTAGAAGCAAAAATTGTGACTGTGTTATTCAGTTCGAGAGCAAATTGTAGGGATGGAAAAGCAATATGTTATCTGCAGGGGATAGATGGATCTTATCTAAACCAGTTTTACAAAGTTAACCTCTTTACGTCTTTTCGATCCTTAAAGTACCCAAAGGCATCTGTCACAGGTTGGAGAGTATTAGAGCAAAGTTTTCTGGTAAGGCAACTGTGGTAATAGGGGCTACACCTTGTCAGATGAGATCATGTGTGCAGATCGACCTTTGAAGGGGGTTCAGTTTAGCTTCCTTAGAAGATATTAATTGTGCACTTCTTTCTAAGTGGTTGTGGAAGCTGAACATTAACACTCTGTGGGTCAAACTAACACACTTCAACTACAGAATTGGGCAGAATGGTTTTTGGATTAGAGATTTCAGAAATAGCAACAGAACTTCAAATATCTGGAAAGGCATCTTGCATTCTTGAGATCTTTTCAATTCTGCTACAAGGATTGAGCTGGGTAATGACAGAAGAACCTTCTTCCGGGAAGATCATTGGGTGACCCAAGCACCTTTGATAGTTCTGTTTCCATCCTTGTTTAACATTTGTTGTGTGCCTTCTATTAAGGTTTGTGCGTTTTGGGAGGAAGGGTTTAATTGGAACATTACTTTTCAAAGAAACATTAGGGATAATGAGATCCAAGAGCTTTCATCTCTACTTGCAATTATTGATCATTTTAGGTGCCATGCTAATAGAGATGACAAATTAGTTTGGCTTCCTGGTAAGAAGTTTACCTTCATTGTCAAGTCAGCTTTGAGGAGGCTGAGCAGAGGTGGTATGGAATTCTCATGGCATCAAACCCTCTGGAAGAAACCAGTATCTATTAAGATCAGGAATTTTCTATGGAAAACTCGCTAGGAAGCGCCTTCCTACTAGGCCTGTCAATGGATTTGACATACCCAAAATCTGAACCGTATATGAGAACTCAACCGAATTTTGATTCACCTGATAACCCGAAATTAGAATATTTTTCGGGTTAAGGGAAAACCCGATATACAGCTGTCGGATCAGGGCTTCACCCACAGGATTGGCTTCACCCGCTAGACAGCAACGTCGCTGAGAACAGATGCCGGCGCCCTGAACCGGAGGGGGGAGGCAGCGATCTCACCTAGGGACAACAGCAGGGGCGATCACGAAGCCTGGAGCCAGCTGTTGCTTCCACAGGCCCTCCGGCGGGCCCAGAGACTACGCGAATGTGAGGTCCGGCCGGTGGCAGCACCGACGAGAGGCTGGAGAGGATCGGCGATGTCCAGTGCCGATCTCGCCTCTCGATGATAATGAAAGTAGGTAGCACGTTCTCTTCGAGCACGACGATGGATCCACTCCGGTGATTGTTCAGCAAGATCATGGCAGCTCTCATGGCGTCCTTGGCATTCTTGCCCTGCTCTTTGGGGGAGATCATGGCCGGATAGCTCTAGTAGAGAACGGCCGCGCCGGTGACATTTCTCAGCGGTGCGCTGCAGGTCTTGAGCATGTTGTCACCGGGGAGAAGATGAGAGAGAGAGCTGCTGCTTGGGGATCAAACCCGTCCTCTTCAACGACTCCCCCTTGCTTTTCTCCATTCCGACGAGATCCATAGAGACGCAGAGAGCTCTGTCCACGGTGCTCGCCCCCGCCGTGAGGATTCAGGGGGCATCTTTGTAGACGTTGCTGTGGCATGGTCCACCGTTCTCGGTGGCACAAATGACGAAGATTCTGCTCTCCACCGCAGCCAGGGCGCGATTGCGAGGTCGTTCCTATGAAATCTCCTCTCTGACAATGACGGAATTGCATGGTTTAGGCTGCCAGCCAGTTAGGGAAAGTTGAGGACGGCGGCGCTGCCATTGATACTCAGGGCGGCCATTTGCTTTGCAGCTCTGCCCAGCCTCCCCGTCTACGCAATGGATTGGAAGAGGCATATACATGTTACGTTACGGGGGACCCGAATCTAGAACAACACCGCTTATTCAGGTCAGGCGTCGGATTTCATAAATTTCTATAAATATATTTGGATTCGGGTTCAGGTTTCACTCGATAGAATCGGGTTCGGACCTTCTTAGGTCCGACCCATTTACAGGTCTACTTCCTACAAGGAATCACCTGCAAAGAATCTTCTCGGATATCCTGACATGCTGTGTTTTCTGTTGCATTATAGAGGAAAATTTGGACCATCTCTTCTTCAAGTGTGGTATTATCTATTCTTGATGTAAAGTTTTGTTCGAATGTTGGAGGATTGCTTGGGAGGAACCCCTAGACATTTTATCCCTTCTTATTGGATGGCAAGAGCTTAATCCTTGGTATGCTGATTTATTTTTGCTTCTCTATGGGATTTTATTCTACCAGCCATGCTTTGGTCGGTATGGAGAGAGAGGAATAGACATGTTTGAAGCGTGATATGACAACTCCAATAGGATACTTCTTCACATGACTACTTTTGTCAATGACTAGTGGTTTGCTTCAACAAGATGCTTTTTAGACTCCTCAGTAGGAATAACTTGTTTTGTTTTAAGGGTTTTTCGCAATTGGACCCAGTTATCATCTTCATAGATGGAATTCGTGATTTTGTTGTCTCTAATTCCCTTTGTTGTAATATCTATTCTTTCCTTTTATGATCAATAACAACGGTCTTTTTTATCATTCAACAAAAATTTTGGT